>OX940811.1:27093322-27824187 GCA_954870605.1 Acer campestre | reverse complement strand
AGGATCTAGGAAGTGGGGATAGGGATTGGGAGATCTATATCCATCCCCATTCCCCAAATGTGCATCTCTACTAAGGATATAAATTGGAGGATCCTACAATATCTTCTTTAGATTGGGAATTGACTAGAACAAGCACTAGAATTTCATTCTCTTTTTTTTTCTTTGTTTCCCTTTCTCTCTTCTGCCATTTCAAGTCTTTTTTTTAGTAAATAACACTAAATTCGAACTTCTAACTTTCACAACCTTTGAAATATCCTCTTCTATTTCTGATTTTTTTTTTTAAATATCTTCTATTTCTGATTTTAAAACGTAATATCCTCTTCTATTTATGATTGTTAATATTGATTTGATGAATAATTTGATAATAATATCCAAATTATGGTAATCACTATATTTTGAAGATTATCTCACCTTGTTGGAAGCCATCGTTAAGGGTGAAGATTCTAATAGAAATACAGATATGATGAAAAGATTCATGAAACCATGATGGTGAAGAATTTTCAATAACAATAACCATAATTCAATAGCTACTTAGAATTAGAGCCATTTAGCTCATTGGAAGTAAAACAGTCATATTCTAGTTAGAAGGTATTCTTAAATCTTTCAACCAAACGGTCATAAAAACTCTTCTAGATTTAAAAGTTTTTTGATATATACTATCTAAATGGTCACAAAAAAGCTCCAGCTTTTACTTATATTCTTCTGTTGTCTAAAGTCAAAAGTAAAAGCTATCCTAATCGAGCTTGATGTACCTTTAGTTAAAGGCAATGTTTTTCATGTCTTTATTATCGTACACATTTAAAAGGTTATTTTAATTTAAAAGAAATAATATTTTTGAACCCATTCTCATATAGAAAACTTAAGGCCTGATCGGTAAAAATCAAAATTAATTATTATTATTTAAAAAAAAATAAAGAGTAAAAATCAATTTCCAATCCACTAGCCATGAATCCTTTCCTATCCTATTATAATTTATAACTAACTAATAGGATGGCAACGGGTAAATCGGTAAGCCCCATACCCGAAATGCGATTTGAGCAAGGTGCCCCATACCTGATACGTGCCCCAAATGAATTTTCAATTTCGCACCATACCCGACCCGTTTTGGGGTGGGGTGATCCATACACGCCCCGAACTGACCCATTTTATTTAACATAATTAAATATACAAATTTTACCATAGAAATGAATTTTACGAAAGAAACTTAAATTTTAACATTCAATCGAATTTAAAAATAAACTTAAATTGAAAAAGATATTTAAATTTAAACATAAATTACAAATAAATATTAAAATTTAAAATTTAAAATTTAGAGTACACTTAAAATTCATAAATAAATAGAACATAACATCTAAATTATATAAACTTTAAATTCAAACATAAAGTACAATTAGACAAAAGATAAAAACGTTAAAGTTTTGTTTTAACTTTTATATTTTCAATATTTAAAAAAATACTTATATAAATACCGGGTCAATCGGGACGGGTCGGGGCATATTGGTTTGACCCAAACCTGACCCAATTATAAACCAGGTCAACAATGTTTGACCCATACCATACTCGATCCCCATTTTAAGTGCACCAAACCCGCCCTAAACGGATCAGATCCTTACCAGTTTAGGGTCTGATCAGTTAGGTGGGGGTGGGGGTAGGGGATTTTTGCCATCCCTTCTAACTATCAACTATATGAGATTTATTTATTTATTTTTAATTTGTAATTTGGAAACATCAAATCCGCTATATATATATGAGTTAGGCTATATCAACTATAATTTCTGACTCAATTTTTTAACTTCAATATCCCAACCATTGGATTAAATAGCACATGAGCAAATGGATGGTTGAGATACTGAAGTAAAAAATTTGACTTGATACAGTCTAACCCTATATATATAGTCTTTCTTTCCTTATGACGAACTGATTTTATTTATATTCGTTCTACAACTATTAACTATTAGATTCGCATATTTCAGTTTAGTCAAAGTCTTCTTAAACTTAAACAATGACTCACAAGTCTCGTCCTAATCTTAAAAGTTCTGTTCGGTCATGAGAAGAGGAAAATTGTTTATATATATATATTTATCTAGTGAATCTCTCATGAAGGATCCCTTATTTTAATATAAAGTAAGGACCTTTGTAAAATCCATCGATTTAAATGAATTTTGATCTAAATTGTTTTATAGACAATAAAATCAATAAAATCTTCTTGTAAACCAAATGTTAAAAATTTTCAAGCGCTACAACTATTTTTTTTGCTAATTTTGTTAAAAAAGGTCAAAAAATAGGAAAATGGAAAAAAATAGTTATAGTACATGAAATCTTTCAAATTTGGTTTACAAGTAAATTTTATTGAACTAATTGTCCACCAAAAATAAAATTAGATCAAAATTCATTCAAATTGATGGATTTCAAGGAAGCAAGGCTGTCTCCAGACATTTTGGGGCCTGAACGATTTTATGACATTAACAAAAATTGGGGCACTATATAAAATTATTATCATTAACATAAAAAAAAAAATTAAATAAATAATTCTTCATTTACCAAATACAATGTAATCCACATAAATTAAAAAAATAAATTATTGTATCTAAAAACATAAAAACAAAAAATTATTTATATTTTTATTCTTCTTGCTTTCTGAAATTCAAATTTACTAATTATACTATTACCATCAAGATTAACTAACATTTTTTTCTCGATAGATAACATAGCCAATCCACTCAACCTATCTTGTGACATTGTTGACCGAAGATGATTTTTAATCAACTTCAACTTTGAAAAGCTTCTCTTCGGAGTAGCAACTGTAACTGGTATAGTCAATAAAATTCTATAAGCTATCCAAGCATTTGGGAAGCAAATGTGAATGTTTTTTATATACTCCAAGACTTCAATAGGTTTCGTTGTGCCTTCCGGTAATGATTTTCTTAACAACTATAGTTCTGAAAATAAATCAACTACATTAATATCATAATTATCCCCATGTTGCAAAAAATTTGCAAGAGTATCACAAGAATACTTCAAACTCTCAGTGTCTAAAGAGCTTAATTTACTCAAGTTAAATAAAAATCCAAAAGTGTCTTCGTATCTTTGAAATTGCTCAAATCTACTATTCAAAGAAGAAATAGAATTATCTACTATAGATAAAAAATATGTAACTCTAAATGCTTCTTCCATTGATCTATTGGCTCATCACTAGCAATCTCACCAAAAAACTTCTATTTGGAATGAACACGTGTCTCGTGAAATTTGGATTTAATCTCCATTTCAATAGCAATTTTTTCAGTTTCAATCATAGCTTCATCGAATCCTCTTTCTCCATATTCTTCAAAATAAGTAATGAGACCCTTTAAGAGAGATATAGCATCATCGATATTCATGTCTTTTTTTTTTTTTTTTATGAAGCACTTTACTAACTTTATTAACCTTATTCAATATTTCGTACCAAATAATCATGCCAACAAGAAAATCAAATTTAAGACACTTTGCTAAAGATTAAGCATCACTCACCGTGGTAGTATCATCACTATTCTCCATTAGATGAATCAATGCATTTTTTATTTGCGGAGCTTGAAATCCTATTGCTTTAACACTAGAAACGCGACTTTCCCAACGTGTTTCCAACCATGATTTAAGTGTGAGACCTTTTATGTCACTTGTTGATGGTAATTTTTGGTGGTCACCGAGTCAATGATTTATTGTCGAATTGCTATAGCTTATGAATGAGAACAATTAAAATTCAAGAAGAAATAACAAGCAATTACGTGGTAAAACTCCAATGATTGGAGAAACGTCCACGGGTTGTCGCCTTAGCAACGAAGCCAAATTCACTATGAAGAATGGTTACAAAGAGTACAGCACAAAAAGTACAGCACTATAATCTCTCTTTCTCTTGCTATTTCTCTCGTACCCCCTATTTGTGCAAAGAAGGGGTATTTATACATGTTGCTACTAGGGTTTGGCATGTGATGCCCTAGTTTTGGGGTGAGCGTTCTAATCCTAAAAGGATTCTGTTTCTTTCTTTGTGGTATATTTCCTGATTTGGTTTAGTCCAAGTTCGATTCTGATTCCTCCTCCTTTATTTGCGGAGAATCTATCTGTTTCCTTACTTGAACTCTGAGTAGTCACACCGTTGCTTATCGTGGAGACGCTGGTTGCTGATTATGTCCCACGTTTTGAACATGAATGCTGGTGACTATCTGTTTTACCGATTCCCGAGTGTGTCCGAGTATACGCCCGAGTAAGTTTTACTGCCCGAGCTGATGGCCTTTATTTGTGGTCGGGCGGCTTACTCTTTTTCCGAGTAAGTCGTCGTGGGGGGATTTTTGTTCCATAAGTTGACTTATCTTGACTCCTGCTTGCATAGCCTTATATGGTGATGACGTGTCTGCCATGACTATTTTTACCTATAACAATACCCCCTTAAATATTTGTGCCGATCGCGCCGAGTCAGGTCCTCTCGGATCGAATATTTAACCTCATACTTCTTTACAACTAGTATTTGTTTGTCATTTTCTGTATTAATGTATCCTCATTTGATTCGAAGCCCTTAATGACGTGTCTTAATTACGACCGCACGCATTTGATTCATTACTCATTTCAGAAATCACTTGATGGCGACGTTTTTGCTCTCTGGCGGCTCAAGATGCTCTTTGGTTGCCACTTGTCTTTTTTTGGTTGGCTGGGGTATGATGCATTTATGAGACGTAACCTCTCTGTTCACTTGCGTGCAGCCTACGTCATTGCCCACGCCCCTCTGTTTTCCCGCTTCTATGCACTTCTCCTAGGGTTTTGGTCCCCCCCTTTTTTTTGAAATCGATGTGTTGCCTATATATATTGGTTGTGCTGTTGATTTTCCTTTCTTGTCATTTTTCTGCTATCTTCGTGCATTCTTTGAGGAACTCCCTTGCGTCTCCTGCCTTACTGAGATCATCTGCTTCAACCCCCAGACCTTCTCTTGAAGATTCTCTATATAGTCTGCATCGCCTCCATTTCTCGCTATATCAAGGTTAGTTCCCATGGATTCTGCAGCTAGGTACCGTCTTTTTACTGTTGGTATGATTGCTATTGAGCGAAATGATGCTCATACTGCATCGGTTGTCCACAGTTTACTGAAGGAACCTCTCTTTGATCAACCGCATTTTACTGACGCCGACATTTCTGCAGTTTATCGTGACAGTCTTGTTCCTTCCGGAGTTCCACCTCCTCCCGAAGTTCATTCTGTTTCTTCGGATTCATCGCCTCCCGACTATTAGCCTGAAGCTTGGTCGGATTCTTCCACTTGTGCTGATACTCGGCTTTGGAGATGACCAGGGAAGAAAATGAGTACCCGTAAAATCTACAAGGATTCTCACTCTCAGGAGAGCCGAGTTGCAAACCAAAGGATAGTCGAGAACGATATTGAAGAGGAGCACAGGGCCGCTCGCATTCCCTTCTCTCCCGAGCGGATATGCATCTATGACGTTGAGCCGAACGTAGTCGGCCCTGTCGAGATAACGAAATACATGCGGCGGTTTGATCTGGATAGTAGTGTGATTTCGTTGATTCCTGCTGATGGTCGAGCTGCATGGAATCCTCCACCTAGCCACGTGGCGATCTACGGGGCGATGCTCACTTGCGTTGTTACTCTCCCTTTCCAACCTTTCATCACTTGGTTTTTGGCTGAGGCCCGACTCGCCCCGGCGCAGCTAACTCCGAATAGCTACCAGATTTTTGTTAGGATTATGCTCAATAGCAAGAGTGTAATATTGTAATTAACAATTTTTTTCATATTAATAAAGTGATTTCTGGTTTAAACAAATCTTATAGCATTTATAGTTTAATATTATAATTGTCAAAGTAAATAATCATAAGGTCTAAAGACTATGAGAAAAGAAGAATTGTTCATACATCTGGATATGTATGTGGTAGACACAATTCTTTAGTTAGTCTTGAATATTGTTCACAACTTAAGTTAAAGGTTGGGCACCTTTATCTTGTTAAAGTTGTAGAATTCTTTTGCTAGCATTTGAGTGAGATCAAATGAGATATGATGAGTCTAAAATCATCGGAGTGTCTTCGAGCAAAAGAATTTAGTGCACTGGGTGCATTGAACTAGATCACAATGAAATACTTTATCTATAACTGTCAGTAGATAAAAGTCTTTTCATTATCAGGACAATCGGAGAGTTTATCTTAATCCTGAGATAAATGATGGACTTATGGTTGCAAGTGATATCATTTGAGTTATCAATGAGTACGATTATATCGCATAGTCTATCCTCGATAGTTTGGTGATATTCATTTGTTAATCGATAGAGGACTTCATTTATAGATATGGACATTGTGGCTCCATTTATTAAATGAGAGTATAATATCATCATATGGATGTTTTGAGGTAATTGGATATTAAATCTCAACATTGAGTTTTTGATAGTGTCTATTGAAAACATGGCTTCTGGACAAGTCAAAATATCCAAATTCAAAACGTGGTCATATGAGTCAATATGGTAACTTGGAGAGTTATAGGCGGTCTATGAACTCTTGGCGATTACTGATATTAATCACGAGGATACACTATCTCCAACATGATTGTCTAGGGTATAAATGAGGAACATCTTCATTTTCTGTCTTTATTTAAGAGTTCAATTTTAGCTCTTTAGTGGAATAAGTTAAAATTAATGGATCGGACCTAAGTGAATCATTTGTTGATTGTGATTAAGTTATGTCTATTGAAGCTTAAATTTAGATAGCCCGCCAAGATCCCCAATCCACACGGACTTGTATGGATCACTTGATATATTCTACCGGACCAATTTATGGGTCCATTTAGAATTGCATTTAATATACTAAGAATATAATTTGCACATTAATTATTTAATGGGTTGCTTAATTATATTAATATATTAATGAAAGACATGTGGGCTTGTTTCTTTTAGTAAGAATGAGTCTGGTTCACATGTGGGCTTTTTATTTAAAGACCAATGGATTAAATGAAATAAGAAAATAATATATGGCCCATCTATAAGAGTGGGGCGGCAAGGTGTCTTTTTAACCTAATATATTATTTTGTTTCATTGTTTTAATTAAATAAGAATTAATTAATTTATTAATTAACTGTTTAATTAAGAAACAAATCTTTTCTGATTAGGAAATATGATTCCTCGAGTTATACTATTGGTAGTAGTATACTTAAATTAAAAGACTTGTTTGATACGAAAATAAATAATTAATTTTATTTATTTAATCAAATAAGAAGTCTTTTTATTTAGTCAAAATAAAAGAATAAAATATCTAGGAGTTGGATTAGGGTTTGAAGTCTTAAAACTAGAAGTGAATTAGGGTGCAACAAAAACTCCTATTTTGTAGTGTGATTTGCGGCAACCCTAGTCCTTTTAGGAAGAGGATTTTCGGCCACCCTAAAAAGAAAAGAGGAAGAGAATTCGGCCAGTGTGTGTGTGGTGCCTGATTCAATTTTCTTCTTCTTCTCAATTCATAGAAAGGATTTTATTCTACTAAAAACAAAAAAGAGTGAATAGATTATTCTTTGATGGTACACTAATTGCTTATTCATCAATAAGCTTGTGTGTACAACATCGATTTAGGTTCACGCGAGTTTCGATCATTAGATTGAGAAATCAAAAGTGACCGGAATAATCTTAGTCTTCTTTTGATTGTTTTTTGACTAACAAAAAGAAAAGAAAAGTTTGTTTGTCCATTCTCAGGTTTGCAATTCAAAGAAAAAGGGAGGCCACGCTCCTAGGTGATTCACGTTCGTGCTAGGATTGAAGATCTTGTGGATTACCATCGACGTAAGCCAATCGGATCACGCACAAAAGGTATTCTTCTTTTGTTGATTATATATATGTTTAATTAATTAAAGGGTTAAGGTTCATAAAAAGGAAAAAAATTTAAAGTTACTAAATCTATTTTTAGTCTCGCTTCCGCTGCATGTACTACGGTATTTTTCCCTACAATTTTGATGTGCATGTGGCACATGTGGCATAGAATGAAGCGGCCACCTCCCACTCCTCGTGAAATCCGACACTTCTATGCGCTGAGGCCCGTGGGGAAGACTGGGGTTTACTTCCTTCAATCGACCCAGCCCGAGTTCTGGGTTCCCAAGGACGTTTTGGTCAAGGGTGAAATCGAACCGACCACGGACGAGAAGATGAAGGGATTTGTTTGGGGCTTCCCCACCTCAAACAAATTTTGGAAGAACAGCTGGTTCTTTGTGGGCAAACGATGGGGCCAATCAATCAGCTTTGATCTGAATGGCATTCAGATGACCTGCAGGGTTCCTCGTTACTTTTGCTCGCCCCAATGGAACCACATGACTTCTGCCTTCACTGATGAGGAGCTCATGACTTTGGCTCGGGCTGCTGTCCGTCCTTTGGAGAAAAGGGGTAAACCCTATTTGTACAACGAGGGGAAGATGATTAAAGCTCGCCTTTTTCCTCATATTTTTGCATGTTGCAAACGCCGTAAGTTAATTGTTTTTTTTTTCTTTATTCTTGCGTTCTTGTTTTTGAATTAGTCTACTGACTCGGGTTCTGTTTTTTTTTTAAAGTATTTGATGTAGATATAGTCTGTGATGCTCAGGCTCGCCGGATGAAAGGCATTGTGGAAGCTAGCCGAAAAGAAGCTCTTCGCCAGCGAGATGCTGGAATAGCCCCTCCCGAAGATAATTCTAATGGGAGCGCTCCTGAGGATCTTCCTGAGGGAGATGATGAAGAGGATGTGCCTGAGTATGTGCCCGAGGAAGCCCATGGTCTAGAAATGACCGCATGTTCGACGGAGGCCGTGGGCGACCCAGAAGGTTTTGGAGTAAGTAGGACCGAAGCTGATCAGGACAACCGAAGGGGTCCTTCTTCTTCCTAAGGGAAAGAAAAAGTGGGGCACCCCTCTGAATCAGAGCAGGTAACCTTTCCCAGTGGGTCCAATTCTCCCCGTTCTGCTGCAAACACGCCAAGTGTTACTTCTCGAGGTGTTGAAGCAGCCGGGGATCATTCGGGCGCAGTAGCTCCAGAGATTCCAACTTCTGCCGAGCCGAATCCTGCTGTTCCAGAGATTACAACTCCTGCTGATCCAACTCCTACCCCTGGAGGTAGCAATGTTGAGGTGAGGCAGCCTGGCAAGAATTCTGAAGATCCGGCTGTTGATTCGAGTTCTCACGGGGGACAGTCTGGAAAGAGGAAGGCTTCGTTTTCTCCTGGTCGCCCTACCCCCAAAATTCCCTAAGTGGTCGCTTATGTTGATTCATCTTTAGATGATGAAGGGGAGGGTGCTGTTGGAAAAAACACGAGCGTGACCCCTCCATTGGACCAGGTCAAGGATAATGTTGGAGGCCCAACCGACTCTCCTCGGGTGGCCTCGTCTGCCAAGCTTCCTGAGACCAGTGTTGGTGGTTCGGGCTCCTTCCCCCAGACCGATGATCCTGCCCCCGAGATCATGCTAAGGGCCATAGCTTCAGGCCGAGCCAACATTGGGGAGGATCACTGGAGTTACCTCAGGATTGGGACTGTGTCTGACCGACTCTGTAACTTTTTCAACAATGCTTCTTACGTAAGTAATGCCTTGGTTATATACCTAATGTCGTATTCCTCTTTTCTTCTTTCTCTTTTTTTTTTTTTTTTTTACATTACTTCTATTTGCTGTTGACTTGCTGCAGATGGTGGCTGAGATGTCCAGGGCTTGCCAGGCCGGTGAAGCCTAGGCAGACAGAATAAGGCAGCTAGAAGCTCAACTGAAGGAGAGTGAGGATCATCGCTCTCGGGCCGAGCTGGCTTGTCAAGAGGGGGCTAAGTCGAGTCAGGTGCTCCTGGATCAATGCCTGGCTCGGCAAATGGACGCTGAACAACGGGCATCTTCCGCTGCCGAGGAGGTCAAAACTCTGCAGGATTAGTTGTCGTCCACTCAGGGTGCTTTGCTCCAGGCTGAGTAGACTGCTGAAGGCACCAAGTCCACTTACGAACGCCGAATTGAAGACTTGGAGCGTCAAGCCTTGACAGTCAAGTCCCTATCGAAGGAAGCTAGACTGGAACTGGAAATACAGGGTGTTGATAGTTTCAAGAGATCTCCAGCCCATGATGATTTGCTTCTGCGTGAATTCCAGCGGGGAATGGTCTCGGCTGGGGAATTCTTCAAGCAGAAGAATAGGGCGACTGATCGGGCTAGGGCCAACTGGAGCCTTTCAATCAAAAAACATGTGGATACCTCTTTGGAGTCCCTTCGGATCCAGATGAGAGAGTGGCGGGCATATTGTAGAAGCAAAGGTAAAGCGCCACATCCCATGCACTTTGAGGTTCTTTCTGCCGAATCCTTCTCCACTTTTTATGCCTGTGAGAAGGCGGGGATTGACAACGAGACGCCAGATTTGGGACCCATCCCCGGGATTGATTATAGCGACTGGATGGTCGATGAGGAGGAAAATGTGATTGTGTGGCCCTCGGATGATAGCCTGCTGAGTGAGTACGTGATGGAACCTGATCCGAACGTCGGCGGAAGCAGCTCCCAACCCCCAGCGCCACCCTCTTGAGTTTAATCTTCAAGTCTTTTTTGTAACTAAGTCTTTGTAACTATATTTGTATTCTCTTTTCCCATATATACATACGGATTTTTTCTCATAGAATATTGTTCTACAAGTGCATGAATGGGACAGTCTAAATTCGTTTTTCCTGCTTGTACTTGGTTTTCTTTGAACTTGTGGGTCCTTCGGGAATCCCTAACTTTACTTTGACCGAGTGCCTTATTTTCTGGCAGTTTAGTCGGATAGACCGAGTATCTTATTTAACCGGTTACTAATTTTAGCCGAGTATCTTATGTAACTGGCCTTTCAATCGATTAGACCGTGTATCTTATTTAACTGGTAACTAATTTTAGCCGAGTATCTTATGTAACTATCTTTTATCCTTTGATTTTTGAGTTTGTTTTACCTCAACGTTATGTCGAGGCTCGCCATGACCATACGTTAAGGTCCTTGCAAAAGTCACCTAGGACTTCTCCTGGTTTTATCTGTGCAAGGTTTTGCCGAATCATTAGGATACTTAGTACCGGCCAACACGGCTACGCATCTCACTAGCCTTTCTAGCGACGCTCCGAGCAGTTTTCCAGTTATTATGGTGCCTCGGTTTCGCCTTTTTGCTAAGGGATACGTTCGTATCGCCTTAACTAGGCGGGCATGCTACTATAGCTTTTCTGCCCTTCGGGCACAAATCGTCCGCTCTTTGCGGCCTTATTGCGCCCGAATCTTTTTAGTCTTTATTCGACCGACTTTTGATTGGCCACTGTTGAAATGTTGCTCGTGGACTATCAATTCCACTGAATTACTCCGTACTAGCAACTGAACTTTACTAGATGATCAACATGAACTTTATTAGATGAAATCAACAAATAAACCTGAAATAATTAAGGCGGAAACTAAAAGCTGGGCTAAAGCAGAATAAATTAATTATAAAAAACATGGTCGGATTCCTCAGGGATAGAAGATCTTTAGATATTGTGTGTTGCATGGTCGGGGTACTAGACTACCCTCTGGTCGGGCTATCATGTAGGCCCCGTGCCCTACGACTCCTTTGATGATGTATGGCCCTTCCCATTTATGGGCAAGAGATCCCGACGATTTATCTTTGGTATTTGGGGATACTCTTCTTAGCACTAAGTCTCCGAGTTGGAATCTCCGCTCCCGAACGTGGGAATTGTAGTACCTCGCAGCCCTTTGCTGGTACGCGGAATTTCTTACTTGTGTTGTATCTCTGATTTCCTCAAGTTCGTCTAAGTTCTGCTGCAGCATATCTATATTGTGCTCGGGGCTGTATAACTGAATCCTGGGGGATGTAAAAGTTGTTTCTGCTGGGATGACAGCCTCTGTCCTAAATGCCAGCGTGAAAGGAGTCTCTATTGTGGATGACCTTACTGTTGTTCGGTATGCCCATAGTACCTCGGACAGTTTGTCCGCCCAGCCGCCCTTCTTTGCCTCTAGTTTTGCTTTCAGTGTGTGCTTGATCACTTTATTCACAGCCTCTGTCTGGCCATTGGTTTGAGGGTGAGCAGGTGATGCGTAGTAGTTTGCGATCTTGAATTCTTCACACATTTCTCTAAACTTCTTGTTGTCGAATTGGGTTCCATTGTCAGTTATAATGATACTCGGGATCCTAAACCTATATATGATGTTCTTCTTGACAAAGCTGGTGGTGTTTGCCTCCGTGATGTGTACAAGTGCCTCTGCTTCTGCCCATTTGGTGAAATAATCCACTGCCACAATGGCGTGTTTTGCCCCTCCCTTTGTTCCTGTGGGCATTGGTCCTATTAGGTCGAGTCCCCACATGGCGAAGGGCCACGGTGAGGTTAAGCTTCTAAGTAATTCTGGGGGTTGCCGAATGTCGTTTGCTATTCTTTGGCATATTTCGCAACTCCCTGTGAATCGCTACGCCTCTGCGAACAGAGTCGGCCAGTAGAATCCTTGCCTAAGTACCTTGTGTGCTAGGCCTTTACCCCCGGTATGGTTCCCTCACACTCTACTGTGGATGCTTTTTAGGATCTTTCCGATTTCTTCGCCGGCCACAAATCTTTGCAACACTTTTGAGAATCCTCTCCTGTATAATTCTCCCCTCAGAATTGTGTACCGGGTTGACCTGTATCTGATGCATTTAGCTTCCATTGCATCCTCCGGTAGTATGTTTTCCTCCAAGTACTTTCTGAGTTTGTATGTCCAGTTGCTTGGGCTTGGTCGGATCTCTGCTATCATGATTTCCTCGGATTCTACTGTACTTGGCTTAGTCAGATGTGCCACTGGTATTGCTTTGGATCTGATGTTTATGGTGGCTGAAGCTAGTTTGGATAAAGCATCCGCTTTTTCGTTCTCTTCCCGAGGGATCTGAGAGATTTTGTACACTTTGAACTTTCTATGTAGCCTTTTTGCAATGTCCAAATAAACTATCATGTGCTCTTCCTTTGCCTAGTATTCGTCCAGTGCCTGATTAACCACTACTTGTGAATCACTGTAAATTTCCAGCTCGTCCGCCCCTAATGCTATGTAGACCCTTAGGCCGGCCAACAAGGCTTCGTACTCTGCTTGATTGTTGGTTGCTTTGAAATAGAATCTCATGGCGCACACCACGGTATCTCCCTCGGGGGTTGTTATGACTATTCCTGCCCCGCTGCCATGTGTGTTCGATGATCCGTCTACAAGTAATTTCCATTGGAGTTTATCGGTCTGTTCATTTTCCATTGTCCTTCTTACCTCGGCGTCTGGCTCGGTGAATTCTGCTATAAAATCAGATACCGCCTGCCCTTTAATTGCCGTTTTGGGTATGTATCTGATGTAGTATTCGCTCAGTTCCACTGCCCATTTGGTCAGCCTTCCCAACACCTCCGGCTTTTGAAGAATGAGTTTCAGCGGGCAGTCTGTGTACACCTCTATCATATACACTTGGAAATATGGCCTTAAGTTCCTGGCCGATGTGATCAGTGCTAGCGCTATTTTTTCTGCCGGTGAATACCTGGTTTCTGCTGGTAACAATGCCTTGCTTGTGTAATACACTGGTTTTTGTATTCCTTCCTCTAACCGGATCAATACCGAGCTTGTCGCCACTTTTGTGACCGAGAGGTATAAGTACAATGTTTCTCCCACCACCGGTTTTGAAAGGATGGGTGCTCTCCCCAAATACTTTTTCAATTTCTGAAAGGCTTCTTCACATTCTGCACTCCATTCGAGCCCTTTTCCCTTTTTTATTGCCCTGAAGAATGGGGTGCACTTGTCTGTTGATTTGGCAATGAATCGGTTGAGTGACGCAAGACATCCCGTCAGCCTTTGTATATCTTTCAACGTCTTTGGTGAAGCCATTCCTTCTAGTGCTTTGATCTTCTCGGGATTTACCTCAATTCCTCTTTGGTGCACCTAAAAACCTAGAAACCTTCCCGACGGTACTCCGAATACACATTTACTAGGGTTAAGCTTCATTTTATACTTCCTCAGGACGTCGAAGGTTTCCTTCAAGTCTTCCTAATGTTTTTCTGCCGTAGTGCTCTTGGTCAACATGTCATCCACATAGACCTCCATGTTTCTCCCGATCTGCCGAGCGAATATCCTATTTACTAGCCTTTGGTACGTTGCCCCAGCATTTTTTAATCCGAATGGCATCACTTTGTAGCAATAAAACCCTTGATCCATGGTAAAAGATGTTTTTTCTTCGTCTGCTTTATTCATCTGGACCTGATTGTATCCCGAGTAAGCATCCATAAAGCTTAGTAGTTCGTATCCTGCTGTTGCATCTACCAACAGGTCAATCCTCGGTAGTGGGAAACTGTCTTTAGGGCAAGCCTTGTTTAAGTCTGTGAAATCCATGCACATTCTCCATTGGTTGTTCTTTTTCTTGACCAATACTACATTGGCTACCCACTCCGGGTACTTGACTTCCCTTATCGATCCTACGGAAAGTAGCTTCTCCACTTTTTTCTTGATTGCGACGCTTCTCTCTAGATTGAATAACCTTCTCTTGTGTACCATTGGTCGGGATTCTGGGTTGATGGAGAGGCAATGTGATATCACTTTTGGGTCCACCCCCAACATATCTTCGTGACCCCAAGCAAAAACATCCTCATAACTTCTTAGCAATGTGACAAGATGGGTTTTGACATGTATATCTAAACTTGCCCCTACCTTCACTGTCTTACTCGGATCCGCTGGATTCAGCGCCACTTCTTCGGTCGGCTCATCCTTTCTAACCTTAGGCTCTTCTCTGGGATCCAATTCAAATTCTTTCGGCACCTTTGCCTGTTCTTCGGGTTCTCCAACCTTTTGCTGGGCTGTTACTGCATACACTTGGTGTACTTCCCTATCTCTATACACTGACAAGTTTGCTCTTTGGGCCATCTCTTGTGACCCCTTGACCACTCCTACGCCATATTCAGTCGGGAACTTTATCATGAGGGCATAGGTTGCTGTCACCGCCTTGGCTTTATTAAAAAATGGTCGGCCCAATAAGGCGTTGTATGGCTAGTTTTCTGTGTCCACCACTACAAAGTCGAGTAGCACTATTGTTTGGCAAGGAGTCTTCCCGATCTTTACGGGTAACTTCACCGTGCCAAGCAACCTTACTTCGACTCCCCCAAATCCTCTAAGGGGTGTGGGAAATGGCTATAGGTCTTTCCTATCTAACCTCAGTTGGTCATATACTTCTGCACTTAGAATATCTGCTGAACTCCCATTATCAATCAGAATTCGATGAACCTCTCTATGACCGATCCGTGCGCTGATCACCAGTGCGTCATTTGGCCGAACATCTACTCAGTGTGAGTCGGCTTCTGTGAATATGATCGGGTCCCAGCCCTCCTTGATTCTCTTCGGGTCGGGTTCAATGGAATTGATGTCCTGGTCTCTCCGTGCCTTCATGGCCTCTCGGATTTCCTGGGTCCTTTCCCTGTTACTCTTGCCAGTTGCTGGTCCTCCAAAAATGGTGTTAATTGCTCCTTCATCCTCGGCTTGCTTGGGACTAAACTTTCTTGCTCGTCCGTCCTGTCGGCTATCCTTTTGTACATCCGCCCTGTCCACCTTTTTGAGGACAATGTCTTTCAAATGCCCTTCCCTAATGAGGGTTTCGATGTGGTCCCTTAGTTGGAAACACTTGGATATCTCGTGCCCATTCTCCTTGTGGAACCGGCAATATTTGGTGGTGTCCCTCCGAGCATATGTTGACTGCTTAGGCGGTTCTTTAGACATGTTCTTCTCTTCTAGGATTGCCAAGATTTCACGTTGATCTTTCTTCAATGGGGTATAATTTGTATATCTGCCTTGGAACCTCTGCCGTGGCTGATCGATTTTCGGGTCGTATGCTCGCCGTCCATCCCGACCATCCCGCGCTTTATTCTTCTGTTTGTCGCCTTTGGTATCGGGCGCCTTTGTTTGGTCTTTGGTTTTGGATCCCTCTGGGCGACCCCCATGCATGAAATAACCTCCCGTGGCAATTTCTTCCTCTTCAGCCAGGGCGTACCCCCCTGCCATGTCCATCATATCAGCGTAACTGGTTAGTCGGGCTCTTCTGAGGTCAAATGACAATTGGCCATTATGAAGGTTGTTGTTGATGAACGCGGTAATTATTGCTTCATCATTTGCACTCCCAATCTCGGACACTTCCTGACCGAACCTCCCCAGATATTTCTTCAGCGACTCGTCTTTTCCCTGTTTGAGTTGGGATAAGTGGGCCACTGATTTTTTCCTGTGTACATTCCCGAGGAACTGCCTTGAGAAGGCTTTGCTCAGCTCGCCAAAGCTGCTTATGCTCGCTGCTGGTAATCTACCAAACCATCGGGAGCCTAGATCCCCAAGAGTCTGGGGAAAATTCAAACATAGCAGTGCGTCATTGTGGACATATTGCGCCATAGCGCTCCTATACCTCCGGACGTGCTCTTTTGGATCGGTTTCCTTCTTGAACAGCTTAACGTGTGGCATCCTGAATCTCTCTTGGAAAGGCATACTCAGGACCCTATTGGTGAAAGGGCTTCCGGATTCATCATCTGACAGCTCGTTACGCCCATATCGCCTGACTAAAGCATCCATTTGTCGACGATTATTCTGAACTTCCCGGGTCAAACTCTGTATGAGTATATCTCTGTCTCCTTCTGGTTCCCCTATCACATTGAAATTTTGACTTATGGTCAGTTTTTGGCCCTTTTCCTCCAGATTCAATTCTCTACGATCTCGATTTAGGCCATGCAGCCGAACTGTGCCCCTTTGGCCTTTGCGATGATGATTCTGCTCACTTTCTTCCGAGGATGATGACCGGTCTCTCCGGTGACTGCGCCTCCTAAGGTGACCTCGATCCACAACTATCCGATTTTGATCGTACCCCTTGTCAGAATCATTCCCCTCTCTATGCTCCCTACTTCTCCTGGTCACTCTTTCGGATAATATCTCTAGTCTGCCTGTAGTATCTCGTCTTGCCTTTAGGGGTGCATCAGGTGTTGGTATCACCACTGTAGAGCGCAGCCTTGCCGCCTGCTGGCTTGGGGCAGACAGATTGCGAGGCGACGTCAAACCTTCAGTGGTGGAAAGGTCAATTCCTTGCCTTGCTGCATCTGATATAAGTTGCTGCAGAGAAGCGCGGAATCATTGCGCGATTTCTTCATTAGTTGTAGGGAAACGTTGAATACCAGCTAGGGCGGCTGACTAGTCCGCCGTCGTTAGGGTGGCATCCACTGTATTGAGAGCGGTGTCATCTTCCAGCTCGTTACTTGGCATGCCTTGACTGTACCTGGAATCGCTACCATCTCCTTCGCCAGCCATTGTCACAAATTTTCGGTTCCCCTCCTTCTAGCGCCAATTGTTGACGGTGATTTTTGGTGGTCACCGAGTCAATGATTTATTGTCGAATTGCTATAGCTTATGAACGAGAACAATTAAAATTCAAGAAGAAATAACAAGCAATTACGTGGTAAAACTCCAATGATTGGAGAAACGTCCACGGGTTGTCGCCTTAGCAACGAAGCCAAATTCACTATGAAGAATGGTTACAAAGAGTACAGCACAAAAAGTACAGCACTATAATCTCTCTTTCTCTTGCTATTTCTCTCGTACCCCCTATTTGTGCAAAGAAGGGGTATTTATACATGTTGCTACTAGGGTTTGGCATGTGATGCCCTAGTTTTGGGGTGAGCGTTCTAATCCTAAAAGGATTCTGTTTCTTTCTTTGTGGTATATTTCCTGATTTGGTTTAGTCCAAGTTCGATTCTGATTCCTCCTCCTTTATTTGCGGAGAATCTATATGTTTCCTTACTTGAACTCTGAGTAGTCACACCGTTGCTTATCGTGGAGACGCTGGTCGCTGATTATGTCCTACGTTTTGAACATGAACGCTGGTGGCTATCTGTGTTACTGATTCCCGAGTGTGTTCGAGTATGCGCCCGAGTAAGTTTTACTGCCCGAGCTGATGGCCTTTGTTTGTGGTCGGGCGGCTTACTCTTTTTCCGAGTAAGTCGTCGTGGAGGGATTTTTGTTCCATAAGTTAACTTATCTTGACTCATGCTTGCATAGCCTTATATTGTGATAACGTGTCTGCCACGACTATTTTTACCTATAACATCACTATATTTAACATGATTCTTCAAAATCTCCCATCGTTTGGTTGAACCTATACTTCCTCAAGTTTGATTGGCTTATTTCGGTGACAAACCACATGTGGGGTTTGATGTAAGGGTAGCTTAGGCTTTTAATGGTTGGTGCTTTGCAAAACCAAGGCCCTCTCAAGTCTTCAAGAGAAGAAGCACCAAAGGTAAAATTCTAAGTGCTTACTTGCTTTGAAGAGATATAGTTGCACATACTCATAATTCATGCATATGTTTATTTGTTGTATGTTGTGTGTTTTTATTGTGTGCATTCATGTTCATTAATCTCTCTTCTTTAATGTTTCTAAATGATTGCATCTTGTACATTGAAATGCCTTAACTAGTTAGGCATTAGGATGCAAAGTCATGCCATTAGTAGCTTAAGATTGCATGTTTTTTCTCTTAGGCGTTGCATGATTCAAGAGACCGTTGTCGGTACCGCTGCCGTATCAGCAATGGTAGCCACAGCGATGAGTTGCTCTGTTTTGAGCTCTTCTGACCGTTGTGGGTTTCCGTAGTGGTAGGCACAATGGTTTTGTGCCCAGTGTATACTGCTGCCTTAACCATTGTAGAAGCCATAGCGGTAGGCGCATCGGTCTTCATAACTGGTGCATTTTTTAATGCATCACTGTGGATATCGCTGCAGCTTTGGCAACGGTACCCGTAGTGGTTTGCCTTGTTTTTATCAAAATGATGTTGCATCATTTGGGAGCCCTATATATAGATTGTTATATTCTTAAGTCGTCCCTAAGAGTTCAAAAATCATAGTTTTCCCTTAGAACATTTTTCAAGAGAAAAAATTCACAAGAACTCACCTTTAAACACTCAAAGTCATTCTTTTGTGCATAAAAGTTTATCAAGCATCATCTATGACCATGAAGGATGCATCCATGCATGGTTTTGCAACATCAAATCTTGCTTGGTAAGGTTTTAAGTAACTTCATCAAATTTTAGTGTCTTTCTTAACAAGCCATCTCTTTTATTACTTTTATGCTCTTGTAATATAATTCTAGATACAAGATAGGGATTGTATATGGTGTATTGATTGGGTGTTGTATTGTGATAGCTATCTAGGTTTATTTAATCTATGTTTAGGTAAGCTTTATGACTTGTCATTTAGTTTTTAATATCTAGGATTGAATTAATTGTCATATTATCATCCTAGATAATCATATAGGGTTCCCTAGCTCTATTTGCATTTTGGATATCATACATATTCACATAGGCTATTTTATCTCTTCATTGAGAAATAAGACTTGTGGCTAAGATTGCTTAGGCCTCAAGCAAATTGGACTAGGTCCACTTTTATAGGCCCATGGGTAGTAGTGGTGGTGGGTTATAGATCGGGATTAGGCTGTAAACACTATCCCGAGGTTCGTGTATGGCTCACACAACAGCCCGTGGTTTTTCCCGGGATTAGGCTTTCCACGTAAAAAATCAAGTGTCATTTAATTCTGCACTTATTACACTTGATTTGTTGTCTTGACTAGTTTGGGGTATTTTTGTAATATTGATTAATTGCATAAATTGGTAATAATAGTTAAAATCTATTCACCCCCTCTAGATAGTTTTATACACACCGTGCATAAAGGTACCCAGTGAAACAAATTATGGTGTGTTCAATATTAATCTAGAGGGGGGGTGAATAGATTTTATCCAATTTTACCAAATTTTCGTTAATGGTCAAGATTACGAAAATACCCTCTACTAGTCAATATACAATAGCAAGTGTAATATGGTGCGGAAATTAAAAGACACTTGATATTTACGTGGAAACCCTCACGGGAAAAACCACGGGCTATGTAAGTGAGCCACACTTGAACCTCGAATCCACTAAATGTGTAAAACGATTACAACCTAATCCCGGAAGTAATCACACACCTACCTAATCCCGGTATAAGTGAACCTAGTCCCAATGCTTGTGATTTATGCAACCTAATCCCGGAAGCAACACAAGACTTAGTTCTCAATGAAGAGAAAACAACCTAAGTGAATATATGACATACTCAAAATGCAACAAGAGCAAGGCAACTCTATATGCTTACCTAGAATGATGATATATCAATGAAATCAATCCTAGATATCAAAAGCTAAATGACATATCATAAAGCTTAGCTAGATGTTATCAATCACAAAACAATCCTAGCTATCAAACAATGTCAACATGTCCAAACATGTGAACTCAATTAGTTGTAGAGAATTTCTAACAACATAATTGTCAATTAAATCCACAAGAACATTCAATTAAGCTTGACTAGATAAATAAACATTAATCTATCAACCTAATCATCAACCAATTGTACAAGAATGTTCTAGGGTTAGCTATTTAGGGAAAATCAATGAAATCAATCCTAATCATGTAAGCTACCACAAACAAAACCCAATCATGTCATAACTTCACTAAATATGCAATAAGAGTGAAGATTTGCTAAACTAAGCAATAAAAGACATGTCTTGACTAAGATAGAACAATAAATGAAGATGTTGTGTTTGTTCTACTTACCAAGTCATAAATGAAGAGGACCCATGGAAGATTGATGCATGAAACATGTTAGATGCACATGGGTTTTGGGTTTGGAGAGTTAAAGAAGCAAGATTAAAGCTTTCTCTCTCTAGGGTTTGAGTTTCTCACTCTAAGGTCTGATTTTGAGCTCTTGAAAACGAGCAAGGAAGAAGATGATACTTATATAGGACCCCTAGATGAAATGACGTCGTTTTGAAAAAATTTGCAAAAGAACGCCCATTTTGCGCCCTGTTCTGCGGCCTTGACCGCAGAACACAAGGGCGCAGAAATGCACCTGACAGATTTTGCGGCCCCTAAACGCAAAAACCAAGGGCGCAGAAAAGAGGACAGAGAGTATGAATTCTGATCCTTATTCTGCGGCCTTATTTCTGCGGCTTGGCCGCAGAACAGGGCGCAAAATGCGCCTGATGGAGCATCCTAAAATCTAACCATGCTATGCAATACTAAGCAAGATGCAACCAAATAAACATGCATGAAGAGAGATGAAATAGGCAATAATGCATACACAATAAATACACAACACATTCAAGAATGAGAATTATGCAAGTGTTGTGTGTGTGTGCATCTACTTCTCTTCATTGCAAGAAACACTAAGTATAATACCTTTGGAGTGCTTCTTCCCTTGAAGTCTTGAAAAGGGCCTTTGAGCATGATCTTCAATCACCTAACTACCCTTACAATTCAAACCCCCAATATGTGGTTTGTCTACGAAATAAGCCAATCAACAATGGGAATCCTTACAATCTCCCCCTTTGGCTATTTCGTGACAAAACCACCACTCACATTGATCCTCACAAGATAAAAGAAACTTCGGGAAATTCTACATTACAAAGTACAAAGAGATAAGAAAATAAAACTTCAAGTCTTCAATCTCTTGTAGAATAACCAAACCTTCAAAACAATTAGATTACACTTCCAAAGCAAGTGTATGTGAGATGATCAAGTGAAAGAAAAACAAGCATTTGCATATGAATCTTTTAACCACAATATCATGCAATGTATGAGAATGCAATGCTCCCCCTCAAACCATCAAACCATCAAACCATAAACTCCCCATATGCACAATTGCTACAACAATTAGCAACTCCCCTTACCACATCCTACTCCCCCTTTTTGTCATGATATAGGCAAAGGAGTAGTCCCCAACCGGGTCACTCATAGCAAAGAGAGAAAGAAGCATACAAGATAATGCATAGTTAGATAAGCCACTTTATGCACTCAAGTAATTGGAGAGAATCAAGGAGATTTATTTTATTGAAAATGTGTGAATTAGAAATGCTTTGCAAACAAGACATGTTGCATTCAAGTCCAAAAAACAATGGTATTTGGCAAAGCAAATGACAAAGGTTTCCAATTAGAATTCAAACCAATTTTACCATTTGTCATGAGAAAAGCAAGAATATAGAGAATATATTGATTTTCATTTTTAACAACAACTATATCCAACTTTATAAGCGAAACATGGCATGAGCGACTTTGCACCCTATTTGATTTTTCCGGGTATGAAACCCGTATGATAGTAACCATGTTCAACAAATAAAGAAAGAGAGACTTTGAATGGATACATGATCCTTTATCAATTTTAGTCTCACTAGCTTTTTCACACATTGTTTTGCATTTAAAAATATGCAATCATCAATTCATGCTTTTCCAATTTAGCAAGGCATTTGAATTTCATGCTTTTCAAGTTCATTAGCATGTCAATTAAGAATCATCATGTCATGGAAATAACTATAGGTCATTCAAATCATACTTCCTATGAAAATTTCCTAGTCCAAAAATGCATGTTTGAACATAAATATGACATGGATTGAAAACAAAGCAAGGTTCACACTTATTGAGATAAAAGCATATATACATATGTCCAACCAAGCTTACTTCAAGCAATTAAAAGAGAAGCACAAGATCTTTCAAATAATTTGCATGCATCAAGTATACAAAAAGCTCTCTTTACTTGAGTTCCCCTTAAGGGGTCAATAACTAGAACTCATCACTCCACAAGACATATTCCAATAGATCTACTAAGAGTTTTAAATCGAGTAGCATCTAGAGGTTTTGTAAACAAGTCGGCTAGTTGATCATTTGTACCTACATGCTCAAGTACAATGCATTTATTTTCAACTAGTTCTCTAATGAAATGATGACGGATGTCAATATGCTTAGTTCTAGAATGTTGAACCGGATTCTTGGAAATATTAATAGCACTCATGTTATCACAAAAGAGAGTGAGTGTACCTTGGTTGAATCCGTAGTCTACTAGCATTTGCTTCATCCATAGGAGTTGTGTGCATCCACTCCCCGCGGCTATGTACTCGGCCTCCGCCGTGGACAAGGAAATTGAGTTTTGCTTCTTGCAAAACCAAGAAACAAGATTGTTTCCAAGGAAAAAGCAACCGCCCGATGTGCTTTTCCTATCATCACAATTTCCGGCCCAATCCGCGTCACTAAAGCCTACAAGACTAGCATTAGTGTCAAATGAGTACCAAATCCCATAGTTAGAAGTCCCATTCACAAATCGAATGATTCTCTTGACGCAAGAGAGATGGGACTCCTTGGGATCGGATTGGTACCTAGCACACACACCCACACTAAAGGATATGTCGGGCCTACTTGCGGTCAAATAAAGCAAGCTTCCTATCATACCCCTATAAAGTGTTTGTTCTACACTTTTACCACTAGCATCTTTGCTTAGTTTCAAAGTGGTGCTCATGGGTGTGTTACAATGTTTGGCTTTCTCAAGACCAAACTTCTTCACTAGGTTTTTGGCATATTTGGCTTGGGATATGAAGATCCCATCACTTAATTGCCTAATTTGCAAACCTAGGAAGTAACTAAGCTCACCAACAAGGCTCATCTCAAATTCATGAGACATAACATCAACAAATTGTTGGACTTTGGTTTTGGTGTTGTTGGTGGATCCAAACACTATATCATCAACATATATTTGAGCTATAAAAAGCTCATCATTGTCTTTCTTGATGAATAGTGTCTTGTCAACACTACCTCTTGTGTAGTCATTGTTGACAAGAAATTGAGTGAGGCGCTCATACCAAGCCCTCGGTGCTTGTTTCAACCCATAAAGAGCCTTCTTGAGGCGATAGACATGGTTGGGGTGGTGTGCATCCACAAACCCCTTGGGTTGCTCAACAAACACTTCCTCTTGCAAGAAGCCATTGAGGAAGGCACTCTTAACGTCCATTTGTTGCAATTTGAACTTGTGCACACAAGAGATGGACAAGAGAAGCCTAATGGACTCTAGGCGGGCAACGGGAGCAAAAGTCTCCTCAAAGTCGATACCCTCAATTTGAGAGTACCCTTGTGCAACAAGTCTTGCCTTGTTACGCACTACGTTGCCATCCTCATCGGATTTGTTCCTATATATCCATTTTGTGCCTATGACATTAGTGGTCTTAGGCCTAGGAACTAGAGTCCAAACCTCATTCCTTTCGAATTGGTTTAGCTCTTCTTGCATGGCAAGAACCCAAAACTCATCATTTAGAGCTTCATCAATCTTTTTGGGTTCTATTTGAGAGGTGTAGCATGTGAAGCTAATAAGATTAGCTATTTGCCTTCTAGTCCTAACACCCTCATTCACATCTCCAATAACATCCTCTTTGTTATGGA
This sequence comes from Acer campestre, assembly GCA_954870605.1. Lineage (NCBI taxonomy): Eukaryota > Viridiplantae > Streptophyta > Magnoliopsida > Sapindales > Sapindaceae > Acer > Acer campestre. Next base: position 27,799,964 of record OX940811.1, on the reverse strand, counting down.
GTCTTCTAACCCATGGAGCGGGTTCATTAGAGTCCAAGTTAGGAACTCTATCAATAGGTTGTGTGTCATTTTCAACAACATTGGATGTCCCCACATTAGGAGTCACAACAACCTTCTCCAAAGGAGAATCATCACTAAGAATAACCTCCTCCTCATGATTACTACACTTGAGCCTTTCATCATCAAATACAACATTAGATGATTCCATGACACTTAGAGTTTTCTTATTGAAAACTCTATAGGCTCTACTATTTAAGGCATAGCCAATAAATATACCCTCATCACTCTTGGCATCAAATTTGCCAAGTTGATCTCGGTCATTTAAAATGAAGCATTTGCTTCCAAATGTGTGGAAGTAGCTAACATTTGGCCTCTTGCCTTTCCATAACTCATAGGAGGTATTCCTAGTACCGGGCCTTAGAAAAACTCTATTTCCTATATAACAAGCCGTGTTGATGGCTTCGGCCCATAGATTCCTAGGCACATTGTTGCTAAGCAACATCACACGGGCCATCTCTTGAAGGACCCTATTTTTCCTCTCAACAACTCCATTTTGTTGAGGTGTCCTAGGAGCCGAAAACTCATGGGAGATACCTATACTATCACAATAGGTTTCAAAAGAAGCATTCTCAAATTCCCTCCCATGGTCACTTCTAATCCGTTTTATGCTTTTAATATTAGAATTCATTTCATTTTGAAGTTTAGTACAAAGCATTTTAAACTTATCAAAAGTTTCGGATTTTTCTCTAAGAAAATATGTCCATGTGAACCTAGAGAAATCATCTACACAAACAAAAATGTATCTCTTTCCACCCAAGCTCTCGGTTTGCATAGGACCCATAAGATCCATATGGAGAAGCTCTAGAGGCTCCTTGGTGGAGAGATACTTGCCCTTTTTATGCATGCTTTTAGTTTGTTTTCCTTGTTGACAAGGTCCACAAATACCATTGGCTTTCTTCCCAAGCTTAGGGAGGCCACGCACACATTCAAACTTTCCAAGGGTCCGTAGATCCCGAAAGTTCATGTGGCCAAGTCTTTCATGCCACAACTCAATTTGCTCATCCTTGGACACATTGTTTGAGACTATTCTAGCTTCAAGACAATAGCAATTGTCGCTAGATCTCATACCTTTCAATAAGGTTTGTCCATCGGGCTTTAAGATAGAGCAATTCTCTTTGCTAAACAAGACGGAATATCCTTCATCACTAAGATGAGAAATGCTAATCAAATTGGCTTTCAAGCCATCAACAAGTAAAGCATTGGATAAAGAGGACAATCCGGGAACGGAAATGGTTCCTTTCCCTATGACTTTCTTTTTGGATCCATCACCAAAAGTGACATTTCCTCCTTCCTCCATAACAAGAGTCTCAAAGAAACTCTTGTTTCCCGTCATGTGCCTAGAGCACCCACTATCAAGATACCAAAGATTAGAAGAATTTGCCTTCAAGGCAATTTGTGCAACATGGCAAACATTTTCATTCTTCCTAATCCATTTAAGAACAACATTTTCTTTCTTAATGGTCTTTGGTACATGGGCTCTAGATGTCCTAGGATCATGCAAATTAGTCATATCATTCCTAGGAACATGCATCTTGGCTCTAGTCTTTCTCTTCTCAATCATGCTTCTAGTTCTACACATTTTAATATATCGAAAGCAATTTGGTCTTATGTGACCATTAAAACCACAAAAGTGACAAATTGGAATGAATTGAGGAATCATACCTTGTCTTTGAGCTTGCATGGAAGTCTTCCTATGTCTTTGTGGTTGAGAGGGTTCAATCCATCTTCTTTGTTGAACCGGTCTATCTTGCTTCCCTTTTTGAGCCAATAGATGAGGAATGTTGGCTTGAGGTTGTCTCCTTGGTGCAACCTTCACTTGTGCACTTTTTGAGCTTTGTCCTAGATCTATTTTCTTCCTAGGAGTGTGCACCGGAGAAGCTTCTATGTTGCCCAAGCTCTTAACAAACACGGTCTTCTTAGAGGAGGTGGTCTCTTGACAATCTTCAAACCCAAGACCTCTTTTGTCACATGGACTCTTTCCAACACCAAGCATGTGATCTAATTTTTTGGTGCTAGAGTCCATCCTAGTAAGTGACTTCTTAGCTTCAACAAGCTCCCTCTTCAAACCTTCTTCATTCCTCCTAGATAAAGCTAACTCCTCTTTTAGCTTATCTTCTCTCTTCTTAAGTCTTTCCACTTCTTCACTTAGGAGATCATTGTGAGATGACAGCTCAAGATTTTCTTCTCTCAACATCTTGATCTTCTTAGTGGTTTTCATCTCTAAGCTCCTAAACTCCTTAAGATATTCAACTAACACTTCTTTCTCCACATATCCATTAGTGGAGTTAGCATCGGAGTCATCTTCACTAGAGTCACTTTCCCTTTGACTCTCTTCCTCTTTTTCACTACCACTTTTGCTCTTGTGAGAAGAGGCAAAAGCTAGGAAGTTAGCCATGATGTCTTCATCATCCGAAGAATCATCTTCTTCATTGGAGTCATCACTACTTCCACTCCAAGTGGCGGCCATCACTTTTCCCTTCTTCTTTTCCTTGTGATTAGCACATTCGGGAGCAAAGTGACCAATCCCGCCACACTCAAAGCAACGGACCCCTTTCCTTTCGGTCCTCTCTTGCCTTGGTTCAAACTTCTTGAAGGGAACCTTTTTCTTGTCTTGGCCTCTAAAACCAAATCCCTTCTTTCCAAACTTCATAACTGATCGGACTATTTTATACCTATTTGAGGTCCCCCATTTCCGATCGTTTGTCTCGTTTTCGAGCGTATTTTTGTATATAATGTTTTGTTTGAGCCTTGTGTAGGTACATATTCCCTACAATAAGGTTTTGAGCTTAAAGATTAGTTTGGGAGGCAAAACGAGCCAAAAACGGAAGAAATTGTATATGCTCGTGCAGAACGTACACCTTGTGGGGGTCATATCTTCCTGCTCAGATCGAACCACACTGATATCTTTATATATTCGGAAAGCTCCGGAAGTCTAGTTTCCAGAACATTTTACGGATTGCAATTCCGAGCTTTCTACAGGAAGTTATGCTCATTTCCGTAACGGTGCGCGATGCTGAAATGCTGAAATGCTGTCAGGTCTAATTCGGCGGGCAAAACGGCGGCCTGGCCGCCGAACCAAACCGCCGAATCACTCCAGAGAGTCGTTTTTTGGGCGAATTTCAGGGACTGTTTCGTCCTTTCACCCTAACTTTCAGCCCTAACCTCCCAACACTATATAAACACCTTATTCTCTTCTCTCCCATCAGAATACACTCCCCACACACTTCCTCTTCTTCTTCTTCTTCATTTTCTTCCATCTAAATAAGAGAGAGAGAAGCTTTCAAGGGCATCCATGGAGGTTTTTCCTCCATGGATGCCTTCCATTTCATCTTCTACCCATCATCCACCCATTTAGGAGTAGATTGCAAGGAGAAAGGAGGGTCTTTTGACCAATTTCGAGCTAGGGTTCATGGAGGACTTGGAGGAGGTTTTCTTCAAGGGTTGTCTCTTTTATCTCATTCTCTTTGTATTTCTTGTTTTCTTAAATGTGTAATCCCCACTTGGGAATATTTGTAAACCTATATTTGTGCTCAATATATATGTTGGTTGTTTTTATATCTAATTTGTGTTTTGATTCATTCTTGATTGTTATTGAATATATCTCTATCTTGAAATGCTTGTGTATGGAGATTGGAAATTAATATGTATTCATGGATGGGATTAGGAGTAGATTAATGTAAATTAGGAGTAGTTGTAATCAAATATCCCATTTTGTGTTTGTATGTTGATGGAAGGTCAAAAATTACATGTCATGAATGGGTTTGAGTGACTTAGAGTTAGGATTGTGCCTTGGAGGGGCTCTCTAGGCATAGTCTTGGCTAATTAGCTAAGAAGAGTGGGTGAACCTATAAATTGCCATATTAGAAGGGTTTGGTTCATTGTTCTTGTTAACAATTGGACTTTAGCTATTTCTCACTCTAAGGGCTTTAGGTGAGTCATGGTTAGAGTTACAATTATTGGTCTTTGGCTATCTCTCACGCTAGGGGCTCTAGGTGAGTTATGGTTAGAGATACAATCACTCTTTCCACATTCATTAGACTTTCACGTTGCCATTTTACATTACCGTGTTAATATTGGGGCTCAATTTAGCATTGGTTTGTAGAATCGGTTCACATATGTTGGTTGCGGTTTCGTGTTTGAGAGGTTCTCAACACACTCTTCGACCGTTAGCTTTATGAATGGGTATAAATCGGATCGAGGCAAGAACGAACCCTTAACTAAAATTGGATGTCCTTAATGTCTAACAACCAACTATTTGTGCACTTATGTATGGTGAACTTGTTGAACCTTGTGTGACCATTTTCATGCATCTCTCCTATCCACCATTTTATTTATCACTTTAAACACCACTCTCACCATTCCATATTCTCTTTATTTTTATTTATTTTCATTTCCGTTATCTACTCACACACACACCGCATTGTACATACATTTCACACACACCATTCTCACCTTTACGCATTCTATTTACATGCTTATAATAAACACTAGAACTTGAAATGGTTGACGAATCACACCTCCCTGCGAAACGATACCCTAGCTTGCCGCTTTACTAGTCTTTTGCTAGTTTAGAGCACATTGCGTAGGAAACCCCTTTTACAAACATAATAATCTTTTGATCCTCGCGATTCTTTCAACGACGGAAAAAGCGAAGTATCAATAACCTTGTTGAATCTTTTCACAAACAAGGCCATGTCTTCATCCGAGTCATTCTTCACCTCCTTTTCATCCTTAGAAGCTTTCAAAGCAATACCCTTTTGCTTTTTAGGAGGAGTAGTGCTAGGACCCTTCCTAGACTCATAGGCTAGAAGTCTTCCAATGACTTCACTCGGCTTCATATCCTTATATCCACTATTTTCTTCTAAAGCCGTCACCTTTGACTCAAACCTATCCGGTAAGGATCTCATAATCTTTTGTTTAATCCTCCTATCCGAATAAGGATCACCAAGTTGATGACTTTGGTTGACTATGTCCATCAACTTGATCTCGAAGTCGTTGAAGCACTCATTCTCCTCCATCTTGAGCATCTCAAATTGAGTTTGGAGAACTTGAAGCTTGGAGTCCTTCACAACTTCGGTTCCCTCATGAGCAACTTCTAGGATTGTCCATGCCTCCTTAGCAACCCTAGTGTTTTGAATCAACTTGTATTGATTCTCATCCATGGCACATAGGATGGCATGCATAGCCTTCCTATTCCATTTTGACGCCTCAAATTCTTGTGCACTCCATTGTGCCTTAGGCTTCAAAACTTCTTCTCCTCCACCCGTAGGAGTCATCATGGGAAGATCATATCCATCTTCAACCGACATCCATGCTCGGTCATGAAGTTGACATATGTAGGATTCCATCTTCCCTTTCCATGAGGAGTAATTCAATCCGGTGAGAAGAGGAGGACGTGTGCTAGAAGCCCCCTCGTTGCTACCACCGTTTCCACTCATTGTGTTTATGAATGAAATGAAATGAATGCACAATGTATGAATGAACAAAAATCACACAAATGCAAAACACACCAAAATGAGCAAGGATCACCTATGTATATCTAGGAACCCGCTCTGATACCAATTGAAACAAATTATGGTGTGTTCAATATTAATCTAGAGGGGGGGTGAATAGATTTTATCCAATTTTACCAAATTTTCGTTAATGGTCAAGATTACGAAAATACCCTCTACTAGTCAATATACAATAGCAAGTGTAATATGGTGCGGAAATTAAAAGACACTTGATATTTACGTGGAAACCCTCACGGGAAAAACCACGGGCTATGTAAGTGAGCCACACTTGAACCTCGAATCCACTAAATGTGTAAAACGATTACAACCTAATCCCGGAAGTAATCACACACCTACCTAATCCCGGTATAAGTGAACCTAGTCCCAATGCTTGTGATTTATGCAACCTAATCCCGGAAGCAACACAAGACTTAGTTCTCAATGAAGAGAAAACAACCTAAGTGAATATATGAAATACTCAAAATGCAACAAGAGCAAGGCAACTCTATATGCTTACCTAGAATGATGATATATCAATGAAATCAATCCTAGATATCAAAAGCTAAATGACATATCATAAAGCTTAGCTAGATGTTATCAATCACAAAACAATCCTAGCTATCAAACAATGTCAACATGTCCAAACATGTGAACTCAATTAGTTGTAGAGAATTTCTAACAACATAATTGTCAATTAAATCCACAAGAACATTCAATTAAGCTTGACTAGATAAATAAACATTAATCTATCAACCTAATCATCAACCAATTGTACAAGAATGTTCTAGGGTTAGCTATTTAGGGAAAATCAATGAAATCAATCCTAATCATGTAAGCTACCACAAACAAAACCCAATCATGTCATAACTTCACTAAATATGCAATAAGAGTGAAGATTTGCTAAACTAAGCAATAAAAGACATGTCTTGACTAAGATAGAACAATAAATGAAGATGTTGTGTTTGTTCTACTTACCAAGTCATAAATGAAGAGGACCCATGGAAGATTGATGCATGAAACATGTTAGATGCACATGGGTTTTGGGTTTGGAGAGTTAAAGAAGCAAGATTGAAGCTTTCTCTCTCTAGGGTTTGAGTTTCTCACTCTAAGGTCTGATTTTGAGCTCTTGAAAACGAGCAAGGAAGAAGATGATACTTATATAGGACCCCTAGATGAAATGACGTCGTTTTGAAAAAATTTGCAAAAAAACGCCCATTTTGCGCCCTGTTCTGCGGCCTTAACCGCAGAACACAAGGGCGCAGAAATGCACCTGACAGATTTTGCGGCCCCTAAACGCAAAAACCAAGGGCGCAGAAAAGAGGACAGAGAGTATGAATTCTGATCCTTATTCTGCGGCCTTATTTCTGCGGCCTGGCCGCAGAACAGGGCGCAAAATGCGCCTGATGGAGCATCCTAAAATCTAACCATGCTATGCAATACTAAGCAAGATGCAACCAAATAAACATGCATGAAGAGAGATGAAATAGGCAATAATGCATACACAATAAATACACAACACATTCAAGAATGAGAATTATGCAAGTGTTGTGTGTGTGTGCATCTACTTCTCTTCATTGCAAGAAACACTAAGTATAATACCTTTGGAGTGCTTCTTCCCTTGAAGTCTTGAAAAGGGCCTTTGAGCATGATCTTCAATCACCTAACTACCCTTACAATTCAAACCCCCAATATGTGGTTTGTCTACGAAATAAGCCAATCAACAATGGGAATCCTTACACCCAGGTTTACAGATTGCGCAGCGGAAAGGTTTTTAAAAATTTTAATGCAATCATAAACTAAACCTATTTGTACAGTAATAATCGAAAGCAATTAAAGAAGGTGAAACGATTTCATACCTACGTAGGAGGCTCCTTCACTTTAATTCGATCTGCTCCTGATTAGAACCACTTGATCTTCCTCGCTATCTCCCGGAACTGGTAACAGCGTGTGGGCGCGTCACGGTACTCAGGAACAAGATATGGAGGTAGAAGAGAAGAACACACAAAAAAAGGACAACACTTGTTCTTTTAATGATGTAGTACCACCACCTTTATTTGGATACACTATTTCACTCTCTTCTTTTGTCTCACGCAAACCTATGTTTGCCAAAAACAAATCTTCAACCACCCTTTTCAAAAGACTTGATGCCTTTTAATATATTTGTGTTAGTTGATCCTGTTTGATTTGGTTATCTTTTTAAAATTAAAAACATATATCTCATATATCTCTTTAATAACCAACCGAATCAATTTGGATAAAAAAATTTTTTATAAAGATATCTCATATCTTTTTAAAAAATAATTAAACATTAATTTTTGAATTTAAACATTTTTAAATTCAATTTCAAATATTTAATTTAATAAAATAAAATAATCATATTATCTTATTTTATTCTAAATTAAATATCAACTAACACCCTCCATTTAGTGATTAACAACATAATTAAATAATCTTATTATTTAATTTATTTAATCACCATTATTCATTAATTAAATAATCTTATTATTCAATTAATTCCCGAATATATACGTGTCACTTTCGTAACATAATTAATTGGACAATCCAATTAATTAACCGTGACCCTTGTTACCTAAATCGATCGGGCTAGCAAGGGGACCTAATGGACCCACAGTATTTTGAGCTCCAATAATCTTTAGAAATAATTAATTAAACTCTTTAATTAATATTTCATGATTATTAACTTCGGTGTTATTCCACTAAAAACCCGAAGTTGCACTCTCTCAACTGTAGACGTTTTTACACAAACCAATAAATCTTGGTGTCCATTGATATAGCTATTACATATGGTATGATCCTCCACAGGTAGTTCATAATTAGAGCTGGGTCATAATGTCCGTTATACCCCTCTAATTATATCTTTCCATTAAGTACCATTGATTCTCTAATGAACAATAAATCCTACATTCCTTACGGAATTAGGAGAGCGCTCATATTGTTCAAGCCCCGAATCAACCCTTAAGGGAACTACTATCTACTTCTCACAAGAAGGAGTGGATTCCACTATTGTGTGCAGACCTTCCCAGCTACAAGCCAAATCATGATTCCAACATACTAAGTTATTGACCGGGAATGCAACTCCGATCTCACCCATGGTATATCAAAAACCACGATCTAACCTGAAGGAGTCGATAAGACACTCAGGATTAAGATCACCCATATATAGCCATCATTTGTTGATATATATGAATTTCATCTTTTAACGGATCTTGGTGAGAGATTCATATAGATCATGGCCCAGTCCTATATGATCAAATCATATAAGGTGCCTTCATTCTCATATCTCCATATGAATGATCTAGGATAAGATCACCGTATATTAGGAATGGACCGCAGCTGTAGATTGACCACAAATAAAGTACCCAGCTTTATTTGCTATCTACGGACTCTTTAGATTGCTCCTTTGAAACTGAATCCATCTATATATGACATTCATATACTCAGTTTGAAATTACATCCGACAATCTTGGATGTTAAGTACACATGTTATTATAAATGTATGAGACAATTTGAATGAATAAACTACTTCTTTTATTTCTTGTTCAATTCACATTTACAAACTACAAGCTTTAGGGCAAAAACCCCAACAGTGCATTATTAGTTTCAATGGTATTAGAATGGGTTCCTAGAAATACTTAGGTGATCCTTTGCTCATTTTGGTGTGTTTTGCATTTTGTGTGATTTTTGATCATTCATACTTTTGCATTCATTTCATTCATTCATAACCACTATGAGTGGAAACAGTGGAAATTGTGGTGGTAACGAAGGTGTTTCTAGCACGAGGCCTCCACTTCTCACCAGGTTAAATTATGCCTCTTGGAAAGGCAAGATGGAGTCGTACATAAGCCAAATCCATGATCGGGCTTGGATGGCGGTTGAAGACAGCTACACATCACCGATGATGACTCCCACGGGTGGAGGAGAGGATGCACTCAAGCCTAAGGCGTAATGGAACGCGTAAGAGTTTGAGACATCAAAATGGAATAAGAAGTCGATGCATGCCATCCTATGTGCAATGGATGAAAATCAATATAAATTGATTCAAAACACTAGGATCACTAAGGAGGCGTGGGACATCCTAAAGGTTGCACATGAAGGAACCGAAGTTGTTAAGGACTCGAAGCTTTAAGTTCTCCAAACGCAATTCAAGTTGCTTAGGATGGATGAGAACGATTACTTCAACAATTTTGAGATCAAGTTGATAGACATAGTCAACCAAAGTCATCAACTAGGTGATCCTTATTCGGATAGGAGAATCATGCAAAAAATTATGAGATCTCTCCCCGAAAGATTTGAGCCCAAGGTGACGGCTTTAAAGGAGAATAGCTCCTATAAGGATATGTTGCTGAGTGAGGTGATTGCGAGACTTCTAGCTTATGAGTCTAGGAAGGGTCCTACCTCTATGATGAGCCGTCGTGCACTCACAAAAATGATATAATTTTGTTTGATCTTTGAAAACCCTTTTAAGCCACTTAAATCCTTTAAAATGTGATTTTATAGCAAATGGTAAGCAAGTTCGTTCCACAGGGATATGGAGTGCTAATTATATAGATTGACTAATCTTAGACAAGTAAAATAAATCATGAAATTTGATAGATGTGAGGTTTCAAAAACCACCAATGCTAACTACTAAATTGGAAATGCAAAAGTGATATGAAAAATAGAATACTCAACAACCTTGATAAGAATAATGATGAAAACAATTAATATGATTGCTAGGGAATAGAATGATTAGCAATTGAGTGTGGGTAATGCCTTATAGCCACTTTAATGGACCAATCTCTCTATGTTAACCACATAAGGCTTAGATTAGTGGGGTTGATATACCCACCACTAATCTATCCTATTCAATGGGTTCTTAATCACACAATGAGTGTCAATCCAAATATGAATATATAACATATTACTCTAATATGAATATATAACATATTACTCTAATCAAGATTGCAATTAACAAGTGGATATACAAGTCAATCACATAATGAATAGAATCTAATGATTTGAATGAATAGAACACATAAGAGATTCATTACAAAGCTAAGGCTAATACCCACAACCAAATGATCCTCAAATCTATCCCCTAGATTAGGGGTTTAGTTACACATATTAGCAACAAATGAAAGGAAGTAAATAGTAAGGAAATCACCCTTGGGCCTCCTTCTTTAAGCTTAATCCTTCTTTTCCTTTATGCTCCTGAATGCAAAGAATGGAAGTAGAGGATGTTTCTTGAAGTGTGGATTGAAAATATACAAACAAGGTTAAATTGCTTAAGACGTACCTAGAGAGGGGGAGGGGGGGGGGGGGGGGGGGGGGGTTGAATAGGTGTTTCGCCTAATTTCAATCCCTTGAACAAACTTACGTTTGTCCCTCAAGGTAGCCTTACATACAACACAAACAACATGGAATCATACTAAGACAAGTTATCATGTGATCATTCATACATTGTCTAAGTATCAATAAGTTGTATGAGGTACAAAGAAAATACAAAAACAATTAACAAGAATACTTGTATATCAATATATGTTCAATCGTTACAAGTATATACAAATATTGCTATACATAAAATTCTAAACAATATACAAAAGAAATGTAATTACAAATATGATCATGAATATATTTATAAATCACACTTTACAAAATCTTGTATCCAAAAACATCACAAGTGAAGATTGTACTAAAAGATTAAAACATACACAAAAACAAATATAAAAGATAAAGATAGAAAGAATTAACACAAGAGATTTTTTAACGTGGTAAAACCTCCAAGGAGGAAATATCCACGGGTTGAATTACAACCATTGGGTACTTATATATATTTGGAAAGTAAATTAGAAATTCCACATAGTGACCAATCCTAGATCACCAACCATGTGGAGTCTATGTTTACCCAATCCCTATTGGAAGATACAAAATCCCTCAATGATGTAAACCACCCATATTGGAACTCATACCAAACCAACATCGTTGGAAGATTAGAAATTCCTCAAGAGTGCATACATATCCCATGTACCCCACTCTATCGGACTCTATGTCTAACCAAACACCCGGGCCTACCAATATATAAGCCAACTCTCTATACAAGGCACACTTGCCCCTAGAAAGCCTCCCATGCATGACTATCCAAGTCCTCCTGACTCTATCCATGACTTCTTGCTTGTCTATCCAAGTCATCCTGACTCTAGACAAGACTTCTTGCTTACCTATCCAAGTCCTCAAGATTCTAGGCAAGACTTCTTGCTTGGCTATCCGAGTCATCCTGACTCTAACCAAGACTTTATGCCTTTTATAAGGACTTCCTAGTGTGATCATGTGAATGCAAATCATGCAAACAATCAAGACATCATAGAACATGTGATCAATACATTCCATGGAACAACTAGATCTAGAGATGTGAAAACACAAGAAATAGAAATCTAGATGCAAAATCATGAATGAAAACCTAGAGCATGTGAAAACAATTAACACATAAAACTCCTAGATTCATTCACACAAATAACACTTGAACAATTCATATACATGAGGCACAAGTTCAAGATGTTATAAACATACATAAAAATGCTAGAATCACAAAATGTATTCAACAAGTATTCTAGCCAAAGATTTAGAGATAGGAGATATTGTTAAAAACAAATCAATCCTAAATATCTCTAAAAACACATACAAAGGCTCTAATCCTAGATATCATCAATCAAGGATAAAAGACATATATAAAGGATTATTAATCATAAAATGCATCAATCAAGTCTCAAATAATCCTAGATATCAATCTAATCACAATACAACTCTCAATCATGTGAAAAACATAGAATCCAAGAAACTAGTCCACATGTGTCTCTAATTAGACTTTTCAATTAGATTGATTATGAAGCTAACTTTCTCAATAGCATTCACTAAACATACATATACATATAGAAGAAGAAACCCCAAGCAAATTGAAGGTTTAAAAAGATGAAATCACCAAGATATGAACTCTACCTTGATTTCACGAGCTGGTTCGGTTTTCTGAGTAGATCACTCCGAAAATCAATCAAACAGCTACAAGATCACTTAGACAAGGTAGAGGACTTGATTACAAACAATCTCCAACTTGAATCACTCAATTCCGACTTCGTATGAGAAAGTTATGGTGTTTGGAAGTTGAGAAAATTGGAGAGAAACTCTAGACGGGATTTCACAATTTTTCTTCTTAAAAACAAATGGAGGGAATTGGAGAGATTTAAAAGGAAGGAGAAGAGGGCATTTTTGTCCAACAAAATCAGGCCAAACCAGCAAAGCCCATGTGTGGGGTACGTGTGCCACACAGGACCAGAGGGCTGGTTGGGCCATGTGGCACACGGCCTCCACACGTGGTGGCTAGGCCATGGCCTTTGGCCACCTTGCCTCTCCCGCGCACCTTTCACGTTCTTCAGCCGTATTTGGGCATCTGAACTCCGATTTTGAATTCATTTTCGGATTACAAACCGTGACTCCCTCATGCACAATGAAGACTATGAAACTTTGACAAAAGGTTGAGAATTCATCTCGGAAAATGACGACGAACACAACTCAACGAATGAGAACGAAAAGTAGCGTAGCTACATCGTTTGGACTCGAAACTTAACATATGAGTAACCGAAATAACCGGGACTCAATAAGGAATTAATTAAGATCAAGTACAAGTCCAAAACATAAGAAACACAAACATACAAACACAAGTTCACATATGAATGCCATTTCCTAGACATAGTCTTAGAACATGTAACTCTAAAATGTATGAGCATTTGAGTTCAATGCATGAGCATAAAAAATCATGTGAATGTGTTATATAAATGGTGCACAATGATGCAGGGACACTTATGAATGATTTGTGTGTGTGTGCCTATGCCTTGTAAGAGGAATGAGGTCAATTATACCTTTGATGAGCAATGGAGCTAATTCCCCTTATCAAGCCATCATCTTGCAAGCTTTGTAGTTGAGTCTTTCTTTGAAGCTTTGAATCATCATCAATACAACCACTAAACAATACAAGATAAACAACGTTTTGATATGGAATACATGCCAACAATAACCAAAAACCTAACATGGATGTTTAGTGGAAAGTGACAAAGGAATTTGGGTGGAGAAATGGTAGGAGAGGAATGATTTAGGGAAGTAGTTAAGGTTTGGTGTTAAGGTTTGGATGGAATTAGATGAGTACAAGTAGAGAAATGGAGGAAGAGGAATGATGAGCCATGGATGAGAAATCTAGATCTCAATGAGAGGATTTTCATGCTCTCTAAGATGGGTTGTCTCTGCTGAAGATGAAAGGCCACTATATATACTCACTCTTGGACAAGTACTGATAACTGCTTGATTCGCTGATGTGGCGCAAAGTTCACCATTTTGTCGCTATGGCAACCCTGGTGCACAAAACGGTTAGATGAAAAGGTCGCCATGAACATCATCTTTTTCGCCATTTAGCAAGTGGCAACCATGAGCAATTCTTGCTGAGGTCACCATTTGCATGAAGAGGTTGCTGTGGCGACCAAATGTGGCGACCCTGAACATAATTGTGAGGTCGCCATTTGCAGAGGTGGGTCGCTATGGCGACCTTGATGAGCCGTCGTGCACTCACAAAAATGATGTAATTTTGTCTGATCTTTGAAAACCCTTTTAAACCACTTAAATCCTTTAAAATGTGATTTTATAGCAAATGGTAAGCAAGTTCGTTCCACAGGGATATGGAGTGCTAATTAGATAGATTAACTAATCTTGGACAAGTAAAATAAATCATAATGTTTGATAGATGTGTGGTTTCAAAAACCACCAATGCTAACTACTAAATTGAAAATACACAAATGTTATGAAAAATAGAATACTCAACAACCTTGATAAGAATAGTGATGAAAACAATTAATAAGATAGCTAGGGAATAGATTGATTAGCACTTGAGTGTGGGTAATGCCTTATAGCCACTTTAATGTACCAATCTCTTTATGTTAACCACTAAAGGCTTAGATTAGTAGGGTTGATATACCCACCACTAATCTATTCTATTCAATGGGTTCTTAATCACACAAGGAGTGTCAATCCAAATATGAATATATAACATATTACTCTACTCAAGATTGCAATTAACAAGTGATATACAAGTCAATTACATAATGAATAGAATCTAATAATTTGAATGAATAGAACACATGAGAGATTCATTACAAGCAAAAGCTAATACCCACAACCAAATGATCCTTAAATCTATCCCCTAGATTAGGGGTCTAGTTACACATATTAGCAATAAATGAAAAGAAGTAAATAGTAAGGAAATCACCCTTGGGCTCCTTCTTTAAGCTTGATCCTTCTTCTCCTTTATGCTTATAAATGCAAGGAATGGAAGTAGAGGATATGTCTTGAAGTGTGAATGTTTGGTTGAAAGTGACAAAGGAATTTGGGTGGAGAAATGGTAGTAGAGGAATGATTTAGGGAAGTAGTCAAGGTTTTGTGTTGAGGTTTGGATGGGATTAGATGAGTACAAGTAGAGAAATGGAGGATGAGGAATGGTGTGCCATGGATGAGAAAGCTAGATCTCAATGTGATCAATTTCGTGCTCTCTAAGGTCTGGATCTCCTCTCTGAAGATGAAAGGCCACTCTATATATACACATTCTTTGGACATGTACTGATAACTGCTTGATTCGCTGATGTGGCGCCAAGTTTGCTATTTTGTCGCTATGGTGACCCTAGTGCGTAAAACGGTTAGATGCAAAGGTCGCTATGAACACCATCTTTTTCGCCATTTAGAAAGTGGCGACCATGAGCAAATTGTGAAGAGGTCACCACTTGCACATGAAGGTCGCTATGGCGACCATATGTGGCGACCCTGCCTAAAGGAGTGAGGTCGCCATTTGCAAGGGTGGGTCGCCCCAAATGGCGACCCACCTGATGCATTTTTGAGACTTTCTATCGCCATGGCAACCAAGTGGCGACCTTCTGAAGCTCTGAATAATCCTCTGTCGCCATGGCGACCATGTAGTGACCTCCTCTTGCCTAAGTGGCGAAAATGCCCTGTTTCTTCCCATTTGTGATCATTTTTGCACACAAGTCCTCAACTTCATCCCAGTTGCTCTTGAAACCTAATAAAACCTGAAACACTCAATTTAACACCATTAAATACGGGGAAATGCCTGAGAATCAAGCAAAAAGAGTCAGAAATGAGGGCCAAAATCATACAAATTTTGGCTTGATCAGACCCCAAATGGCGACCCACCTGATTCATTTTTGCATCCTTCTGTCGCCATGGCGACCAAGTGGCGACCAAGTGGCGACCTTCTGAAGCTCTGAATAATCCTCTATCGCCATAGCGACCATGTGGCGACCTCTTCTTGCTTAAGTAGTGAAAATGCCCTGTTTCTTCTCATTTGTGAGCCTTTTTGCACCCAAGTCCTCAACTTCATCCCAAATGCTTTTGAAACCTAATATAACCTGAAACACTTGATTTTGCACCATTAAACACAGGGAAATGCCTAAGAATCAAGCAAAAAGAATAGGAAATGAGAGCCAAAATCATACCAATTTTGGCTTGATCAAATACCCCCAAACCTATCTTTTGCTAGTCCTCAAGCAAAACAATCACAAGCAAACCCCCAAAAACATGCATCAAAACATTTCAAAGGCTTTTACTTTCTTGTAGTCAATGTGCGAAGCCAAAATGAAGAGATTAAAACAATTATGCAATAGTGAGGACTTCAACATGTAAGAGTATGTCAAGTAAAGATTAAAAACGTTCCACTCTTAGATATGATTGTATGCACTGCGATCTTAAATTGAAATGCCAAAGCTTCAAAGCAAAGGTGCTATTTAGTTTAGAATGTAATTCGTTTTGATACTAATCCTCACCAGATTCTCTCTTTTCTTCTTTAAGACTTCTTGGTTTCACTCAATATCATGCATGTGCAATATGAATTCATGTTATGGGCATCTAATTGATTGCACATGATAATCATTAAAAACGCAATTTTCTGAAAAGTGGTCTCATGAATGGAATTGCAAGCCATGAATTAGAAAGAACATGCATCAACCAAATTGTACAAAATGGACAATCCCAAAGATCATGAAGGTCTTTTTATTTGGTTGTAATGGGGCCTTAGGTGATGGTGAAACAAAGAATGGGACAATGTATATCAAGGAACCCGATGATTACACTAAGACATACATTCTAATTATGAGTTCCATATGTTTCACACATATTGTTCACACTTCAAGGTGTCCAGGCTTCCAATTCTACATATGCATTCTACTCTCATTTTCATAGTGAGTAGTTCCTTTACTTTTCTTACTCTTCTAGGCCAATTGTACCTAATTTCTTGGTTCTCTTTTCTTTGCTTACTTTTCATTTTCTTTTCTTTTCATTTTCTTTGCAAGCTTTTCTCTTTTCTTTTCAAGATTTTCAATTTTTTTTTCAAGCTCCTTAATTTTTCTTTTCAAGCTTCTTGCTTTGCAAGATTCTTTGCACACATTTACATGCCTAGGTACACACCTTACATTTTCAAGTTCAAGATTTTACATTGATTTCCTAAGCCTTAGTAAATCATTTGGTCAAGGTTGAAACAAATAACACAGTGTGATCTAATAATAATCTAGAGGGGGGGGGGGGGTGAATAGATTTTACCAACTTTACCCAATTTTCGCGTTAAGTCAATTTACGAAAATGCCCCAAACCAGTCAAAACAATAACAAGTGTAATATGGTGCGGAATTATAAAAGACACTCGATATTTACGTGGAAACCCTCACGGGAAAAACCACGGGCTGTATAGTGCGCCACACTCGAACCTCGAATCCACTAAATGTGAAATGATTACAACCTAATCCCGATCAATAATCAACACACCTACCTAATCCCGGTATATGTGGACCTAGTCCAATTGCTTGCAATCTAAGCAACCTAATCCCGGAAGCTACATGCAAGACTTACTTCTCAATGAAGAGAATACAACCTATGTGAATATAAAATGATATTCAATGAGCAAATAAAGCTAGGTAACCTTAGATGCTTATCTAGGATGATCCTAGATGTCAATAGCTAAATGACATGTCATAAAGCTTAGCAAATCATAGATAAAATAACCTAGATGTTGCTATCACAATACATCACTCAAACATGTCAACACAACAATCTCTATTTTGTATCTAGAATATATTCTAAGAGCATACAAATAATATAAGAGATTTCTTTGATAAATAAAACACTAAGCTTAGATGAGATTAGTGAAGAACATACCAAAGCAAGTGTGTTGAGCAAAACCCATGCAAGCAAGCATCCTAACTATGCTAGAAAATGCTAGATGATATTTTGATGCATATGAGAAAGGTTTTGAGTGTATAAAAATGAGTTCTTGATTGTTTTTCTCTCAAGTTTCTCTTTTTGAACTTTAGGGTTCTTTTGAATCAGAGAACTGAGCTTTGAGAAATGAGTGTAGGGAAAAATAACATAAAGTACACGCAGCGGAAGCGAGACTAAAAATAGATTAGATTTAGTAGCTTTTAAAATTTTTTCCTTTTATGAACCTTAACCCTTTTAATCAATTAAAGATATATATTATCTAACAAAAGAAGAATACCTTTTGTCGCGTGATCCGATTGACTTACGCCGATGGTAATCCGCAAGATCTTCAATCCTAGCACGAACGTGGATCACCTAGGAGCGTGGTCTCCCTTTTCTTTGAATTGCAAGCCTGTGATTGGACAAAACAAACTTTTCTCTTCTTTCTTAGTCACAAAAACAATCAAAAGAACACTAAGATTATTCCGGTCACTTTTGAATTCTCAATCTTATGATCGAAACTCACGTGAACCTTGATCGATGTAGTATACACAAGCTTATTGATGAATAAGCAAATAGTATACCATCAAAGAATAATCTATGTCTCTTTTTGTTTTAGTAGAATAAAAGTTATCTATCTATGAATTGAGAAGAAGAAGAAAATAGAATTAAGCACACCAAAACCCTAAGTGGCCGAAATCTATAAGTCCACTTATATATGTGGCAAAATTTTCTTTCTTTCTTTTTACTAGGGTGGCCGAATTCTCTAACCTAAAAGGGACTAGGGTTGCCGCAATACTCAAGCCAAAAGGAGTTTGTATTGCACCATAATTCCTATTTAGTTTAAGACTTCCAAACCCTAATCCAACTCATAAATCTTTTATTCTTTTATTTGACTAAATAAAAAGACTTCTTATTTGATTAAATAAATAAAATTAATTATTTATTTCCTTGTCAAACAAGTCTTTTAATTTAAGTATACTACTACCAATAGTATACCTTTAGGAATCATATTTCCTAATCAGAAAAGATTTGTTTCTTAATCAAACAATTAATTAATAAATTAATTAATTCTTATTTAATTAAACAATGAAAACAAAATAATATATAAGGTTAATTAATTCACCTTGCCACCCCATATAAACATATTGGGCCATATATTATTTTCTTATTTCATTTAATCCATAGGACTTTAAATAAAAAGCCCACATGTGAACTAGACCCATTCTTACTAAAAGAAACAAGCCCACATGTCATTCATTAATATATAAATATAATTGAGCAGCCCATTACATAAATAATGTGCAAATTATATTCTTAATATATTAAATGCAATTCTAGATGGACCCTAAATTGGTCCGGTAGAATATATCAAGTGATCCATGCAAGTCCGTGTGGATTGGGGATCTTGGCGGGCTATCTAAATTTAAGCTTCAATAGACATAACCTAATCACAATCAACAAATGATTCACTTAGGTACGATCGATTAATTTTAACTCATTCCACTAAAGAGCTAAAATTGAACTCTTAAATAAAGACAGAAAAGGAAGATGTTTCCTCATTCATACCCTAGACAATCATGTTGGAGATAGTGTATCCTCGTGATTAATATCAGTAATCGCCAAGAGTTCATAGACCGCCTATAACTCTCCAAGTTACCATATTTACTCATATGACCATGTTTTGAACTTGGATATTTTGACTTGTCCAGAAGCCATGTTTTCAATAGACACTATCGAAAACTCAACGTTGAGATTTAATATCCAATTACCTCAAAACATCCATATGATGATATTATACTCTCATTTAATAAATGGAGCCACGATGTCCATATCTATAAATGAAGTCCTCTATCGATTAACAAATGAATATCACCAAACTATCGAGGATAGACTATGCGATATAATCGTACTCATTGATAACTCACATGATATCACTTGCAACCATAAGTCCATCATTTATCTCAGGATTAAGATAGACTCTCTGATTGTCCTGATAATGAAATGACTTTTATCTACTGACGGTTATAGATAAAGTATTTCATTGTGATCCAGTTCAATGCACCCAGTGCACTAGATTCTTTTGCTCGAAGACACTCCGATGATTTTAGACTCGTCATATCTCATTTGATCCCACTCAAATGCTAGCAAAAGAATTCTACAACTTTAACAAGATAAAGGTGCCCAACCTTTAACTTAAGTTGTGAACAATATTCAAGACTAACTAAAGAATTGTGTCTACCACATACATATCCAGATGTACGAACAATTCTTCTTTTCACATAGTCTTTAGACCTTATGATTATTTACTTTAACAATTATAATATTAAACTATAAATGCTATAAGATTTGTTTAAACCAAAAATCACTTTATTAATATGAAAAAGATTGTTAATTACAATATTACACTCTTGCTATTGAGCATAATCCTAAAAATCTCCCACTTGCGCTATAGCAAATGAGTCATATCTCTCAAGCCCATGTTCTCTAGGTGCCCATCGAAACTCTTCTGAGGTAGAGCCTTTGTGAAGGGATCTGCTAGATTTTCTGCTGACGCGATTTTGGTAATCGTCACGTCACCTCTTTGAACAATCTCCCTTAAAAGATGATACTTTCTTTCAATGTGTTTACCTCTCTTGTGAATTCTTGGTTCTTTTGAATTAGCCACTGCTCCACTGTTGTCACAGTAGATAGTGATCTACTTATTCGCACTAGGAACCACTTCCAAGTCAATCAAGAATTGGCGGAGCCAAACAGCCTCTTTGGCAGCCTCGCATGCAGCAACATACTCAGCTTCCATGGTGGAATCAGCAATGCAAGATTGCTTGATACTCCTCCATATAACTGCTCCTCCTCCAATAGTAAACACAGCCCCTGATGTGGATTTTCTAGAGTCAGAATCTGATTGAAAATCAGAATCTGTATACCCAACGGGAATTAAATCCCCTCCAGAGTATACAAGCATATTATCTCTCGTTCTCTTAAGATACTTGAAAATATGCTTGACTGCCGTCCAGTGATCAGGACCAGGTCTCGATTGAAACCTGCTAACTATGCCAACAGCAAAACAGATATCTGGTCTAGTACAGAGCATTGCATACATGAGACTTCCAACTGCCGAGGCATATGGAACTCTACTCATGAATTGCTCTTCATGCTCATTCTTAGGAACTTGTTCCTTAGAAAGCTTGATTCCATGTCTGAAAGGTAACATACCTTTCTTGGAATCCTGCATGGAAAACCTAGACAAGATCTTGTCTATGTATGAAGCTTGGGATAATGCAATCGTTCTATTCTTTCTATCCCTTATAACTTGGATACCTAGAATAAAACTTGCTTCTCCTAAGTCCTTCATATCAAATTGTTTTGCTAACCATTCTTTTACTGATGTCAATACACCTACATCGTTTCCGATGAGAAGTATATCATCAACATAAAGAATCAGGAAAACCAATTTGTCGCCCTTAATCCTTTTGTATACACAAGGTTCGTCAAGATTCTGAATAAATCCAAAACCTTTGACAGCTTGATCGAACCTTATGTTCCAGGATCTAGATGCTTGCTTTAATCCATATATGGATTTCTGCAACTTGCATACCTTTTCCATTTGGCCCCTTTCAATGAATCCTTCTGGTTGCATCATGTAGATGCTTTCGTCAAGACTTCCATTAAGGAAAGCTGTCTTGACGTCCATTTGCCAAATCTCTATATTTAAAGATACTGCAATGGATAAGAGTATCCTAATGGATTTAAGCATGGCCACATGAGAGAAGGTTTCCTCGTAATCGATACCTTCTTTATGTGTATACCCTTTAGCTACCAATCTAGCTTTAAACGTTTCCACCTTTCCATCCATACCTCTTTTCCTCTTGTATACCCACTTGCACCCAATGGGTATTATCCCTTTAGGCAAGTCTACAAGGGACCAGTCTTTGTTATCGAACATAGATTCAATCTCAGATTGCATTGCCTTTTGCCAATGGCGACTATCAACATCCTCCATAGCTTCCTTGTACGTGTAGGGATCATCGTCGTCCGGGAGATTCTCCACTGATTCTCCTAGACCGATGTATCTTTCGGGTTGTGTTCTAACCCTCCCACTACGACGAGGAATGGTAGGTTGTTGACCTTGTGTTGGATCGGAACTTACAATTGGGTTGGGTTGTGTAACCTCTCGTGGAATTGTATCTCCTGACATCTCATTCAGGACAATTCTACTTCTAGGCACAAAATCATTCATATAGTCCTTTTCCAGAAATTTAGCATTTGTCGAAACAAATACTTTAAGATCTGAAGGACTATAAAAATAATATCCTTTAGTTTCTTTTGGATACCCTACAAATATACATGTTTCCGAACAGGACTCCATCTTTTCTGTCTTTCCTTTTAACACATGCGCAAGACAACCAAATATCCTTAAGTGTTGTAAACTAGGCTTGCGCCCAGTCCACAACTCATGCGGTGTTTTAGGAACAAACTTAGATGGTACATCGTTTAGAATGTATATTGCAGTTTGTAAAGCATATCCCTAGAAAGAAATAGGAAGTGTTGAATAACTCAACATAGACCTAACCATATCCAAAAGAGTTCTATTTATCCTTTCTGCTACCCCATTTTGTTGAGGTGTACCTGGTGCAGAAAACTGAGAAACTATCCCATTATCAATAAGATATTGCTGAAACTCACCAGATAGATATTCTCCACCACGATCAGATCTCAAAATTTTTATGTGTTTCTCAAGCTGATTTCCACTTCAGCTTTAAATGCGTTGAACATGTCAAAAGCATCCGACTTATGTCGCATGAGATACACATAGCCAAATCTTGAGTAATCATCTGTGAAAGTGATGAAGTACTCATATCCACCTCTAGCTTGAATGCTCATAGGTCCACATACATCAGTGTGTATCAATCCTAAACATTCAGTAGCTCTGGCACCTTTGGCAGAGAACGTTCTTTTGGTCATTTTACCTTCCAAACAAGATTCACAAGTTGGTAGATCATCAACCCTTAAGTCACTCAAATGTCCGTCACTTACCAATCTTTTAATCCTATTAAGGTTAATATGACCTAGGCGTAAATGCCATAGATAGGTTTCATCTTTTGATAATTTAACTCTTTTATGATTAGGTTCCGTTATTTCTGTGTCTAACGAGTGAGAGATATTTCTATGCAAAAAGTATAGACCGTTTTCCAATGTACCTTGGCAAATAATTTTGTCATTCTTATTAATAATAAAAACTTTATTAAAAGTAACCGAATATCCAAATTTATTCAAACAAGAAACTGAAATTAAATTCCTCTTGAATTGAGGTACATAATAAACGTCTATTAAATCTAAATGCCTTATAGAATCCAAACAAACTCTAATATCTCCCACTGCACTTGCAGACACTAACGTTCCGTTGCCCAAGCGCAAATTGATTTCATTCTTACTCAGCCTTCTCCTTTCTTGGAACCCCTGCAAGGAATAACAAACATGATTAGTGGCTCCAGAGTCTATGATCCAAGAATTTGTAGAATCTGCCAAAAAACATGTTTCAAGATAATTCACATTACCTTCTTCCTTCTTGTTCTGGGACTTTGGGCAATTTCTTTTCCAATGTCCCTTTTCACCACAAAGGAAGCATTTCCCTTTG
This sequence comes from Acer campestre, assembly GCA_954870605.1. NCBI lineage: Eukaryota > Viridiplantae > Streptophyta > Magnoliopsida > Sapindales > Sapindaceae > Acer > Acer campestre. The sequence goes on along the minus strand of OX940811.1, from coordinate 27,776,481 downwards.
ATCTTGGTTACTTTCTTGGTCTCCTTCTTGGTAGGCCCAAGTTGCTTTTTCTTCTGTAGTTTCTTGACCTTCTGACGGGTTGATCGGACTATTTTATACCTATTTGAGGTCCCCCATTTCCGATCGTTTGTCTCGTTTTCGAGCGTATTTTTGTATATAATGTTTTTTTGAGCCTTGTGTAGGTACATATTCCCTACAATAAGGTTCTGAGCTTAAAGATTAGTTTGGGAGGCAAAATGAGCCATAAATGGAAGAAATTGTATATCCTCGTGCAGAAGGTACAACTTGTGGGGGTCATATCTTCCTGCTCCGATCGAACCATGCTGATATCTTTATATATTCGGAAAGCCTCAGAAGTCTAGCTTCCAGAACATTTTACTGATTGCGATTCCAAGCTTTCTACAGGAAGTTATACCCATTTCCGTAACGGTGCGCGATGCTGAAATGCTGAAACGCTATCAGGTCTAAACGGCTACTTCAAACGGCGGCCTGGCCGCCGAACCAAACCGCCGATTCACTCCAGAGAGTCGTTTTTTTGGGAATTTCAAGGACTGTTTCATCCTTTCACCCCCAACCTTCAACCCTAACCTCCCAACACTATATAAACACCTTATTCTCTTCTCTCCCAACATAATCCACTCCCCACACACTTCCTCTTCATTTTCTTCCATCTAAATAAGAGAGAGAGAAGCTTTCTAGAGCTTCCATGGAGGTTTTTCCTCCATGGATGCTCCCTATCTCACCTTCTACCCATCCTCCATCCATCTAGGAGTAGATTATAAGGAGAAAGGATGGTCTTTGGACCAAATTCGAGCCAAGCATGGATCAAAGGAGATTAGCACATTTTGGAGGGGCTCTCCACTTGGGTTTTCTCTTTTATCTCATTCTCTTTGTATTTCTTGTTTTCTTAGATGTGTAATCCCCAATTGGGAATATTTGTAAACCTAATTTGTGCTCAATATATATATGTGGTTGTTTTTATATCCAATTTGTGTTTTGATTCATTCTTGATTGTTATAGAATATATCTCTTATCTTGAAATGCATGTTTATGGATGACTGGAAATTAATATGTATTCATGGATGGGATTAGGAGTAGATTAATGTAATTTAGGAGTAGTTGTAATCAAACATCCCATTTTATGTTTGTATGTTGATGGAAGGTCAAAATTACATGTCATGAATGGGTTTGAGTGACTTAGAGTTAGGATTGTGCCTTTGGAGGGGCTCTCTAGGCATAGTCTTGGCTAATTAGCTAGGAAGAGTGGGTGAACCTATAAATTGCCATATTAGAAGGGTTTGGTTTATTGTTCTTGTTAACAATTGGACTTTAGCTATTTCTCACTCTAGGGGCTCTAGGTGAGTCATGGTTAGAGTTATAATTATTGGTTTTTGGCTATCTCTCACGCTAGGGGCTCTAGGTGAGTTATGGTTGGAGATACAATCACTCTTTCCACATTCATTATACCTAACGTTGCCATTTTACATTACGAAGCTATCATTGGGCTAAATGTAGTTTTGTTTGTAGAATTGGTTCACATATGTTGGTTGCGGTTTCGTGTTTGAGAGGTTCTCAACACACTCTTCGACCGTTAGCTTTATGAATGGGTATAAATCGGATCGAGGCAAGAACGAACCCTTAACTAAAATTGGATGTCCTTAATGTCTAACAACCAACTATTTGTGCACTTATGTATGGTGAACTTGTTGAACCTTGTGTGACCATTTTCATGCATCTCTCCTATCCACCATTTTATTTATCACTTTAAACACCACTCTCACCATTCCATATTCTCTTTGTTTTTATTTATTTTCATTTTCATTCTATACACACACACATGCACACCGCATTGTACATATATTTCACACACACCATTCTCACCTTTTTGCATTCTATTTACATGCTTACAATAAACACTAGAACCTAAAATGGTTGATGAATCACACCTCCCTGCAGAACGATACCCTCGCTTGCCGCTTTACTAGTCTTTTGCTAGTTTAGAGCACATTGCGTAGGAAACCCCTTTTACAAACGTAATAATCTTTTGATCCTCGTGATTCTTTCAACGACGGAAAAAACGTAGTATCAAAATGGCGCCGCTGCCAGGGAGGCGTATTTGTTGATTGTTTCTTGTTTTAGTTTAGGTTATGTGAATTTTTAGATTTATTTGCTTTGCGGATAAATATGTATGTGTTTAGGATTTTTCTTAATCTTATTTTCATTTTTTTTTATAGCATATGCATTTAATGTTGTTTGAGTTGTGCTTGTGCAAGGAAAAGAAATTTCAGGTCGGATGGACCGCACAACTCAAGAGAACCATATGTTACGGTTATTGCGCCAAGACAACTCCCCAAGTGAAACGGCAGCGCCACAATGGCCTAGTTGGTTGCAGCCACAAGAGGTATCCTCTGAATTTTGAGTTTAAATGGAGCACTTGTGTATGTAGTTGTCAATTATGTGCTTATTGTTAAAATGCTATGCTTGTAGTGTTTGTAACTTTTATTTTTGTTTAGATCTAAGAGTGGATTTGTATTGTGCTTAGATCTTAGGATTTGTTGTGTTTTGTTGTTAGCTTTTTATTTTTGTTCTCATCTCCGAATTTTGCTAAGCATTGTCCATATTTTATGATTTGAGCAACATTGAGGACAATGTTGAGTTTAGGTTTGGGGGTGTGGGCACCTTTGTTGTTTATTTTGTTTTAATTTTTGTTACGTTTAGAAAATTTTCAAATCTCTGCACAAAACGATCAATTTCAAAAATTTTTGGAAATAGAGTCCATTTTTGTTGAGTTGTTCTTCATTGCGTGCCGGTAGAGACACATGTATGCTTTTAGCTCCGTGTGTCACTTAAATTTGCTTGTACAGTGCCAATCTTTTGATGTTAAGGTGGATGAGACTTCTATGCTTGTTAGCCTAGGAAAATTGTGGAGACTATCCGTGAGCTACACTGTGCCTAAATAACGAAAGTTTGTGGGTTTTGTTTCTACTCTTATACACTCTTCTATTTTTTCTTCTTCATTGTGATCTCATTGTACATCAATTTTGCATTGATTGCCATAGAACCTCATCATGTGGATTGCTTGTTGAGACTTGTATTCCCTTGGTAGATGGACTTTTAGAAATGATTTTGAGCTTGAGTGTGTGCATAACTACTAAAATAGCCTAAACACTCACATACCCCTATATTCATTGCAAATTGAAGCCAAACACATATCCATTCCCTAGTTATTGATCATGTTAAGGTGTATAGCTTAGGAGAAGCTAGCTCTAAATTTTGTAAAAGCGTGTACTTAGGCAAATATATGTAAATTGTGCTAGGCAAAGGCTTACAAAAAGAAAAGAAAAAAAAAAGAAAAAAAAAGAGAAAAAAAAAAGAAAAAAAAAAGAAAAAGAAAAAGAAATAGAATAAGTGTTGAAATATAAAACACTTAAGCCTCCTAGTTCTTCAATGGTAAAGTTACTCACTAATAAGGGTACAATTGTAGCACAATAGTTCAAAGTAAATTTTATAGCCTAGACGCTTATATTGTAATGTGTAATAGAGCTAATTTTGTTATAAAGTGTAATGTGTAAACACACCTTAGCATGGTTAATAACTTTATCCTTCCCGCTCCCACCATCTCTTCCATTCCAAACACTACCAAAAATCACCTTGGCCCCAATAAAAGTGAGGGAAAGCCCATTTGATCTCTTAGGAAGTCTATCTTGGGAATATAAGTCAATGCATGTCTTTCCATGTTCGTGGCATTTCAATTCCTTCCATGAGATCCATTTTCAGAAAATGTGCGTCATTGGAAAATACTCATATGTGATTATAATTGATTTCATATGCCTAAACTCCAAATCACATATGTTTGCTAGAGAGTGCGCCTAAGTTCTGAGTGAAAATATGACTGAAATCCGGTGAGGATTAGAGTCGAGGCGAATTTTATCTTGGGCATACGAGTTTAGTTGTTTTGTAAACCGAAAACATCCTAAGTATTGTCATACTTGCATTGTGTGATGCATTGTTATTAATTGGTATATTTGAGATTCTAGCATGCATGTGTTGTCTTTGCTTGGTATGTGTGGATTGCATCTCAACTTTTATTGCAGAGTATACGTTTGTGGGTGTCGTAGCTGTAAACCCTCAGGAGACTATAACTCCTCCTCTAGGGATCGCCTAGTGGTTTAAAGGCTTGTGGCACATGCTAAGTGCCATCGTGTTTCCTACGGAAGTGGATTAGCATAGTTTTTATCTTTTATTTGTTTTTATGTGTTGTTTTTATTTTTATTTTGTTATTTGTATTTTTGTTCTCTTTGTTTTGCTCGAGGACGAGCAAAAGATAGGTTTGGGGGTATTTGATCGGACTATTTTATACCTATTTGAGGTTCCCCATTTCCGATCGTTTGTCTCGTTTTCGAGCGTATTTTTGTATATAATGTTTTTTTTTAGCCTTGTGTAGGTACATATTCCCTACAATAAGGTTCTGAGCTTAAAGATTAGTTTGGGAGGCAAAATGAGCCAAAAATGGAAGAAATTGTATATGCTCGTGCAGAACGTACAACTTATGGGGGTCATATCTTCCTGCTCCGATAGAACCATGCTGATATCTTTATATATTCGGAAAGCCTCGGAAGTCTAGTTTCCAGAACATTTTACGGATTGCGATTCTGAGCTTTCTACAGGAAGTTATACCCATTTCCGTAACGGTACGCGATGCTGAAACGCTATCAGGTCTAAACAGCTACTTCAAACGGCGGCCTGGCCGCTGAACCAAACCGCCGATTCACTCCAGAGAGTTTTTTTTTTGGGAATTTCAAGGACTGTTTCGTCCTTTCACCCCCAACCTTCAGCCCTAACCTCCCAACACTATATAAACACCTTATTCTCTTCTCTCCCAACATAATCCACTCCCCACACACTTCCTCTTCTTCTTCCTCTTCATTTTCTTCCATCTAAATAAGAGAGAGAGAAGCTTTCTAGAGCTTCCATGGAGGTTTTTCCTCCATGGATGCTCCCCATCTCACCTTCTACCCATCCTCCATCCATCTAGGAGTAGATTACAAGGAGAAAGGATGGTCTTTGGACCAAATTCGAGCCAAGCATGGATCAAAGGAGATTAGCACATTTTGGAGGGGCTCTCCACTTGGGTTTTCTCTTTTATCTCATTCTCTTTGTATTTCTTGTTTTCATAGATGTGTAATCCCCACTTGGGAATATTTGTAAACCTAATTTGTGCTCAATATATATATGTGGTTGTTTTTATATCCAATTTGTGTTTTGATTCATTCTTGATTGTTATAGAATATATCTCTTATCTTGAAATGCATGTTTATGGATGACTGGAAATTAATATGTATTCATGGATGGGATTAGGAGTAGATTAATGTAATTTAGGAGTAGTTGTAATCAAACATCCCATTTTATGTTTGTATGTTGATGGAAGGTCAAAATTACATGTCATGAATGGGTTTGAGTGACTTAGAGTTAGGATTGTGCCTTTGGAGGGGCTCTCTAGGCATAGTCTTGGCTAATTAGCTAGGAAGAGTGGGTGAACCTATAAATTGCCATATTAGAAGGGTTTGGTTTATTGTTCTTGTTAACAATTGGACTTTAGCTATTTCTCACTCTAGGGGCTCTAGGTGAGTCATGGTTAGAGTTATAATTATTGGTTTTTGGCTATCTCTCACGCTAGGGGCTCTAGGTGAGTTATGGTTGGAGATACAATCACTCTTTCCACATTCATTATACCTAACGTTGCCATTTTACATTACGAAGCTATCATTGGGCTAAATGTAGTTTTGTTTGTAGAATCGGTTCACATATGTTGGTTGCGGTTTCATGTTTGAGAGGTTCTCAACACACTCTTCGACCGTTAGCTTTATGAATGGGTATAAATCGGATCGAGGCAAGAACGAACCCTTAACTAAAATTGGATGTCCTTAATATCTAACAACCAACTATTTGTGCACTTATGTATGGTGAACTTGTTGAACCTTGTGTGACCATTTTCATGCATCTCTCCTATCCACCATTTTATTTATCACTTTAAACACCACTCTCACCATTCCATATTCTCTTTGTTTTTATTTATTTTCATTTTCATTCTATACACACACACATGCACACCGCATTGTACATATATTTCACACACACCATTCTCACCTTTTTGCATTCTATTTACATGCTTATAATAAACACTAGAACCTGAAATGGTTGATGAATCACACCTTCCTGCAGAACGATACCCTCGCTTGCCGCTTTACTAGTATTTTGCTAGTTTAGAGCACATTGCGTAGGAAACCCCTTTTACAAATGTAATAATCTTTTGATCCTCGTGACTCTTTCAACGACGGAAAAAGCATAGTATCACGGGTCTTAACAGTAGCAACTTTACCAACCACATGAATCTCTTGACCTTTGCTTTTCACAAGGATCTTTTCAGCACTTTGAACATCTTGCATCAGGCACTGTAAGGTGTATTCCTTTTTGTTCAAAGTGTAGTCCAATTTGAACTGATCAAAGGAATCTGACAATGAATTGACAACAATATCAATTTTTGTCTCACCATCTATCTCAGTGCCATGCAGTTCAGCAATGTTGAGATGTGCTATGACTTTCATCATGTGATCCTTCACAGCCTATCCAGGTTTCATCCTAAGATTCATAAAAGCAATCACTGCCTCTCTCTTAGTCGTCCTGGACTTCATAGCAAACATCTCCTCTAGAGACATCATTATATCAGCAGCAGATTCCATTCCTTCATGCTGCTGTTGCAACACGTCAGAGATAGTGGCCATAATATAACATTTGGCCATATCATCTGAAGTCTTCCACTGCTCATACTCATCTCTTTGCATTATGCTAGATTCATTATTAGGAGCAGGTGGTTTAGGAGTAGTTAGAACAAACTTATGTTTTTCACTTTGCAGCAACAACCCAATTTTCCTTTTCCATGTTACATAGTTATCTCCAGTTAAAGTGTTATCTTTCAGGATGTTCATAAGTGATGGGGTCATGATTTCTGAATAAAAACAAAACATATATAAGTAAATAATCATTATAAAGCACTTTAAATATTTATCTTGAATTAAATGAATAACTCAATCATAAAAATTCAACGGTGATCTAACACCCATAAATGTTACGCCTCCTTTGGGAGTTCGCACCATTTACTAGTTAGACTAGGTCCCACCTAATTGTTAACATAACAACCAGCGTTTTCAATTTTAGCCTTGCAATTTTACTAACAAGAACTCTTGGGAGGATATCAATAAAATTACATTGAGTGTGCTACCAAGATATCGAACCTCAACTTTCTCTCACGAAAATCCCTCCTTGGGGAGTAGATCTCGTTTGAGTCCATTGTCTAGTCTATCCTTGTAAGGAAGTATATTGCTAAATTCCATTCATGGACGCCCCTTGGGGGGATTACCAATAAATAATTAAGCTCAACTAACCTTGGAGGCCATAGGTGTTACAAAAACACCTTCTCCCACTCAATTATTTAAGGCGTGTGATTAAATCCCATAGAATGATTTATCAAGTTATCTAGATGCCAATTTAGATACCTAAATCATTCAATGCATGTTCATACCAAAAGAGATATATGAGTGGCACTCCTATTCTATATGTCATGTTATCATACAATAACAAATATTGTAATATTTAAGCATAAATTAAATAGCAACAATTTTGGCCCATCCTAGAAAAACAAGTAAATTACAATGATATAGGAATACAAGATCTTCAAGTGGCCCATCAACCATAAGCTCATCCTTCGGCCTTCTCCCATGGGCGTGCACAGCCCACAACCCCACAAAGGGGCTGCGCATAAGGCCACACAAGGCTGCCATGCACAGCCCACCAAGGTTTGGGCTTACCATGCGCAGCCCAATCCACTCCTAGGGTGCGCACGGTGCTCGTTCTCGGTTCCGGTTCCTTCGTTTTTCTTCGTGTCTTCGAATCTTCAACACCCAAATATATTACAGCAATATAAAATAATAAATACTACAGTATTAATTTTTTTTTTTATTCACTGCAGTATTTTTTTATACATAAAAACTGCACTAAAAAAATAAAATAAAAAAAATTGCAGTAGTTTTAAAAAAAATACTGCACCTATATATAAAAAAAATAAAACCTAGCAACTACCAAGAAGGAATTATGTCGATGATAGACCACCCCTCTTGTTACAATTCCATAACAAAAATACATTGAAAATCTAGGACAAAAATCGAGCAATAACAATCCACATAAAACATATATAAATCCATACATCACATGTAATTATATATGCGAATACCTAGAGTGCCATCTCTTTCTAAACATGCATAATCACAATAAAAAGAAATCGATCCACGTATATATACGTTAATTAATTAAAAGGGTTCAACCAGGCTCTGATACCAATTGTAGGGAAAAATAACGTAAAGTACACGCAGTGGAAGCGAGACTAAAAATAGATTAGATTTAGTAGCTTTTAAATTTTTTTCCTTTTATGAACCTTAACCCTTTTAATCAATTAAAGATATATATTATCTAACAAAAGAAGAATAACTTTTATCGCGTGATCTGATTGACTTACGTCGATGGTAATCCGCAAGATCTTCAATCCTAGCACGAACGTGGATCACCTAGGAGCGTGGTCTCCCTTTTCTTTGAATTGCAAGCCTGTGATTGGACAAAACAAACTTTTCTCTTCTTTGATAGTCACAAAAACAATCAAAAGAACACTAAGATTATTCCGGTCACTTTTGAATTCTCAATCTTATAATCGAAACTCGCGTGAACCTTGATCGATGTAGTATACACAAGCTTATTGATGAATAAGCAAATAGTATACCATCAAAGAATAATCTATGTCTCTTTTTGTTTTAGTAGAATAAATATCTTTCTATGAATTGAGAAGAAGAAGAAAATAGAATTAAGCACACCAAAACCCTAAGTGGCCGAAATCTATAAGTCCACTTATATATGTGGCAAAATTTTCTTTCTTTCTTTTTACTAGGGTGGCCGAATTCTCTAACCTAAAAGGGACTAGGGTTGCCGCAATACTCAAGCCAAAAGGAGTTTGTATTGCATCCTAATTCCTATTTAGTTTAAGACTTCCAAACCCTAATCCAACTCATAAATCTTTTATTCTTTTATTTGACTAAATAAAAAGACTTCTTATTTGATTAAATAAATAAAATTAATTATTTATTTCCTTGTCAAACAAGTCTTTTAATTTAAGTATACTACTACCAATAGTATACCTTTAGGAATCATATTTCCTAATCAGAAAAGATTTGTTTCTTAATTAAACAATTAATTAATAAATTAATTAATTCTTATTTAATTAAACAATGAAACAAAATAGTATATAAGGTTAATTAATTCACCTTGCCGCCCCATATAAACATATTGGGCCATATATTATTTTCTTATTTCATTTAATCCATAGGACTTTAAATAAAAAGCCCACATGTGAACTAGACCCATTCTTACTAAAAGAAACAAGCCCACATGTCATTCATTAATATATAAATATAATTGAGCAGCCCATTACATAAATAATGTGCAAATTATATTCTTAATATATTAAATGCTATTCTAGATGGACCCTAAATTGGTCCGGTAGAATATATCAAGTGATCCATGCAAATCCGTGTGGATTGGGGATCTTGGCGGGCTATCTAAATTTAAGCTTCAATAGACATAACCTAATCACAATCAACAAATGATTCACTTAGGTCCGATCCATTAATTTTAACTCATTCCACTAAAGAGCTAAAATTGAACTCTTAAATAAAGACAGAAAAGGAAGATGTTTCCTCATTCATACCCTAGACAATCATGTTGGAGATAGTGTATCCTCGTGATTAATATCAGTAATCGCCAAGAGTTCATAGACCGCCAATAACTCTCCAAGTTACCATATTTACTCATATGACCATGTTTTGAACTTGGATATTTTGACTTGTCCAGAAGCCATGTTTTCAATAGACACTATCGAAAACTCAACGTTGAGATTTAATATCCAATTACCTCAAAACATCCATATGATGATATTATACTCTCATTTAATAAATGGAGCCACGATGTCCATATCTATAAATGAAGTCCTCTATCGATTAACAAATGAATATCACCAAACTATCGAGGATAGACTATGCGATATAATCGTACTCATTGATAACTCAAATGATATCACTTGCAACCATAAGTCCATCATTTATCTCAGGATTAAGATAGACTCTCTGATTGTCCTGATAATGAAATGACTTTTATCTACTGACGGTTATAGATAAAGTATTTCATTGTGATCCAGTTCAATGCACCCAGTGCACTAGATTCTTTTGCTCGAAGACACTCCGATGATTTTAGACTCATCATATCTCATTTGATCCCACTCAAATGCTAGCAAAAGAATTCTACAACTTTAACAAGATAAAGGTGCCCAACCTTTAACTTAAGTTGTGAACAATATTCAAGACTAACTAAAGAATTGTGTCTACCATATACATATCCAGATGTACGAACAATTCTTCTTTTCTCATAGTCTTTAGACCTTATGATTATTTACTTTAACAATTATAATATTAAACTATAAATGCTATAAGATTTGTTTAAACCAAAAATCACTTTATTAATATGAAAAAGATTGTTAATTACAATATTACACTCTTGCTATTGAGCATAATCCTAACAATGAGAAAGTATGATATTTATAGTCATCAAGAACAGGGCAAGTGAAAAGACCAAATTGCCCTCGAAATCACCGATCGACGGTTTCATTCTGTGGTCGTGGCCGCAGAATGTAACCGCCGAATTGAACCCGAGAAGCAGGGGTTCATTCGGCGACCAGATTCGGCGGTCACACGAAACTGCCGATCAAAACCCAAAAAGAAACAGACCTAAAATATCTAATTCGGCGGTTTCATTCGGCGGCCAGGCCGCCGATTAAACCGCCGAACAGAACCCGAGAAATAATAAATGCATCAGGTCTAATTCGACGGTTTCGATTCGGCGGCCAGGCCGCCGATCAAACCGTAGAACCAATCCAGAGATCTCTGGAATCAAACGGCGGTTTCTATTCGGCGGTCAGCCCGCCGATCAAACCGCCGTTTCACCACTGAAGGTGAAACCAAGGGAGAAGCCAAGGGCATTCTCCGAAGGCGATCTTCGCGCAAACCCAAACACATAATCGTGCAAGCGCGGACGTTTCCGAACATATTCGAGAAACGAATTACAAGACACAAACAAACACACAACAAGATATAAACAAACAAGGTGCTAGTGTGTAATGTGACATGTGAAGAGAATGCACACAAATGCAAGAATGCTAAGTGTGTGTGTGCTTCTAGATCTCTTCAAAGAAAACTAAGCACTAGAAATATACCTTTGGAGTGCTTGTCACCTTGAGGTCTTGAAGAGGGCCTTCAATGTTGGTCTCTAATCACCTAATCTACCCTTACAATTCAAACCCCAACTTGTGGTTTATCCACGAAATAAGCCAATCAAAAATGGGAATCCTTACAAAGGTAGGTCAATGTCTTAAGGCTATAAGGTTCATGTAGATATGGTTCATGAATGAAAGGCTTAAAATGTGTTTGGCTTCAAAGGGGCTTGGGAGCACACATATTCACATTGGTTAGAAGTATTTAGGCCAATTAGTGGTTTTTCACATGCATCGCCTAAAATCATTTCTAAAGGCTTGTCCACTCAGCAAAACAAGGCATCCACAAGTAGTCCATAATATTATATGGCAAACAACATTTAGTGCAAATGAGACCAATACATGCTTGTATGAGTGTTTGAGAGTGAGTGTTTAAAGAGTGAATATTTTACAATTCAAAAATATGCTTTTTAAAGGCCGTGTTTGTGATCCTCACGGGAATCTCCACTATTAATTCCTAGCATTTAAGCAAATTTGATAATTCACTCAACATTAAGAGAAAAAGATTTACGCATTTTATTCAATGATACCCTAAGTGGCATGGTGTTAATCTAAACCAAACACTAACAAAGATGCACAATTCCTCACTACATCATATAAAGATCAATCTCAACAAGCAAAGCATGCTTAAATATGGCATTATCGCAAAAATTTTGAAAAATTCGGCTCAAATTTGAAAAACAAGCACACTGGCGTTTGCGCAAATGTACCCCCAAACCTAAATTGGACATTGTCCTCAATGTTCATGGGTGGTAGAAAAAGTTCAACAAGTGTAATCCGACAAGTTTCAAGCAAAAATCCATCAAGCAAAGACAATACTCAAAAGATATCAATCATCCAGCACATTACCCTCTTGTCCAGCATTCACAAAATTCAAACAATCAAAATATTCAACAAGGCACAAATGTCCTAAATCCACTACCAAAATCCAATCCACACCCTTATTCTATGCAAAAACGAAATAAGAGCAATAAAGAGAAAAATAAAGAGCAAATAAACAAAAAGCAAATAAAGTATCCACGAAATAATCCAACAGTAAAACACAATGCTAGCAATATCCAGGTAAAGTAATAGAAGATGCAAATGATGATAGTCCAAAATAAATCCTAAAAATACTAGGATGCCAACTAGCCCGAATCCTCCTCCTCTTCATGCTCCACTCTGCCCTTCCCTTCCGGGTCCTTCTTCCTCAGCTCCTTTGCTGCAGCCGCTCTCCTAGCCTGCTCCTCTCTCCATCTCCTATGTGCAGCTGCCTCATCTATGGGAGGACCTTCGTATAACGGATCCCCTGATCAGTCATGGAATGGGTCATAGCCTCCTCTAACTGAGCTGCCTCCTCAGCCATAGACTGTGCAGTCTGAAAAACAAAATCAGGCTCATCTGTACTGGGTCCTGATCCTGTGTCTGGGATAGGTGGAGTCCCTGTGGTAGTCTTCTTAGGCCTCCTGACATATGGTGTAAGCCTCAAAATCATGACGAAGGTCTGTAAATCCTATGATAACTGTTTCGCTCAAGTTCTGAATCAGACCCTCCAAATTCAGCTGTCTTTCCTCTAAGGCCTTCTTTCTTGCTTCCAAAACCAGATTATCAGCATGAAGTATATCAAAATCAGCGGTCTGAGTGCCCTTGATGCGCTCTACTCCATCCAAAATCCGAAGACCTAAAGGCTGCCTAGGATCATCAAAAGTAGTAGGGGCCTCAACATCCTCATTATCGTCGTCAAAACGCTCCTCATCAAGTACAGCTCTCTCAAACTCTGCCCTGGCACTCGTGCCGGTCTCTGAACTGTCCACTCTCCTATGCTTCTCGCCGGTTAGTAACTCTCCACACTTGCTCATCAAGCGTCACTAAGTGGTCAAAACCATATAAGACAAGGGGGGTTTAAGTACATCTCCGGATACATCTACACCCGCCAACTTGCAAGCCTCCGTAATCAAACATGGAAAAGGAAGAAAATCGGACTCTGATTCATTTCTCCCAATCCTCTGTGTAAGGATTCCCATTATTGATTGGCTTATTTCGTGGACAAACCACATGTTGGGTTTGAATTGTAAGGGTAGATTAGGTGATTGGAGACCAACATCGAAGGCCCTCGTCAAGACCTCAAGGTGACAAGCACTCCAAAGGTATATTTCTAGTGCTTAGTTTTCATTGAAGAGATCTAGAAGCACACACACACTTAGCATACTTGCATTTGTGTGCATACTCTTCACATGTCACATTACACACTAGCACTTTGTTTGATTATATCTTGTTGTGTGTTTGTTTGTGTCTTGTAATTCGTTTCCCGAATATGTTCGGAAACGTCCGCGCTTGCACGATTATGTGCTTGGGTTTGTGCGAAGATCACCCTCGGAGATTGCCCTTGGCTTCTCTCTTGGTTTCACCTTCAGTGGTGAAACGGCGGTTTGATCGGCGGTCTAACCGCCGAATGGAAACCGCCGTTTGATTCCAAAGATATCTGGATTGGTTTTGCAGTTTGATCGGCGGCCTGGCAGCCGAATCGAAACCATCGAATTAGACCTGATGCATTTATTATTTCTTGGGTTCTGTTCGGTGGTTTAATCGGCGGCCTGGCCACCGAATGAAACCGCCGAATTAGATATTTTAGGTCGGTTTCTTTTTGGGTTTTGATCGGCGGTTTCATTTGACCGTCGAATCTGGTTGCCGAATGATCCCCTGCTTCTCGGGTTCAATTCGGCGGTTACATTCTGCGGCCATGACCTCAAAATGAAACCAGGCCGTAGAATGTAACCGCCGATCTGTGATTTCAAGGGCAAAATTGTATTTTCACTTGCCCTGTTCTTGATGACTATAAATATCATACTTTCTCATTTCTCTAAGGCTAGTTCTCTGATTCAAAAGAACCCTAAAGTTCAAAAAGAGAAACTTGAGAGAAAAACAATCAAGAACTCATTTTTATACACTCAAAAACCATTCTCATATGCATCTAAATATCATCTAGCATTTTCTAGCATAGTTAGGATGCTTGCTTGCATGGGTTTTGCTCAACACACTTGCTTTGGTATGTTCGTCACTAATCTCATCTAAGCTTAGTGTTTTATTTATCAAAGAAATCTCTTAGATTATTTGTATGCTCTTAGAATATATTCTAGATACAAAATAGAGATTGTTGTGTTGGCATGTTTGAGTGTTGTATTGTGATAGCAACATCTAGGTTATTTTATCTATGATTTGCTAAGCTTTATGACATGTCATTTAGCTATTGACATCTAGGATTGCATTTATTGTTATCTTATCATCCTAGATAAGCATCTAAGGTTACCTAGCTTTATTTGCTCATTGAATATCATTTCATATTCACATAGGTTGTATTCTCTTCATTGAGAAGTAAGTCTTGCATGTAGCTTCCGGGATTAGGTTGCTTAGATTGCAAGCAATTGGACTAGGTCCACTTATACCGGGATTAGGTAGGTGTGATGATTTTTGATCGGGATTAGGTTGTAATCATTTCACATTTAGTGGATTCGAGGTTCGAGTGTGGCGCACTATACAGCCCGTGGTTTTTCCCGTGAGGGTTTCCACGTAAATATCAAGTGTCTTTTATAATTCCGCACCATATTACACTTGTTATTGTTTTGACTAGTTTGGGGCATTTTCGTAAATTGACTAAACGCGAAAATTGGGTAAAATTGGTAAAATCTATTCACCCACCCTCTAGATTATTATTAGATCACACCGTGTAATTTGTTTCACTCTGAATTTCCATCTTAACTATGACTCCTACATCTATGGGCGGCCTCTCTAAAATACTATGCAAGATCCTGGCTACCTCAAATGAAATTGTGGATCTGTGGGAAACCGGTCTAAGTGACAAGTTGAAGAAAATGTGCCAAAAGGCGAGCTCAATATTTAAGTTTGACTGCTTGAGAGGGTATCTCTTCACCATCTAGATAGTCATAGGAGTCATGGTCAAAGTGTTTGCAAACTCAACTGAATTTTTCACATATAAAGGGTTCGTGGTGATCCCTTCCACCATACGTTCACACAGCCCCTCAAAATCCAACAATGTTGTCCCGAAATAGATGTTAATATCTTCTACGTTCAAATAAACGAGAACCCCTCTCACTAGAATAGGACCACCCCTCATGTACTCCCCGGGATTCAATCCCACATAAAACTCCTTCACCAAACTCTCACTGTAGTGTGGATGAGTGGCTGCTAATCCCCTCCATCCCATGTCATTCACTGTTGCTGGAACTGGGGTATTCACTAAACTATCCAAATATATTCCCCTCTCAGGCCACATATTCTTTTCACCAAATGTTTCCATTCGGTCCTGGAAATTCCTGTTCAGCTTACAATCTTGGACCACTTTCTTTTTAGTGGTGGGGGCTTTGCTACCCTTACCTCCTTTGCTTGGCAATTTCATTTTTGGAGATATTCATCACACAAATTGAAAATAGGAGGTTTCTTAAAAATCCGGCAGCACAACGGCGCTACTAAAACAATCCCACACGCTCATAACACTCCACAATCAATCACAACCACTCCAACAATGTCTCGACACTTCTATATGACAAAATCACCATAAAATCCAATCCTTTGCACTATTCACTTCAAATCAAACTCAAAACCACCCCTAGTGTATCTAGATGCAATGTAGGAAGGATTTGAATGGAAAAATTGAAGAACTAGAGTGATTGCTTACCGGTTTTGATGATTACGTGCGTGCCAAAGCTTAGAATTTTAGAGAATTTGAGAAGAGGCAAGTTGTTTATTGTGCAGTGTTCTAATTTGATTTGAACAGTTATAGCTTGAACGCCCTATTTCACCATTTATACCTCTCGGTCGCCATGGCGATAAAGTGGTGACCATGAAGGAATCTTGAATTTGCATGTGGTCACCATTTGCATCATCACTGTCGCCATGGCGACCTCATAGCGACATCATCAGGTCTGATTAGGTCGCTATTTGCATCATTCGGTCGCCATGGCGACCTTGTAAATGGTGACCCTGAATTTTCTTTGTAAGTGAGGTCACCATTTATGAGGTCACTATTTGTAAATGGCGACCAAACAGCGACAGTCACTTGAAGTCCTTTTCCGAGTGCATTTTTAATTAGAATCTGCAATGAATCATAACACACACATAAGCTCATAATACACACAACTAGCAAGGATAAATGGACACTTATTTGAATAACAAAACAAAACGAAAGAAACATAACCACAAGCTAAAACTAAAACACACAATCACTTATTAATAACATGAAATTTAAAAAAACAAAAAAATGCAAGTCCACACTACCACATCCTAACATGTGAATTAGAACCGTGATGCTCATCACAAGAGTCAACTAAGCGTTCATTCATTTTCCTCTTGACTACTCAAAGTGGACCCATATAATCATCCCGGACTTGGTTTACCAAATCCTTCCTAACACAAATTTTCTTAACATGGTTATATCTCATTCTAGGTTTAGCTTTATCATTATTAGCATGTTTCAAGAATTCAAAACACCTAGATTTAATATGACCCTTTTTAAGAAAAAAAAAAAAAAACAAGTTAGGGGATAAAAAGGAATTCTCCCTTTTTGCATTGGAGGTTAAGGCTTTGAGTGACCATCTTTGGTGAGTTTCTTGATGGCTTGGTCCATCCGATCTATCTCCACCAAATAGTCACACTCCTTCACCTTAGCAATCTTCAAGGACATCTCTCTCTTGCTTAATTCCTCCTTCACTTCCTCAAGTGCCTTGTTCTTGGCATCTACACTCATAAAGGCCTTCCTCATCTTTCGTGAAGATTCTTCCTCATATTCTTCGGTGAGCTTGGCCAAATCCTCAAGTTCTTTCACCTTTGACTCATTCTCCATGGTGAGAGTCACATTGATCTTCTTAAGCTTATGATTCCGCTTTGCTAGGTCTTCAAGCTTCTTCTTAAGAGCATACTTTTCTGCCTTGAGCACCTCTACTTCAAGCATGAGCTCTTGGTTGGCATTCTTGAGTCCTTCAATCTCGGAGTCACCTATGCTCTCATCTTCATCTTCTTAGCTATTCTTCTCAAGTCACATACTTTTCCACCTTTTGTCTTTGGTGGCTGCACCTCCACCACATAGCAACTCCCAATGCTTTTTAGGTCATTGTTGCACATGGTGATGTCAATCTCAAGTTCTTTCTCAAACGAGTGCATAAAAACTCTCCTTTTGCACACATCAATCTTCATTTGAGTGGTAGCCATGAATGGTCTACCAAGTAGAACTTGCCACTCCCTATTATCATTGGATTTGTCTCCAATGTTTAGCACCATAAAATCAGTTAGGACCACTATTCTTTCAATAAATATTGGTACATCTTTTATCTCACCGCGTAACGTTAGTGAAGTTTGGTCCGTTAACATGAGCTTCTTTCCAGTTGGCTTCAAACCTACTAAACCCAATTTCTCATAAATTGATAGGGGCATCATACTAACGCTTGCACCTAAGTCAAGCACTCCTTTAAGCAACCCACTATCACCAATGGATCTGGGGATCACAAAACTTTCGGGATCATCAACCTTCTGAACATATGCTTCTTCAAACAACATTGCTTCATCTCTAGCTCCATCCTTTTTGACAAAGTTCCCTTCCTTAGCTTGTTCGGTGTGGCTTGGAAACTTCCCTTTCTCCTGCTTTTGGAGGGCTTCGGCAATTTGACCCATTTGAGTTTCCAATTTTCCAAACGATGCTTCTAAGTTGCCAAACCTTTGGCCACTAGCTTGTTGATCGAACCAAATTGGTATGATTTTGGTCTCCATTTCCTTCTCCTTTCGCTTGATTCTTGGGCATTATTTTGTGATTTAATAGTGTAAATTAAGTGTTTTTCAGGAATTTATAAAGTTTAGGGGCATTGGAGTAATTTTGGTGAAATAGGAGCAAAAGCGTAAATTATTGAAGGAAGATTGAAGTTATTGTGATATTTGAAGAAAATAGGGGAGCATTGTGTAATTTTCCATGCAACGTAGGCAATCGCGCCACGTCAGATTAGTGAAGCTGTGCGTTTTGATGTATGGTGCCTACATGGCCACTGTATTTTGTCGATATTGCCTTGCAATCTTAAAATTTCTCATCACCACTCCTGATCCTTATTTTTAATGTTATCTTTTGAACCATTTAATCCAAAATATTTGTACTCATGGTTATATTTGCATGTTTATATGCGTTGAATTTTTAAACACATTTAGAACAAATAAACTGAAAAACGCTTTGTGTAATCCAATAATTTCAATCCATACCATATCACCTCAGTATAATATATAATAATATTATATTATATTGTAGATGTTGATTTCAAGATTAAGCTACATTTGGAGAATGATCAAACAAAAAATGTTCTTGTGTTAAAAAAACTATTCAACGTAAAATGTGTTCGAATTTTTACCATTCATTGAGATCTTAATTATTCGGGAAATGGTAAATGTCCCAAATATTTTTCCCAAAAAAGTGTAAAATTCCATGTGGCGCACTCAAAATGTGTGCTATGTTGTACTATGTGCAATGCCATAGCACATTTGTTGAGTGTGCCAAATGGGATTGTACACTTATTTGGGAGGATTTGTTGGGATGGGTAGCATTAACCCTAATTATTCACACCTGTAATTACATTTAGGGTGGGTGGTTTTTTTGATTAACCTTTGTGTTATTTTGTAATGGGGGGTAGGGTGGGCTTCAGCCCCTCACCTATATAACAGAGGTGGCTCCATGGTCATATCATGCATTGGTTTTTAATTATAATTCATTCACCTTTCCCATGGTGATTAGATGTTTCTTCAGCATTAAGATCGATGTTAAAATTTGAATTATGACTGACCATGTATAGCTAACGTCAGTATTGGTATGCAAATAGTGGTAATGATTCAATGTCAATGCACGATCTCGTTCCTCCTCGAAGACAGAATATAGCATGCACCCGGTGCATTACACCCATCCAATTGGTGCATGCCATGTAGCAAGGACACAACCAAATGAGTTCTTTCATGTCACGTGGCATGCACCCATTGCTTAGGGTGCATTGCACCTGGTGATTAAAAGATTTTCTCCAAAAAGGGAAATCCCTTTCCGAAATCCTAAAACTGGATTGTTCAAGTACAATCTAATTTCGTCAGACCCCTATTTATTAGTAAAATGTAGGACGGGAGAAAACACTGCGTGGGTCTGGCACGGGGTGAGAACATGAGACAATCCAATGAGATTGCAGCAATTAAAAAATTATGTTTTTTTTTACGTTACCCATATAAAAGGTGCAATCTCATTGGACGGTTTCACAGTCTCTCCATGTCATAGTCCCGTGTAATATTATCTCACATGGCGGACCCCTTTAACTCTTATTTGTACAACTATACACGTCGAAGTATTTTCATTTTATTATTTTATTCAATATTGTACAATCAATGATGGTTCTGCAATATGGGACTGGATGGGTTTGCCTGAATCTCGAAGTCCGTTCGGTTGTTGACGATTTTATCGGGTTAGGTGCATGACGTATAGTTGTTGAACAATCATGGGATCCACTCAAGGGAATGTAATTTTGTGGTATACTGGCCATCTCCAAGACACCAACCCTATATCTTTCATTTTGTGGCACTTTTGCACAAAAGTGGTGGAAGTTTGGAACTATAAGGATACACTATTTCCATTTTCGACTCCAACCCATTAAAACCTACGTATACACTAACCGGATATTCCCTACAATATTATATGTGTTCCCGTTTAGCAAATATCTCATCACAATTAACATTTCACCACATGATATACATAATATTGCAATATATTAATAGATAGATGTTATGATTATGCTCAATAGCAAGAGTGTAATATTGTACTTGACAATCTTATCATATTAATAAAGTGATTTCTGTTTTTTAACAAAATCTTATAGCATTTATAATTATAATTGTCAAAGTAAATAATCATAAGGTCAAAAGACTATAAAAAAAGAAGAATTATTCGTATATCTGGATATGTATGAGGTAGACACAATTCTTTAGTTAGTCTTGAATAACGTTCACAACTTAAGTTAAAGTTTGGGCACCTTTATCTTGTTAAATTTGTAGAATTCTTTAGGTAGCTTTGAGTGGGATCCAATGTGTTATGATGAGTCTAAAATCATCGAAGGGTCTTCGAATAAAAGAATCTAGTGCAATGGGTGCATTGAACTAGATCACAATGAAATACTTTTTTCTAGAATCGTCAATAGATAAAAGTCTTTTTATTATTAAGATAATCGGAGAGTTTATCTTAATCCTGAGATAAATGATGGACTTATGGTTACAAGTGTTATCATTTGAGCTATCAATGAGTACGATTATATAGCATAGTCTAACCTCAATAGTTTTGTGGTA
This sequence comes from Acer campestre, assembly GCA_954870605.1. Classification (NCBI taxonomy): domain Eukaryota; kingdom Viridiplantae; phylum Streptophyta; class Magnoliopsida; order Sapindales; family Sapindaceae; genus Acer; species Acer campestre. The sequence goes on along the minus strand of OX940811.1, from coordinate 27,755,720 downwards.
TTCATTTGCTAATCAATAGAGGACTTCATTCATAAATATGGACATCGTGGCTTTATTTATTAAATGTGAGTAGAATATCATCATATGGATGCTTTGTGGTTTTGTATATTAAATCTTAATGTTGAGTTTTCAATAGTGACTATTGAAAGATGACTTTTGGACAAGTCATAATATATATCCAAGTTCAAAGTGTGGTCATATAAGTAAATATGGTAACTTGGAGAGATGTAGGCGGTCTATGAGCTCTTGGCGATTACTGATATTCTTCACGAGGATTCACTATCTCCTATAAGATTGTCTAGGGTATGAATGAGAATTGTTTACTTATTCGATCTTTATTTAAGAGTGCAATTTTAGTTCTTTAGTGGAATGAACTAAAATTAATAGATTGAACCTAAGTGAATCATTTGTTGATTGTGATTAAGTTATGTCTATTGGAGCTTAAATTTAGATAGGCCCACCAAGATCCCTAATCCACACGGACTTGCAAGAATCACTTGATATATTCTACTGGACTATTTATAAGTCCATCTAGAATTGTATTTAATATATTGAGAATATAATTTGCACATTATCTATTTAATGAGCTGTTTAATTATATTAATATATTAATAAAGGGCATGTGGGCTTGTTTCTTTTAATAAGAATAGGTCTAGTTCACATGTGGGCTTTTTTGTTAAAGTCCAGATGGATTTAATAAAACAAGGAAAACAGTATATGGCCCATGTATTGGTCATGGGCGGCAAGGTTAATTTTATTAGCTTATTATATTGTTTATTTTATTATTTAATTAAATGTAAATTAATTAATATGTTAATTAATTATTTAATTAAGAATCAAATCTTTTTCTGGTTAGGAAATATGTTTCCTAGTATTATACTATTAGTAGTAGTATATTAAATATAAAAGACTATATTTGATATGTAGATAAATAAGGGATTTATTTATCTAGTCAAATTAGGAAGTCTTTTATATAGTCACAAATACACTAAAGAGTTAGATTAGGGTTTGTATATAATATATATGCATACGGAGTATATAGATTAAATATACATATATGCATGCGGAATATATATCAAATATACATATATGCGTGCGGAATATATATATCATATATGCATGAATGCATGTGGAAATATATAATATATATGCATGAAGGCCTGCAGCAATATAAAGATGAGAGTGCATGATGTATAAAATCATGTTATAAAAACCTAACTCGCAAGTGCACGAATCGTGAGATAAGTACAGCGACAAGTAGGGATCATTCCCACGAGAAAAAGTGATTTATCGACTAAAACTAATTCTAATTAAAGTTAAGCAATTAACAGCAACCAAAAGATTTGAGATTGATTTGATTGATTGATTTAAAACTATATTAAACTAAGAAAGCAGTTAACAAGAATATGTGAATGTGATCACGAGGTGAGAGGACTAGGTCATCAATACTCCCCAACTACGTTTACTCAATGCTTTGAATTGACTTTTATAAAGAATGTTAATCAAGTTAAGGGTTTGTTCTTTTAATTATGTATAATTAATGCTATGTGGTCCTGGGACAAAACCCGCGTATAAACTGTAACCTAAAACCCACAAAGCACACAATCAAGTATTCTCAATCACAGTCTAAAACAAAACCTGTGTGTAAACTATGATTGAGAATCCATTAAGCACAAAAACAAGAGAACCAAAAATAACGTGCGATATCCTGCTACGATAAATTCCATTCATTCAATTGCATATTGGCTGAGAGGCATCTCAACTTTTAACATATTAAACCCTAGATTCAAGTTAAGCACTAACCATGCATTAACAAGAGTAAATCACAAATTGAATGAATCGAAACTTGAATTAAGAAAATATAGTCAATTCTAACAAAGAGCATTCATAGAGGTTCACATTGAATCCCTAGTATGGATTTAGTTACACATAGATGAAATAAAAAGAAGAGAGAAGTAATTGATAGAACCCATGGAAATGGTAGACACTCTTCCAATCTCTGATGCTGAAATCTTCTCCTTCGTCTTCAAATCTTCTAAATGCCAGGTGGATGAGAGTTTGTTGAGTAATTTAGGCTATAAAGGATGGCTGTCTAATTGTGAGAGATGAACCTCCTCCTAAATAAAATACTCCTCTATTTATATCCTCTCGGGCTACAGTGGAGAAAACCTATTAAATCGTGGAATTAGGCCAGACCGCTGCCGGACCGCTGCCACTTTGGCAGTAGTGTGGCAGTGGTTTGCACACAATTGGGAATGCTGCCACTTTGGCAGTGGTGTGGCAGCGTTTGGCACAACGGACTCCTCTGCCCATTTAATCACTGGGATGCCTCTCTCTGAAAATAGCAGCAGTATGAGAGAGTTTTTGCTCAATTTGCAGAAAAGACCATTGACTACTTCAAAATAGCACTTTTTATCTGAATATCTTCAAATATATCAATCTGATCCAATAACCTGAAAACACTCAAACACACCCATTAAACCACTAAAAGACTCAAGAAGCAAATAATTGATTGGAGGAATGGGGATCAAAAACATATACAATAAATGACCGATCAAATACACCCAAACCTATCTTTTGCTAGCCCTCGAGCAAAACAGAAAACAAAAACTAAGAACTAAACCTTAGAAAAACAAATCCTAACTAAGCCACTTTCGTAGGGAACATGATAGCATTGAGCATATGCTACAAGCCTTTAAACCTCTAGGTGTCTCCTGAGGGTTTACAGCTACGACACCCACAAACATATCCAGCGACATCCTATCATCCAAAATACCACAAAATGTGCCCAAGTTGAGACAACATGCAAAAACCAATAAGTAAAGACTAATACCTAGCCATAAATTTAAAAACATTGCATAATTTAAATAGAAAAGCCCAAACTCAAACATTCTAGCTTCGAGGACACATCATCAAATGCCATAGATATAATTCGCCTCGACTCTAATCCTCACGTGATATCGCCCATAATTCACATAGATCCTAGGCACAATCACTCATCAAGCATATGTGAATGGAATTATGCACAAGAAATGTCAAGAATTATCGCATATGAATATATCATTGAAAGAACGCTTGATTTGTATGCAAAAGATCTCATGAAAAGAATCAAACATTATGAACAAGATAATCACATGCTCTATCTCTACTATCATAATAAGGATAACTAGCAGATCAAAAAGACTTTCATTTAGGTTGTAATAGGGCCATTGGGCGAGGGTTCAAGAAAGAACGAAAAATTGGAATTCAACAACCTAGGATCATATCATGAGAGTCTTCTATTACCTTTTCGGCTTCGCACAAATATCTTGGTCTCCTTTACAAGTGGAATGACACCACTTACATCACATCATCTACTCTATTTATTGTTTTTTTTTTTTTTTTGAATGCAAGCTTGCAATCTTCTTTGACTCAATTGCGCTTACATGCTTTTTTTTTTTGAATGAAACTTGAATGATAAATTGACTTTTGCTTCGAACTTTTTGGATTGCTGTAATCAGGATTGTCGACATATGATGGCTCAATTGGCCGTTTGTCTCTCCTCCTACTGGGGTCTGAAGGAGCATGGCCTCTTCTGATGGCAATCCTCATCATACCTGGATAAAATGAAGCACACAAAGCAAATTAGTTTCCAAAATGGGGCAAACATTATAACAAAATTTCAGCAGCAATCCGACAAGCAATTAGTGCACCATAACTTCCCAAAAGTGCTTTTACATTCTCCAATTCCTACTTACTAACACAACCAACACATAGTATAATTTAACAAAGTTTAAATTGAAGTACACAAACATCCCAATCAATTGTTAAATTTGTCGTGTTAATGTCTAGTAGTAGCCTAAATTCGTTCCAATTGGTTCAATGCTCATAAATAGCTAACAATTAGGCACATGCATCAGATAAGAACACTAGACAGGTTGAATTTCATCTTCTAAGGCCTTGGAACCGAAATTCATCAATTGAAAGGAAATAACAGAGACTCACATATGACAGCATAGGAATGAAGTAAAAATTTAAACTAATAGAGTAGAGTTAGTGAGCATACCTTGGCCTAGGGTGTGAATGGAGGCAAGAGAGAAGGGAAGAAAAAGAAGAAGGAAATGAGAGAAAACGAAGAGAAGAAAACTGCCCGTCTGTCGCACGAAGCGACCTTTTATATTTTTGCAAAGCCGCTGTGGAACCACTGCCAAATAGGCAGTGGTCGGGCAGTGGTTCTCAATGATTGGCTCGGGCAATGGTGGCCTAAAATGCCCAGTTTTACTTAGGACCACTGCCATAGACACAGCGGTCTGGCAGCGGTTCACATCAGGTGTGACCGCTGCCACACCGTTTTGACTTCTAATTCAAAAATAGCAGCGGTTGGGTAGCGTTTTTGGGACAGAGGGGACCGCTTCCCAAACCGCTGCCACACTGCTTTGACATTAGCAGCGATGGCATCAGATGCAAAACATATAAATTTTTTATTTTTATTTTTTAAAAGACACTAACTTAGACTCGATAAAACCAGATGGGACAGGAAAAAAAAATACCTGGGTGGGTTGCCTCCCATCGAGTGCTTTATTTAACGTTTGGGCAAGACGCACAAGAGCCTTACGACTCATTGAGGTGGGAAAACTCAGCATTTTGGAGCTCAGATGCACACAGGTATGGCTTGAGTCGATGTCCATTAACCTTAAATCTCTTCTGACCTTCAAGAACTTTAATTTCCACAGCTCCATGCGGGAAAACCTGAGTAACTCTAAACGGACCCATCTATCATGATTTCAGCTTCCCTGGAAACAACCTTAACCTTGACTGATACAAAAGGACAAGCATCCCCGGTTGGAACTCTTTCCGAATGATTCTACTGTCATGCAATTTCTTTCTCCTTTCTTTGTATATCTTGGCATTCTCATAAGCATTGTCCCGAAGCTCCTCAAGCTCACTTATTTGCAATTTTCTTTCCTCTCCTGCCTTATCTAAGTTGAAATTCAGCTTTTTCAGTGCCCAATAGGCATTGTGTTCCCACTCCACAGGCAGATGACATGCTTTTCCATAAACTATCCTATAAGGGCTCATACCAATTGGGGTTTTGAATGCAGTTTTGTATGCCCATAATGCATCATTAAGCTTAGTTGACCAATTCTTCCGATTTGGTTGCACTGTCTTCTCTAATATCTGCTTAATCTGTTGCTTACCTCCACTTGTCCTGAAGTTTGAGGGTGATATGGGGTTGCCACTTTGTGTTTGACACCATATTTTTTCATTAAAGAGGCAAAAACCTTGTTACAAAAATGGCTCCCACCATCACTTATGATAGCACGAGGTGTTCCGAATCTGGTAAATATGTGCTCTTTCACGAATTTTACCACCACTTTGCGATCATTTGTCTTGGTTGCAAGTGCTTCAATCCACTTCGAAACATAGTCCACAGCTACCAAGATGAAAGTGAACCCGTGTGAGGATGGGAAGGGACCCATAAAGTCAATTCCCCACACGTAAAATATTTCTTCCACCAACTGATTTGAAAGGGGCATCTCATCTCTTTTACTAATGTTCCCCGTTCTCTAGCACCTGTCACAAGAAATACAAAAAGTATAAGCATCTTTAAATAAAGAGGTCCAAAAGAAACCTGATTGGAGAACTTTCAGAGCAGTCTTCTTGGCACTAAAGTGCCCTCCACAACTATGGTCGTGGCAGAATTTCAGCACATCTTGCTGCTCCTCTTCAGGGACACATCGCCGAATGATCTGATCAGCGCCATATTTGAGCAGGTATGGCTCATCCCAAAAGTATTGCCTGGTGAAGGAGATGAATCTTCTTTTTGCTTGCGAGTTCAGGTTAGCTGGTACGATGCCATTCGCAAGATAATTCACTATATCCGCGTACCATGGATCATTGGCTCCCACATTCATCAGCTGTTCATCTGGAAAGTTCTCATTTATTGGTACGAGCTTGGTACTTCCTTCTCCAGTTTCTTCTTCCACTAGTCGAGAAAGGTGGTCAGCTACCACATTCTCACTGCCCTTCTTATCCTTGATTTCCAAATCAAATTCTTGCAACAAAAGGATCCACCAGAGTAATCTCGGTTTTGCTTCCTTTTTTGTTAGTAAATATTTCAAAGCATCATGATCAAAATAAACAATTACTTTAGACCCAATCAAATATTGACGAAATTTTTCTAGGGCACTAACAATAGCAAGTAATTCTTTTTCTGTGGTGGAGTAATTCAATTGTGCATCATTCAAAGTGCGACTAGTGTAGTAAATAACATGTGGCAATTTATCTACTCGCTGTCCTAAAATAGCACCTACAGCATAGTCTGATGCATCACACATTAATTCAAATGGAAGGGACCAATCCGGAGACATGATAACATTTGTAGATGTCAGTTTATCTTTCAAAGTTGTAAAAGCAAGCATACATTCATCATTGAAATCAAATGTAGATTCCTTGGTCAACAGATTTCACAGGGGGCGACTAATTTTTGAAAAATCTTTTATAAAGCGCCTGTAAAAACCTGCATGACCAAGAAAACTCCTCACACCCTTCACCGAAGTTGGAGGTGGAAGTTTAGCAATTACTTCAATTTTAGCTCTATCTACTTCTATGCCTTTATCAGATATCATATGTCCTAGCACTATTCCAGATTTCACCATAAAGTGACTTTTCTCCCAACTAAGAGTTAAATTAGTCTCAGTGCATCTTTTCAAAACACTAGTTAAATTCTCAAGGCAGTGGTCAAAAGAATTACCAAAAACAGAAAAATCATCCATAAATACCTCGATATACTTCTCTAGCATGTTAGAAAAAATCGACATCATGCATCTTTGGAAAGTGCAGGGACATTGCACAGCCCAAATGGCATTCTTCTGTAAGCAAATGTACCAAAAGGACAAGTGAATGTTGTCTTCTCTTGATCTTCTAGAGCAATGGCAATCTGATTATATCCTGCAAAACCATCCATGAAACAGTAATAAGCATGTCCCGTCAAACGCTCAAGCATCTGATCGATGAGCGGCAAAGGAAAGTGATCTTTTTTTGTTGCCGTGTTGAGCTTGCAGTAGTCTATGCACACCCTCCATCCTATGGTCTTCCTTGTAGGGATCAACTCATTGTTTTCATTAGCCACCACTGTGATTCCAGATTTCTTTGGTACAACATGAACATGACTTACCCACTTGCTATCAGATATAGGGTATATGATACCCACTTTGAGTAGCTTTAGGACCTCTTCCTTGACCACCTCTTTCAAGTTCGGGTTAAGTCTTCGCTGAGCTTCTCTAGATGGCTTCATACCTTCCTCTAAAAGAATGTGATGCAAGCAAATGGCAGGGCTTATTCCCTTGATATCCGATAAAGTCCATCCAATGGCGGCTTTGTGCTCTTAAAGCACCGCCAAAAGTCTCTCTTCTTTTTCTGCCTCTATGTCTGAAGCTATAATCACTAGAAGAGTCTCATTCTCCCCTAAAAAGGCATATTTGAGGTTAGAGGGAAGTTGTTTCAACTCTAATGCAGGGGGAGAATTAATAGATGGGATTAACGACTTGTTGATCTCATCTTCCACTTCAGTACATATTTCCTCAATATCAGAATCCTCTTTTGTAACTCCTATCTGCTGAAGTTCTTCATCATCTTCAAATACATCACAAACCCAATCTAACAATTCCTCAGATATGTCTTCTAACAACTCATCTTGTACTGCCGACTTCACCACTTCAATTACACTACATTCAACTGAGTAACAGTCATCGGCTGCTTCAGGGAACTTCAGAGATTCAAAGACTTTAAACTCTACTTTCTCATCTAACACAATCATTGTTAGCTTTCCATTTTGGACATCTATAAAAGTCTTTGCAGTTGCCATAAAGGGTCTCCCTAAAAGAATAGGCTTGCAGTTCCTATCTTTGGCACCTTCATCCATATCTAACACCACAAAATCAGTAGGAATAATAAGGTTTTCTACATGTACTAGCACATCTTCCACATAACCCCTAGGGTACCTGATAGAGCCATCGGCCAACAGAAGCGACATGGTTGTCTTTTTCAGATCATTCAAACCCAATTGCTCATAGATAGTTGACGGTATTAAATTGATGCTGGCTCCTAAGTCTAGCATGGCCCTCTCCAGAGTTGTACCACCAATAGTAATGTTATTGCAGAAACTACCTGGATCTTGAAGTTTTGGTGGTAATGACTTTTGAAGGACTGCATTAGCACTTCCGGTCATTAATTCTTGATGATTCTCCACAAATCTTGTTTTGTATGTGTGAAGGCTCTTGAAAAACTTAGCATATGCTGGCATCTTCTGAATCATCTCTAAAAGGGGCAAGTTGGCATCTACCTTTGAAAGGATGTCATATATGTCCTTGTATGACTTCTCCAACTTGCTCTTTTGCAGTCTCCCTGGGAATGGAATGGGTGGCACATATGGATTTGCTGACTTGTGTAGAAGTGGTGAATCCTTGGACATTTCCACCACTATCTCCTCCTCCTGGGATTTGTGATTTTCTTTTGAAGGACCTAAAATAGTAACAGGTTTATCAGAAAGTTCAGCAGGTGTATTATCAGTTAGCACTTTACCATTCCGGAGAATTCTCATAGCTTTAGCTTGCTTAGTGTAACTTGGAAATTTTCCTTGCTCCATTCTTTGCGTAGCCTCGGCTAGTTGCCCAACTTGAATCTCTATCTTTTTCATTGAGGCATGAATATTCTGAAATTGTACCTCATTCCTTTGGTCAGTTTGCGTTATACGCTGCTCTAATTGCTGGAATTGTTGTTGCATTTGCTGCAGTAATTCTTCCATTGAAGGCTTCTTGGGTTGAGATTTGAAGTTTTGTTGAGCACCGGTGTTAATCTGTCTATGATTGCTGTTGTAGTTTCCCCATTGGTTACCAGTGTTCTGATTGTTTGACCATGAAAAATTAGGACGATTCCTCCACCCTGGGTTGTAGGTATTGGAATATGGGTCATTCTTAGGTCTGGGGTTGAAGTTGTTCATGGCATAAACTTCTTCTTCTTCAGGTCCAGGACCTGCTGCCTGGTGCTCTCCCATAAACACCTTTTGTTTCAATTGACCAATTTCAGTAGCAAAAGAATCTATCTTCTTCATCATCTATGTCATCTGAATGGAACTCTCTGTGCTAGCATCCACAGTATAGATTCCCTTCTTCCTTCTGGAATTCTTATGACGAGAGTTCTGAGCCAACTTTTCAAAGATAGCATACACCTCATCAGGCTGCTTGTCATACATAGATCCTCCACAGGCATTGTTCACTAGAAGTCCTGATACTTCAGTCAAACCATTATAAAACAATTGACACAACTGATTTGTAAGAAACCCATGCTGAGGACAGTCCCTGGTATATTTCTTAAAACACTCTCATGCCTCATAAAAAGTCTCATTGTCATGTTGAAAGAAACTTGAAATTTTGGCTCGGATTTCACTGGTTTTCTGAGGTGCATAATTAATCGAACCAAAATTGGTATAATTTTGGTCCCCATTTCCTTCTCCTTTTGCTTGATTCTTGGGCATTATCCCGTGATTTAATGGTGTAAATTAAGTGTTTTCAGGTTTTATTAGAACTCAAGAGCATTTGCGAAGAAGATGAAGAATTTAGTGCAAAAAGACTCACAAATAGGTGAAACAGGGCATTCTCGCTATTTGAGTAAGAAAAGTCGCCACATGGTCGCCATGGCGACAGAGGAAATTGCAAAGCATCTCATGGTCGCCATTTGAGGTCGCCATGGCGACCTACACTTGCAAATGGCGACCACATAGGAATTCCAACGTAGGAATTCCAAAGTGGTCATGGTCGCCACTTGGTCGCCATTTGGTCGCCATGGCGACAGAAGAACCCATGAGAGGTCGCCATTTGAGGTCGCCATGGCGACCTAGAAAGACAAGTGGCGACCACGTTGGAATTCCAGCGTAGGAATTCCAGTGTTGGCATTCAGGAGGGGTATTCTCGTCATTTCATACCCATTTCATACCCTAGCTTTTCACACCTATAAATACAACACTATTTTTCCTCTTTTTGACAACTCTTGACCACCAAGAAACCTCCTCTCTCTACCATTCCTAATCTCTCCATTTTCTCTTCTACCTAAACTAAACCTAACATCTAGATTACCTCCATTAATCATTCCTTTTCTTCCCATCTTCTCCACAAATCTCCTTAGTCACTTCCCATTTGACTCCACCTATCTAGACACATCCTCATCATCCACTCTTTACACAAGGAGCATCAAAGGCAAGGAAAGGATCAAGCTTACAAAAGGAGGCCCATGGGTGATTTCCTAATCTTTTACTTGCCTTCCCTTTGTTTGTAATATGTGTAATTAAATCCCCTTTCTAGGGTTTTGATGTGAGAACATTTGGATTGGGATTTGCTTAAGCTTTAATATATTTTTAATCTCTATTTGTGTTCTATTCATTTTATAATTAGATTCTTTGCATTATGTAATTGACATGTATACCCACTAGTTGATTATAATCTTGCTTAGGATAATTTGTTATATAATCTTGATTGGATTGACAACCTTGATGGATTGAGAACATAGTGACTAGGATAGATTGTCGGAGGGTATATCAACCACGATAATCTAAGCCGTTAATTGTAACAAATCGATCCCGCCGTGACCCCCTCTCCTTAATCGGTTAGGCATTGCGGTGGGAAGTTGTTTAGGGTTCATAATTATGGCCTAAACACATTTTAGAAATCAATTGGTTAACATTTACGAGATTCGTTCACTAAGGTAGCTTGATAAGCATTTCCCGGTAATTCATTTGTGATCTCATTAATTCCCTAGCTATTCTCTTAATTGTTTATTCCATTATCTTATCTAGATTTGTTAAGTATTCTTTTATTAGTTTATTAGGTTTATTTTTCATGTATGTTTGATGGCTTGACAACCCATTCACTCATCCATATTTTTATGATTTATTTTATTGCATATAGATTAGTTAATTTATTCAACTAATCACCTTAATTCCCTGTGGAACGAATCCCACTTGCCACTTTACTAAATTTTTATCTAAGTGGTGAAAATCGGTTTCCTAAAAGATCACATTTAAATATCATTTTGTTGAGCACACAAACGACGCTCATCAATAATACTGATCAGTAAGCTTTTCTCGCACTTCATCCCATGTTCTCAAAGATGCAGGAGGCAATGTTAACAGCCAAGCTTTCGCCTCTCCTTTCAATGCATGCAGAATGCATCTCATGCGCAGCTGATCTTCAGTAATCCTATAATTAGGTAAGGACTGTATTGCTCCGTAAAACTCCCTGAAGAACAAGAGTATATACTTCAGTAATCATCCTTCATCTGGTAAACCATGGAAACTAGGCAGCTGACTGTAATGGCTAATCTTCAGCTCATAATTCCTTGATGCAGGTTCTAGCACAATGCACAAATGATGATTGCTCACAACTGGCGTACTGTAATCCTTTATAGTTCTGATGGGTTCTGGCTCATACACTGGATTGGGAACAATGTTAGGACCCTGGTGCATCCTTTCTTGATTCTGATTCTGATTTTGCTCGTCTTCCATTGCTAAATTTCTGACACGATCAATGTTATCGTTCAAAGGTAATAATTCTCCTTGTTGAGATCTTCTACCTTGCATCTATTGTCAACACCTGCAATGGGACAAACAAATCACTAGTAAACTCTGAGAAAGAAAGAAAGAAAAAAAAGAAAATAAAATAAAATAAATAAATAAAAAGAAAAATCTTAAAAGCTAAAAATTAATGACTCGACTACCTGAACAAAAATAAATCTATTAACTAAAACTAAAACTAGAAATAATCAATAAATTCTACTATTCCCCGGCAGCGGCGCCAAAAACTTGATGTATAAAATCGTGTTATAAAAACTTAACTCGCAAGTGCACAAATCATGAGATAAGTACAACGACAAGTAGGGATCGTTCCCACGAGGAAAAGTAATTTATCGACTAAAACTAATCCTAATTAAAGCTAAGCAATTAACAGTAACCAAAAGATTTGAGATTGATTTGATTGATTGATTTAAAACTATATTAAACTAAGAAAGCAGTTAACAAGAATATGTGAATGTGATCACGAGGTGAGAGGACTAGGTCATCAATGCTCCCCAACTATGTTTACTCAATGCTTCGAATTGACTTTTATAAAGAATGTTAATCAAGTTAAGGGTTCGTTCTTTTAATTATGTATAATTAATGCTATGTGGTCCTGGAATAAATCAAGTATTCTCTACTGCAGTCTAGAACAAAACCTGCGTATAAACTGTAACCTAAAACCCACAAAGCACACAATCAATTATTCTCAATCACAGTCTAAAACAAAACCTGCGTGTAAACTATGATTGAGAATCCATTAAGCACAAGAACAAGAGAACCGAAAATAACGTGCGATATCCTGCTACGATAAATTCCATTCATTCAATTGCATATTGGCTGAGAATGGTGAAACCCACGCGCATCTCAACTTTTAACATATTAAACCCTAGATTCAAGTTAAGCACTAACCATGCATTAACAAGAGTAAATCACAAATTGAATGAATCAAAACTTGAATTAAGAAAACATAGTCAATTCTAACAAAGAGCATTCATAGAGGTTCACATTGAATCCCTAGTATGGATTTAGTTACACATAGATGAAATAAAAAGAAGAGAGAAGTAATTGATAGAACCCATGGAAATAGTAGACACTCTTCCAATCTCTGATGCTGAAATCTTCTCCTTCGTCTTCAAATCTTCTATATGCCAGGTGGATGAGAGTTTGTTGAGTAATTTAAGCTATGAAGGATGGCTGTCTAATTGTGAGAGATGAGCCTCCTCCTAAATAAAATACTCCTCTATTTATATCCTCTCAAGCTACAGTGGAGAAAACCTATTAAATCGCGGAATTAGGCCAAACCGCTGCCGGACCGCTGCCACTTTGGCAGCGGTGTGGCAACGTTTGGCACAGTGGACTCCTCTGCCCATTTAATCGCTGCAACACCTCTCTCTGAAAATAGCAGCGGTGTGAGAGCGTTTTTGCTCAATTTGCAGAAAAGACCCTTGACTACTTCAAAATAGCACTTTTTATCTGAATTTCTTTAAATATATTAATCTGGTCCAATAACCTGAAAACACTCAAACACACCCATTAAACCACTAAAAGACTCAAGAAGCAAGCAATTGATTGGAGGAATGGGGATCAAAAATATATACAATAAATGACCGATCAGTGCATAAGAATTCGTTATATATATAAATATATATGGCATCAAGCATTCGAAAAAATTGAATGTATTTATTGTGCAAGTTTTATGGCTACAATATAGATATATATTCTTTGTATATTTTGAAAACCCTAGGTCTTGCAATTGAGAGTTTTTTTTCTTTTGCTAGAGAAAAATAAAAATCATCTCTTAGACTAGTGTGTTTTTCGGCCAAGAGGAATTGAGAGAAGAGATTGTTCTTATTTCGATAGTGCACTAGTAACTTTTACATCAAAAGGTTTTGTGCACAATTTCAAATAAGGTTCACGCGAGTTTCAATTTAATAATTGTGAATTCAAAAGTGACCAGGACATTCTTTGTAATCTCTTGGAATTTATTTTGACTAACAAAGAACAAAAAACGTTTTTGTTATCCATCCTTAGGTACAAAATTCAAAGAGAATGGAAATCACGCTCCTAGGTGATTCACGTTCGTGATTGGATTGGAAGATCTTGCGGATTACCATCAACGCAATGTCAATCGGATCACACGACAAAGGTATGATATCTTTAGTAGTATATGTTTAAATAATTTAAGGGTTAAGGTTCAAATATGGAAAAATTTTAAACTATACTAAACTCTTTTTTAGTCTTGCTTCCGCCACATGCAAACGTTTTTCCCTACAATTAATTAACGTATATATACGTGAATCTATTTCTTTTTATTGAGATTATGCATTTTTAGAAAGAGATGACACTCTAGGTATTCTCATATATAATTACATTGGAATGTATGGATTTATATATGTTATATGTTGTTATATAGTGAATTGTTATTGCTCGATTTTGATCCTAGAATTTCAATGTATTATTTGTTTCGGAATTGTAACAAGAAGGGTGGCCTATTATCGTCACAATTTCCTTTATGGTAGTTGCTAAGTTTTTTTATTTTAAGTGTATTAAAAGTAAGTGCAGTTTTTTTTTTTATTATTGTATTAAATTATAGTGCAGTTTTTAATGTATTAAAATACTGCAGTGATTAAAAAACTGCAGTATTTTATTGTTTAAATAAACTTGTAATACGTTCAAGCATCGAAGATTCAAAGACTTGAAGAAATTGGAAGCAACCGGAACAAGGTTGGGAACGTGCGCACCATAGCGACATGCATGCACCACTACTACAAAAAACACAAAAGAAATCAGTTTTTTTATATGGAAGAAATCGGTTTTTCAAAAATTTTAAAAACGATGTCTTTTTGAGTGATTTAGAAAAATAGGGCAAAAGACATCGGTTTTTAACCGATGTAAAAACAAAAGAAAAGACATCGGTTTTAGTTAAAACCGATTTAAAAACCCAAGAGAAAAGATATCGGTTTTAGTTAAAACCGATTTAGAAACCCTGATGTATTTCAAAAATTAATCCCACCGTCCGGCCAACCCCACCCTCCGTCGTCCGACCGCCGCCGCTGGCCCACCCTATCTTCCGGCCACCGGCCGACCATCGCAGCCAACCAACCTCCCCTCTAATAATAATGAGAATTAATTGTGTCGTTATGGAGAATTGAACTTGCAACCTCAAAGTCAAAGTGGTAAGCCTTAACCGCCCGACTACAAGATTAGATGTGTTAACAATTGCACAATATTTATATATAACCTATATGAGTTGTTGGAAATAAATAAAAAATAAACTTGTTTGATAAATTTAAATTTACTCAACTAATCAAAATTCTAATTTCTACTACAAACATATATATATTTAAAAAAAAAATTATTGGTGGGTTTATTTTTCATTTCATTTTTTGTTGCGTGGTTTTGTGTTCTGTTGGAGATAGTTTTGTGCAAACGTTTTCCTTAAAATTGTATCTTTTGGCAACGAAATAAAATTTTTCGTCTATGATGGATTCTTTGATTTTTTGATACGAATCCAACGGTATAAAGAACGTGAAATTCCGAGTGATATTTTGAAAGTTATGATCAATTATTCAGACAAAGGTCAGAAACGATTGAAGATATTTTGGTGCAAACGTTTTCCATAAAACTGTATCTTTCGGCAAGGAAATAATTTTTTTTGTTCATGTTGGGTTCTTCAATTTTTCGATACGAATCCAACGGTATAAAGAACGTAAAATTCCGGGCGGTATTTTGAAAGTTATGATCAATTATTCAGTCAAAGGTCAGAAGTGATTGAAGATATTTTGGTGCAAACGTTTTCCTTAAAACTGTATCTTTCGGCAAGGAAATAATTTTTTTCGTTCATGTTGAGTTCTTCAATTTTTCGATATGAATCCAATGGTATAAAGAACGTAAAATTCCGGGCGGTATTTTGAAAGTTATGATCAATTATTCAGTCAAAGGTCAGAAGTGATTGAAGATATTTTGGTGCAAACGTTTTCTTTAAAACTGTATCTTTCGGCAAGGAAATAATTTTTTTCGTTCATTTTGGGTTCTTCAATTTTTCGATACGAATCCAACGGTATAAAGAACGTAAAATTCCGGGCGGTATTTTGAAAGTTATGATCAATTATTCAGTCAAAGGTCGATCAGAAGTGATTGAAGATATTTTGGTGTAAACGTTTTCCTTAAAACTGTATCTTTTGGCAAAGAAATAATTTTTTTCGTTCATGTTTGGTTCTTTTATTTTTTGATACGAATCCAACGGGATAAAGAACGTAAAATTCCGGGCGGTATTTTGAAAGTTATGATCAATTATTCAGTCAAAGGACAGAAGCGATTCGCAAATCCGCAAGTGAGCTGTTTTCATCGCTCATTTTCACACTTTTCCAAATCGATTTTTGGAATATTTTCTGATTGAAAAGTGTTCGTTTGTATGTCTACTTTCTTGTGTCAAAATTTAAGCAAATAACATTGAGTATTTTTAGAGATGCACACTTGAATGTGGACATAGGTAAGATTTGCATTGTAGAATTTTGCTTTTAAATCTACATCGGTTTTTATTAAAACCGATGTCTAAACGTTTTTTTGCTTTTGAATCCACATCGGTTTTTATTAAAACCGATGTCTAAACGTTTTTTTTTTAATATCGGTTTTAATAAAAACCGTTGTCTTTTCAACTCAATATTTAAGACATCGGTTTTTATAAAAACCGATGTCTAAACGTTTTGTTTTTAATATCGGTTTTCCTAAAAACCGATGTCTTTTGAAACTGCAATATTTAAGACATCGGTTTTTATAAAAACCGATGTCTAAAGGCTTTTTTAAAATCAGTTACCAAAAAACAATGTCTTTTAGTGTCTTCTAGTGATGTCTTTTAACATTTTTGTAGTAGTGCACGCAAGATAGCACGCAGCTATGCATATTGGGCTGTGGGCTACGCATGACAGCCCCATGAGTGCCATAGGCTGTGCACGGCAGCCCTTGTTGGGGTTGTGGAGTGCACACGCCCATAGGGGCAGCCGTGGGATGCTCAAGTGATCGATGGCCGCTTGAAGACTCGTTCACCAAGAAAGGAGTTTTTTGTATTCCAAACAAATGTAATTTACTTGCTTTTCTAGGATGGACCAAAATCGTGGCTATTTACTTTGCGTAAATATTACAATATTTGTTATTGTTTGATAACATGTCATATAGAATAGGAGTGCCACTCATATACCTCTTTCGGTATGAACATGCATTGAATGATTTAGGTATCTAATTGGCATCTAGATAACTTGGTAAATCATTATATGGGATTTAATCACACGCCTTAAATAATTTAGTGGGAGAAAGTGTCTTGCAAACACCTATGGCCTCCAAGGTTAGTTGAGCTTTATTATTTATTGGTAATCCCCCTAAGGGGCGTCCATAAATGGAATTTAGCAAGATACTTCCTTACAAGGATAGACTAGACAATTGACTCAAACGAGATCTACTCCCTAAGGAGGGATTTTCGTGAGGGAAAATATTGAGGGCTGAAATCTTGGTAATACACTCAATGTGGTTTTATTAATATCCTCCCAAGAGTTCTTGTTAATAAAATCACAAGGCTAAAATTGAAAATGTTGGTTGTTATATTAACAATTAGGTAGGACCTAGTCCAACTAGTAAATAGTGCGAACTCCCAAAAGAGGCGTAACATTTATAGGTGTTGGATCAAACGTTGAATTATATAATTAATTCAAGATAAATATTCAAAAGTGCTAAAACATGATTATTTACTCATATATAATTTTGTTTTATTAAGAAATCATGACCCAATCCCTAATGATCATCCTAAAAGATAAATACTTTAACTGATGATAATTATGTCACATGGAAAAGGAAAATTGGGTTGTTGCTGCAAGCTGAAAGACATAAATTTTTTCTGATTACTCCTTAACCACCTGCTCCTACTAATGAATCTAATATGATGCAAAGAGACGAGTATGAGCAGTGGAAGACCTCTAATGAGATGGCCAAATGGCTACCATCTCCGACGTGTTGCAACAACAACATGAAGGAATGAGGTTTGCTGCTGATATGATGATGTCTTTAGAAGAGATTCATATGGTTGGTAAAGTTGCTAATGTGAAGACCCGTTAGAAGGTCAAGTAATAACAGAAGAAAAAGCAACTTGGGCCTACCAAGAAGGAGACTAAAAAAGTAACCAAGATCAAAAGGAAGTGTTTCTTTTGTGGTGAAAAGAGATATTGGAAAAGTAATTGCCCAAAGTCTCAGAATAAGAAGGAACAAGGTAATGTGAATTATCTTGAAACATGTTTTCCTGGTAGATTTTACAGATTCTTTGATTATAGACTCTAGAGCCACCAATCATGTTTGTTATTCCTTATGGGGGTTTCAAGAGAGGAAAAGGCTGAATAAGAATGAAATCAACTTGCATTTAGGCAACGGAGCGTTGGATTCTGCTAGTGCAGTAGGAGATATTATAGTTAAATCTAGATTCTAGTAGGCATTTAGATTTGATAGACATTTATTATGTACCTCAATTCAAGAGAAATTTAATTTCAGTTTCTTGATTAAATAAATTTGAATATTCAGTTACTTTTAATAAAAGTTTTATTATTAGTAAGGATGACAAATTTGTTTGCAAAGGTACATTGAAAAATTGTCTATTCTATTTACATAGAAATATCTCTCACTTGTTAGACACATAATTAACACAACCTAATCATAAAAGAGTAAAATTATCATAAGATGAAACCTACCTATGCCAACTTGTGATGAAACCTACCTATCCAATTTGAGCTTAGGTCGTATTAACCTTAATAGGATTAAAAGATTGGTTAGTGATGGACCTTTAAGTGACTTAAAGGTCGATGATCTACCAACTTGTGAATCTTGTTTGGAAGGTAAAATGACCAAAAGGTTGTTCAAGACCAAAGGCACAAGAGCCACTGAATGTTTAGGATTAATGCAAACTAATGTATGTGGTCCTATGAGCATTCAAGCTAGAGGTAGATATGAGTACTTCATCACTTTCACAGATGATTACTCGAGATTTGGCTATGTGTATCTCATGAGACATAAGTCGGATGCTTTTGATATGTTCAAAGCATTTAAAACTAAAGTGGAAAAACAGCTTGAGAAACACATAAAAATCTTGAGATCTAATCATGGTGGAGAATATCTATACGGTTAGTTTCAACGATATCTTATTGAGAATGGGATCATTTCTCGGTTTTCTGCACCAGGTACACCTCAACAGAATGGGGTGGCAAAAAGAAGAAATATAACTCTTTTGAACATGGTTAGGTCGATGTTGAGTTATTCAACGCTTCCTGTTTCTTTTTGGGGATATGCTCTACAAACTGCAATATACATTCTAAACGATGTACCATCAAAGTCGGTTCCTCAAACACCGCATGAGTTGTGGACTAGGCGAAATCCTAATTTACAACACTTAAGGATATTTGGTTGTCCTGCGCATGTGTTAAAAGGAAAGACAGAAAAGATGGAGTCTTGTACAGAAACATGCATATTTGTGGGGTATCCAAAAGGAACTAAAGGGTATTATTTCTATAGTCCTTCAGATCTTAAAGTATTTGTTTCAACAAATGCTAAATTTCTGGAAAAGGACTAATGAATGATTTTATACCTAAAAGTAGAATTGTCCTAAATGAGATGTCAGGAGATACAATTCCACAAGAGGTTTCACAACCTAGCCCAATTGTAAGTTCTGAACCATCACAAGATCAACAACCTACCATTCCTCGTCGTAGTGGGAGGGTTATAAGACGCTTGGGAGAATCAGTGGAGAATCTCCCGGATGATGATGATCCCTACACATATAAGGAAGCAATGGAGGATGTTGATAGTCGCCATTGGCAAAAGGCAATGTAATCTAAGATTGAGTCCATGTTCAATAACAAAGTCTGGTCCCTTGTAGACTTACCTAAAGGGATAAAACCCATTGGGTGCAAGTGGCTATACAAGAGGAAAAGAGGTATGGATGGAAAGGTGGAAACCTTTAAAGTTAGATTGGTAGCTAAAGGTTACACACAGAAAGAAGGTATCAATTACGAGGAAACCTTCTCTCCTGTGACCATGCTTAAATCCATTAGGATACTCTTATCCATTGCGGCATCTTTAGATTTGGCAAATGGACATTAAGACAGCTTTCCTTGATGAAAGTCTTGATGAAAGCATATATATGATGCAACCAGAAGGATTCATTGAAAAAGGCCAACTGGAAAAGGTATGCAAGTTGCAAAAATCCATATATGGATTAAAACAAGCATCCAGATCCTAGAACATAAGGTTCGATCAAGTTGTGAAAGGTTTTGGATTTGTTCAGAACCTTGATGAACCTTGTGTATACAAAAGGATCAAAGGCGACAAGTTGGTTTTCCTAATTCTTTATGTTGATGATATACTACTCATCGGAAACGATGTAGGTGTATTGACATCAGTAAAAGAATGGTTAGCAAAACAATTTGATATGAAGGACTTAGGAGAAGCAAGTTATATTCTTGGTATCCAAGTGATAAGGGATAGAAAGAATAGAACGATTGCACTATCCCAAACTTCATACATAGATAAAATCTTGTCTAGGTTTTCCATGCAAGATTCCAAGAAAGGTATGTTATCTTACATGCATAGAATCAAACTTTCTTAGGAACGAGTTCCTAAGAATGAGCGTGAAGAGCAATTCATGAGTAGGGTTATATATGCCTCGGCAGTTGGAAGTCTCATGTATGCAATGCTCTGCACTAGACCAGATATTTGTTTTAGTGTTTGCATAGTTAGCAGGTTTCAATCAAAACTTGGTCCTGATCACTAGACGGCAGTCAAGCATATTTTCAAGTATCTCAAGAGAACGAGAGACAATATGTTTGTATACTCTGGAGAGGATTTGATTCCCGTAGGGTATACAGATTCTGACTTCCAATCAGATTTTGACTCTAGAAAATCCATATCAGGATCTATGTTTACTCTTGGAGGAGGTGCAGTCATATGGAGGAGTATCAAGCAATCCTGTATTGCAGACTCCACCATGGAAGCTGAGTATGTTGCTGCATGCGAAGCTGCCAAAGAGGCTGTTTGACTCTGCCAATTCTTGATTGAATTAGAAGTGGTTCCTAGTACGAATAAGCAGATCACTATCTACTGTGACAACAGTGGAGTAATGGCTAATTTAAGAGAACCAAGAAGTCATAAGAGAGGAAAACACATTGAAAGGAAATATCATATTCTTAAAGAGATTGTGCATAGGGGTGACGTGACGATTACCAAAATCGCGTCAGCAGAAAATCAAGTAGATCCCTTCACAAAGGCTCTATCACAGAAGAGTTTTGATGGGCACATAGAGAACATGGGAATGAGAGATATGACACATTTGCTATAGCGCAAGTGGGAGATTGTTAGGATTATGCTCAATAGCATGAGTGTAATATTGTACTTGATAATCTTATCATAATAATAAAGTGATTTCTATTTTTTAACAAAATCTTATAGCATTTATAATTCTAATTGTCAAAGTAAATAATCATAAGGTCAAAAGACTAGGAGAAAAGAAGAATTGTTCGTACATCTGAATATGTATAAGGTAGACACAATTCTTTAGTTAGTCTTGAATAACGTTCACAACTTAAGTTAAAGGTTGGGCACCTTAATCTTATTAAAGTTGTAGAATTCTTTTGTTAGCATTTGAGTGGGATCAAATGTGTTATGATGAGTCTAAAATCATCGAAGGGTCTTCGAGTAAAAGAATCTAGTGCACTGAGTGCTTCTAACTGGATCACAATGAAATAGTTTTTTCTAGAACCGTCATAGATAAAAGTCTTTTCATTATCAAGACAATCGGAGAGTCTATCTTAATCCTGAGATAAATGATGGACTTATGGTTACAAGTGTTATCATTTGAGCTATCAATGAGTACGATTATATAGAATAGTCTAACCTCGATAGTTGGGTGGTATTCATTTGCTAATCGATAGAGGACTTCATTTATAGATATGGACATCGTGGCTCCATTTATTAAATGTGAGTAGAATATCATCATATGGATGCTTTGTGGTTTTGGATATTAAAATTTAACATTGAGTTTGTAGGGAAAAATTGTACTTGCAGCAGAAGCGAGACTAAAAAAATAGTTTGAGTAGCTTTTAAAATTTTTCCAATTTTATGAACCTTAAACCCTTTTGATTAATTAAAGATATATAAAAATAAACAAAAGATTAATACCTCTTGTCGCGTGATCCGATTGACTTGCGTCGATGGTAATCCGCAAGATCTTCAATCCTAGCACGAACGTGGATCACCTAGGAGCGTGGTCTCCCTTTCTTTGAATTGCAAACCTGTGATTGGATTAAACAAACTTTTCTTGATTCGTTAGTCCCAAAAACAATCTAAAGAAACCTAAGATTATTCCGGTCACTTTTGAGTTCTCAATCTTATGATCGAAACTCGCGTGAACCTAGATCGATATAGTATTCACAAGCTTATTGATGAATAAGCAACTAGAATACAATCAAAGAATAATCTATGTTCCTTTTGTTTTTAGTAGAATAATCGATCTCTAACTATGAGTTGAGAAGAAGAAGAAGAAGAAAAAACTGCACACAAGCCTTAGGTAGGTGGCCGAATTCTATAAGTGGCCTTATATAGGTGGCCGAATTTCTTCTCCTTTTTACCCTAGGGTGACCGAAATCTTTCCCCAAAATTCACTAGGGTTGCCGCATATCCTCCTACAAAAAAGGAGTATGTTTTGCACCCTAATTCCTATTTTGTTTAAGATTTCCAAACCCTAATCCAACTCAATAATCTTTTATTCATTATTTGACTAAAATAAAAAAACTTCCTATTTGATTAAATAAATAAAATTAATTATTCATTTCCTTGTCAAACAAGTCTTTCTATTTAATTATACTACTACCAATAGTATACAAATAGGAATCATATTTCCTATTTAGAAAAGATTTGTTACTTAATTAAACAATTAATTGATAAATTAATTAATTCTTATTTAATTAAATAATGAAAACAAAATAATATTAAATGCTATTTTAGCACCTTGCCGCCCCACATGTATATATTGGGCCAAATATTATTTTTCTTATTTCATTAAATCCATAGGACTTTAAATAAAAAGCCCATATGTGAACTAGACCCATTCTTACTAAAAGAAACAAGCCCACATGTCATCCATTAATATATAAATATAATTGTGCAGCCCATTACATAAATAATGTGCAAATTATATTCTTAATATATTAAATTGCAATTCTAGATGGACCTTAAATTGGTCCGGTAGAATATATCAAGTGATCCATGCAAGTCCGTGTGGATTGGGGATCTTGGCGGGCTATCTAAATTTAAGCTCCAATAGACATAACCTAATCACAATCAACAAATGATCCACTTAGGTCCGATCCATTAATTTTAGCTCATTCCACTAAAGAGCTAAAATTGAACTCTTAAATAAAGACAGAAAAGGAAGATGCTTCCTCATTCATACCCTAGACAATCATATTGGAGATAGTGTATCCTCGTGATTAATATCAGTAATCGCCAAGAGTTCATAGACCGCCTATAACTCTCCAAGTTACCATATTTACTCATATGACCACGTTTTGAACTTGGATATTTTGACTTGTCCAGAAGCCATGTTTTCAATAGACACTATTGAAAACTCAACGTTGAGATTTAATATCCAATTACCTCAAAACATCCATATGATGATATTATACTCTCATTTAATAAATGGAGCCACGATGTCCATATCTATAAATGAAGTCCTCTATCGATTAACAAATGAATATCACCAAACTATCGAGGATAGACTATGCGATATAATCGTACTCATTGATAGCTCAAATGATATCACCTGTAACCATAAGTCCATCATTTATCTCAGGATTAAGATAGACTCTCCGATTGTCCTGATAATGAAATTACTTTTATCTACTGACAGTTATAGATAAAGTATTTCATTGTGATCCTGTTCAATGCACCCAGTGCACTAGATTCTTTTGGTCGAAGACACTCCGATGATTTTAGACTCATCATATCTCATTTGATCCCACTCAAATGCTAGCAAAAGAATTCTACAACTTTAACAAGATAAAGGTGCCCAACCTTTAACTTAAGTTGTGAACGATATTCAAGACTAACTAAAGAATTGTGTCTACCACATACATATCCAGATGTATGAACAATTCTTCTTTTCTCATAGTCTTTAGACCTTATGATTATTTACTTTAACAATTATAGATGTATGAACAATTTTTCTTTTCTCATAGTCTTTAGACCTTATGATTATTTACTTTAACAATTATTAAACTATAAATGCTATAAGATTTGTTTAAAACAGAAATCACTTTATTAATATGAAAAAGATTGTTAATTACACTATTACACTCTTGCTATTGAGCATAATCCTAACAATCTCCCACTTGTGCTATAGCAAATGTGTCATATCTCTCAAGCCCATGTTCTCTAGGTGCCCATCGAAACCCTTCTGAGGTAGAGCCTTTGTGAAGGGATCTGCTAGATTTTCTGCTGACGCGATTTTGGTAATCGTCACGTCACCTCTTTGAACAATCTCCCTTAAAAGATGATATTTCCTTTCAATGTGTTTACCTCTCTTGTGACTTCTTGGTTCTTTCGAATTAGCCACTGCTCCACTGTTGTCACAGTAGATAGTGATCTGCTTATTCGCACTAGGAACCACTTCCAAGTCAATCAAGAATTGACGGAGCCAAACAGCCTCTTTGGCAGCCTCGCATGCAGCAACATACTCAGCTTCCATGGTGGAATCAACAATACAAGATTGCTTGATACTCCTCCATATAACTGCTCCTCCTCCAATAGTAAACACAGCCCCTGATGTGGATTTTCTGGAGTCAGAATCTGATTGAAAATCAGAATCTGTATACCCAACGGGAATCAAATCCCCTCCAGAGTATACAAGCATATTATCTCTCGTTCTCTTGAGATACTTGAAAATATGCTTGACTGCCGTCCAGTGATCTGGACCAGGCTTCGATTGAAACCTGCTAACTATGCCAACAACAAAACAAATATCTGGTCTAGTGCAGAGCATTGCATACATGAGACTTCCAACTGCCGAGGCATATGGAACTCTACTCATGAACTGCTCTTCATGCTCATTCTTAGGAACTTGTTCCTTAGAAAGCTTGATCCCATGTCTGAAAGGTAACATACCTTTCTTGGAATCCTGCATGGAAAACCTAGACAAGATTTTGTCTATGTATGAAGCTTGGGATAATGCAATCGTTCTATTCTTTCTATCCCTTATAACTGGGATACCTAGAATAAAGCTTGCTTCTCCTAAGTCCTTCATATCAAATTGTTTTGCTAACCATTCTTTTACTGATGTCAATACACCTACATCATTTCCGATGAGTTGTATATCATCAACATAAAGAATCAGGAAAACCAACTTGTCGCCCTTAATCCTTTTGTATACACAAGGTTCGTCAAGATTCTGAATAAATCCAAAACCTTTGACAGCTTGATCGAACCTTATGTTCCAAGATCTGGATGCTTGCTTTAATCCATATATGGATTTCTGCAACTTGCATACCCTTTCCATTTGGCCCTTTTCAATGAATCCCTCTGGTTGCATCATGTAGATGCTTTCGTCAAGACGTCCATTAAGGAAAGCTGTCTTGACTTCCATTTGCCAAATCTCTAGATCTAAAGATGCTGCAATGGATAAGAGTATCCTAATGGATTTAAGCATGGCCACAGGAGAGAAGGTTTCCTCGTAATCGATACATTCTTTCTGTGTATACCCTTTAGCTACCAATCTAGCTTTAAAGGTTTCCACCTTTCCATCCATACCTCTTTTCCTCTTGTATACCCACTTGCACCCAATGGGTTTTATCCCTTTAGGCAAGTCTACAAGGGACCAGACTTTGTTATCGAACATAGATTCAGTGCTTGTTTGGTTGGGCTTTCTACTGGCTCAAAAGGTCTACGAACCTCTACTTGAGTTTTTTAGAGTTGTTTGGTTGGGCTTTTGAAATTGTCTATTTTAAATTCAGTAGAGGCTAGTAGAGTTTAAACCTCTACTAAGCAAAAGCTCCTCCTTATGAGCTTTTCAAAATAGACCTTTTAAAAAAAGAAGTATTTGACCTATATATCCCTAAATGTTTATTATTCACATGGAATACCCTTATTAAAATAAAACCCTAGAACCTATTTATATTCTTTATTCTTTGCTCTCTAGTCTCTACAGATAGTCTATAATTTTGTTCTACACATACAAAAGAACAGTTATTTGCTCTACACATACAAAATTTTTTTTTTAAAAAAATGGTATGTATAATTTTTGTTCATTAATATATATATATATATTTTTGTTTATTTATTCATCTTTAAGTTTGTGTTTTTGCTTGCTCCTTTTTTTTTTTTTTTTTTTTTTGTTTATGTGTTTTCAAGGACCTAGATTCCTGTGCGTTGCCTTGTTTTTTATTTTTTGTTTTTATTTTTGACTATCCAAGAGTGTGCTTTGTGCTTCGTTTTTTTCCTATTTTTTTTTTTTTTTTTTTTAGCTGTCAAAAGTTACAGCTTCGTACGGTACGCAACATTATGCTTAAAATTTCAGTGGAAAATAGTTTAATTGTTGCAACACCAACAATAAAATTTTTTTAAAAAAATCCAACAATCGTTGCCTTGTTTCTTTTTGTTTCTTTAAGTTTATATTGTGAAAGTTTTGAATTTTATTATTATTGTGCAGTAGAAAATGTAGTTAACATGTAGAAAATCTTTTAAGTTCAATTTTTTTTAGAGTGAATAAATAATATGTCCTTTTTAGTAATTTTATATCTCAGTAGACTTTTTGAGAGTTTACAACCAAACGGTCTACTGCTATAAAAGTGCGTTTGTAATTACCAACCAAACAACTATAATTTTTTTTTCAAAAGCTCTATTTCAATTAGATCTACTACAAGTAGACCTTTTACGAGTAGAGGATTTTCAAAAGCCCAACCAAACATACCCTCAATCTCAGATTGCATTGCCTTTTGCCAATGGCGACTATCAACATCCTCCATAGCTTCCTTGTACGTGTAGGGATCATCGTCGTCCGGGAGATTCTCCACTGATTCTCCCAGACCGATGTATCTTTCGGGTTGTGTTCTAACCCTCCCACTACAACGAGGAATGGTAGGTTGTTGATTTTGTGTTGGATCGGAACTTACAATTGGGTTTGGTTGTGTAACCTCTCGTGGAATTGTATCTCCTGACATCTCATTCAGGACAATTCTACTTCTAGGCACAAAATCATTCATATAGTCCTTCCAGAAATTTAGCATTTGTCGAAACAAATACTTTAAGGTCTGAAGGACTATAAAAATAATATCTTTTAGTTTCCTTTGGATACCCTACAAATATACATGTTTCCGAACGAGACTCCATCTTTTCTGTCTTTCCTTTTAACACGTGCGCAGGACATCCAAATATCCTTAAGTGTCGTAAGCTAGGCTTGCGCCCAGTCCACAACTCATGCGGTGTTTTAGGAACAGACTTAGATGGTACATGGTTTAGAATGTATATTGCAGTTTGTAAAGCATATCCCCAGAAAGAAATAGGAAGTGTTGAATAACTCAACATAGACCTAACCATATCCAAAAGAGTTCTATTTCTCCTTTCTGCTACCCCATTTTGTTGAGGTGTACCAGGTGCAGAAAACTGAGAAACTATCCCATTATCAATAAGATATTGCTGAAACTCACCAGATAGATATTCTCCACCACGATCAGATCTCAAGATTTTTATGTGTTTCTCAAGCTGATTTTCCACTTCAGCTTTAAATGCTTTGAACATGTCAAAAGCATCCGACTTATGTCGCATGAGATACACATAGCCAAATCTTGAGTAATCATCTGTGAAAGTGATGAAATACTCATATCCACCTCTAGCTTGAATGCTCATAGGTCCACATACATCAGTGTGTATCAATCCTAAACATTCAGTGGCTCTGGCACCTTTGGCAGAGAACGTCCTTTTGGTCATTTTACCTTCCAAACAAGATTCACAAGTTGGTAGATCATCAACCTTTAAGTCACTCAAAGGTCCGTCACTTACCAATCTTTTAATCCTATTAAAGTTAATATGACCTAAGCGTAAATGCCAAAGGTAGGTTTCATCTGTTGATAATTTTACTCTTTTATGATTAGGTTCCGTTATTTCTGTGTCTAACGAGTGAGAGATATTTCTATGCAAGAAGTATAGACCATTTTCCAATGTACCTTTGCAAATAACTTTGTCATTCTTACTAATAATAAAAACTTTATTAAAAGTAACCGAATATCCAAAATTATTCAAACAAGAAACTGAAATTAAATTCCTCTTGAATCTCTTGAATTGAGGTACATAATAAACGTCTATTAAATCTAAATGCCTTCTAGAATCTAAATAAACTCTAATATCTCCCACTGCATTTGCAGACACTAACGTTCCGTTGCCCAAACGCAAATTGATCTCATCTTTATTCAGCCTTCTCCTTTCTTGGAACCCCTACAAGGAATAACAAACATGATTAGTGGCTCCTGAGTCTATGATCCAAGAATCTGTAGAATCAGCCAAAAAACATGTTTCAAGATAATTCAAATTACCTTCTTCCTTCTTGTTCTGGGACTTTGGGCAATTTCTCTTCCAATGTCCCTGATCAGGCCAAAATTGGTATGATTTTGGCCCTCATTTCCGTTTCTTTTTGCTTGATTCTCGGGCATTTCCCCGTGTTTAATGTTGTTAAATTGAGTGTTTCAGGTTTTATTAGGTTTCAGAAGCAATTGAGATGAAGGTGGAGGACTTGTGCGAAAATGTCTCACAAATGAGAAGAAACAGGGTATTTTCGCCACTTGGACATAAGATGGCGCCACTTGGTGCCATGGCGACAGAGGAGTCCCCAAAGGCATCAGAAGGTCGCCATTTGGGCGCCACTTGAGCGCCATGGCGACAGAAAGTCACAAAAACAATCAGATGGGGTCGCCACTTGGGGTCGCCATGGCGACCTCCCTTGCAAATGGCGACCTAGTGCACTCAAGGCATGGTCGCCACTTAGGGTCGCCATGGCGACCTTGATGGTACAAATGGCGACCTCTTCACATTTCCAGGGTCGCCACTTATGGTCGCCATGGCGACCTAGAGGATGTAGGGAAAAATCGTACCCGCAGCGGAAGCGAGACAAAAAAAAAATTAGTTTGAGTAGCTTTTAAAATTTTTCCAATTTTATGAACCTTAAACCCTTTTGATTAATTAAAGATATATATAAAGAAGTAATAAAAGTTTAATACCTCTTGTCGCGTGATCCGATTGACTTGCGTCGATGGTAATCCACAAGATCTTCAATCCTAGCACGAACGTGGATCACCTAGGAGCGTGGTCTCCCTTCGCTTTGAATTGCAAACCTGTGATTGGATTAAACAAACTTTTCTCTCTTGTTCGTTAGTCACAAAAACAATCAAAAGAAACCTAAGATTATTCCGGTCACTTTTGAGTTCTCAATATAATGATCGAAACTCGCGTGAACCTTGATCGATTTTGTATACACAAGCTTATCAATGATTAAGCAAATAGTACACCATCAAAGAATAATCTATGTTCCTTTTTCTTTTGTCTTAGTTGAATAAATTCTCTATCTATGAGTTAAGAATAAGAAGAAGAAAAAAATTCTGCACCTTAAGCATTAGGGCTGGCCGAAAATTATATGTATACATATATAGGTGGCCGAAATTTTTCTTCTTTCTTTTTACGGTTGGCCGAATTCTCTTCCTAAATTAATTAGGGTTGCCGCAATTTCCAAACAAAATTAATTAGTTTGAATTGCACCCTAATTCCTATTTAGAAAAGATTTCCAAAACCTAATCAAACTCATAAATCTTTTTATTCTCATATTTGACTAAAATAAAAAGACTTCCTGTTTGAATAAATAAAACTAATTATTTATTTCCTTGTCAAACAAGTCTTTCTATTTAATTATACTACTACCAATAGTATACCTTTAGGAAACATATTTCCTAATGAGAAAAGATTTGTATCTTAATTAAATAATTAATTAATGAATTAATTAATTCTTATTTAATTAAATAATGAAAACAAAATAATATTTTAGGTTAATATATAACCTTGCCGCCCCATATGTGTATTGGGCCAAATATTATTTTTCCTATTTCATTTAATCCATAGGACTTTAAATAAAAAGCCCACATGTGAACTAGACCCAATCTTACTAAAAGAAACAAGCCCACATGTCATCCATTAATATATAAATATAATTGTGCAGCCCATTACATAAATAATGTGCAAATTATATTCTTAATATATTAAATTGCAATTCTAGCTAGACCCTAAATTGGTCCGGTAGAATATATCAAGTGATCCATGCAAGTCCGTGTGGATTGGGGATCTTGGCGGGCTATCTAAATTTAAGCTACAATAGAAATAACCTAATCACAATCAACAAATGATTCACTTAGGTCCGATCCATTAATTTTAGCTCATTCCACTAAAGAGCTAAAATTGAACTCTTAAATAAAGACAGAAAAGGAAGATGCTTCCTCATTCTTACCCTAGACAATCATATTGGAGATAGTGTATCCTCGTGAATAATATCAGTAATCGCCAAGAGTTCATAGACCGCCTATAACTCTCCAAGTTACCATATTTACTCATATGACCACGTTTTGAACTTGGATATTTTGACTTGTCCAGAAGCCATGTTTTCAATAGACACTATCGAAAACTCAACGTTGAGATTTAATATCCAATTACCTCAAAACATCCATACGATGATATTATACTCTCATTTGATAAATGGAGCCACGATGTCCATATCTATAAATGAAGTCCTCTATCGATTAACAAATGAATACCACCAAATTATCGAGGATAGACTATGCGATATAATCGTACTCATTGATAACTCAAATGATATCACTTGCAACCATAAGTCCATCATTTATCTCAGGATTAAGATAGACTCTCCGATTGTCCTGATAATGAAATTACTTTTATCTACTGACGGTTATAGATAAAGTATTTCATTGTGATCCAGTTCAATGCACCCAGTGCACTAGATCCTTTTGCTCGAAGACACTCCGATGATTTTAGACTCATCATATCTCATTTGATCCCACTCAAATGCTAGCAAAAGAATTCTACAACTTTAACAAGATAAAGGTGCCCAACCTTTAACTTAAGTTGTGAACGATATTCAAGACTAACTAAAGAATTGTGTCTACCACATACATATCCAGATGTATGAACAATTCTTCTTTTCTCATAGTCTTTAGACCTTATGATTATTTACTTTAACAGTTATAATATTCAACTATAAATGCTATAATATTTGTTTAAACCAGAAATCACTTTATTAATATGAATAAGATTGTTAATTACATTATTACACTCTTGCTATTGAGCATAATCCTAACAAGGATACAAGTGGCGACCTCTACACATTTTGGTCATGGTCGCCACTTGACAAATAGCGAGAAAGATGGATTTCGGAGCGACCTTTTCATCTAACCGTTTTACGCTCCACGGTCGCCATAGCGACCAAATAGCGACCTAGACTCCACATCAGCGAATCAAGCAGTTACCAGTACATGTCCATGAGTGAGTATATATATGAAGCGTCTCTCCATCTTCAAGCATCGAAAATCAGAGCAAAAATTCAGAGAACACTCATTTCAGATCTAGATCATCATCCATGGAACATTATTCATCCTCCTCCATTTCTCTCCTTGAACTCATCTAATCCATCCAACCCTCAACACAAAACCTTGATTACTTCACTACATCATTCCTCATCCCACCATTTCTCCACCAAAATCCTTAGTAACTTTCCACCAAAACACCCACATTCCAAGACATTTCCTCAACCTCCATTCCTTGCATCTAGGAGCATAAAGGAGAAGAAGGATCAAGCTTAAAGAAGGTGACCCAAGGGTTATTTCCTCATCATTTACTTCTTTTCATTCATTGCAAATATGTGTAACTAAACCCCTAATCTAGGGGATAGATTTGAGGAACAATTGGTTGTGGGTTTAGTTTAGCTTGTAATGAATCTCTTATGTGTTCTATTCATTCAAATTAATTAGATTCCATTCATTATAATTGACTTGTATATCACTTGTTGATTGCTATCTTGAGTGGAATAATTTGTTATATATTCACATGTGGATTGACAATCTTTGTGTGATTAAGAACCCATTGGATAGGATAGATTAGTGGTGGGTATACCAACCCCACTAATCTAAGCCTCTAAGTGGTTAACATAATGAGATTGGTACATTAATGATGCTAGTTAGCTTACCCACATCCAAGTGTTAATCGATCTATTCCCTAGTTCTCTCATTAATTGATTTCTATCACAATTCTTATCAAGGTGTTGAGTATTCTATTTTTCATAACATATTTTGTGTATTTTCATTTGAGTAGTTAGCATTTGTGGTTTTAGAAACCACACATCTATCAAACAATATGATTTATTTTATTGTCTTAAGATTAGTCAATTTATCTAATTAACACTTCATTCCCTGTGGAACGAACTTGCTCACTATTTTGCTATCAATTCACATTTTAAAAGGATTTAAGTGGCCTTAAAAGAGTTTTCAAGATTCAACCATAATCTCTATTATTAATATTTTGTTGAGTACACAAACGACCTCATCAGTCCCTTTTCACCACAAAGGAAGCATTTCCCTTTGATCTTGGTTACTTTCTTGGTCTCCTTCTTGGTAGGCCCAAGTTGCTTTTTCTTCTGTTGTTTCTTGACCTTTTGATGGGCCTTAACAGTAGCAACTTTACCAACCATATGAATCTCTTGACCTTTGCCTTTCACAAGGATCTTTTCAGCACTTTGAACATCTTGCATCAGGCTCTGTAAGGTGTATTCCTTTTTGTTCAAAGTGTAGTCCAATTTGAACTGATCAAAGGAATCTGACAATGAATTGACAACCATATCAATTTTTGTCTCACCATCTATCTCAGCACCATGCAGTTCAGCAATGTTGAGATGTGCTATGACTTTCATCATGTGATCCTTCACAGCCTGTCCAGGTTTCATCCTAAGATTCATAAAAGCAGTCACTGCCTCTCTCTTAGTCGTCCTGGACTTCATAGCAAACATCTCCTCTAGAGACATCATTATATCAGCAGCAGACTCCATTCCTTCATACTGCTGTTGCAACACGTCGGAGATAGTGGCCATGATATAACATTTGGCCATATCATCTGAAGTCTTCCACTGCTCATACTCATCTCTTTGCATTATGCTTGATTCAATATTAGGAGCAGGTGGTTTAGGAGTAGTTAGAACAAACTTATGTTTTTCACTTTGCAGCAACAACCCAATTTTCCTTTTCCATGTTACATAGTTATCTCCAGTTAAGGTGTTATCTTTCAGGATGTTCATAAGTGATGGGGTCATGATTTCTGAATGAAAACAAATCATATATAAGTAAATAATCATTATAAAGCACTTTTAAATATTTATCTTGAATTAAATGAATAACTCAATCATAAAAATTCTACGGTGATCTAACACCCATAAATGTTACGCCTCCTTTGGGAGTTCGCACCATTTACTAGTTAGACTAGGTCCCACCTAATTGTTAACATAACAACCAGCGTTTTCAATTTTAGCCTTGCAATTTTACTGACAAGAACTCTTTGGAGGATATCAATAAAATTACATTGAGTGTATTACCAAGATATCGACCCTCAATTTTCTCTCACGAAAATCCCTCCTTTGGGAGTAGATCTCGTTTGAGTCCATTGTCTAGTCTATCCTTGTAAGGAAGTATATTGCTTAATTCCATTCATGGACGCCCCTTTGGGGGATTACCAAAAATAATTAAGCTCAACTAATCTTGGAAGCCATAGGTGTTACAAAAACACCTTCTCCCACTCAATTATTTAAGGCATGTGATTAAATCCCATAGAATGATTTACCAAGTTATCTAGATGCCAATTTAGATACCTAAATCATTCAATGCATGTTCATACCAAAAGAGATATATGAGTGGCACTCCTATTCTATATGACATGTTATCATACAATAACAAATATTGTAATATTTAAGCATAAAATAAATAGCAACAATTTTGGCCCATCCTAGAAAAACAAGTAAATTACATTGAAATAGAAATACAAGATCTTCGAGTGGCTCATCAACCATAAGCTCATCCTTCGGCCTCCTCCCTTAGGCTTGCACAGCTCACAACCTTACATAAGGGGCTGCCTTGCGCAGCCAATGAGACCACACAAGGCTGCCATGCGCAGCCCACCAAGGTTTGGGCTTGCCATGCGCAGCCCAATCCACTCCTAGGGTGCGCACGGTGCTCGTTCTCGGTTCCGGTTGCTTCGTTTTTCTTCGTGTCTTCAAATCTTCAACACCCAAATATATTACAGCGATATAAAATAATAAATACTGCAGTATTCCTTTTTTTTTTTTTTTTTAATCACTGCAGTATTTTTACATAAAAAAAAAATGCACTTAAAAATAAAATAAAAAAAACTGCAGTAGTATTAAAAAAAATACTGCACATATATATAAAAAAAAAAAAAAAAAACCTAGCAACTACCAAGAAGGAATTATGGCGATGATAGACCACCCTTCTTGTTACAATTCCATAACAAAAATACATTGAAAATCTAGGACCAAAATCAAGCAATAACAATCCACATAAAAACATATATAAATCCATACATCACATGTAATTATATATGCGAATACCTAGAGTGCCATCTCTTTCTAAAACATGCATAATCACAATAAAAAGAAATCGATCAACGTATATATACGTTAATTAATTAAAAGGGTTCAACCTAGGCTCTGATACCAATTGTAGGGAAAAATTGTACCCGCAGCGGAAGCGAGACTAAAAAAATAGTTTGAGTAGCTTTTAAAAATTTTCCAATTTTATGAACCTTAAACCCTTTTGATTAATTAAAGATATATAAAAATAAACAAAAGATTAATACCTCTTGTCGCGTGATCCGATTGACTTGCGTCGATGGTAATCCGCAAGATCTTCAATCCTAGCACGAACGTGGATCACCTAGGAGCGTGGTCTCCCTTTCTTTGAATTGCAAACCTGTGATTGGATTAAACAAACTTTTCTTGATTCGTTAGTCCCAAAAACAATCTAAAGAAACCTAAGATTATTCCGGTCACTTTTGAGTTCTCAATCTTATGATCGAAACTCGCGTGAACCTAGATCGATATAGTATTCACAAGTTTATTGATGAATAAGCAACTAGAATACAATCAAAGAATAATCTATGTTCCTTTTTTTTTTAGTAGAATAATCGATCTCTAACTATGAGTTGAGAAGAAGAAGAAGAAGAAAAAACTGCACACAAGCCTTAGATAGGTGGCCGAATTCTATAAGTGGCCTTAGGTAGGTGGCCGAATTCTATAAGTGGCCTTATATAGGTGGCCGAATTTCTTCTCCTTTTTACCCTAGGGTGACCGAAATCTTTCCCCAAAATTCACTAGGGTTGCCGCAAATCCTCCTACAAAAAAGGAGTATGTTTTGCACCCTAATTCCTATTTTGTTTAAGATTTCCAAACCCTTATCCAACTCAATAATCTTTTATTCCTTATTTGACTAAAATAAAAAAAACTTCCTATTTGATTAAATAAATAAAATTAATTATTTATTTCCTTGTCAAACAAGTCTTTCTATTTAATTATACTACTACCAATAGTATACAAATAGGAATCATATTTCCTATTTAGAAAAGATTTGTTATTTTAATTAAACAATTAATTAATAAATTAATTAATTCTTATTTAATTAAATAATGAAAACAAAATAATATTAAATGCTATTTTAGCACCTTGCCGCCCCACATGTATATATTGGGCCAAATATTATTTTTCTTATTTCATTAAATCCATAGGACTTTAAATAAAAAGCTCACATGTGAACTAGACCCATTCTTACTCAAAGAAACAAGCCCACATGTCATCCATTAATATATAAATATAATTGTGCAGCCCATTACATAAATAATGTGCAAATTATATTCTTAATATATTAAATTGCAATTCTAGATGGACCTTAAATTGGTCCGGTAGAATATATCAAGTGATCCATGCAAGTCCGTGTGGATTGGGGATCTTGGCGGGCTATCTAAATTTAAGCTCCAATAGACATAACCTAATCACAATCAACAAATGATTTGCTTAGGTCCGATCCATTAATTTTAGCTCATTCCACTAAAGAGCTAAAATTGAACTCTTAAATAAAGACAGAAAAGGAAGATGCTTCCTCATTCATACCCTAGACAATCATATTGGAGATAGTATATCCTCGTGATTAATATCAGTAATCGCCAAGAGTTCATAGACCGCCTATAACTCTCCAAGTTACCATATTTACTCATATGACCACGTTTTGAACTTGGATATTTTGACTTGTCCAGAAGCCATGTTTTCAATAGACACTATTGAAAACTCAACGTTGAGATTTAATATCCAATTACCTCAAAACATCCATATGATGATATTATACTCTCATTTAATAAATGGAGCCACGATGTCCATATCTATAAATGAAGTCCTCTATTGATTAACAAATGAATATCACCAAACTATCGAGGATAGACTATGTGATATAATCTTACTCATTGATAGCTCAAATGATATCACCTGCAACCATAAGTCCATCATTTATCTCAGGATTAAGATAGACTCTCCGATTGTCCTGATAATGAAATTACTTTTATCTACTGACAGTTATAGATAAAGTATTTCATTGTGATCCTGTTCAATGCACCCAGTGCACTAGATTCTTTTGCTCGAAGACACTCCCATGATTTTAGACTCATCATATCTCATTTGATCCCACTCAAATGCTAGCAAAAGAATTATACAACTTTAACAAGATAAAGGTGCCCAACCTTTAACTTAAGTTGTGAACGATATTCAAGACTAACTAAAGAATTGTGTCTACCACATACATATCCAGATGTATGAACAATTCTTCTTTTCTCATAGTCTTTAGACCTTATGATTATTTACTTTAACAATTATTAAACTATAAATGCTATAAGATTTGTTTAAAACAGAAATCACTTTATTAATATGAAAAAGATTGTTAATTACACTATTACACTCTTGCTATTAAGCATAATCCTAACAGAGTTTTCAATAGTAACTATTGAAAGATGACTTCTAGACAAGTCATAATATATATCCAAGTTCAAAGTGTGGTTATATGAGTAAATTTGGTAACTTGGAGAGCTGTAGGCGGTCTATGAGCTCTTATCGATTACTGATATTCTTCACGAGGATTCACTATCTCCTATAAGATTGTCTAGGGTATAAATGAGAATCGTTTACTTATTCCATCTTTATTTAAGAGTGCAATTTTAGTTCTTTAGTGGAATGAGCTAAAATTAATGGATTGAACTAAGTGAATCATTTGTTGATTGTGATTGGGTTATGTCTATTGGAGTTTAAATTTAAATAGGCTCGCCAAGATCCCCAATCTGCACGGACTTACATGAATCACTTGATATATTCTACCGGACTATTTATGGGTCCATCTAGAATTGTATTTAATATATTGAGAATATAATTTGCACATTATTTATTTAATGGGCTGTTTAATTATATTAATATATTAATAAAAGGCATGTGTGCTTGTTTCTTTTAGTAAGAATAGGTCTAATTCACATGTGGGTTTTTTTTATTAAAGTCCAGATGGATTTAATAAAATAAGAAAAACAATATATGGCCTATGTATTGGTCATGGGCAGCAAGGTTAATTTTATTAGCCTATTATATTGTTTATTTAATTATTTAATTAAATGGAAATTAATTAATAAGTTAAATAATTATTTAATTAAGAATCAAATCTTTTTCTAATTAGGAAATATGTTTCCTAGTATTATACTATTAGTAGTATTTTAAATATAAAAGATTATATTTGATAAGTAGATAAATAAGGGATTTATTTATCTGGTAAAATTAGGAAGTCTTTTATATAGTTACAAATACACTAAAGAGTTTGATTAGGGTTTGTATATAATATATATGCATACAGGATATATAGATTAAATATACATATATGCATGCGGAATATATATCAAATATACATATATGCGTGCGGAATATATATATCATATATGCATGATTGCATGAGGAAATATATAATATATATGCATGAAGGCATGCGATAATATAAAGATGAGAGTGCATAAGAATTCATTATATATATATATATATATGGCAGCAAGCATTCAAAAAAATTGAATATATTTATTGTGCAAGTTTTGCGGCTACAATATAGATATATATTCTTTGTATATTTTGAAAACCCTAGGTGTTGCAATTGAGAGTTATTTTTTTCTTTTGCTAGAGAAAAATAAAAATCCATCTCTTAAACTAGTGTGTTTTTCGGCCAAGAGAAATTGAGAGAAGAGATTGTTCTTATTTCGATAGTGCACTAGTAACTTTTACATCAAATGGTTCTGTGCACAATTTCAAATAAGGTTCATGCGAGTTTTAATATAATAATTATGAATTCAAAAGTGACCGGAACATTCTTTGTAATCTCTTGGAATTTATTGTGACTAACAAAGTACAGAAAAAGTTTTTGTTATCCATCCTCAGGTACACAATTCAAAGAGAAGGGAGACCACGTTCGTGATTGGATTGGAAGATCTTGCGGATTACCATCGACGCAACATCAATCGGATCACGCGACAAAGTTATGAAATCTTTAGTAGTATATGTTTAATTAATTAAAGGGTTAAGGTTCAAATATGAAAAAAATTTAAACTATACTAAACTCTTTTTTAGTCTCGCTTCCACCGCGTGCAAACGTTTTTCCCTACAATAGATGTTAGAAATTAAAGATCCCCAATTAACAAACACCCCTTTAACTTTTGTGTTTTCAATGAAGAGATTGATGTAAATAACAATATTTAAATGATTACAAGTATACACATAATTCTAGTTTAATGAAAAGGTTATATAATATATGTATTTATAATCCTCTAAATTTCAAGTCAGTGCATCCTAATATAAGGTTATTAAATGTGATCCACTCGTTTTAGATACTTTTGACTCAAGTGTGCATACACTTGTCAAAACTAGTTGCTCACATTCAATATCCTGATAATGGTTAAACTCGGATTCATTAAAACTTGATGGTTGTGCGAAATGCTGAATCGGAAACAATAATTGTAACAGTGTTAAGCCATACATGGGGGATTGCACAACACTGTTCAGAAGCTCACAATTCGCTGCATTGGAGGACACTTGGTTGGAAAGGTTTTGTATATCTCTATCGCTCTGTTGCAGCTGGGTTGGAGAAGCCGAGTTTTAGTCACAGTTAATTATACGTTAGAGCATAGGATTCACCGTGATATCAGAAATTTAAAGAAAGACAGACTTTTCATAGCAGTTGATCCCTTGCAAATACAGAACGGAATATTAACACATTATGCTTACTTGTACAAAGACCCTTAATTACAACAGAAGACATGAAAGCAAAAGGATCAACTCATACAAACCTAATACATATAATACATATAAGTTGAACTACTTGTGCTCGAGACAAATCACTGTATGGACACACCCCTTTTGCAGGACCACGTTTGGCATCTCCTTATAGGTGGACCACAAATACAACCCAATGGCTGTTATAAAAATGGCTCTGCGGACAGTTCCTACCAAGAGTGCGGCAAGCCCTAGCTACATGCTATCAGTCTGCTTGGGATATGTTACCTGGGGAGTATTTGTGTTAGTGGAAAATTTGTTAGGATCCAGTGACTGTGAATGCATCCAATGTGGCCAAAGCCAGGACTGAAAGGTCCATGAATAGATAAAACACGTCTGTGTAGTGTTGCCATTTGAAGAGGTCAATCCCACAAAAACGTCGGTGTCATGCCATATTTTCGATAAGTCAATTGAGTAAGATAGGAGAGGATTCACAGGTTTTATATTACCAAAATGACTCAATCTTACCTCTAATCTCTTTGCACTAGCCTCATAATTAATCCATGAATCCAATTTCTTACCACTATTAAGGGAAATATTATGAGATGAAATATGCAGAATTGAACCGATAATAGACTATCAACGTCAATGCTGATGTGATTTCCAATCAAATCACCATACTCAAGATCTAAAGAGGTGTCAAACTCAACGATCACCACCCTACACTTGCTTCTGTTAAATCCCATCTTAAAGAGACCAAATGACCTCTAACCCACATCAGTAAAATGATAACCCTTCGGAACCACAAAAAAGCCAAACCATCACCACTCTGGTTGGACAACGCAAACGAGAAAAGTGTAGAAAAAGATGGAAATTTAGGAGGCTTACCTTCCATGACCTTGATGGGTTTTTTTTACATCAGTCGTCCAGTGCTTGAACGATCCGAGATTGTCAGCTAAATAGAAGACCCACTATTCACAGCCATTGCATCTCCATATAAAGATATTTCTGACTGGCACCTTGGAACTTCATCAATCCTGCTGAGGACCATAGGACAACTTGGCTCAGCAGAAAGGACTTTCAAGTTGATAATCAACAGAGTTACAATTCTTAAGTACTTCATCATTGAACATTTTGCCATATCTGGAATGGGTTTGAGTTGTATCTAGCGTTTGTCTAACTATTTAATTGAAGTGGTTATCCAAAACGATAGAATCTTTCATGCACCCGATGCAACGCACCCTAACCAATGGGTGCATGCCACGTGGCAAAGACAACTCATTGTCCTTGCCAAATGGCATGCACCCATTGGATGGGTGCAATGCACCGAGTGCATGCAAGATTCTCCCATTCAAAAGAGTAATGCACTAATGCTACTCCACCCAAAAATCCAACCCAATTTCCAAACCAAATGTGAGGTGTCAACACCACACAACATATTGTAAATCATGTTGTGGTCCCATGTTGACACCTCACATTTGGGTTGGAATTTGGGTTTGATTTTTGGGTGGAGTATGTAAGATCTTTTATTTGTATTGGCTTGATCCCATTGCAAAACTCTCTATATTTGTATTAGTAGTTGCTTAAGTGTTTCTTGGAAGAAAGGAGCCTCAAAGGTGAAGAAGCAACATCTTGTGCAAATATCGTCTTCAAGGGGAACATTGCTTAATTGGATGCTAAGGTATCAAGATTCTTCTTCCTCTTACAAGGTGTTAGTGCACACACACACAATTCATACATGTGTGTCCCTGCATCATTGTTCAAACATTTGGTATAACACTTTCACACACATTTAGCATGCACATGCATTTTTCTTATTGTTGACTGTTAGGATTATGCTCAATAGCAAGAGTGTAATATTGTAATTAACAATCTTTTTCATATTAATAAAGTGATTTCTGGTTTAAACAAATCTTATAGCATTTATAGTTTAATATTATAATTGTCAAAGTAAATAATCATAAGGTCTAAAGACTATGAGAAAAGAAGAATTGTTCGTATATCTGGATATGTATGTGGTAGACACAATTCTTTAGTTATTCTTGAATATTGTTCACAACTTAAGTTAAAGGTTGGGCACCTTTATCTTGTTAAAGTTGTAGAATTCTTTTGCTAGCATTTGAGTGGGATCAAATGAGATATGATGAGTCTAAAATCATCGGAGTGTCTTCGAGAAAAAGAATCTAGTGCACTGGGTGCATTGAACTGGATTATAATGAAATATTTTATCTATAACCGTCAGTAGATAAAAGTCTTTTCATTATCAGGACAATCGGAGAGTCTATCTTAATCCTGAGATAAATGATGGACTCATGGTTGCAAGTGATATCATTTGAGTTATCAATGAGTACGATTATATCGCATAGTCTATCCTCGATAGTTTGGTGATATTCATTTGTTAATCGTGTAGGGAAAAATATAATTGTAGCGGAAGCGAGACAAAAAAAAAAGTTTGAGTAGCTTTTAAAATTTTTCCAATTTTATGAACCTTAAACCCTTTTGATTAATTAAAGATATATAAAAATAAACAAAAGATTAATACCTCTTGTCGCGTGATCCGATTGACTTGCGTCGATGGTAATCCGCAAGATCTTCAATCCTAGCACGAACGTGGATCACCTAGGAGCGTGGTCTCCCTTTCTTTGAATTGCAAACCTGTGATTAGATTAAACAAACTTTTCTTGATTCGTTAGTCCCAAAAACAATCTAAAGAAACCTAAGATTATTCCGGTCACTTTTGAGTTCTCAATCTTATGATCGAAACTCGCGTGAACCTAGATCGATATAGTATTCACAAGCTTATTGATGAATAAGCAACTAGAATACAATCAAAGAATAATCTATGTTCCTTTTGTTTTTAGTAGAATAATAGATTTCTAACTATGAATTGAGAAGAAGAAGAAGAAGAAAATTCTGCACCCAAGCCTTAGTGGTGGCCGAAAATATAAGTTGCCTTATATAGGTGGCCAAATTTTTCTCTTCCTTTTTGCCCTAGGGTGGCCGAAATCTCTACCAAAAATAATTAGGGTTGCCGCAATTTTTACTCCTGAAATATTGGAGATTTAGTTGCATCCTAATTCCTATTTAGTTTAAGATTTCCAAACCCTAATCAAACTCATAAATCTTTTATTCCTTATTTGACTAAAATAAAAGACTTCTTATTTGATTTAATAAATAAAATTAATTATTTATTTCCTTGTCAAACAAGTCTTTTAATTTAAGTATACTACTACCAATAGTATACCAATAGGAATCATATTTCCTATTCAGAAAAGATTTGTTTCTTAATTAAACAATTAATTTGAAAGTTCACAAATTTTACCATTATACGCGTGGGTGTCTTTTAAGAATGACATAGAGGGTTTGTGAAAGGGTTGTTAATCCGTTATTACCAAATTTTCGGATTAGTCAATATTACAAATATAACCCAATTCACAAAACAATAATCAAGTGTAATATGGTGCGGAAATATAAACGACACTTGATTTTTACGTGGAAACCCTCAACAGGGAAAAACCACGGGCTATTATAGTGCGCCACACTCGAACCTCGAATCCACTAATTGAAATGAAGTTTACAACCTATGTAGACCTCGTCTAACACTCCGGTCTGTAACCCCCCACTTCTACCACGCGGGCCTTTAAAAGTGGACCTAGTCCAATTGCTTGTGTGACCACCTAATCCCGGTGTCCGACCTAATCCCGGTCTATCACAACAAGACTTCAATTGCTTGCGATCTAAGCAACATAATCCCGGAAGCTACACGCAAGACTTACTTCTCAATGAAGAGATTACAACCTATGTGAATATATATAAATACTCAACAAATGCAATGAGAGCTAGGCAACTCTATATGCTTATCTAGGATGATTAGATGGCAATAAATGCAACCCTAGATATCAATGGCTAAATGACATGTCAAATAGCTTAGCAAATCATAGATTAAATAACCTAGATGTTGCTATAAAAATAACCCACAAACATTCAATCATGTCATCACAAACAATCTCTATTTTGAATATAAGATATTAATCTAAGATCATTCAAATAATAAAAGAGATGCCTTGATAAATACAACACTAAATATCAATGATAAAAGTGAAGAACATACCAAGGGAAGTGTGATGACCAAAACCCATGCAACTAAGCAAACTAACTATGCTAGAAAATGCTTAGATGATCTTTGATGCACATGAATGTTTATGGCATAGCTTTTAGGAAATAATAACCTAATCAATAAAGCTATGTAAAATATAAACCCAATCAACACATAATCTCAATCATGTATGTAGAAATTACTCAAGAACATACAAGTAATAAAAGAGATAAAATTGATAAGTAAAAACACTAAAATTAGATGAGATTAGTGTTCAACAAATCATACCATGTGTGTTGAAGAAGACCCATGCATTAGCAAACACTAGATGATCCTAGATGATGCTTAGATGATGATTTATGTATGTGGAAATGGGTTGAGAGGAATAAAGATGTGATCTTTAAGTTTTTCCTCTCAAGTCTCTCTAAATATCTCTCTAGGGTTCTTAGGATCAAAGACTTATGTTTTGAACCAAAGATAAGGATATATTTATAGAGAGTAAAAATGTTGGGTGAAAAGACAAAATTGTCCCAACTTTACGGGCCAATTCGGCGGCCTATTCTGCTGCTCGTGACAGCATAATCAAGGGCGCAGAAATGCACCTTACACATTCGGCGCCCATATTTTGCGGCCACGAGCCGCAGAAAACGCGACAGCGCATAACTCAAATTTGTGCGCACCGAAACATGACCAAACGACATCGAAACCTTTCATATGATATATCGTTGGAAATGTATGGAAGTCTACTTTCTACTTCAATTTATGGAATGGCATTTTGATGTCTGTAGAGAAAGTTATGGTCAATTGAGTGACCAATGGTCAGATTCGGATAACAGCTGAGATGCCCTGTTTTAGTGGTCACTTTGGAGATTTTAAAACCAATCCAAACGGTCATGAAATATTACGAATAATATACCATTGGAAAGGTATGGGTGTCTAGTTTGTCCAGAATTTTACAAAACTCAATTTCAATCTTTTTATAAAAAGTTATGGTCACAAAACCATACAAAGGTCAGTTTTGAAAAACATTTAAATCATTGAAATCCAATCTTTTGAAACTAGACACTTCACTCCAAAGAACCAAACCGAATCTACCACTTATCCAAGAGAAGAATGAGACCTTCTCAAGTGGTCAACCATCGTGCTAAGACATGCACACCATCATGCAAGCACGGACGTTTCCGATCACTCAAACGGAAACGAATTACACCACACCTACAACTATCATACATGAAGTGCACGTGTGGGAATTGAATGCATCCTAATGCCTAAACTTGTTATGGCATTTCAATAAACTAGATGCAATCAAATAAACATGCAAGAAGAGATGTTCAAGAACATGCAAGCACTCATATAAAACACACAACATACAAGAATAAGATTTATGCATGAGTTGTGTGT
Organism: Acer campestre; assembly: GCA_954870605.1. Classification (NCBI taxonomy): domain Eukaryota; kingdom Viridiplantae; phylum Streptophyta; class Magnoliopsida; order Sapindales; family Sapindaceae; genus Acer; species Acer campestre. Next base: position 27,711,179 of record OX940811.1, on the reverse strand, counting down.
GTGTGCAACTAGATCTCTTCAAAGCAAGTAAGCACTAGAATTTACCTTTGGTGCTTCTTCTCTTGAGGTCTTGAGAGGGCCATTGGATGATCACCAATTCCTAAGCTACCCTTACAACAACCCCAACATGTGGTTTGTCCACGAAACAAGCCAATCAATAAATGGGAATCCTTACATAATTAATAAATTAATTAATTCTTATTTAATTAAACAATGAAAACAAAATAATATTTAAGGCCTTTAAATCACCTTGCCGCCCCATATGTTATATTGGGCCAAATATTATTTTTCTTATTTCATTAAATCCATAGGACTTTAAATAAAAAGCCCACATGTGAACTAGACCCATTCTTACTAAAAGAAACAAGCCCACATGTCATCCATTAATATATAAATATAATTGTGCAGCCCATTATATAAATAATGTGCAAATTATATTCTTAATATATTAAATTGCAATTCTAGATGGACCCTAAATTGGTCCGGTAGAATATATCAAGTGATCCATGCAAGTCCGTGTGGATTGGGGATCTTGACGGGCTATCTAAATTTAAGCTCCAATAGACATAACCTAATCACAATCAACAAATGATTCACTTAGGTCCGATCCATTAATTTTAGCTCATTCCACTAAAGAGCTAAAATTGAACTCTTAAATAAAGACAAAAAAGGAAGATGCTTCCTCATTCATACCCTAGACAATCATATTGGAGATAGTGTATCCTCGTGATTAATATCAGTAATCGCCAAGAGTTCATAGACCGCCTATAACTCTCCAAGTTACCATATTTACTCATATGACCACGTTTTGAACTTGGATATTTTGACTTGTCCAGAAGTCATGTTTTCAACAGACACTATTGAAAACTCAATGTTGAGATTTAATATCCAATTACCTCAAAACATCCATATGATGATATTATACTCTCATTTAATAAATGGAGCCACGATGTCCATATCTATAAATGAAGTCCTCTATCGATTAACAAATGAATATCACCAAACTATCGAGGATAGACTATGCGATATAATCGTACTCATTGATAGCTCAAATGATATCACCTGCAACCATAAGTCCATCATTTATCTCAGGATTAAGATAGACTCTCCGATTGTCCTGATAATTAAATTACTTTTATCTACTGACGGTTATAGATAAAGTATTTCATTGTGATCCTGTTCAATGCACCCAGTGCACTAGATCCTTTTGCTCGAAGACACTCCGATGATTTTAGACTCATCATATCTCATTTGATCCCACTCAAATGCTAGCAAAAGAATTCTACAACTTTAACAAGATAAAGGTGCCCAACCTTTAACTTAAGTTGTGAACGATATTCAAGACTAACTAAAGAATTGTGTCTACCACATACATATCAAGATGTATGAACAATTCTTCTTTTCTCATAGTCTTTAGACCTTATAATTATTTACTTTGACAATTGTTAAACTATAAATGCTATAAGATTTGTTTAAAACAGAAATCACTTTATTAATATGAAAAAGATTGTTAATTACACTATTACACTCTTGCTATTGAGCATAATCCTATCAATCTCCCACTTGCGCTATAGCAAATGTGTCATATCTCTCAAGCCCATGTTCTCTAGGTGCCCATCGAAACTCTTCTGAGTTAGAGCCTTTGTGAAGGGATCTGCTAGATTTTCTGCTGACGCGATTTTGGTAATCGTCACGTCACCTCTTTGAACAATCTCCCTTAAAAGATGATATTTCCTTTCAATGTGTTTACCTCTCTTGTGACTTCTTGGTTCTTTCGAATTAGCCACTGCTCCACTGTTGTCACAGTAGATAGTGATCTGCTTATTTGCACTAGGAACCACTTCCAAGTCAATCAAGAATTGACGGAGCCAAACAGCCTCTTTGGCAGCCTCGCATGCAGCAACATACTCAGCTTCCATGGTGGAATCAGCAATGCAAGATTGCTTGATACTCATCCATATAACTGCTCCTCCTCCAATAGTAAACACAGCCACTAATGTGGATTTTCTGGAGTCAGAATCTGATTGAAAATCAGAATCTGTATACCCAACGGGAATCAAATCCCCTCCAGAGTATACAAGCATATTATCTCTCGTTCTCTTGAGATACTTGAAAATATGCTTGACTGCCGTCCAGTGATCAGGACCAGGCTTCGATTGAAACCTGCTAACTATGCCAACAGCAAAAACAAATATCTGGTCTAATACAGAGCATTGCATACATGAGACTTCCAACTGCCGAGGCATATGGAACTCTACTCATGAATTGCTCTTCATACTCATTCTTAGGAACTTGTTCCTTAGAAAGCTTGATTCCATGTCTGAAAGGTAACATACCTTTCTTGGAATCCTGCATGGAAAACCTAGACAAGATCTTGTCTATGTATGAAGCTTGGGATAATGCAATCGTTCTATTCTTTCTATCCCTTATAACTTGGATACCTAGAATAAAAACATGCTTCTCCTAAGACCTTCATATCAAATTGTTTTGCTAACCATTCTTTTACTAATGTCAATACACCTACATCGTTTCCGATGAGTAGTATATCATCAACATAAAGAATCAGGAAAACCAACTTGTCGCCCTTAATCCTTTTGTATACACAAGGTTCGTCAAGATTCTGAATAAATCCAAAACCTTTGACAGTTTGATCGAACCTTATGTTCCAGGATCTGGATGCTTGCTTTAATCCATATATGGATTTCTGTAACTTGCATACCTTTTCCATTTGGCCCTTTTCAATGAATCCCTCTGGTTGCATCATGTAGATGCTCTCGTCAAGACTTCCATTAAGGAAAGCTGTCTTGACGTCCATTTGCCAAATCTATAGATCTAAAGATGCTGCAATGGATAAGAGTATCCTAATGGTTTTAAGCATGGCCACAGGAGAGAAGGTTTCCTCGTAATCGATACCTTCTTTCTGTGTATACCCTTTAGCTACCAATCTAGCTTTAAAGGTTTCCACCTTTCCATCCATACCTCTTTTCCTCTTGTATACCCACTTGCACCCAATGGGTTTTATCCCTTTAGGCAAGTCTACAAGGGACCAGACTTTGTTATTGAACATAGATTCAATCTCAGTTTGCATTGCCTTTTGCCAATGGCGACTATCAACATCCTCCATAGCTTCCTTGTACGTATAGGGATCATCGTCGTCCGGGAGATTCTCCACTGATTCTCCCAGACCGATGTATCTTTCGGGTTGTGTTCTAACCCTCCCACTACGATGAGGAATGGTAGGTTGTTGACCTTTTGTTGGATCGGAACTTACAATTGGGTTTGGTTGTGTAACCTCTCGTGGAATTGTAACTCCTGACATCTCATTCAGGACAATTCTACTTCTAGGCACAAAATCATTCATATAATCCTTTTCCAGAAATTTAGCATTTGTCGAAACAAATACTTTAAGATCTGAAGGACTATAAAAATAATATCCTTTAGTTTCTTTCGGATACCCTACAAATATACATGTTTCTGAACGGGACTCCATCTTTTCTGTCTTTCCTTTTAACACGTGCGCAGGACAACCAAATATCCTTAGGTGTTGTAAACTAGGCTTGCGCCCAGTCCACAACTCATGCGGTGTTTTAGGAACAGACTTAGATGGTACATGGTTTAGAATGTATATTGCAGTTTGTAAAGCATATCCCCAGAAAGAAATAGGAAGTGTTGAATAACTCAACATAGACCTAACCATATCCAAAAGAGTTCTATTTCTCCTTTCTGCTACCCCATTTTGTTGAGGTGTACCAGGTGCAGAAAACTGAGAAACTATCCCATTATCAATAACATATTGCTGAAACTCAGCAGATAGATATTCTCCACCACGATCAGATCTCAAGATTTTTATGTGTTTCTCAAGCTGATTTTCCACTTCAGCTTTAAATACTTTGAACATGTCAAAAGCATCCGACTTATGTCGCATGAGATACACATAGCCAAATCTTGAGTAATCATCTGTGAAAGTGATGAAGTACTCATATCCACCTCTAGCTTGAATGCTCATAGGTCCACATACATCAGTGTGTATCAATCCTAAACATTCAGTGGCTCTTGCACCTTTGGCAGAGAACGTCCTTTTGGTCATTTACCTTCCAAACAAGATTCACAAGTTGGTATATCATCAACCTTTAAGTCACTCAAAGGTCCGTCACGTACCAATCTTTTAATCCTATTAAGGTTAATATGACCTAAGCGTAAATGCCATAGGTAGGTTTCATCTGTTGATAATTTTACTCTTTTATGATTAGGTTCCGTTATTTCTGTGTCTAACGAGTAAGAGATATTTCTATGCAAAAAGTATAGACCGTTTTCCAATGTACCTTTGCAAATAACTTTGTTATTCTTACTAATAATAAAAGCTTTATTAAAAGTAACCGAATATCCAAATTTATTCAAACAAGAAACTGAAATTAAATTCCTCTTGAATTGAGGTACATAATAAACGTCTATCAAATCTAAATGCTTTCTAGAATCCAAACAAAACTCTAATATCTCCCACTGCACTTGCAGACACTAACGTTCCGTTGCCCAAGCGCAAATTGATCTTATTCTTATTTAGCCTTCTCCTTTCTTGACACCCCCGTAAGGAATAACAAACATGATTAGTGGCTCCAGAGTCTACGATCCAAGAATCTGTAGAATCTACCAGAAAAACATGTTTCAAGATAATTCATATTACCTTGTTCCTTTTTATTCTGAGACTTTGGGCAATTACTTTTCCAATGTCTCTTTTCACCACAAAAGAAGCACTTCCTTTTGATCTTGGTTACTTTCTTAGTCTCTTTCTTGGTAGGCCCAAGTTGGTTTTTCTTCTATTATTCCTTGACCTTCTGACGGGTCTTAATAGTAGCAACTTTACCAACCATATGAATCTCTTCTAGAGACATCATCATATTAGCAGCAGACCCTATTCCTTCATGCTGTTGTTGCAACACGTCGGAGATGGTAGCCATTTGGCCATCTCATTAGAGGTCTTCCACTGCTCATACTCGTCTTATTAGATTCATTAGTAAGAGCAGGTGGTTTAGGAGTAGTTAGAACAAAATTTATATTTTTTTCAGCTTGCAGCAACAACCCAATTTTCCTTTTCCATGTGACATAATTATTACCGGTTAAACTTTTATCTTTTAGGATGTTCATAAGTGATGGGGTCATGATTTCTTAATTAAACAAAAATTAATATAAGTAAATAATCATTATAAAGCACTTTTAAATATTTATCTTGAATTAAATGAATAACTCAATCATAAAAATTCAACGGTGATCTAACACACATAAATGTTACGCCTCCTTTGTGAGTTCGCACCATTTACTAGTTAGACTAGGTCCCACCTAATTGTTAACATAACAACCAGCGTTTTCAATTTTAGCCTTGCAATTTTATTGACAAGAACTCTTTGGAGGATATCAATAAAATTACATTGAGTGTGTTACCAAGATATCGACCCTCAATTTTCTCTCACGAAAATCCCTCCTTTGGGAGTAGATCTCGTTTTAGTCCATTGTCTAGTCTATCCTTGTAAGGAAGTATATTGCTTAATTCCATTCATGGACGCCCCTTTGGGGGATTACCAAAAATAATTAAGCTCAACTAATCTTGGAAGCCATAGGTGTTACAAAAACACCTTCTCCCACTCAATTATTTAAGGCATGTGATTAAATCCCATAGAATGATTTACCAAGTTATCTAGATGCCAATTTAGATACCTAAATCATTCAATGCATGTTCATACCAAAAGAGATATATGAGTGGCACTCCTATTCTATATGACATGTTATCATACAATAACAAATATTGTAATATTTAAGCATAAAATAAATAGCAACAATTTTGGCCCATCCTAGAAAAACAAGTAAATTACATTGAAATAGAAATATAAGATCTTCGAGTGGCCCATCAACCATAAGCTCATCCTTCGGCCTCCTCCCTTAGGCTTGCATAGCTCACAACCCCACATAAGGGGCTGCCTTGCGCAGCCAATGAGACCACACAAGGCTGCCATGCGCAGCCCACCAAGGTTTGGGCTTGCCATGCGCAGCCCAATCCACTCCTAGGGTGCGCACGGTGCTCGTTCTCGATTCCGGTTGCTTCGTTTTTCTTCGTGTCTTCAAATCTTCAACACTCAAATATATTACAGCGATATAAAATAATAAATACTGCAGTATTCCTTTTTTTTTTTTTTAATCACTGCAGTATTTTTACATAAAAAAAAAAAAACTGCACTTAAAAATAAAATAAAAAAAACTGCAGTAGTATTAAAAAAAATACTGCACATATATATAAAAAAAAAAAATAAAACCTAGCAACTACCAAGAAGGAATTATGGCGATGATAGACCACCCTTCTTGTTACAATTCCATAACAAAAATACATTGAAAATCTAGGACCAAAATCGAGCAATAACAATCCACATAAAAACATATATAAATCCATACATCACATGTAATTATACATGCGAATACCTAGAGTGCCATCTCTTTCTAAAACATGCATAATCACAATAAAAAGAAATCGATCCACGTATATAAACGTTAATTAATTAAAAGGGTTCAACCTAGGCTCTGATACCAATTGTAGGGAAAAATTGTACCCGCAGCGGAAGCGAGACTAAAAAAATAGTTTGAGTAGCTTTTAAAATTTTTCCAATTTTATGAACCTTAAACCCTTTTGATTAATTAAAGATATATAAAAATAAACAAAAGATTAATACCTCTTGTCGCGTGATCCGATTGACTTGCGTCGATGGTAATCCGCAAGATCTTCAATCCTAGCACGAACGTGGATCACCTAGGAGCGTGGTCTCCCTTTCTTTGAATTGCAAACCTGTGATTGGATTAAACAAACTTTTCTTGATTCGTTAGTCCCAAAAACAATCTAAAGAAACCTAAGATTATTCCGGTCACTTTTGAGTTCTCAATCTTATGATCGAAACTCGCGTGAACCTAGATCGATATAGTATTCACAAGCTTATTGATGAATAAGCAACTAGAATACAATCAAAGAATAATCTATGTTCCTTTTGTTTTTAGTAGAATAATAGATTTCTAACTATGAGTTGAGAAGAAGAAGAAGAAGAAAATTCTGCACCCAAGCCTTAGTGGTGGCCGAAAATATAAGTTGCCTTATATAGGTGGCCAAATTTTTCTCTTCCTTTTTGCCCTAGGGTGGCCGAAATCTCTACAAAAAATAATTAGGGTTGCCGCAATTTTTACTCCTGAAATATTGGAGATTTAGTTGCACCCTAATTCCTATTTAGTTTAAGATTTCCAAACCCTAATCAAACTCATAAATCTTTTATTCCTTATTTGACTAAAATAAAAGACTTCTTATTTGATTTAATAAATAAAATTAATTATTTATTTCCTTGTCAAACAAGTCTTTTAATTTAAGTATACTACTACCAATAGTATACCAATAGGAATCATATTTCCTATTCAGAAAAGATTTGTTTCTTAATTAAACAATTAATTAATAAATTAATTAATTCTTATTTAATTAAACAATGAAAACAAAATAATATTTAAGGCTTTTAAATCACCCTGCCGCCCCATATGTTATATTGGGCCAAATATTATTTTTCTTATTTCATTAAATGCATAGGACTTTAAATAAAAGGCCCATATGTGAACTAGACCCATTCTTACTAAAAGAAACAAGCCCACATGTCATCCATTAATATATAAATATAATTGTGCAGCCCATTATATAAATAATGTGCAAATTATATTCTTAATATATTAAATTGCAATTCTAGATGGACCCTAAATTGGTCCGGTAGAATATATCAAGTGATCCATGCAAGTTCGTGTGGATTGGGGATCTTGGCGGGCTATCTAAATTTAAGCTCCAATAGACATAACCTAATCACAATCAACAAATGATTCACTTAGGTCCGATCCATTAATTTTAGCTCATTCCACTAAAGAGCTAAAATTGAACTCTTAAATAAAGACAGAAAAGGAAGATGCTTCCTCATTCATACCCTAGACAATCATATTGGAGATAGTGTATCCTCGTGATTAATATCAGTAATCGCCAAGAGTTCATAGACCGCCTATAACTCTCCAAGTTACCATATTTACTCATATGACCACATTTTGAACTTGGATATTTTGACTTGTCCAGAAGCCATGTTTTCAACAGACACTATTGAAAACTCAACGTTGAGATTTAATATCCAATTACCTCAAAACATCCATATGATGATATTATACTCTCATTTAATAAATGGAGCCATGATGTCCATATCTATAAATGAAGTCCTCTATCGATTAACAAATGAATATCATCAAACTATCGAGGATAGACTATGCGATATAATCGTACTCATTGATAGCTCAAATGATATCACCTGCAACCATAAGTCCATCATTTATCTCAGGATTAAGATAGACTCTCCGATTGTCCTGATAATGAAATTACTTTTATCTACTGATGGTTATAGATAAAGTATTTCATTGTGATCCTGTTCAATGCACCCAGTGCACTAGATCCTTTTGCTCGAAGACACTCCGATGATTTTAGACTCATCATATCTCATTTGATCCCACTCAAATGCTAGCAAAAGAATTCTACAACTTTAACAAGATAAAGGTGCCCAACCTTTAACTTAAGTTGTGAACGATATTCAAGACTAACTAAAGAAGTGTGTCTACCACATACATATCCAGATGTATGAACAATTCTTCTTTTCTCATAGTCTTTAGACCTTATGATTATTTACTTTGACAATTATTAAACTATAAATGCTATAAGATTTGTTTAAAACAGAAATCACTTTATTAATATGAAAAAGATTGTTAATTACACTATTACACTCTTGCTATTGAGCATAATCCTAACAAATCGATAGAGGACTTCAGTTATAGATATGGACATCGTGGCCCCATTTATTAAATGAGAGTATAATATCATCATATGGATGTTTTGAGGTAATTGGATATTAAATCTCAACGTTGAGTTTTCGATAGTGTCTATTGAAAACATGGCTTCTGGACAAGTCAAATTATCCAATTTCAAAACGTGGTCATATGAGTAAATATGGTAACTTGGAGAGTTATAGGCGGTCTATGAACTCTTGGCGATTACTGATATTAATCATGAGGATACACTATCTCCAACATGATTGTCTAGGGTATGAATGAGGAACATCTTCCTTTTCTATCTTTATTTTAGAGTTCAATTTTAGTTCTTTAGTGGAATGAGTTAAAATTAATGGATCGGACCTAAGTGAATAATTTGTTGATTCTGATTAGGTTATGTCTATTGAAGCTTAAATTTAGATAGCCCGCCAAGATCCCCAATCCACACGGACTTGTATGGATCACTTGATATATTCTACCGGACCAATTTGTGGGTCCATTTAGAATTGCATTTAATATATTAAGAATATAATTTGCACATTATTTATTTAATGGGCTGCTCAATTATGTTAATATATTAATGAAAGGCATGTGGGCTTGTTTCTTTTAGTAAGAATGGGTCTGGTTCACATGTGGGCTTTTTATTTAAAGTCCAATGGATTAAATGAAATAAGAAAATAATATATGGCCCATTTGTATGAGTGGGGCGGCAAGTTGTTTTTTAACCTAATATATTATTTTGTTTCATTGTTTTAATTAAATAAGAATTAATTAATTTATTAATTAATTGTTTAATTAAGAAACAAATCTTTTCTGATTAGGAAATATGATTCCTAGAGTTACACTATTGGTAGTAGTATACTAAAATTAAAAGACTTGTTCGATAAGAAAATAAATAATTAATTTTATTTATTTAATCAAATAAGAAGTCTTTTTTATTTAGTCAAATAAAAGAATAAAAGATCTATGAGTTGGATTAGGGTTTGAAGTCTTAAACTAGATGGGAATTAGGGTGCAACACAAACTCCTTTTGCTTGTGATTTGCGGCAACCCTAGTCCCTTTTGGAGTAGGATTTTCGGCCACCCTAAAAGAAAAAGAGGAAGAAAATTTGGCCACCTATATATTTGGACTTATAGAATTCGGCCACCTAGTGTGGGTGGTGCTTGATTCAATCTTCTTCTTCTTCTCAATTCATAGAAAGGATTATTTTATTTTACTAAAACATAAAAGAGTGAATAGATTATTCTTTGATGGTATACTAATTACTTGTTCATCAATGAGCTTGTGTGTACAACATCGATTTAGGTTCACGCGAGTTTCGATCATTAGATTGAGAACTCAAAAGTGACCGGAATAATCTTAGTCTTCTTTTGATTGTTTTGTGACTAACAAAAAGAAAAGAAAAGTTTGTTTGTCCATTCTCAGGTTGCAATTCAAAGAAAAAGGGAGACCACGCTCCTAGGTGATTCACGTTCGTGCTAGGATTGAAGATCTTGCGGATTACCATCGGCGTAAGTCAATCGGATCACGTGACAAAAGGTATTCTTCTTTTGTTGATTATATATATGTTTAATTAATTAAAGTGTTAAGGTTCATAAAAAGGAAAAATTTTTAAAGTTACTAAATCTATTTTTTTAGTCTCGCTTCCCGCTGCGTGTACTACTGTATTTTTCCCTACAATTGGTATCAGAGCCTTGTTGAACCCTTTTAATTAATTAACGTATATATACGTGAATCTATTTCTTTTCATTGTGATTATGCATGTTTAGAAAGAGATGGCATTCTAGGTATTTGCATATATAATTACATGTGGATGTATGGATTTATATATGTTTATGTGGATTGTTATTGCTCGATTTTGGTCCTAGATTTTCAATGTAATTTTTGTTTCGGAATTGTAACAAGAAGGGTGGTCTATCATCGCCATAATTCCTTCTTGGTAGTTGCTAGGTTTTATTTTTTTTTTTTTTATTTTAAGTGCAGTTTTTTTTATTTTTATTTTTATGTGTAGTTTTTGTTTGTAAAAGTACTACAGTGAATAAAAAAAAAATACTGCAGTATTTTATTGTTTAAATAAAGTTGTAATACGTTCTACATCGAAGAATCGAAGACGTGAAGAAAAAGGAAGCAACCGGAACCAAGAACGAGCACCGTGTGCACCCTAGGAGTGGATTGGGCTGCGCACAGCAGCCTTGTGTGGCCTTATGGGCTGCGCATGGCAGCCCCTTTGTGGGGTTGTGGGCTGTGCACGCCCATGGGAGGAGGCCGAAGGATGAGCGTATGGTTGATGGGCCACTTCAAGATCTTGTATTCTTAAACAATTGTAATTTACTTGTTTTTCTAGGATGGGCCAAAATTGTTGCTATTTAATTTTTGCTTAAATATTACAATATTTGTTATTGTATGATAACATGACATATAGAATAGGAGTGTCACTCATATATCTCTTTTGGTATGAACATGCATTGAATGATTTAGGTATATAAATTGGCATCTAGATAACTTGGTAAATCATTCTATGGGATTTAATCACACGTCTTAAATAATTGAGTGGGAGAAGTTTTTGTAACACCTATGGCCCCCAAGGTTAGTTTAGCTTAATTATTTATTGGCAATCCCCCCAAGGGGCGTCCATGAATAGAATTTAGCAACATACTTCCTTACAAGGATAGACTAGACAATGGACTCAAATGAGATCTACTCCCCTAGGAGGGATTTTCGTGAGAGAAAATTGAGGGTCGATATATTGGTAACACACTCAATGTAATTTTATTGATATCCTCCCAAGAGTTCTTGTCAGTAAAATTGCAAGGCTAAAATTGAAAACGCTGGTTGTTATGTTAACAATTAGGTGGGACCTAGTCTAACTAGTAAATGGTGCGAACTCCCAAAGGAGGCGTAACATTTATGGGTGTTGGATCACCGTTGAATTTTTATGATTGAGTTATTTATTTAATTCAAGATAAATATTTAAAGTGCTTTATCATGATTATTTACTTATATATGTTTTGTTTTTATTCAGAAATCATGACCCCATCACTTATAAACATCCTGAAAGATAACACTTTAACTGGAGATAATTATGTCACATGGAAAAGGAAAATTGAGTTGTTGCTGCAAAGTGAAAAACATAAGTTTGTTCTAACTACTCCTAAACCACCTACTCCTAATAATGAATCAAAGAGATGAGTATGAGGAGTTGAAGACTTCAGATGATATGGCCAAATGTTATATTATGGCCACTATCTCCGACGTGTTGCAACAGCAACATGAAGGAATGGAGTCCGCTGCTGATATAATGATGTCTCGAGAGGAGATGTTTGCTATGAAGTCCAGGACGACTAAGAGAGGCAGTGACTGCTTTTATGAATCTTAGGATGAAACCTGGACAGGCTGTGAAGGATCACATGATGAAAGTCATAGCACATCTCAACATTGCTGAACTGCATGGCGCTGAGATAGATGGTGAGACAAAAATTGATATGGTTGTCAATTTATTGTCAGATTCCTTTGATCAGTTCAAATTGGACTACACTTTGAACAAAAAGGAATACACCTTACAAGGCCTAATGCAAGATGTTCAAAGTGTTGAAAAGATCCTTGTGAAAAGCAAAGGTCAAGAGATTCATATGGTTGGTAAAGTTGCTACTGTTAAGACTCGTTAGAAGGTTAAGAAACAACAGAAGAAAAAGCAACTTAGGCCTACCAAGAAGGAGACCAAGAAAGTAACCAAGATCAAAGGGAAATGCTTCCTTTGTGGTGAAAAGGGACATTGGAAAAGAAATTGCCCAAAGTCCCAGAACAAGAAGGAAGAAGGTAATGTGAATTATCTTGAAACATGTTTTTTGGCAGATTCTACAGATTCTTGGATCAGACTCTGGAGCCACTAAACATGTTTGTTATTCCTTGCAGGGGTTCCAAGAAAGGAGAAGGCTGAGTAAGAATGAAATCAATTTGCGCTTTGGCAACGGAACGTTAGTGTCTGCAAGTGCAGTGGGAGACATTAGAGTTTATTTGGATTCTATAAGGCATTTAGATTTGATAGATGTTTATTATGTACCTCAATTCAAGAGGAATTTAATTTCAGTTTCTTGTTTGAATAAATTTGGATATTCGGTTACTTTTAATAAAGTTTTTATTATTAGTAAGAATGACAAAATTATTTGCCAAGGTGCATTGGAAAACGGTCTATACTTTTTGCATAGAAATATCTCTCACTCGTTAGACATAGAAATAACGGAACCTAATCATAAAAGAGTTAAATTATCAAAAGATGAAACCTACCTATGGCATTTACGCCTAGGTCATATTAACCTTAATAGGATTAAAAGATTGGTATGTGACGGACCTTTGAGTGACTTAAAGGTTGATGATCTACCAACTTGTGAATCTTGTTTGGAAGGTAAAATGACCAAAAGGATGTTCTCTGCCAAAGGTGCCAGAGCCACTGAATGTTTAGGATTGATACACACTGATGTATGTGGACCTTTGAGCATTCAAGCTAGAGGTGGATATGAGTACTTCATCACTTTCACAGATGATTACACGAGATTTGGCTATGTGTATCTCATACGACATAAGTCGGATGCTTTTGACATGTTCAAAGCATTCAAAGCTGAAGTGGAAAATCAGCTTGAGAAACACATAAAAATCTTGAGATCTGATCGTGGTGGAGAATATCTATCTGGTGAGTTTCAGCAATATCTTATTGATAATGGGATAGTTTCTCAGTTTTTCTGCACCAGGTACACCTTAACAAAATGGGGTAGCAGAAAGGAGAAATAGAACTCTTTTGGATTTGGTTAGGTCTATGTTGAGTTATTCAACACTTCATATTTCTTTTTGGGGATGTGCTTTACAAACTACTATATACATTCTAAACGATGTACCATCTAAATCTGTTCCTAAAACACCGCATGAGTTATGGACTGAGCGCAAGCCTAGTTTACAACACCTAAGGATATTTAGTTGTCCTGCGCATGTGTTAAAAGGAAAGACAGAAAAGATGGAGTCCCGTTCGGAAACATGTATATTTGTAGGGTATCTAAAAGAAACTAAAGGATATTATTTTTATAGTCCTTCAGATCTTAAAGTATTTGTTTCGACAAATGCTAAATTTCTGGAAAAGGACTATATGAATGATTTTGTGCCTAGAAGTTGAATTGTCCTGATTGAGATGTCAGGAGATACAATTCCACGAGAGGTTACACAACTAAACCCAATTGTAAGTTCCGATCCATCACAAGATCAACAACCTACCATTCCTCGTCGTAGTGGGAGGGTTAGAACACAACCCGAAAGATACATCGGTCTGGGAGAATCAGTGGAGAATCTCGTGGACGACGATGATCCCTACACGTACAAGGAAGCTATGTAGGATGTTGATAGTCACAATTGGCAAAAGGCAATGCATTCTGAGATTGAATCTATGTTCGATAACAAAGCCTGGTCCCTTGTAGACTTGCCTAAAGGGATAAAACCCATTGTGTGCCAGTGGGTATACAAGGGGAAAAGAGGTATGGATGGAAAGGTGGAAACCTTTAAAGCTAGATTGGTAGCTAAAGGGTAAGACAGCATCTTTAGATCTAGAGATTTGGCAAATGGACGTTAAGACAGCTTTCCTTAATGGAAGTCTTGACGAAAGCATCTACATGATGCAACCAGAGGGATTCATTGAAAAGGGCCAAATGGAAAAGGTATGCAAGTTGCAGAAATCCATATATGGATTAAAGCAAGCATCCAGATCCTGGAACATAAGGTTCGATCATGCTATCAAAGGTGTTGGATTTATTCAGAATCTTGACTAACCTTGTGTATACAAAAGGATTAAGGGCGACAAGTTGGTTTTCCTGATTCTTTATGTTGATGATATACTACTCATTGGAAACGATGTAGGTGTATTGACATCAGTAAAAGAATGGTTAGCAAAACAATTTGATATGAAGGACTTAGGAGAAGCAAGTTTTATTCTAGGTATCCAAGTAATAAGGGATAGAAAGAATAGAACGATTGCATTATCCCAAGCTTCATACATAGACAAGATCTTGTCTAGGTTTTCCATGCAGGATTCCAAGAAAGGTATGTTACCTTTCAGACATGGAATCAAGCTTTCTAAGGAACAAGTTCCTAAGAATGAGCATGAAGAGCAATTCATGAGTAGAGTTCCATATGCCTCGGCAGTTGGAAGTCTCATGTATGCAATTCTCTGTACTAGACCAGATATTTGTTTT
Source organism: Acer campestre (assembly GCA_954870605.1). Lineage (NCBI taxonomy): Eukaryota > Viridiplantae > Streptophyta > Magnoliopsida > Sapindales > Sapindaceae > Acer > Acer campestre. Next base: position 27,696,083 of record OX940811.1, on the reverse strand, counting down.
GCTGTTGGCATAGTTAGCAGGTTTCAATCGAAACCTGGTCCTGATCACTGGACGGCAGTCAAGCATATTTTCAAGTATCTTAAGAGAACGAGAGATAATATGCTTGTATACTCTGGAGGGGATTTAATTCCCGTTGGGTATACAGATTCTGATTCCAATCAGATTCTTAGTCCAGAAAATCCACATCAGGGGCTGTGTTTACTATTGGAGGAGGAGCAGTTATATGGAGGAGTATCAAGCAATCTTGTATTGCTGATTCCACCATGGAAGCTGAGTATGTTGCTGCATGCGAGGCTGCCAAAGAGGCTGTTTGGCTCCGCCAATTCTTGATTGACTTGGAAGTGGTTCCGTGTGCGAATAAGCAGATCACTATCTACTGTGACAACAGTGGAGCAGTGGCTAATTCGAAAGAACCAAGAAGTCACAAGAGAGGTAAACACATTGAAAGAAAGTATCATCTTTTAAGGGAGATTGTTCAAAGAGGTGACGTGACGATTACCAAAATCGCGTCAGTAGAAAATCTGGCAGATCCCTTCACAAAGGCTCTACCTCAGAAGAGTTTCGATGCACATCTAGAGAACATGGGCTTGAGAGATATGACACATTTGCTATAGCGCAACTGGGAGATTGTTAGGATTACGCTCAATAGCAAGAGTGTAATATTGTAATTAACAATCTTTTTCATATTAATAAAGTGATTTCTGGTTTAAACAAATCTTATAGCATTTATAGTTTAATATTATAATTGTCAAAGTAAATAATCATAAGGCCTAAAGACTATGAGAAAAGAAGAATTGTTCGTACATCTGGATATGTATGTGGTAGACACAATTCTTTAGTTAGTCTTGAATATTGTTCACAACTTAAATTAAAGGTTAGGCACCTTTATCTTGTTAAAGTTGTAGAATTCTTTTGCTAGCATTTGAGTGGGATCAAATGAAATATGATGAGTCTAAAATCATTGGAGTGTCTTTGAGCAAAAGAATCTAGTGCACTGGGTGCATTGAACTGGATCACAATGAAATACTTTATCTATAACCGTCAGTAGATAAAAGTCTTTTCATTATCAGGACAATCGGAGAGTCTATCTTAATCCTGAGATAAATGATGGACTTATGGTTGCAAGTGATATCATTTGAGTTATCAATGAGTACGATTATATCGCATAGTCTATCCTCGATAGTTTGGTGATATTCATTTGTTAATCGATAGAGGACTTCATTTACAAATATGGACATCGTGGCTCCATTTATTAAATGAGAGTATAATATCATCATATGGATGTTTTAAGGTAATTGGATATTAAATCTTAACGTTGAGTTTTCGATAGTGTCTATTGAAAACATGGCTTCTGGACAAGTCAAAATATCCAAGTTCAAAACGTGGTCATATGAGTAAATATGGTAACTTGGAGAGTTATAGGCGGTTTATGAACTCTTGGCGATTACTGATATTAATCATAAGGATACACTATCTCCAACATGATTGTCTAGGGTATGAATGAGGAACATCTTCCTTTTCTGTCTTTATTGAAGAGATCAATTTTAGCTCTTTAGTGGAATAGTTAAAATTAATGGATCGGACCTAAGTGAATCATTTGTTGATTGTGATTAGGTTATGTCTATTGAAGCTTAACACCAAGATCCCCAATCCACACGGACTTGTATGGATCACTTGATATATTCTACCGGACCAATTTATGGGTCCATTTAGTATTGCATTTAATATATTAAGAATATAATTTGCACATTATTTATTTAATGGGCTGCTCAATTATATTAATATATTAATGAAAGGCATGTGGGCTTGTTTGTTTTAGTAAGAATGGGTCTGGTTCACATGTGGGCTTTTTATTTAAAGTCCAATGGATTAAATGAAATAAGAAAATAATATATGGCCCATTTGTATGAGTGGGCAAGGTGTTTTTTAACCTAATATATTATTTTGTTTCATTGTTTGAATTAAATAAGAATTAATTAATTAATTAATTAATTGTTTAATTAAGAAACAAATCTTTTCTGATTAGGAAATATGATTCCTAGAGTTATACTATTGGTAGTAGTATACTAAAATTAAAAGACTTGTTTGATAAGAAAATAAATAATTAATTTTATTTATTTAATCAAATAAGAAGTCTTTTTTATTTAGTCAAATAAAAGAATAAAAGATCTATGAGTTGGATTAGGGTTTGAAGTCTTAAACTAGATGGGAATTAGGGTGCAACACAAACTCCTTTTTGCTTGTGATTTGCGGCAACCCTAGTCCCTTTTGGAGTAGGATTTTCGGCCACCCTAAAAGAAAAAGAGGAAGAAAATTTGGCCACCTATATATTTGGACTTATAGAATTCGGCCACCTAGTGTGGGTGGTGCTTGATTCAATCTTCTTCTTCTTCTCAATTCATAGAAAGGATTATTTTATTTTACTAAAACATTGTAAGGATTCCCATTATTGATTGGCTTATTTCGTGGACAAACCACAAGTTGGGGTTTGAATTGTAAGGGTAGATTAGGTGATTGGAGACCAACATCGAAGGCCCTCTTCAAGACCTCAAGGTGACAAGCACTCCAAAGGTATATTTCTAGTGCTTAGTTTTCTTTGAAGAGATCTAGAAGCACACACACAATTAGCATACAATTAGCATACTTGCATTTGTGTGCATACTCTTCACATGTCACATTACACACTAGCACTTTGTTTGGAGACCAACATCGAAGGCCCTCTTCAAGACCTCAAGGTGACAAGCACTCCAAAGGTATATTTCTAGTGCTTAGTTTTCTTTGAAGAGATCTAGAAGCACACACACAATTAGCATACTTGCATTTGTGTGCATACTCTTCACATGTCACATTACACACTAGCACTTTGTTTGATTATATCTTGTTGTGTGTTTGTTTGTGTCTTGTAATTCGTTTCCCGAATATGTTCGGAAATGTCCGCGCTTGCACGATTATGTGCTTGGGTTTGCGTGAAGATCGCCTTCGGAGAATGACCTTGGCTTCTCCCTTGGTTTCACCTTCAGTGGTGAAACGGCGGTTTGATCGGCGGCCTGACCGCCGAATGGAAACCGCCATTTGATTCCAGAGATCTTTGGATTGCATCTGCGGATACGATCGGCGGCCAGGACACCGAATCGAAACCACCGAATTAGATATTTTAGGTCGGTTTCTTTTCGGGTTTTGATCGGCGGTTTCGATTGACCACCAAATCTGGTCGCCGAATGATCCCCTGCTTCTCGGGTTCAATTCGGCGGTTACATTCTGCGGCCACGACCATAAAATGAAACCGCCGATTGGTGATTTCAAGGGTAAAATTGTCTTTTCACTTGCCCTGTTCTTGATGTCTATAAATATCACACTTTCTCATTTCTCTAACTCAGTTCTCTGACTCAAAAGAACCCTAAACTTCAAAGAGAGATATTTGAGAGAAAATCAAATCAAGAACTCATTTTTATACTCTCAAAACCATATACATGTGCATCAAAGATCATCTAAGCATTTTCTAGCATAGTTAGTTTGCTTATTTGAATGGGGTTTGCTCAACACACATTCTTTGGTATGTTCTTCACTAATCTCATCAAAGTTTAGTGTTTTATTTATCAAAGAAATCTCTTATATTATTTGTATGCTCTTAGAATATATTCTAGATACAAAATAGAGATTGTTGTGTTGACATGATTGAGTGTTGTATTTTGATAGCAACATCTAGGTTATTTAATCTATGATTTGCTAAGCTTTATGAAATGTCATTTAGCCATTGATATCTAGGATTGCATTTGTTGCCATCTAATCATCCTAGATAAGCATATAGAGTTGCCTAGCTCTCATTGCATTTGTTGAGTATTATATATATTCACATAGGTTGTAATCTCTTCATTGAGAAGTATGTCTTACGTGTAGCATCCGGGATTAGGTTGCTTAGTTCGTAAGCAATTGAAGTCTTGTTGTGATAGACCGGGATTAGGTGGTCACACAAGCAATTGGACTAGGTTCACTCATACCGGGATTAGGTAGGTGTGTGATTATATACCGGGAGTAGGTTGTAATCGTTTATCACATTTAGTGGATTCAAGGTGTGGCGCACTATACAGCCCGTGGTTTTTCCCGTGAGGGTTTCCACGTAAATATCAAGTGTCATTTATAATTCCGCACCATATTACACTTGTTATTTGTATTGACTAGATTGGGGTTTTTTCGTAATATTGACTTAACGCAAAAATTGGGTAATATCGTTAAAATCTATTCACCCCCCCCCCCCCCCCCTCTAGATTAATATTATTAGATCACACCGTGTTATTTGTTTCAAACATAAAAGAGTGAATAGATTATTCTTTGATGGTACACTAATTACTTGTTCATCAATAAGCTTGTGTGTACAACATCGATTTAGGTTCACGCGAGTTTCGATCATTAGATTGAGAACTCAAAAGTGACCAGAATAATCTTAGTCTTCTTTTGATTGTTTTGTAACTAACAAAAAGAAAAGAAAAGTTTGTTTGTCCATTCTCAGGTTTGCAATTCAAAGAAAAAGGGAGACCACGCTCCTAGGTGATTCATGTTCGTGTTAGGATTGAAGATCTTGCGGATTACCATCGACGTAAGTCAATCGGATCACGTGACAAAAGGTATTCTTCTTTTGTTGATTATATATATGTTTAATTAATTAAAGGGTTAAGGTTCATAAAAAGGAAAATTTTTTAAAGTTACTAAATCTATTTTTTTAGTCTCGCTTCCGCTGCGTGTACCACGGTATTTTTCCCTACATTGACAATCTTGTAGAATTGCATGTTTTCTCACAATCACTTAGATATGGCATGTTTGTGTTGCATAGTATTTATTTGTTTGTGTTTTTTTATGTTTTGGACTTGAACATGATCTTAATTGATTCCTTATTGAGTCCCGGTTATTTCAGTTACTCATTTGTTTAGTTTCGAGTCCAAACGATGTAGCTACGCTACTTTTCGTTCTCATTCGTTGAGTTGTGTTCGTTGTCATTTTCCGAGATGAATTCTCAACCATTTGTCAAAGTTTCATAGTCATCGTTGTGCATGAGGGAGTTACGATTCGTAATCTGAAAACGAATTTGAAATCGGAGTTCGGATTCCCGAATACAGCTGAAGAACGTGAGAGGTGCGCGGGAGGAGCACCATGGCCATCCACGTGTGGAGGCCATGTGCCACACGGCCCAACTTGCCCTCTGGTCCCGTGTGGCACAGGCGCCCCACACAGGGACAAGGCTGGGTTGGCTTGTGTTTGTTGGACAAAAATGCCCCTCTTCCCTTTCCTTTAAATGTCTTCTCTTCCCTCCATTTCCAACAACTTGAACAACATCAAATCGGAAATTCTGCAGAAATGTTCTTGATTTCGGTTTACTTACTTTGATCATAACTTCTTCATACGAACTCGAAATCAAGTGATTCAATAGCCAAAATTGTTGGTCTCAACAAGAGCTACAAATCACAAGCATTTTCAGAGCCATTTGACTTCGTCATTTTTCACAGTACTCTGTTTTCAGTCCGAGGTCTATTGGTTGTATGTGAAACTTCTTCTCTTGCAATTTTATTTGATCATCTCTATGATTCTTTCTATTTGATTGTTGAAATATGTTGAGAAGTATGTTAGATCATATGCTAGGGTTGTATGATTGATTAGTTAATTGAGTTTAGCTTTGTGATTTCTCTTAAACATATTTTTGCTAGACTTGAGGTTGATTGAAATTGATTCTATAAATTGATTTTATAATGTGCTTCATATTATCTTCTAGGTTCAATTTCTTGATATAAGAACTAAGACTTTTGTGACATATATTGAATATCCTAATCTTGTTCTTATTGTTTTTGGCATGCTTTGATTTCTAGATAGATTTGTGATTGTGTGTTGATAGTATATTCTAGATTATCATTAAGCATGTTCATAGAGTGTGTTTGATCTACTTACACTATTTGTGTGTACTTGCATCATTTGCATCACCTAGATCATTGCCTTGTAATAGGTTGAAGTCTCTTATCAAGGTGAGTGAAGCCTTTGACTTGAGCAAGAAGACTTGGCTAGAAAAGGTTTCCGGATAGCCAAGCAAGAAGTCTTAGTTAGAATCAAGGTGATTCGGATAACTAAGCAAGAAGTCTTGGCAAGGAGTTTAATACTCCGGATGGTTGAGCTAGGATAGCTTAACTAGGATCTCTTGATCTAGATTGCTAAGCAAGGAAATCTTCCTAGAGGCTTTCTAGTCTTGGATAGGAAGTTGCTCTCTAGAGGTGTGGGATACATCTTGGATAGAGAGTAGGCTAGGTAATTCACTAGGCCTTTGAGAGGTGATTAGGATTTGATAGCTTGAAGTAGATGTCATAGTGTTGATAGCTTTGAGTGTGTAAGTTCTTTTCATATAGTGGATTTGCTTTGCCGGTGGTTGTGGATTCAACCCGTGGATGTTTCCTCTTTGAGGTTTTACCACGTAAAAACATTGTGTCTCATTTTTGCTTTATATTTCCTTATCTTCCATATGTTCACTTGTGTTAATTCTTTTGTATATTGATGCTTACATGAATTGATTCGTATTATACAATTGCTATATCATTTCAAGTATTCATTTCATTCTTATATTCCGCATTTTTTGAATATTGGAAGAATTTGGGACTATACCTATTCACCCCCCCTCTAGGTATAAAACACTATTACTTTAAGGGAATTTCAGAGTATCAGTACTCTTTTCAAAAAGGTCAACATAATTGAACTTCCTCAGTGTCTACAATGCGGGGATGCAGTAACTTAGGTTATTTTATCGTGTAACGTTGTTTTAGTTCATTTTTCGTGTCACCGAGGGTGCTTTTTATGATCTTAGAGTTGTAAACGTGTATAAAAAATATCATTGAGATGGCAAGAATAGTTTAGATTCAGAGATATGTGGTTAATTAGATTAGGGTAAAATGGATCAGTTTCGGAGCAAAACATATTTTTAGGAAATTATGCGGTCTAATTTGATTTCTTTATATCGTAAACATTAAAAACGTGAATATGTGATCAACCTCAACCATCTTCTCCATCGGTTGCATTGAGGAACTGATGGGGTCGATCTGGTTATATTCTATTTTATATTGTCTGTTTCAACATTGTACAGCCTTGATTACATTGCCGTATAGTAAAGTTATATTGTGTACCATAAAGTGATATAATAAATTATACGGTATAATATGAGTGTACTGTGATGATCCTTTGTTACATTGTCGTATTAAAATTTATGTACGGGTATACTCCCCATCATTCAGCTACATCAGAATTAGGATGTAAATATCATTCTCCTTGTTTTGTTGTTGCATTACCATTGCATGGTATAAGTAATTGTAGCCCAATCATCTACGTCCACGTTATTACAAGGAATATTTCCTTGTATCCTTGGGCTTTTCCCGGAATTACAAGGTATGTTCCCTTATTGCCTTCGAATTTTCTTGGCATTACAACGTTTGATAGCAGTGACATGTTATCTATTAGACTCGTTCATCCAGCAGTTGCCCGACTATTGTTGTCACCCAAAATGTTGGTTTTACTCTTTCAATATCATACCGCACACACAATTTTCGAAGTGCCTGTTCCATGTATAAAACAGTCAATCGATTATTACATGATACATATATTATATATATATTATATTAAATCATATGTAATTATATATATAATATATACTTTTATATTTTAACTATTATTTTCCAAAATATATATTATATATAATTTATTATTATATCATATAATATATATTATATATAAACATATATTCAAATATATGTTCAAATATTTATATTATATATATTATTATGTGATATATATTATTGTATTATATTATATATATATATATTATTATGTGACATATATTATTGTATTATATAATATATATATATATATTATTATGTAATTATGTTATTATAATATATATAATAAATAACATATATATTTTATATAATATGTTATATATTATAATATATATATATAACATGTTATATATTTTAGAAATATATATATAAATTTTTTGTAATTGAAAATATAAATTTCATTATTACTTACATTAATTTAAATATATAAATATATATACTTTCAAATTTTATTATTATTATTATCCATAATATATCATGTTATTATAAGTGTTTTGTAATTAGGAGAAATTTGGTCAAAATATAGTTAATTTCATTTCATTCAGTTAGCTAAACAAAATAATACTGATTCAGATACTAATTCTACAGTCCCAACCAAACAAAGGAATTAGCTTTCCATTCCTTTATTTCAAATGGCCATTACCATTCAGTTATGGTAACCAAATGCCACCAGTACTTAATGGTTGGGTTCCCTATACAGTACTTAATGCATAGTCACCGTCTGTCAAATCACTCAATTCACAGTTTAACACATTGAAAATTAAAGAGAAAACAGAAAACCGTCAACCGGATATCGAAATTATTTAGGCTTTTGGGCAGTGATGTAAAAAATTACTCTAAAAAAGGCTCGATGTGACCAGTCGACGTAGAGTGACTGATAGTATGTAAAAGGTGCATAAAAATTCGAAGGAGGATTTTTTCACGTTTCCCGAAGTTGCAGTTGCATTTATATTAATTTGTGCTAGATACGAAGGAAATTATTCATTGTAATTGTCAAACTAATATAAAAGCAAAATACTTAGGAGGAGAAGAGTTTGGGTTGGTCATCCCCCATTAGATGTATTAGTATCCAATCTTTTGATTAAAAACAATTTCACAGTTAAAAAGCCTGTGACGTGCACGGTTCGAATCATAAGAATTGTTGTCTATGGAGATTTAAACCAATTTGTGGCATTGGCCATGTTTGGAGCCCTGTATCGGAGTGTATAAGAATTAAGAATGTTGCATTGTTTAAAATGCTGCAATATACTTGTTAAGAGCAATGGCTCACCCACAGTTCTGAAATAATGCATGTTCCACTTAATTTCTGGAAATTGCTACAAGTGCTTTATGTGAAATATTCATGTACATTTACATCAAACTAATAAAAAATACACATATTGAGACACCAAAGCATAACATATTAACAAGCATCATCATCTTTATGGCACTTACACTACTTTCCAAATTTTGCATCCGTCCATTTAAATATGTTTTTAGGTTGTGCATATTTGCTTGTATCATTTTCACTTCTTTGTCTATAGATAGATCTCAACCAATAGATGTAGAATCTCTACCGGCTTCAGTAGTGGTTAGGGAATGTCCCTAGAAAATTGATGAATCGCCCTCCTACCAACTAAAATATTTGTATTGCCGTTGTGGACAAAAAAAATACAACTTGCACGGATTTTCTTTTGATTCAGATATTTTCAAAGCAGCCTTCTTCCCACATCTGCATGATTTGTTCCTAAATATTCCCAACCTACCATTAATGTTGCTTGCTAAGCCTGAACTACCTTCCATGCCTGTTGATTGTAAGAGAATTGTGTGTGAGTGTTTAATTATGTGAAACAGATAGGGAACCAATGTAATGTACGATTGAGAAGAGTAGCAGAATAGAAGATGTTTATCAAAGTGCACATCCAAATTACAAACAGAAGGTTTAAATTAGTGGAAATATAGTCGTTAAAGCCCCAACAGTTGTATTCAGGGGCTGTCAAATTGTAGTCGCAACAACGCCAACGTGTGTCCAACTCAGATAAGTGTCTTCAAATATCAAAAGGACATTGTACTTGGCTAGTGACCAGTCACAACCCAGGGACTGATGGATAAAATCGTGTTATAAAAACCTAACTCGCAAGTGAACAAATCGTGAGATAAGTATATCGACAAGTAGGGATCATTCTCACGAGGAAAAGTGATTTATCGACTAAAACTAATTCTAATTAAAGCTAAGCAAGTAACAGTAACCAAGAGATTTGAGATTTGAGATTTGATTTGAGATTAAAACTATATTAAACTAAGAAAGCAGTTAACAAGAATATGTGAATATGATCAAGAGGTGAGAGGACTAGGTCATCAATGCTCCCCAATTACGTTTACTCAATGCTTCGAATTGACTTTTATAAAGAATGTTAATCAAGTTAAGGGTTCGTTCTTAAATTATGTATAATTAGTGCTATGTGGTCCTGGAATAAATCAAGTATTCTCTACTACAGTCTACCTCAAAACTTACGTATAAACTATAGCAGAAAACACATCAACCATACACCAAGTATTCTCAATTAAGTCTACCCCAAAACTTGTGTATAAACTGTAACCTAAAACCCACAATGCACACAATCAAGTATTCTCAATCACAGTCTACCTCAAAACCTGCGTATAAACTATGATTGAGAATCCATTAAGCATAAGAACAGAAGAACCAAAAATTACGTGCAATATCCTGCTACAACAATTTCATTCATTCAATTGAATATTGGCTGAGAATGGTGAAACCCACTCGCATCTCAACCTTTAACATATCAAACCCTAAATTCAAGCCTAGCATAAACCATGCATCAACAAGAATAAATAATCACAAATTGAATGAATCGAAACTTGAATTTAAGAGAATATAGTCAATTCTAACAAAGAGTATTCATAGAGGTTCACATTGAATCCCTAGTATGGATTTAGTTACACATCAATGGAGAGAACAAAAACATAGAAGAGAAGAAGAAAGAACCCATGGTGGTAATCTGATCTTGTCTTGAACTCCCCGTCATCTTCTTGCTTTCCAGGATTCTTCAAGGATGAAAGAAAGAATGGATTTCTATTTTCGCAGTCTCCAACCTCCTTTAGAACGCACCTCTGTGCTCTATATATAATAGCTCAAAAATGAGTCACTCGCTGACCTAGACGAACTAGGCGCTGCATGTACCGCTGGGTAGGTAAGTTACCTACCCCGCGATAATTATAAGGCGACACCACTGGAGCCGACCCCTAGATGTACCGCAAGGTGGGTACGTGCCTGGGAAGCGGTCAATTGGACGATGCACCTCTGGACTTCATCACAAGATGTGCCGCTTGATGGGTCATTGCCTGGGCCGCGGTAATTCATGAGAATTCCTCTGCAGTTGGCTGCTTAATGTACCGCCAGGTAGGTATGTTGCCTACCCCGCAGTAATTGGCTAAATTGCCCTTTGTCTCATCCTTTGACACCATTTCTTCTATAATCAGTTATTTGCACCACTTCTATTTAAAGAGACCTGCATAGCTCATCCAACACATCAAACCACCCAAAAGGGCCTTAAGAAACAAGCAAAAATGACAGGAAAAAGGGCCAAAATATAAGTAGAATCTAGACCGATCAGGGACTGATCCCTCCAATGGGGTGTTGCGACGTGGCCTTTCAAGAACCGCAATCACCTTTAATTGACATTGTCATTTCATCCAATACACGATTTCTGCTTGGCAGACTAAACAATACACGAAAAAAGGCAGATCTGACTTGAAAACGTCCACAGTAGTCACCCATTCACCGATACATGGACAAAAATATGAAGCACGATAATTTTTATGTTAATCAAATTTATAATTGAAATTTTATTATACAATAATTCAATAGGTTGAGAAAGGTAAAAGGATATAAATGGAATTTAGATGGAGTATGAGGATTGGTACGCTCTGTTTATGTGACATGTTAGAAAACCACAAGGGTATTGTTGTAAAAAAAAGGAAAAACCAAGTGTTATCGGAATCAAACGAATGTTTTTGTAAACCACATGTTTGAATAATCCTGACGTTTGTAGGGAATTTAAACGGTTGTGACTCTCAACAGGTTATATTTAATGCGCCTTAAATGAGTTGGGTATTTATACATTCACGAAGTCCAAAAGACTCAATTGATAGACATGGCGGATAATATCGGTGTGGATGTTAAAGGAGAAGGAGATGCCAGTAGCACCACAAGAAACATAGTTTGGTCGTTGCAGTCGTCTCGTCGCGATTCTGATCTATCAAAGGTGGAGTCTGTGTTGTGTGCGAGGGAGAAGTCGATGAGGAATGAGATAGCCCGCCTGAAGAATGAGCGGAAAGTTCTAGTGAGTGAGGTCGCTAGGTGGAGGACGATGTACAAGGAGGTGGAGGGTTGAATATCCAAGTTGGAGGCATTGGCCATTGAGTTAACACAGGACAAACCGTCGTGTGGGGAGCCGATGGCATGCAACGGCCAAATCTCAAGTGATACCTCATGAATTTTGTTCGATCGGTTTTATTAAATTTTCTATATGTTATGATGTTCAAATTGTGTTTTACTTGGGGTAGATTGAGGTCACATGTAAGTGTCTTGGTATGATATGTCGTGAAGTTTAAGTGATGAATCCATGGTTGAAAGTGAAACCGTATTGTCTCTTTCATACTATCATGTTTTTGGAAATTGAATGTCATATTAAAATTATGTGTGGTTGCAATTATTTACACCAATCGCCCTTATGAAACTGATATAATCGGAGATGCAGTAGATAGTGAGTATGATTTGAATTCGAATTCCTTTAGCATCAAACCATGGTTAAAAAAGGCTAATAATAAGATTTGAACTTTTGGCAACAACTTACATCAACGGTAATCATAAAACCAATTATGATTACCTTGTTTTCGGTCACAATGTAGCAGCTCACTTAAAAACAAGGGAGATAATGGGTTATTATCTTTTATTCTTGACTTTCAAATTTGTAATGATCAGGTAAGAATATTACCTATGTTAAAGAGATCATTTTTCATCACGACCTGTCAAGTCAATTTTCCAATTTTGTTGGAAATTTCAACAAACGAAATGACTATAAAATTGTTGAAAAAAATTGTGGATTCGAATAATATGTTATGAAATATTTCACAAAAAAGGTAGTAATGCTTTTTTTGTCCAGACCTATTTGTAGATATTGTTTAACCAACCAATGTTGAAAGTATACCTTCGAAAAGAAATCTCAAGTTTTTTTAAATGCATTAACGCTCCACTAAATTGCATTTGTAAACATCTAATTTGGGGTTATGAGATTTGGGTCATAGAACCCAATCTGCCTTGGAAAAGATGAGATAAGATACTTTACTTAGTTATGTCAGCAAATCCGTAGGCCATCAAATCCAATCCATAGGCAAAGATTTTGTAAACTCATGAAATGCATTGCAATGAATGAGGTGATGGCGTGATGCTGGTTTCAAAATGAATCATTTAAATTTTATGATATCACAATTATTTAATATTAATTATGAAATCAAAGTTGTAATCAGATTTGAAAGGAACAAAAGCGATTTTTTAATGTTATAAGGTAATTTGAAGTTTTTTTAGGTTGTTTGGCAAAACTAAAAATAGTTTTTTTGTTAATATATAAATTGTCTCAATTACCCATTAAAAAGGCCATTTTATGTGTATTTGGAGAAGACCTAATTTTGGGCTTCTTCAAGAATTATTATTATTATTATTATTATTATTATTATTATTTTTGCATTTTTAAAACAAATGAATTGTCTCAACTACTCTTTATAAATTTTAGATATTCCACCATACCTCTTTCATTATAAATACATTGTCAACACCTTTTTTGCTATAAACACTACTCATTAGAAGCCCTACTACAAAAAGATGTACTCTAGAAGCTCAAATTGAAAAGCCCTACCAAACAATCATAATATGAAACTATCAGATAAGCTGAATGGTCGATCGATAAAATGGTAGTATTACCACTTAACTTATAATTTTTTAACGGAAATAAGCAAACTTCATAGTGGGCACATGTTGTGAGTGGTGATGACACCTCACATTTGAGTTGGAATTTGGGTGGAGTAGCATTACTCGTCACATTATGCTTGGAATTTGGGTTGGATTTTTGGGTTTAGTATTACTCTTTATTTATGAATATTAACATGTCTGAATATAAATTGCTGAAAATTGGTAGGAAGACATATGGAGCCTTATAATGAATGGATTATTAGATTTGTATCTAATACAAATAATTTTGTTTATATATTTATAAAAAAATATATACAAATTAATTATAATAACATTTGATTGAAAGTACATTTTTTTTTTGTATTAACTTTTTTTTGAATTAGTATTAATGGAATAAAACCTCTGCAATTACTACTTTCAGATTATAGAAATGGGCAAGCAACAGGCCTTAACTAAGAGGAACCAGCTCACCACCATAAGCATTGAATGTATTTGGCAGTTGATTAGCGCAAGCAGCTAATACCAGTAGTCAATCGTCTATAATTTCAGCTCCCACCCTGATAGACATATCGGTGATGAATATTAGAAAATACAATTATATAATAAACGATTGAAATATATATTAAATACGTTTATTAAAAATTAAGAACGAGGAGCTATTCTCTACTTATCTCCTTGCTATCTGTCAGACAAGGGAAAAAGAGCCAAAGGAAAGTTTATTGGTTTGTTTTACTTTGATGACTCGCTTTTTGTGTCGTTACCAAATTGCGAATTACCAAAAGAATGTTGTAAAATAAATCTTTACGCAATATATTTTAAGATTTGAAAACGAGTATTGTGGTAAGCTTAGAGTTCGTTCCACAGGGAATTAGAGTGATTAGTTGAACAAATTAACTAATCTATATGCGATAAAATAAATCATAAAAATATGGATGAGTGAATGGGTTGTCAAGCCATCAAACATACATAAAAAAAATAAACCTAATAACTAATAAAAGAATACTTAACAAATCTAGATAAGATAAATGGAATTAAAAATTAAGAGAATAGCTAAGGAATTAATGGGATCACAAATGAATTACGGGAAATGCTTATCAAGCTACCTTAATGAACGAATCTCATAGATGTTAACCAATTGATTTCTAAAATGTGTTTAGGCCATTATTATGAACCTTAAACAACTTCCCACCGCAATGCCTAACCGATTAAGGAAAGGGGGTTACGGCGGGATCGGTTTGTTACAATTAACGGCTTAGATTATCGTGGTTGATATACCCTCCGACAATATATCCTATTCACTATGTTCTCAATCCATCAAGGTTGTCAATCCAATCAAGATTATATAACAAATTATCCTAAGCAAGATTATAATCAACTAGTGGGTATACATGTCAATTACATAATGCATAGAATCTAATTATAAAATGAATAGAACACAAATAGAAATTAAAAATATATTAAAGCTTAAGCAAATCCCAATCCAAATGTTCTCACATCAAAACCCTAGAAAGGGGATTTAATTACACATATTACAATCAAAGGGAAGGCAAGTAAAAGATTAGGAAATCACCCATGGGCCACCTTTGTAAGCTTGATCCTTTCCTTGCCTTTGATTGCTCCTTGTGTGAAGAGTGGATGATGAGGATATGTCTAGATAGGTGGAGTCAAATGGGAAGTGACTAAGGAGATTTGTGGAGAAGATGGGAAGAAAAGGAATGATTTGGGGAGGTAATCTAGATGTTAAGTTTAGGTAGGAGAGAAAATGGAGAGAAAAGGAATGGTGGAGAAAGGAGGTTTCTTGGTGGTCAAGAGTTGTCCAAAAGAGGAAAAATGTGATGAATTTATAGGATTTTCAAATTAGGTCTCGGGTGGAAAATTACCAAAACACCCCTGACCATGGCAAATTACCATTTAGTCCAACAGAGGGGGTCATTGTGTAATTTTCCCCACCAATCAGAAATGTACAGCAAGGGAGGTCGCTGTTTGGCGTTCATGGCGAGCTTGGAATGCAAATGGCGAAGCAATCAGGTGTCAAAACAACTCCTTGTCGCCATGGCGACCTCGGCATACAAACCGCGACCTCGATTTACGCGTTTTGGGACTTGGGGCGACCAAGGGTATTTTTGGGCATGAGAGGGCTGTCGGAATCCGGCCATTTGAGCGGCCGGAAGTGGAACGACCGGACAGCCGCTGATCTTGCCGTCGATTTGCCACCGGAATTGGCCGACGGTAGGTCGGAAAGAGGGGTCAACCGACCGGCGGCGCATGGTAGGGTTTGGGGTCATGAATGCTTCAGCTGCTCGTGAGAAATGAAGAAGATGATGAATAGTTGGGGTGCAAACAGCAAGGGTTAGGGGTGCACGCAGCAGCACTTGATTTGCCTAAAATGGGGGTGTATTTAGAAATGGAATGGGCTGTACACAGCTGATGGATCAGGTTTGGGTGTGCAGCAATTGGGCGCGCGTTGGGCTTGCATTTGGGCCACTCACCAGGCCCAAAAATCAGACTTTCTTCATTAAACAAAACGCCACCGTTTTGAGCAGTGGTTTGGACCGTGTGACTTGGGCCTGTTGACTTGGGCTGTTGACTTGGCCTGCGTGGGTGCACAAGGACATGGGCGTGGGTGCGCTTAGCAGCCCACACTCATTCACCACAGCAAAACGCACCGTTTAGCCTGCTGACGTGGCAACACTCCTGGTCAATTGCAATTCGGCCCCTGTTCTCTTCTTTAATCACGATAACTTCAATTCTTCCTCCATATTTTACACTTTTGCCCCTATTTTACCAAAATTACTCCAATGCCCCTGAATTCTATAAATTCCTGAAAACACTTAATTTACACCATTAAATCACAGAATAATGCCCAAGAATCAAACAAAAGGAGAAGGAAAGAGGGGCCAAAATCATACCAATTTTGGTTCGATCATACTTTTAATAAAATTGTGTTGTAATTGTTAGGATTGGAACTTTTTTTATCAGTTGTTTTAACCATTTTTCAGATGTCAAAATTCTGAAACAAATTAAACAAATAATCTAAAAAGTTAACATTCAGGCAAAATTTGACAAAACAAACGGGGAAGAGTCGATAGATAATAGTACAACCAAAGATGGTGACAAATAAAACACACGCATAGAACAAAAGAAGTAATACTTGAAGTTATAAAGATGCATTATGTAGTAGTTATTTTATTCGAACAAAGGACCCCTTGCTTTTTCAACCATATTCCGATCAACCTCTTCCCATTTACCTTTCGGGAAAACGTTTTTCGCGTATTCCTTCATGAGGTTGAAGCCAATAGTATGACCAGCGTTAAATCCGAGCTGGACAACTTTTAACTTGGCTTTTAAAGATCTGGCATCGTCATATGTAAGAACCTATCCTTTTTCCTCTAACTTCTGAATTCGTTCCTCCATCAGTAGGATTTTCTCTAAAACTTCCTTGCTATCCTCATGTGGTGAAGAGGAAGCGGTTTTCTTCTGCAATTTCCGACCTCCATCCATCTGTAACAGAGAGCAATTTATTAATTATTTACTTTTAAATGTTTATACAATTTTGCACAGAGACAAAAAGAGAGAGAGAGAGAGAGAGAAAGCAAGGATCATTATCATTCCAATCTCTAGAAGAAAATGACTCTTTCTATCTATTCAAAAACCATGACAGAGAATTCAAACAACTTGCTATAGGCGATTTTGACAAATTTAAAGCACTGAAACTTACAACTAATGGTGGTGGTGGTGGTGGTGGCGACAACGGATGGGGTGTGAAGAAAAATGTGAGAACTTTCAGAATACAGAAATGAGAACGATGGAACTCAACAGAGAGGTAGAGATATTATTTATTAAAATAAGAGAACTGGTTCAATTGGTTTATTACTACTATTAAAGTCTTTATATAATTAATGCAAATCTGTTGGATCAAGTTTATAATCATCCAAAGGCATGGTCATATCAATATTTACGGCTGTTCGAATTTCGATGCAGTGTTTTAAATCACTGCATACTCGCCAAACCCCTTGACTCCTTGAGCCTCCTCGAAACAATAGATAAAGAAACCCCTTGTCTTACAATAGTGTGAAATGATGTGGATTTTTTTTTTTTGGAGAAGAGACAAGTAATGGAGAGGCCCACTATACATTGGAAAAACAGTTGCAGAGAGGACTCCTTACAATTCCTCCTAATAAATGGGTGCATTCCATGTGGTTTGGACAAATTTATCCCTTCTATGGACACATGTACTGTTTGTAAGAGGGAGTAATGCTAAGGGGGTCAGCAAAAGTGAACTCTGTTGAAATAGGTCCATTTACTGTTGGTATAATTATCAAAGTTTGACAACAGGTCATAATATTTACATGATAGGATAATAGAATGAAATGACTTAATAGGGTGGGGTACTTTAGGTATAATATCTATCTATCTATCTATCTATAAACAAATTACTATTATAAAGCAAAAATCACTAATCACTAAATATTATAAAGCAAAAAACCATGGATGGAAAGTCCTGCCATGTGTCTCATTGAGAAACTATCTAAACTATCTTATTGATTTAAACATTTGCGTTTTCTTATGTGGCACGTGTTTTGTATTAAGTATTAATTTGTTTTTAAAAAATAAATAAAACCCAAAAAAAAATTATATAAACAAAAATTAGCATTAATAACTCTTCTTCTCTCGAAGCATTGATATTCTCATTCTCTTAACAATTAAGCGTGTGGCTACTAAGTTACCGTGTAATCACATATCAACCGAAGTGCTCATTCCAACCAAATGTCCATATTTAATAGGGTAGTAAATATTAATTTATATTAATTCATTCAATAACGAAGGATGCATGCATGGATGACTTAAATGCTCTATGAAAAACTATTCGGAAAGTCAAAGAGTAAAACTCCTTGATCTTCTCAATATTAATTAATTGAGATATCATCTGTTGATATTCTTAATTACCATTCTACCTATTTAATATATTCGATAAATTCCAATTACATGGTTACAATTTGTTAACATATAAAATTAAACTAATCATTCTCTTTCCTTATTTTGTTTTTTACTTTTGTCAATATATAAAACTATTCATAGAGACTTCCCTATTCTTAAAGACTAATCTCAATTGTTTGGATGTATAAAATCATGTTAATTATTGTGATTTGCGACTTTTATCTCTAACTAAATTCCGATGGACCTTTTTTTAATTTTATGTGTGTCCCTAAATTTCAAGTTTTAGAGACCATTTTGCATTCTGAGATTGATTGGAATAAGGGAACAGCAATTGATTTTCTACTTGAATCTCTTGAAAAATATAGACTTCTGAAGATGGGCATTGCTTTGAAAGGGATATTTCAATTTTTTTTAATTTTATTTTATATTAGTTATATAATATTAAGTGTTCCTATTAATGCTTCCCTAATTTAATGCTTAAAAGTGATATCAGTAAAACTGATTTATTTGAGGAAATATGTTCATCCAAGTGCAAAGCACGGGTAATGACTAGTTATTATTATTATGAGAAGGCTTCATAATTAATTAGTTTTTATTAATTAATCTCAATTATGTGTGTAATTAAACAACCCTTTGTGTTACCCATTCAGAGTGAGTGGTTTGAGAAGTACATGTGTGTTTTGTGAATCGATAAGGTTTGGATCATTAATTAGTTTTTCTTACTTCATTTAAATTATGCTTTAATTAAACACATGTTTGTCTGGCCATGAGATAAATTAATAGAGTGGTGTGAGAATTGAAAATATTGTTGTGAAGAGTTTTTGGTATTTTTCTTCTTGAATATATAATTAAATTAATAAGTATTTAAAATTAATTGTTATTTATATAATATTTGGTTAAGTTTTTTTTTTTTTTTTTTGTTAATTTAGAGAATTGATTCATTATCTCATTAGTTATGGAACTGACTCTTAATTTTTATTCAGTATCCCATTCATTAATTAATTGATATCATCTATTTGTTTCAGGAAATATGTTCGTCCACGTGCAAATCATGGGTACTGACTAGTTATTATTATTAATATATGTTCCAATTAAAATATTCATCCCTATATATATGGATATCAAGTATTAGGTGTCAAGGTTTTTTTAGTTTTTTTTTTTTTTTTTTTTTTTGAATATACAACAACTGCCGGGACATAGCGAGATTGGGCTCTACTAGCGCAACCCGGACTACAGCTCCCACAAGTGGGGAGAGAGCACCCACAAATGGTGGGACTAAACCCACACTTAGGATTAATGGCCAAGGGGGACAAATAATATACATATATATACATGTACACATTGGGCGTTGAACCGTGGTGATGGAGGCCCCCAAGGGAATGTCCAACCCCATTAGCAAGAGGCCCAAGTGTATCAAGTGTCAAGTTATTACACGATTAGATGAAAAGGAAGTATGGAACCTTCAATGCAAGACATGAATGGGAGATGAAATTAAAAAATGAAGTTAATGCACAATAAGATGGAAAAGGCACATTCAATTGTATTCAACTGAATAGATACTCATATGTAATTAGAATATGGAAAATGCTTGCATACTGACCACCCAATAGGGTGTTGCCACCTGGACCAAACTTGTTCTCTTTGTACTTTTCTCCTTGGTTTGGGTTACGTGAAAACCAAGTCAACCATTGGTTGATCACTGGTCAGTATTCTTGGGTGCTAACCGGTGAGGCGTTGAGCATGCAAGCATTGTTCATTTTGAGGAGTGCTACAATCACTCTCTGAACCTACTCTCTCTTCTCCTTTGGACATTTGTCCATTATTTACTTTTTAGAAATAAATTTTATACCCCTCATTATTTACAATTCAAACCATCCTATCTTTCCAAATTGCCCTTTTATATTCTTTCACCAATAATACAATGACAAGTGGCAGAGTAATTAAAAAAATAATACTACATAATTAAAAAAGTGGGGGATAAATAGATCAGCAGGGGGTGTGCTAGTAGCACCACTTTCTTCTCCCCCATGAGAAAAACTTGGATGGGACAGTCTCATTGACATGCAATGGGACATTCCAATCAAAATGTGCTAGATAATACTTTAAAATATATATTTTTATGAGCAAAAGTGTTCTCTATTTTTATTCTCTCAATGTAAATAACACATTTTGATTGGACGGTTCCATTGTCGCGTCAATGAGACCGTCCCATACAAGTTTTTCTCCTCCTCCATTATACATGTCTTCTCACCGAATCAATTTCATTTCCCAATTTATTCCTCTTATTTGGCTTTTTTTTTTCCATACCACTCGTCTTCCTCAAGCTCAAGGTCCCAATTTTCCCTTTAATATTTGATACCAAAAAATGAAAAAATACGTTGTAAGTGGGAGAGAGAAGAAAAGTAAAACTTTTGTTTAAATTACTGTACCACTTGTCATTCAGTTATTCAAGGAGTTTCTATGCCATTACAATTTGTTAACATATAAAATGAAAAAAAATAAAATAATAATTAAACTAATCATTATCTTTCCTTATACTGTTTTGGCTAAATTCCCTCATTTGACCCTTCAATTTAGGCAGTTTTCGAAACTGTTCTATGCATAGACATCAGCGTGTAAGCATTCATGTTGTTAAGCGTAAAATGGTCACAGTATGTAATCATTCACAATATTGCATGTTCAATAATTGAACATTAAGATTACGCGATGAAAACTTGATTCAGATG
Source organism: Acer campestre (assembly GCA_954870605.1). Lineage (NCBI taxonomy): Eukaryota > Viridiplantae > Streptophyta > Magnoliopsida > Sapindales > Sapindaceae > Acer > Acer campestre. The sequence continues at coordinate 27,674,814 of OX940811.1, read as the reverse complement.
AGACAATCTCAGCGTGTAATCATTAACCAGTTGCATGTTCACTATGATATATTGCAATTACACTATGATACAAGTAAAATGGTCACGATTCACATTTGATTGTTTATATTTTTAATTTTGGAAAAATATAATTATTTGAGTTTTTTACATTTCATTCTTTATATTTTATACAATTGTTTTTGTTTTTAAAACATTAATCATATTTATGTGATGAAAAAAACTTCTGGCAAAGTACGTCATAAGTAATAAAGAATAACATCTAACATGGAAGGAATGAATCAGTCCAAAAACATTTAATGTATATACCAACAGGGACATAATTATCATTTGCTCAGTGCTTCCATTATATCAAAGTAACTCAAAATTTATACATTTCTGAGTATAAACCTAGTAATTAAAACGCATATAATCAAAATGATGGCAAAGATGGGAAGATGATGGACTGCAGCAAGTTGATAAAAGGGAGCATGAATTAGACGTCATTCTTCACTTGGAAAAGATGATGAACTATGTTTGAAGGATGTGGGGGTGACTCCGTAGGTATATCAGTTTCAATAGGTGGAGATGGTTGTCGGGCACGTCGTGCAGACAAGGACAAATTGGGGACCTTTGGATAGATCAACGTCAATGTCCGCCCAAGAATTTTGTTCCTCCTCATGTCCCGTGGGGTGCACTAATTCCAACTTAAGAGCATCAACTCGACACTTAAACCTCTCCGCCAAAAACGTATTAAGAACTTCTGTATAATTGGACAGAACAATCAGGGTCAATTCGACTAATGCTGATGAGTTATTTTTTAGTTGGCTGGAGATTTCTCTCATGTTCACCAAAAAAAAAAAAATGGAAATTATTAACAACGTTAGAAATTTATTTAGGAAAATAAAGACTTTTATTGAAGAAAAAACAAAATTCATTAACAAGACGCCGTCGGATGGAGCATGCGAAAGCTTAATCATATTTGAAGTCTAGAAATTTGATTTTCAAATAGAACTAACAAGTACGTGAAAATAGATTTAAAAAAAAAAAACTTAGATGAAGAACTTTGTCATTTCTGAGAACAACTACTTTGCCTACAACGAGCACCACAACCCGGTGTATATAAGAATCTCTTGGACGATCCCACCCTCACTTTAAAAAAAATATATTTTCACTTGATCCAGACCGGCGCCCTCTTGTCCCATCAATGAAATAGCCTTTCACTTGTTAGAAAGATAAAATCAACTTTGCATATTCCAATATTCATGAACCATGGGAAGTTGAATTTCATTTATGAATCTTGGGAGATTAAAGTCATGTATTGATGTATCTAGAAAGTTTAAAAGTCCTTTGTTTTATTCTGAAGTGTCCTTTGATAATTTTATTTTTTTGATCATACAACAACTATCAGGACCGGCGAGATTGGGCTCTACAAGCACAGCCCGGACTGTAGCTCCCACATACTGGGAGAGAGAGACCATAAATTGGTGGGACAACACCCACACTATTGATGGGACTATGAAAACTTGCATATATTCATGCATGCCATGGGGTTTGAACCATGGTAGTGGAGTCTCCTTTTAGAGAGTCACCCCACGTTGGCAATAGCTCATTGGCTGTCCTTTGATTATTTCAATGGGTTATCTATAATGCTATATAGTTTTCAGCGTGCAATCATTGACCAGTTGCATGTTCAAATATCTAGATGAAACAATGTCAAAGATTACACGATGGAAAGTAATCAACCTTACATGATACATTAAGCGTAGAGTGTAACCATGCTAACTTTTCAGGTTGGGCTTAAATTTTCAAAAGTCCCTTTTTTATTTACTTTTATATTTTTAATTTTTTTGTGCTTGAGCTTAAATTTCAAGTTTTAGAGTCCATTTTCATTCTGAGATTAATTGGAATAAGGGAAAAGCAATTGATTTTCTATGGACATCTCTTGAAAAATATAGAGTTCTAAAGATGGGCATTGCTTTCGAAGTGATATTTCAATTTCTTATTTGTTTTTTTTTTTTTATATAAGTTATTATAATATTAAGTGTTCCTAGTAATGTTTTCTAACTTTAATGCTTAACGGTGATATCACTAAAACTGATTTATTTTAGGAAATATGTTCGTCCACGTGCAAAGCACGGGTACTGACTAGTTATTATTAATATACGTTCGTTCGAACTAAAATATCCATCCGTATATTAGGATATCAAGGATCAAGCGTGAAGTTATTACACGATCTGATGAAAAGGAAGTAAGGAACCTTCAATGTGAGACACGAATACGAGATGAAATTCAAAAATGAAGTTAATACACGATAAGATGGAAAAGGCACATTCAGTTTAATACACAAATGAATAAATACTCATTTCTAGTTATTGTTTACTTTTCTGCTTTCTATAAAGAAACAATAAAATAATGGTTGGGTACCCTATGCAGTACTAAATGGATATTGACCCTTACCATCAAAATGCACTGAAGGGTGAGACACATCATAACCCTAAAGGCTTGATGTGACCAATTGGGACTGTAAAAAGAAAAATATATTTAAAACCCCAATGTCAATATCAAATCGATAGGTTTACTATTTCCCAATGTTGCAGTTGTGTTTTTCTAAGCAATGTAAAAAGACTGATTCGTAGGACGAGTTGATGTGTCTTAATGACCAAAAATGTGAGTTCATCAACCTTTAAATTTTCCACATCTTCATATTTTATAGTATTACATATAAGGGAATAAATTATTTAAACACAAGAAACTTTGTTTATACTTGTCATCAAAAAGGTGTCTCTTCAACGGCTGACGTAACAAAGTAGGTGAATCTATTACAATCTTTATCGATTATTTGTTCCAAATCCAAAAAAAACACAACTCTATAACTCGATAACAATAACTATAAAAAAAATCAACCGGTTGATAAGTTCCACTTTTAATGTAAGTTAAACGAAATTAAATTTATCATATCAAGATGTATATAAATGTAGAAATATATACAGAAATATCCAAATGCGGACATCCTAATATAACTTCTAAAGGATATGGAATGTGAGTCACTAGTTTTGACAATTGCATACACACTTGAGTCAAAGCATGTAAAACTAGTGGCTCACATTAGGATTATCCTAATGAAGTTATATTAGGACGTCATAAATATTAGAAAAGCATGTAAAGCTATATAAATATATGTATTTAAATGAACTGACCGCATACATGAATTGTATAACGGAAAACGATCTATCACGAAATATTTCAAAACTGCTAATTTCATTACAATTAATCAAACATAAAGCCAAATAGTCAAGTACATTATTATAGAATACAAAACAAGACGACGGTCAAAAAGAGCAGTCACTATTTGTTTCCTTTTGCTTTATATGAGGTTGCTATGTAGATTTATTTGAACAACATAATCGTGAAGGTAAATTAGTTAAATGGTTACAGAACATATCCAGCTATATGTTCCCCAAACCATCAAATAAAATTTGTGGTGCAATAAAGAGTTGTAAAGCAATACCTTAATGTTCTGATGCTCTATACGTTCCAGTCTAATGTTTTGGACAGTGGAAGTGGGCAGGATTAGAGTGTCACAAGGTCGGTTTAAAATCAAAAAATGATCAATCAACGTTGGCCCCAATGTCAAAAGTAAACACTTTCACCATACGCTAACTTCAGACATTCCAATGCCTCATCATCGTAAGTTATGGTCAAATTAAATCGTGATGAGACATTGAAATTGTAAGATCCTTTATTTGTATTAGCTTGATTTCATTGTAAAACTCTCTATATTTGTATTAGTTGTTGCTTAGGTGATTCTTGGAAGAAAGAAGCCTCAAAGGTGAAGAAGCAACATCTTGTGCAAATTTCGCATACTTGGATGCTAAGGTATCAAGATTCTTCTTTCTCTTATGAGGCGTAAGTGCACACATACACAACTCATACATGTTTGTCCCTGAATTGTTGTTCAAACATTTGGTATAACACTTTCACAGACATTTAGTATGCACATGCATTTATCTCATTGTTGACAATCTTGTAGAATTGCATGTTTTCTCACTATCGCTTAGATATGGCATGTTTATGTTGAATAGTGTTTATTGGTTTGTGTTTCTTGTGTTTTGGACTTTAACATGATCTTATTTGATTCTTTATTAAGTCTTGATCATTTCGGTTACTCATTCATTAAGTTTCAAGTCTGTACGATGTAGTTATGCTACTTTGCATTCTCATCCGTTGAGTTGTCTTCATCGTCATTTTCCAAGATGTATTCTCAACCTTTTGTCAAAGTTTCATAGTCTTAGTTGTGTGTGAGGGATTCATAATTTGTAATCCAAAAACGGGTTTGAAATCGGAGTTCGGAGGCCCGAATACGGTTGAAGAACGTGAGAGGAGTGTGGTTGGCTAAAAGCCAACCATTGGTGTCCACGTGTGAGCCACGTGTGTCACACGGGCAGAACACCTTTCTGCCCATGTGTGGCACATGCGCCCCCACATGTGGAGGTGACATGGCCAGCCCTCATTTGTTGGTTGCTTTCCCTCTTTCTCTCTTTTAAATACAATTTTCCTTCCCTCCAAACACATCTTGGAAAAATTGAAAAGAAAAGGAAATTGTGCAGAATTTTCTCCAAGTTTTTAGTATCTTGATTCAATCATATCTTTCTCATTTCAACTTTGAATCACTTGATTCAAAAGTCAAAATTATTGGTCTTGATGAGAGCTACAAACCCCAAGCATTTCCATAGCCATTTGATTTCGTGGTTTTCTGTTGTGAACCAATCTCAGTCCAAGATTTGTGTTTGTAAGTGATTCATCTTCTTCTTACTTTCATTGTTGATCATCTCTTTAATCTTCTTATTTGATTGATGAAAAGTAATATGAATGATGTTAATTCACATGCTAGGGTTATATGATTGATTGATTTTTTGAGTTTATCTTTTGTGATTTCATATAAACATATTTTTGATAAACTTGAATAACATGAACTTGATTCTAGAAATATATTGTGATCTTGAGCTTGATTGTTGATTTCTAGGTTTAGTTACATGTTCTAAGAGCTAGAATACTTTGATTGTGATATTCTATAATCTAGTTCTTGTTTGATTCACATGCTTTGATTTCTTAATAGATTTTATGATTGTGTTTTGATAGCATATTCTAGAATTTCTCTAAGCATGTTCATAGAGCTTGATTAATCATCTAGCTTTATTTGTTTGTGATTTGCATCATTTGCAGCACTTAGATTATTGCCTTGTGATAGGTTGAAGTCTCTTGCAAAGTGAGTGAAGCTTTGTATTGAGCAAGAAGTCTTGGCTAGGAATGAGTTCCGGATAGCCAAGAAAAAGTCTTAGCAAGGAGTTGCGTACTCTGAATAGTTGAGCTAGGGTAGCTTGGCTAGGATCTGAGTGATCTAGATTGCTAAGCAAAGAAATCTTCCTAGAGGCTTGAGAGTCTTGGATAGGGAGTTGCTCTCTAGAGGTGTAGGACACATCTTGGATAGAGAGTAGGCTTAGTGAATCACTAGCCCGAGGGCTGATTAGGAGGTGATAGCTTGAAGTGGATATCATAGTGTTGATAGCTTTGAGTGTGTAAGTCCTTTTCGTATAGTGGATTTGCTTTGCCGGTGGTTGTGATATCAACCCATGGATGTTTCCTTTTTGAGGTTTTACCGCGTAAAAAACATTCTGTCTCATTTTCGCTTTAAGTTTTTGTTTATCATCCATATTTTACTTGTATCGATTCTCTTGTATATTGATGATTCACATGCATTGATTATTTCTATACCAGTAATATATCATTTCAAGTATTCATTTCATTCTTATATTCCACATTTTTGAATGTTGGAAGAATTTGGAACTATACCTATTCACCCCCCCCCCCCCCCCCCCCCCTCTAGGTATATAACACTATTGCTTTAAGGGAATTTCAGAAATTTCTGAAGTGAGAGTTCTGTGAATGAAAAAAGTAGGAAAGGATGTCAAGGAAAATAGCATTAATATGCAAGATACAGAAGATCGTGTAACTGACACAATTTGATCAGCAGACATGGCCACCAAACAGCCCTAAAATGGGAGTGTGAGCATCTCCAAGAGTCTCTTTTGGAGTATCATTTTTGCAGCTCCAAGAGGTGCCTAAAATAATGTTTTGGTAAAGCTCACTGCTGAGTGTTGAATCCATTAATAAAGGGGTCCATATAATATTTTCTAGTGGATTCAATCCCTATAAGTGGGCTCCACGGACCACGGTTAAAAATATATATACATATTTCTATATGTATATATTGTTAGGATTATGCTCAATAGCAAGAGTGTAATAATGTAATTAACAATCTTTTTCATATTAATAAAGTAATTTCTGTTTTAAACAAATCTTATAGCATTTATAGTTTAATAATTGTCAAAGTAAATAATCATAAGGTCTAAAGACTATGAGAAAAGAAGAATTGTTCATACATCTGGATATGTATGTGGTAGACACAATTCTTTAGTTAGTCTTGAATATCGTTCACAACTTAAGTTAAAGGTTGGGCACCTTTATCTTGTTAAAGTTGTAGAATTCTTTTGCTAGCATTTGAGTGGGATCAAATGAGATATGATGAGTCTAAAATCATCGGAGTGTCTTCGAGCAAAAGAATCTAGTGCACTAGGTGCATTGAACAGGATCACAATGAAATACTTTATCTATAACCGTCAGTAGATAAAAGTAATTTCATTATCAGGACAATCGGAGAGTCTATCTTAATCCTCAGATAAATGATGGACTTATGGTTGCAGGTGATATCATTTGAGCTATCAATGAGTACGATTATATCGCATAGTCTATCCTCGATAGTTTGGTGATATTCATTTGTTAATCGATAGAGGACTTCATTTATAGATATGGACATCGTGGCTCCATTTATTAAATGAGAGTATAATATCATCATATGGATGTTTTGAGGTAATTGGATATTAAATCTCAACGTTGAGTTTTCAGTAGTGTCTATTGAAAACATGGCTTCTGGACAAGTCAAAATATCCAAGTTCAAAACGTGGTCATATGAGTAAATATGGTAACTTGGAGAGTTATAGGCGGTCTATGAACTCTTGGCGATTACTGATATTAATCACGAGGATACACTATCTCCAATATGATTGTCTAGGGTATGAATGAGGAAACATTTTAAGAGTTCAATTTTAGGTCTTTAGTGGAATGAGTTAAAATTAATGGATCGGACCTAAGTGAATCATTTGTTGATTGTGATTAGGTTATGTCTACTGAAGCTTAAATTTAGATAGCCCGCCAAGATCCCCAATCCACACGGACTTGCATGGATCACTTGATATATTCTACCGGACCGATTTAGGGTCCATCTAGAATTGCATTTAATATATTAAGAATATAATTTGCACATTATTTATGTAATGGGCTGCTAAATTATATTTATATATTAATGGATGACATGTGGGCTTGTTTCTTTTAGTAAGAATAGGTCTAGTTCACATGTGGGCTTTTTATTTAAAGTCCTATGGATTTAATGAAATAAGAAAATAATATTTGGGCCCAATATTAGTATATGGGGCGGCAAGGTGGTTAAAATAACCTTAATATTATTTTGTTTTCATTATTTAATTAAATAAGAATTAATTAATTTATTAATTAATTGTTTAATTAAGAAACAAATCTTTTCTAAATAGGAAATATGATTCCTATTGGTATACTATTGGTAATAGTGTACTTAAATTAAAAGACTTGTTTGACAAGGAAATAAATAATTAATTTTATTTATTTAATCAAATAAGAAGTCTTTTTAATTTAGTCAAATAAGGAATAAAAGATTATTGAGTTGGATTAGGGTTTGAACTCTTAGAAAGTGAATTAGGGTGCAACTAAGACTCCTATATTTTTGGAGTGAAAATTGCGGAAACCCTAATCCCTTTTGGAAAAAGAATTCGGCCACCCTAGTTAAGAAAGAGAAAAGAAAATTTGCCACATATAAGGCCATTATGATTTTCGGCCAGACCTAGGGTTTTATGTGCAGAATTTTTCTTCTTCTTCTTCTTCTCAACTCATAGTTAGAGATTTTTTTTTTCTACTAAAAACAAAAGGAACATAGATTATTCTTTGATGGTGTATTGTTTGCTTATTCATTAATAAGCTTGTATATACTACATCGATTAAGGTTCACGCGAGTTTCGATCATAAGATTGAGAACTCAAAAGTGACCGGAATAATCTTAGGTTCCTTTAGATTGTTTTTGGGACTAACGAATCAAGAAAAGTTTGTTATATCCGATCTCAGGTTTGCAATTCAAAGAAAGGGAGACCACGCTCCTAGGTGATCCACATTCGTGCTAAGATTGAAGATCTTGCGGATTACCATCGATGCAAGTCAATCGGATCACGCGACAAGAGGTATTAATCTTTTGTTTATTCTTTATATATCTTTAATTAATCAAAAGGGTTTAAGGTTCATAAAATTGGAAAAATTTTAAAAGCTACTCAAACTAATTTTTTTTAGTCTCGCTTCCTCTGCGGGTATATTTTTCCCTACATATATATATATACTATAAGTGAGCTCCACTGACTTGAACATTTTTCTATTTATATATATTAAATAGAAATTTCCAAATGAGAACGTCATGATATAACTTCATGCTTCGTTTCGTTATTGAAGATTCCATTTTTGCTCACCTCACTTCAAAGGTTCACATGTGTCCAGGGAGGGGGTATTTTTGTTTAAACACATAATAGTTTTTGCTAAAAATACCCCTTCCATGACACATATCAAGTGTGAGGGAGGAGGATAATGCTCACCCCCATTAAGGGGGTTGAGCAAAAGTCAACTCGTTATTGAATGTGAGCCAAACCTTAGGGAGGGTGGCTGCAATTTGCTCTTTTTAATATATGAATTGTCTCAATTACCCTTTAAAAAAGCTATTTTATGTCAACTTGGAGAAGCCCAAAATTGTGGCTTTTCTTGACCTTTTATAAAACATATGAATTATCTCAACTACCCTTTATAAATTTTAGATATTCCACTATGACTCTTTCATTATAAATACATTGTCAACACTTTTTTGTAATTCACACAATCAAAAGCTATTTCTGAAAATACATTGCAACACCTTTTTTTTTTTTTTTTTTTTTTTTTTTGTGATTTACCCAACCAAAAACCTTTTGTTAGAAGCTCTACTACAAAAAGATCTACTCTAGAAGCTGTACTTGAAAAGCAATAACAAACATACTCTTAGTCCATAACAGGAAGTAGGTGAACACAAGTCAGAACTGAGTTAGGGGTAATTGAGTCATTATAAAAATTTCACATGGTTAATTTTTGGAATTAACTAATATTTTTGAAGTGGAGGGAGGTGATTGTGAAAAAATGGAAAAGTTATTTCTAGTTGTGTAGGAGCAAACCTCAGGGTCCTTGGTTGCAATTTGCGATTTTAATATGTATATAACAGACTTTGCTTATTCGTGTATACTAGCTTAACAAGAACTTGTACTGTGTAAGTATCAAACGGGGGAACTGTTCGAAATCTTGTACCTGTAACAAGATCTTTAATTAACACCTCACCCATTCGTGTCGAAGGTATGACGTTGTCTGTTTTGGTCCTAATTTTGTTTTTGAGTATATTTTTGTTTGTATCGATTTGATTATTATGGCTGGGTATGTAGTCATTGGAAAAAGTTTTGAGTCTGGGTATGGCGTTGTCTGTTTTGATACTAATTTTGTTTTTGATCATATTTTTAGTTGTTTCAATTTCATTATTCTGGGTTGGTGTGTATTCATTGGTAAAGGGTTTCAGTCTTGGTATTGCATGTTGAACATTCAACGAATTATTTATACCCACCATACCGTTTGTTGCTGGAACCAAGTGATATTGTTTTACTTCACATGTTGGCTCTAATTGATTAGGTTGTGTACGTTTTACATTTTTAGGGCCACTTTCCTTGTTTTGTTTTTCGTTTTGCCTAAGAGATCGAAATGGGTATTTCTACAAGATATAGTGCAATTCGCGACCCATATTTCGTATAGGTTAGTGTGATGCTAATCGATCACATTAGTTCATAATAACAACCATACCATTGTGTGTGTAAGTTGCTGCTTTTTATAGGCATATTTTTTGTTAGATACTGAACTTTATAAATTTGCTTATGATTATGTGTTATTGGTAGTGCAAGATGTATGTAGAATTATAATGTTCATAAACCCATTCTCAGACCGTTGGTCTTTTAGGCTGTTACGTATTTTTTAAATGTTTGTATGCTATACTGAAATATGCAGGTTGTTGAAACAAAAAGTTCCTTCCAAAACTACGCATCTTTATAACTTTTTTCTTTGTGGCGAGGACTAGAGCTGATCTCGTCAGTAATGAGGACGAGGTTATTAATGTCTTACTATACCAGATGCATAGGCACATCAAACTAGCCAAGTTTTTTTTCCAAGTTACTTGAAGGGAAGATAGCGTCTATGTCTTCTCGTGGGTCGTCGGTTGCGTCTAGCGCGAATATGCATGAGATTGGGAAGACATATATGGTGATAAAGCGAAATGGGGAACGACTTATTAAAGACCAAGAATAGGCTCACAGATGTACAAACTGATATAGACACCAACAAAAGGACGGGAATGGAAAGCTGTATTAGGGAATCTGTTGTGTTATTAATTAGTTATATAGCTTTTATTTGGTAGTATGTTACAGTAAAGAAAATAGTGTGGATGGCGATTGCATGTTGAAATTGTAGCTGTGTTTTCGTCATCATTCGATGACAGTATATTAAAGTAGGTATAATTTTTTTGTGTTCCTTAATGAAGAGAATGAAGCATTATGGATCATATCATTTCTGTTCTACCCAGCTTTGTGTAGAAAACATATAGTATGATATATATCCTAATGCTGATCGTAAAATGACAATATCAAATGTCCTTCAAGGGTGGAAAACCCTAGTCAGATGATGCAATGAACTTATATGTAATAGTCATAAACACCAGGATTTATTGATTGCGACAGATAACCAAAACCAATTATATACAGTTTCATCATTACCTCATTTCTATTTCTACTGACAAAAACCTTTATTAGTGAACTCCTCCGATCGAATACTGTAATCCCCGTTCATTGGCTTTGAACTTGGCTGGAATTTATACGTACTGCTAACGCATAACACTTGACATTAAAATTTATTACACATTCATCTTGACAAAGAAAGCAATACACGAGTTGAAGTCCCCAATGTAATCCAATGGACATATATTGCTGTGACGTTAAAGGTAATATATCTTGATAATTGCGTAGGGAATAGAAGGATATTCTGAGTTTCTGACAGACGGAGTGTTGGAGACTTGGAGATATAAATCGTCCTTTCACTTTTATCGATGCATCAACTCAAATTTTGAAAGATGAAATATATATAATCAAATGTACAGGTTAACTTTTAACAACACCGATTGAGTAGATGTATCGTTTTGTTGGTTCTACTTGTACAGATTACAAGTGTAATAGTAAAATGAGTTACCATGAAATATACTATATTTGTACTTATTTAAAAATAAATAGATGTTTCGGATACCATGAAATATACTGAATTGGGAAGTTAATTTAAAATAAATAGATGTACTAGTTATATATTTTTTGTATAATTACAATTACGACAAAAAAAAAACTAAATAATAAGGATTGCACGATTTCTCACACCAACCCATGGAAACATAGCGGCGTTGCTACACTGAAACACCATCATGTAATGTATTGTAATACACGATTTTATGAATTATATTAATACAAGTAACAAACTGACGTAAGTTGTTGCATTTGAGTATGATAAAATAACATGTCAATTTGTGAAACACGTACTTAACCAGAGGTATATTTGCTACAAATTTTGATTTAATTTTGTTAAAATAAATTAAAAATTAAACTAAGATCAGGAATAAAATTATGTGTCTCTGTCTCCCGAGGACTATGTTCTGCCATATTCTTCTTCTTGGGTTCTATATAAATCTGAGTCTTGCAGGTCACTTTAACAAATAAAGGGGATTATTGGGAGATTTTCCTGTAATATTTATGCCTTCAGTTATTGTGTAGTAGTTACCAATGTTTTCTTATTAGCAATAAGGGTACATAGGTAAATTTGAAAAATAAATATAAATTATACCAATTATTAATAAATTTAATTGACTCTCCACATTTACTATCCCTGTATCTCCGAATATCTTCTATCATCTTTTTATGGTTCGGTCTCGTCAACTCCTAGTCGAATAACAGGCCGAGTTATGGACAATCGTAGTTTCCGGCCATGTTTATATAACTAAATTTCCATGGAGACGGTAGTCGGTAAGATTATGGTTTTGGAGTTGGTTGTTATTAATGTTTTGGAATTGGATTTTGCCGAAAATGGGGTCAAAGAAAAGTACAACAGTTTGATTATAAAAACCAATAAAAATTGGTTATCTTCTATACTTAAAGTTCTGATGACAATAACCTTTAAATCGACCACTATTTGGGATTCATGGATTCGAAGATCCATGGATCAAAAATCTTGATTCAAACCTCCATGGTTCTTCAACCCTCGACCTACCTGTTATTTAACTAAAAAAATTAACTTTAATTGTAATCCCAAAAGATGTATGGTGGGGACTGGATTTGACTATTTTCTTTTTGTTTTTTAGAAACAAGGGTTTTGAGTGGTTGTGACGGTGTTATGAGGTGGACGGTGGGGAAAATTTTATGGGTTAAGTATGTTATCAAGTGTACTTCTAATGTTTAGATCTGAAAAGTTTTGTTATTACAAAGTTAATTACTAACCGGGGAAGGGGGTAATGCTCAACCCCCTTAGATTGGGGGTTACTTGGTGAGCAAAAATGATGTTACTTTAAATAATATTTTGGAAGGTTTCGTAACAAAAAAAGTGACACCCTATAAAATTGTATCATGTATAACTAAAGTTTTTTCAACATTGGTGGTTACATTTTACATGATAAATTTGACATCGCTTATAACCTCCTGTAACATTGGTATTAGATGTTACTGATCGTGTTAGGTTGTGGTGTGGACCATATCATGTCAATATTGCAACACATGTGATGGCGTATTCCGCTAGGGTGGGGCCGGGGTGAGTAAATAGGAACTCAATGTTAATATTTGGTTGTTCGCTAGGGAATCTTGTGTATACAGGTAAGTTAAATCGCTTGTAAGTTGCAATCTACTACGGAAATCAATGTTTATTCAGTGCAACACGTGTACAATTTTTTTAAAAATTGGACGAGATGCATGGCAAACAGGATTACCCAAGGAATCATCCAATTGTTTGTAATTGTTAATTGTTGATAACTGTACAGTAACATATTGAATATGACGCGAGTCTTCAACCGTTTCTATATAGTGAGGTATTAATAAAAATCATATTAATACAAAGATTAATAGGACCAGGTGTTAGTTGTGGTGTGGACCTTCTGGTGTAATTATTGTAATACATGTTATATCGTGTTAGGTTGGAGTGATAGTAGTCATCGTGTTAGAATGATGTGTTGAAAATGTTTTGAAAATGTATGTTATATCATGTTAGGTAGGAGTAATAGTAGTCATCGTGTTAGAATGATGTGTTGACAATGTTTTGAAAATGTATGTTATATCGTGTTAGAATGATGTGTTGACAATGTTTTGAAAATGTATGTTATATCGTGTTAGGTTGGAGTAATAGTAGTCATCGTGTTAGAATCATGTGTTGACAATGTTTTGAAAATGTAAATGTTACACACGAGTGCACTGTCCAGTGATAATGTGATTGGGTAAGGACATATGTGCAAATGGTAAATAATGATTGTTGGTCGGTTATGCTGCTGACTCACTCTATTGTTGCGTTCGTGTAAACCTCATATGCCATCCATGCCCTAATCAACGGCACGCTCGAAACGTGGAATTTCCAAGGTGGAGTCGTTCTGTCTAATATAAATTCAGCAAACTGGCACGTGTAAATGCCGCACTGGATACTGAAAAGTGAAAACATAAATAGAAAGTATGAAAATAAATACATATATATATCATGAAGACTGAAAACGAAATCAACTGTTGCAAAGGGATATGCCAGAAAAGACTATTAATTACGTATCCAACCTTCTGGATTGGAAGATCTGGTCTGACGTACTCAACAGCCTTGAATGGCTTTTTACGTACTTCTATCCCCTTATGCTCATAGTACCCAGACTGGTGGAGAAGGGATGGCATTCGGTAGCTAATACAGTCTATTTCCCTTACCCTTACCCTTACCCTCACCCTTGACATGCTTTTGGCACGTAGAGAGTCGTAAAAAGTGAACACCCCATATTCAGGGAAGAGATGGCAGAGAACCCAGTGGTTGCCCACATTACAGGGGATTATAACCTATAAAGGTGATCCAAAGATAAGAAACAGGTTTAGCAATTGATGTCATGAAACGTTAGTAATAAGGAAAAATAGTACATGAAAGATAGCCCACCGAATTCATATTCCACCATTCGGGTCAAACTAGAATTGACCCACTGCCTCTCACAGCATCCATACACTGTTCGTGTCGTGGACGAAGGACATGACATCAATGTCTGGAATCCCAGAATCCTCTATTTTTCTACCCCTCTTTCGTACCACTGTGTTCGTTTTCAATGTTGCCTTCAATGAGTCCCATTTTTGAACAAAGTAACGATGTTTAAAGGATTCGTGTTACTTTGTCGGAGACAGGGAGTTGTTATACTCAGTAAATGACTGTTGGATACACAGTTACTTGGATATACTTACGTAGAATGAACAGTCGACCATTGTGATGTCCTATGCATACTCGTCATATTTGGAACAACTCCGCCTCAATAAAACATCCATAAAGCTATCGACATGCTGATAGAATTTTGGTTTGTATTAAAAAGGATTGTTTAAGGTGTTCTGCCAAAACATAAAAGGATAAATAACATATATAATAAATAGAATGTACAAAAACAGTTATAATTACCAGGCTAGAGAACCGCACCGACGGGCTCTTCATGTCGAGAAAATTTTGCCAAGTAAATTGCTGTTCTTGACCCACGTAAAGACTTGTAGGGAAAAATCGTACCCGCAGCGGAAGCAAGACTAGAAAATAGTTTGAGTAGCTTTTAAAATTTTTCCAATTTTATGAACCTTAAACCCTTTTGATTAATCAAACATATATAATAAAGTAATAAAAGATTAATACCTCTTGTCACGTGATCCGATTGACTTGCGTCGATGGTAATCCGCAAGATCTTCAATCCTAGCACGAACGTGGATCACCTAGGAGCGTGGTCTCCCTTCTCTTTGAATTGCAAACCTGTGATTGGATTTAAACAAACTTTTCTTGATTCGTTAGTCCCAAAAACAATCTAAAGGAACCTAAGATTATTCCGGTCACTTTTGAGTTCTCAATCGTATGATCGAAACTCGCGTGAACCTAGATCGATATAGTATTCACAAGCTTATTAATGAACAAGCAACTAGAACACAATCAAAGAATAATCAATGTTCCTTTTGTTTTTAGTAGAATAATAGATTTCTAACTATGAGTTGAGAAGAAGAAGAAGAAGAAAAATTATGCACCAAAAACCCTAGTCATTAAAGTGGTGGCCAAAATCTATATGTGTACATATATATGTGGCCGAAATTTCTCTTCTTCCTTCTTTAGGGTTGGCCGAATTCTCTTCCTAAAATAATTAGGGTTGCCGCAATTTCCAAACCAAAATTAATTAGTTTGAATTGCACCCTAATTCCTATTTAGAAAAGATTTCCAAAACCTAATCAAACTCATAAATCTTTTATTCCTTATTTGACTAAAATAAAAAGACTTCCTATTTGATCAAATAAATAAAATTAATTATTTATTTTCCTTGTCAAACAAGTCTTTCTATTTAATTATACTACTACCAATAGTATACAAATAGGAATCATATTTCCTATTTAGAAAAGATTTGTTACTTTAATTAAACAATTAATTAATAAATTAATTAATTCTTATTTAATTAAATAATGAAACAAAATAATATTTAATGCCATTATAGCATGTTGCCGCCCCACATATATACATTGGGCCAAATATTATTTTTCTTATTTCATTAAATCCATAGGTCTTTAAATATAAAGCCCACATGTGAACTAGACCCATTCTTAATAAAAGAAACAAGCCCACATGTCATCCATTAATATATAAATATAATTGTGCAGCCCATTACATAAATAATGTGCAAATTATATTCTTAATACATTAAATTGCAATTCTAGATGGACCCTAAATTGGTCCGGTAGAATATATCAAGTGATCCATGCAAGTCCGTGTGGATTGGGGATCTTGGCAGGCTATCTAAATTTAAGCTCCAATAGACATAACCTAATCACAATCAACAAATGATTCACTTAGGTCCGATCCATTAATTTTAGCTCATTCCACTAAAGAGCTAAAATTGAACTCTTAAATAAAGACAGAAAAGGAAGATGCTTCCTCATTCATACCCTAGACAATCATATTGGAGATAGTGTATCCTCGTGATTAATATCAGTAATCGCCAAGAGTTCATAGACCGCCTATAACTCTCCAAGTTACCATATTTACTCATATGACCACATTTTGAACTTGGATATTTTGACTTGTCCAGAAGCCATGTTTTCAACAGACACTATTGAAAACTCAACGTTGAGATTTAATATCCAATTACCTCAAAACATCCATATGATGATATTATACTCTCATTTAATAAATGGAGCCACGATGTCCATATCTATAAATGAAGTCCTCTATCGATTAACAAATGAATATCACCAAACTATCGAGGATAGACTATGCGATATAATCGTACTCATTGATAGCTCAAATGATATCACCTGCAACCATAAGTCCATCATTTATCTCAGGATTAAGATAGACTCTCCGATTGTCCTGATAATGAAATTACTTTTATCTACTGACGGTTATAGATAAAGTATTTCATTGTGATCCTGTTCAATGCACCCAGTGCACTAGATCCTTTTGCTCGAAGACACTCCGATGATTTTAGACTCATCATATCTCATTTGATCCCACTCAAATGCTAGCAAAAGAATTCTACAACTTTAACAAGATAAAGGTGCCCAACCTTTAACTTAAGTTGTGAACGATATTCAAGACTAACTAAAGAATTGTGTCTACCACATACATATCCAGATGTATGAACAATTCTTCTTTTCTCATAGTCTTTAGACCTTATGATTATTTACTTTGACAATTATTAAACTATAAATGCTATAAGATTTGTTTAAAACAGAAATCACTTTATTAATATGAAAAAGATTGTTAATTACACTATTACACTCTTGCTATTGAGCATAATCCTAACAAGACTGTGGTAGTACATGAAATGTATTAGATGCAAGTAAAAAAGATAGATAATAAGAGGATGAAGAGGTTACAAAAGTTAAAGTTTAAATTTATGAAATATCATCGCTGGTGGTTTTCAGGAAAGCGGCATGTTCGGTGTCCAGTAAATCGTCTTCATCACTAATATCAAGGAGCTGTCCGCTTTTTACTTGCTTTCGCTTCTTCCTTTTCTCGGGATCGATCCAAAGGATGTTCAGAAATTTGGATCTCTTCCGCTTCCTCGCGGTTTCTATATCCCTTTTTGGGTAGTTGTCTGGTATTTCTTTCCAATAAAATTATACTTCCTTCCACTCCCGGGATCATCAAGTTGGGATCCGAAGATTTGTAAGGTTCGAGATCTCTGGATCGATCGTATGTTTGCAGCTTATAGGGGACCCTGTACGAGCTTGTGTCACAGCTAATGCAATTAAAAGCATTGCTATATGATGAAAGAAACATTGCTATATGATCAAAGAAACTCGAAGACTGACTAAACCGTAACTTGTATGTACCCATTTGGATAATGCTAAATAGGTAATAAGAAAGCAAAAAATAATAAATGGGTAACGCGGAATAGGTATTAAGAAAGCCAAATAATATTGTACTATGTAAGGACTTGGATCAGAATATGTACCTATACCTCAACTACAACTTCAAATTCATCGACTTTGGAAGCATGTTCATCTGGTTTTGAGGCCTTGGAGTCCTTATTATCAACTTCCTTAGATTTGTCTTTTTTTTTTGTAGGGTCGGAGGCAATCACATGCACATTGTACCAATTCTCTTCAGATTCATTGACTGTGGGAGCATGTCCATCCAGTTTTGCGGCCTCGGAGTCCTTATTATCATTTGCCTTAGTTTTATCTTTTTTGTTGGCAGAGTCAAAGGTAGTCTCATGCACATTGTACAGATTCTCGTGCATCGCCTTCTCCATATAAACAGGCATCACCTTCGGAAGAATGTCATTTAGTGTCTAAGGGAGGACCTTAGGGAGCACATCATTAAGTGCCTAAGGAAGCACCTTGGGTAGAACGTCATATAACACCTTTGTTATCACCTCAGAATTATTTTTTTCGGTAACCTCATTAGGCAACACATCCTTCACTACTACCTGGGGAAGCACCTTGGGGAGAATGTCAAACAAGACCTTTGTCATCATCCCACACATACTTTTATATGTAACCTCCTTTGGGTCAGGGTCATCCATGTCATTTGGATTGGGTGTAGTCTCAGGAGATTCGTTGTTATGAAACACTATCCTCTAAACCGAAGGTGGACATGATTTGTGATGGGAATCTGTTTGTTCATTTTTCTTTTTGGTTTCCGGGTTCTCCAACTTCGGATTACCACCAGGCAATTCAAACCCTACTTGATCATCAGTAATAGACTCAGTTCGATACGGCTAGGCAAGGCATCCTCAATGAATAAAACTGTCACATATGAAGTCCATGTCGATTGATTTGAAGTAGGTTTGCTGTTTTTCAGCTGGAGTAGGTTTCATGCCTATTGTTACCAATTACACATATCAAAGGATTACCATTAATGGTAAAGTGAGATCAAAATCTAACATGACAATTAAAAGCTACAAGTGACATAGGTATATATATACACACATACACTGCATTTGTCAAATAAGTTTTCATCGAACCCAGTCAAAGTGTTGAAAAACTCTCAGTTTTTGAACCGCAGATAACTCGAACCATGGTGTATTCCAATTAGCTGGTCAGAAAAGGAAATCTTTCAAGGGCCCAAACCTATTAAGATTTTCATTAAGCAGTGTTATAAACATGTGTTAGGAAATGATTATGATGAATCGGTTTCTAAGCCACAGCTGTTGGTGTACATACTTGAAAACATAGACGAAACCTGAAACGGTTGTAAGTGATGGTAGGTTTCGGTTCTGGTTTGCTTTCAGTCTTTTTTTTGCCTCTTTTTTTTGCATTCCCTTTTGAAGGACCTGCAATCTGTGATTCTTGTTCACCTTCACCTTCAACAACTGCTTCGTTTGATGGTTTGATTTTGTGGTGGTTTTTGTGTATAGCATTTTTTATCTAGTGCAAAGTAAAACTATACACGCATGAACCCCATGGAAAACCTTTAAAAGCTATGTCGTCATCCATTAATGCAAACATCCATAGTGGAACACGGTCACGTGCATCGATAGTGCATAAGATATAGCCTATGACTAACAAATTTGCCATCTTCAACCATCTTCACCTTGATTGTCGGTGAGTCGTTTAAAAGTTTCGAACAAAGATTCATACGCAGATTGGTTCTGGAAATGTCTTGCGTATAGGCTATTCTCCGTTGTACTATACTTCACCCTTATTAATCCTTCTAGTAATTTACCCATTTTTAGCCCAGAACATAGGTAAAACTCAACTTGACCGAAACGATATTGTTGCATACCCAGCCCAAACCACATTTCGTCATCTTGAGGTGGTGATGCATTACCAGACCTACTGGTATATTCGATTTGCCTTTTCAGTATAGAATGCAAAACCTTTCCATGTATAGTGACTGGCAATCGCAGACCTAAGTAGTGGCCGAAAGGTCCTTACTTAAACGCCTCTGAAACTTGTAATTTGCCTAAAACTTTATCAATGTCAACAACAATGTTACAGTGCTGCCGAATTTTTGAGTTTATCCTTGCATTAATCCATCCCTCATGATCCGGATATAAGAAGGTTAACATCTAAAAATAATGTGCAGGTGGTGTAAATAAAAATATTGGATATTCATCAAAGCATGGAAAATCAGAATATAAGTGGCTAACATGAATATGTAATGAAAAGTAAATGAAAGGTTAACATCTGAAAATAATAGGCAGGTTGTGTAAATAAAAATATTGGATATTCATCAAAGCATGGAAAATCATAATATAAGTGGCTATCATGAACATGTAATGAAAAGTAAGTGAAAGTCATGAGAGGATATTGTGGTGCCATCATGGAAATTTATGTCAACATCATGGAATGCCCATGTTAGCCTTGGTCATGGCATCATGGAAATTCATGTAAGGAGGATCATGGAATCATGGAATGTCGTACCAACATCATGAAATGTCATGGCAACATCATTAACGCATCATGGAAATTAGCATCATGGAAATCTTCATGTGAAGTCATAGGGGATATGGCAACATCATGGAAAGGTTCATGTAAAGTCATAGGGCACATCATGGAAAGTCGAAATCATCATGATCACATTGTTGGGGTTTTTGCCCTAAAGCTTGTAGTTTGTAAATGTGAATTGAACAAGAAATAAAAGAAGGAGTTTATTCATTCAAATTGTCTCATACATTTATTTATATCATGTGTACATAACATCCAAGATTGCCAGATGTAATTTCTAACTGAGTATATGAGTGTCATAAATAAAGGTATTCAGTTTGAGATGAGCAATCTAAGGAGTCCGTAGATAGCAAATAGAGTTGGGTACTTTATTTGTGGCTAATCTACAGCTGCAGTCCATTTCGTAATGTATGATGGTCTTAACCTAGACTATTCATATGGTGATATGAGAATGGAGGCACCTTATATGATGTGATCATATGGGACTGGGCCATGATCTATATGAATCTCTCACCAAGATCCGTTACAAGATGAGATTCATATATATCAACAAATGATTGCTATATATGGGTGATCTTAATCTTGAGTGTCTTATCGACTCCTTCAGGTTAGATCGTGGTTTTTGATATACCATGGGTGAGATCGAAGTTGCATTCCCGGTCAATAACTTCGTATGTTGGAATCGCGGTTTGGCTTGTGGCTGAGAAGATTTGCACACAATAGTGGAATCCACTCCTTCTTGTGAGAAGTAGATAATAGTTCCCTTAAGGGTTGATTAGGGGCTTGAACAATATGAGCGCTCTCCTAATTCCGTAAAGAAAGTAGGATTTATTGTTCATTAGAGAATCAATGGTACTTAATGGAAAGACATAATTAGAGGAGTATAACGGACATTATGACCCAACTCTAATTATGAACTAGATGTAGAGGATCATACTATATGTAATAGCTATATCGATGGACACCAAGAGTTATTGGTTTGTGTAAAAACGTCTACAGTTGAGAGAGTGCAGCTTCGGGTTTTTAGTGAAATAACACCGAAGTTAATAATCATGAAATATTAATTAAAGAGTTTAATTAATTATTTCTAAGGATTATTGGAGCTCAAAATACTGTGGGTCCATTAGGTCCCCTTACTAGCCCGATCGATTTAGGTAACAAGGGTCACGGTTAATTAGTTGGATTGTCCAATTAACTGTGTTACGAAAGTGACACGTGTTTAATCAGGAATTAGTTGAATAATGAGATCATTTAATTAATGGAAAATGATAATTATGTTAATTAAATAATTAGATTATTTAATTATGTAATTAATCATAATTGGAGGGTGTTCTTTGATATTTAATTTTGAAAGATAAGATAATGTGATTATTTTATTTTTTAATTGAATATTAAATTTGAATTTAAAAAGGTTTAAATTCAAACTTTATTAATATCTAATAAAAGATATCAGATATCTTTTTAAAAGGATTTAATAAAAAATTGATTAATTTATCTTTTAATAAATATATATATATATTATATATGTGTTTTAAAAGTTTTTTGATCAAAAGATAACACGCGACAAAAAGAGAAAAGAAACAAAGTGAAGAGTGGTGCGGCAACTGATCGGTCATTTATTGTATATGTTTTTTATCCCCATTCCTCCAATCAATTGCTTGTTTCTCGAGTCTTTTAGAGTTTTAATTTGTGTGTTTAAGCATTTTCAGGTTGTTGGATCCAAGTATTGTATTTGAAGTATTTCAGAGAAAAAAGGGCAATTTGGCCAATTACCGCGGCCCAGGCAAATATACATCAAGCGGAACATCTTGCGTCAAAGTCCAGAGGTGCTTTATCCAATTTACCGTCCCCTAGGCACTTACCTACATTGCTGTCCTACCTAGCGGTCAACTCCAGGAGTGTCAACTTATATTTTCCGCTGGGTAGGCAACTTACCTACCCAGCGGTAGCCCGTCAGTGCAGATGGTCCATATTACGGGCCCTATAACTCTCAGCTCCGATTGAATTGTGTGTCCTTCCACCTATGGATTTGAAGCCCCAGAAGTCTAGTTTCCATCCCAATTTACGTCTTGTCAATCCGAATTTTCTAAAAGAAGTTATGCCCATTTTAGTGCCCGAAGGTCAGATCAGTCAGGTATTAAATCCGCGAATACTTTCGGGATTTGTTTCGCAAGTTGTTAGAATGGGAAATATTACCTTCTTGGACATGTTTGAGAGTCTTGGAAAGCAATTAGACATCTAATCCTTATCCTCCTTCAATAAGTAATCAATTTGGATGGATTAGGAAAGAAATAGAATCCCGAAAAGGTAGAGTTCTAAAGGGGAAGTGATTTCCTTGTTGTTTAAGGGCTTGGCTTAGCATCTACACCTATTTAAGCCCCTTTGAACCCTAATTTCGGGGGAGCCATCGAGAGAGACACACAAGGGGAGGTCCCAAGCCACCAAAGGGGCCGTCCCCCATCACCATCATCCAACTTTACACATCGGGGGTTTGCAAGACGAAGAAGACTCATCATTGAAGATTTGAAGAATTCATTGAAGGCCTCAATGGGTTTTATCTTTTCTATCTCTTGTCTTTTTTATTTCATCTATGTGTAACTAAATCCATATTAGGAATTCAATGTGAACCTCTATGAATACTTTTTGTTAGAATTGACTATATTTTCTTAATTCAAGTTTCGATTTATTCAATTTGTGATTTCTTCTTGTCTATGCATGGTTAGTGCTGGTCTTGAATCTAGGGTTTTATATGTTAAGGTTGAGATACGTGTGGGTTTCACCATTCTCAACCAATATGCAATTGAATGAATGGAATTTATCGTAGCAGGATATCGCACGTTATTTTCGGTTCTCTTGTTCTTGTGCTTAATGGATTCTCAATCATAGTTTACATGCAGGTTTTGCTAATGACTGTTACTGAGAATACTTGATTGTGTGCTTTGTGGGTTTAGGTTATAGTTTACATGCAGGTTTTGCTAATGACTTAACTGAGAACGCTTGGTGTATGGTTGATGTATTTTCTGCTATAGTTTACATGCAGGTTTTGCTAATGACTGCAGTAGAGAGTACTTGATTTATTCTAGAACCGCATCGCACTAATTATACATAATTTAAGAACGGACCCTTAACTTGATTAACATTCTTTGTAAAAGTCAATTCGAAGCATTGAGTAAACGTAGTTGGGGAACATTGATGACCTAGTCCTCTCACCTCTTGATCACATTCACATATTCTTGTTAACTGCTTTCTTAGTTTAATATAGTTTTAATATCAAATCAATCAATCAATCAATCTCAAATCTCTTGGTTACTGTTAATTGCTTAGCTTTAATTAGAATTAGTTTTAGTCAATAAATCACTTTTCCTTGTGGGAACGATCCCTACTTGTCGCTGTACTTATCTCACGATTCGTGCACTTGCGAGTTAGGTTTTTATAACACGATTTTACACATCAGCAACCAAAAAAAAAAAAAATATCAAAAGAGTTTATTTTGTTCTTGTTTTTAATAGGGTGGCCGAATTCTTCTGGAAAAAAAACAAGTGTTGTTTTGTGTTTCTTTCTTCTACCTCCATACAGATTCCTAAATACCGTGACGTGCCCACACACCGTTACCAGTTCCAGGAGATAGCGAGGAAGATCGAGTGGTTCAAATCAGGAGCATATCATATTAAAGTGAAGGAGCCTACAAACGTTGGTACGAAATAGTTTCTTCTCCTTCTTATTGTTTTCGATTATTATTGTACAAATAGGTTTATTTGATGATTGCATTTAAAAAATTTAAAACCTTTCCTCTGCACAATCTGTAACCCTAGGTTACAACACACATCGTGGAAAGTAGAAGCAACATGGAAAGAAAGTCTTGGCAACGTGGAGGATGAAAGTCATATGGGATGGAAAGCCCCATGGAAAGTCCCCTGATGTGCTCATGGAAAGTCATATGGGATGGAAAGAAAAACTTTCCATGTAAAGTCATGGGGCACATCTATTTTCATGTAATCTTGGTCTTGGATCCATGGGGCACATCATGGAAAACTTCATGTATCGAATGCATCATCAGCACATCAGGGGAAATCTTCATGACCACTATTGGTGTAAATCATGGTAAAAATCAAGACCCAAATGGGCAAGTAACGTAAATTAATTCCATATATCCAGATTTCCTAAAAAACCCTAATACAACATTAGGGATTTGTTACCTGAAAATCGTTATTAGGGTTGGATTCCAAATAACAACTTTAAAGAGGACCAAGATCAAGATTGACCCTGGTCGGAGGGGTATCACGTAGTTCGATACCGACTAAATCCCTATCAACGCAAGAATTATATAATGTATATGAAACTAGTCAACAATAGGTTTTATTTGATTGTTTCTTCTCATTACAATACATGAACTATTTCTGATTTAGATTACAATGGTGTAAGGATCGTAACCACGAAGATGAAGATGGTGATGGTGGAGGAACTGTGCCTGTCGATAAGTAGTGTCTAGGGTTTTTTTCTCTCCTCCTTTTTCGATGAATAAATGTTGTATATATAGGTCCTGCTTGCTTGCCATGCACTCCTACAATCTCGGGTTAGGGTTTGGGCAGCTGCAGGATCCACCTCTTTTTTGGAGGTAATCTCGGAGATTTTTACATGCAGAATTCAGTCTTTCCTTTCTAGGAGGAATCAATCTCCTCCCTTCCTAATTGGACTCTTATTGTGTTGACCTGTTCAAAAATAGGATTCTTTGACGGGAGGGAGTATAATCCCTTTGTACGGCGACGTTTTTGTTGGATCTTCGTGGAGCTTTGAGTATTTGGAGTTAAAAATCCTGCTCCCTAGCGTGCTTTTACCTAGCGGGCTGTCTTTGTCTAATAAGCGTCTTCTGGCGGTAGTAGGGGGATATGTAGCTGACTTTGTTACAGGATGATCAGCAGAACTCCGTGTCGGGGTGCTGCGGGGTCCATAGGAGGTAGTGTTGGGATGACGCGGGGTCACTAGGAAGCCCGGTTATGACCGGATTTGGTCTTGTTGTGGGTTCTGGTGAGTATCTCGGATTTTGGCCACTTTATTGAGTTAAGATGCTGGCGGGGTGGACCCCACTAAAGGAGGTACATATCTGGGCCAAGCGGGATCCACTCTGTCGAGGTATCCGAATTATGTTCGCACTTCTATATCCTTCTTATGTCGAGGTGGAAAATTCTTCTTTGGTCCCTCGCTAATTTTGGCGGTTAACAGAAGTCCCCCCTGACTTGGACACTGGTACCTTGTCGGGGTCAGGGTCAGGGTCGGAGTCAGGATCTTTTTGTTTGCTTGAAGAATTTTCCACCTTGTCCGCTTACTTCCTTGTCTGACTAGGTTTCCACTTAGGAGGAGGAAATCTTTACTTCGTACGTTATAACTGATTGCGTGTCGATCACTGATTGGATTCCTCGTTTTTCAAAAAGAGCCGTTTTGGCGCGATTAATGCGAAAAACGCCTCAACCCATCCTTCCGGTCACCGATTCCGATTTCCGAGTAAGTAACAGTCATTCCTCCTTTATAAATAGACCGGCTTCCACTGGCGCTTATCACTTTCAAGCTTTCTGTCTTTTCAAAATCCATCGAGAACAAAACTCTCCCTGACTTCTTTTCTTTCTTACTTTCCAATCTTCTCGAACTTCTTCTTCTCTTCTTCTCTTACAATGGCCTCTTCTTCCCAACTTCCTTCTTCTCAAGAAAACCTCAACGATCAAAACCCCTCTATAGCGGGGAATCCCACCCCTCCTGATCCCGCTTCCTCTCCTCAGTCCGACAGCATCGACGCCCTTTTCAGTACAGAGGCGGTTGATGCGGTGGTGGATTCCCTGACGTCGGTGGGGATGAAACGGGGTCAAGAGGGGGACGAAGTTGCTGAGGAAACCTCTTGGGTTCAGTGGCGTCGCTTTACCCGAAACCCTCGAATTGGGTTGGGTTGGGTTTTGTTTTCACAATCAACCTGAAGACCCAGTCCTGGTTGGCGATGAGGCGGGCGCCTCTCAGTCTGGTGGCAACGAGGGAAGTGGCGGACCTGACGTCGCACTGGTCGGGGTCCAAACGGCCTCCTTCGCCGCCTTTCATGATGGTCGGATTATACCCGACTCTGTTTGTACAGTGGATACGCTCAATCAACTACGGGAAGAATATAAGATCCCGGAATGCATCACTCTTTCCCTTCCCCACAGGGGTTATGACGTATACACCCTGCCTCCAGACCGCCTGCTAATCCACAAAGCCGCCTTTGAGTGTGGAGTCCGGCTTCCACTGCACCCGACTCTCCGTCGAGCTCTTCTTGCAGTATCGGCTTCCCCGATGGTTGTGGGGTCTCTTCCTTCTTCGGGGGCAAAGGACACGACCCTGCTATCCCGCTCCTCCCCTGTTCCTTCTCCTACTCCGGCTGCCAGGACTAGATCGGGGTCCATCCGAGTAGGATCCAACCTCACCCCTCCTCCTGCTCCTTCAAAAACACTTACTCCTGCTCCGACGGGGTCTAAGGCCAAGGCTCCAGCTCGCCATCTTTCTACTTCTCCATCCCATTCGAGGATCTCGGCATTGCTGGCTAGGGCGGCTAAGGCCCGAAGTTCTGAAAGACTAGCCCAGAAGAAAAACGCCTCCACCACAAAAAGTTCTCCTGCTCCTCCTCCTACAGTAGCTCTTCCCGTGGATCCTGTGAGAACCCTAGTGGAGGAAGCAGCTGTCCACACTCCTGTTCTTGCTACTGATGTGGCCTCCGGATCGGGGTCGAGGGATGCCACCGTTGACGAGGTGGTGTCTAGATTCGCGGCCACCTGCCCTGGTGGAGGTCTGACAGATATGGCCAAGCTTCCTACAAACATTTTGGTCACCAAGGGGGTTTCGGTTCTGGCCGAGGTAAACTTCTACTTCTTTCATGCTATTTATTTCCTTCTTCTGCCAAGTACTGACTCTCCTTCTTCTTGTAGGGCTTCAAGTTTGCCTTGGCCATGGAGAGGCAGCTGCTGACATTGAAAGAAGCTTATATCGGCCTCCAAGCAAAGCTGGAGGATACTCAGCAGGAGCTGGTCCAGACCCAACAAAGCGTGGCCCCTCTACTTCAGGAGGCCAGAGCATCTGAAGAAGCGCGACATGAGGGCTTGGTGATTATCAGACGCCTTGAGCGTTGCCTAGACACAGAAACCATCAAGTCCCTGCGCCGCAGAGAGGAGAGGGAGCACATAAAAGTTGAGAGGAAGCTATTGTCAGACGAAAACCAGCTTCTACGGGATGCCTTAGCAGATTTAGAGGCTCAACAGGGCCCCTCCTTCGATGATGGTTATTTCACAGCCTGTTACGAGGTAGCTACAGCCTTGCCTCCTCCTTTCGACCTCGCGGCAACCTTGAACTGGGACCGGGAGCAAATCATGGCAAAGGCGGCCCAGTTAGCAGGAGAGGATCAAGAGACTGAGGCCCCTGCATAGGAGGTAGCACATCCGGATCAAGGAGCTGATGTAGCTGTTAAAGACCAACCTGATGGTACTGTGGGAACCAATCTAGATCCTCCTGCCATTGAAGAACAAGTGGTGGATCCCAAGTCTGGTACTGGAGTAGTCATGGTGGAGGTAGATGAGGGCGCAGCCGGACCCGCGGTTCCTCGGGTTGAAGGGGCTCCGACTGGGTCTTCTGCTGTGGAGGAAGCAATCCAGACTGATACCACAGCTGAGCCCTTGGGCAAAGGAACAATTGGCCAGGGGGAACATCAAGAAGAAAACAAAGTATATTAGCTTGGACTTCCTTCTATATAAAAAAATTGTAGCCTGAATTGGGACCTAGGCACCCCGTCTTATCAATATAATTTGTTTTCATTACTTGCTTCGTACTTGTGTTCTTCTTGCTTTTGCACTTAGGAGCTTTCATTGCATATAAATTTGTTGATACTTGGAATCCCGATAAGTAATTAGGACGATGACTGGACCCCGATGGGTAATAAAGATAAAATATGTGATGCTTATATCTCATAACTGTAAGAATCAGCGGGGTCAAATCACATCTTTCTTTAATCGAACTCCCAACAGTATAAAGTGTAAAGTAGTCAGTTGAGGACATCTGTTACTTACGAACAGTTCAATTTGCTGAAGATATTCCTCTAAGTTTCTTTCTGACTGTTGGTCCTCTGTCAGGGTAGTAAGTGGGAAAATAAAAGGTGAAGCATCCCGATGAATCTTCCCGATGTCATTGTCATTCTGTCTTGGTAGGCAACTAGGGCCACTTTAGCAACAGGCTTCTTGGAGGAGGGTATTCCCCGACCAAGGCAGCAGGAGCGCTTTTAGGCTATTTCCTGGTCTTGAGACGAAGTAAGAAGCCGGGTACCTTGAGGCAGCCCGATTCTTATTGTAATCTGTCCTGGTAGGCAACTAAGGCCACTTTAGCACCAGGCTTCTTGGAGGAGGGTATTCCCCGACCAAGGCAGCAGGAGTGCCTTTAGGCTATTTCCTGGTCTTGAGGCGAAGTAAGAAACCAGGTACCCTGAGGCAGCCCGATTCTTACTTTAATCTGTCCTGGTAGGCAACTAAGGCCACTTTAGCACCAGGCTTCTTGGAGGGTATTCCCCGACCAAGGCAGCAGGAGCGCCTTTAGGCTATTTCCTGGTCTTGAGGCGAAGTAAGAAACCAGGTACCCTGAGGCAGCCCGGTTCTTACTGTAATCTGTCCTGGTAGGCAACTAAGGCCACTTTAGCACCAGGCTTCTTGGAGGAGGGTATTCCCCGACCAAGGCAGCAGGAGCGCCTTTAGGCTATTTCCTGGTCTTGAGGCGAAGTAAGAAACCAGGTACCCTGAGGCAGCCCGATTCTTACTGTAATCTGTCCTAGTAGGCAACTAAGACCACTTTAGCACCAGGCTTCTTGGAGGAGGGTATTCCCCGACCAAGGCAGCAGGAGTGCCTTTAGGCTATTTCCTGGTCTTGAGGCGAAGTAAGAAACCAGGTACCCTGAGGCAGCCCGATTCTTACTGTAATCTGTCCTGGTAGGCAACTAAGGCCACTTTAGCACTAGGCTTCTTGGAGGAGGGTATTCCCCAACCAAGGCAGCAGGAGCGCCTTTAGGCTATTTCCTGGTCTTGAGGCGAAGTAGTAATGGAGATCCTCTTGGCGGGGTGGTCCCGGTCCAAGGCATCAGGAGTGCTATGCAACTTTCCTGGTCTTGAGGCGCTTTAGCAATGGTGAATTAAGTGCATTCAGTGAGAGACGTTGAAGAATCTAATAGGAGGCATCAAGCAATGGACAAGAGAATCATATAGGAGAAAGAACTGCTTTATTGAATTTTCCCAACGGTACAAACATGAAATCGGGGTGAATATTCCCCTTGATACGAACAAAATTTCTAAGGGTAGAATTTTCGGAGATGATCAGCATTCCATGTATGGTCCACTGGGTACCCCTCCATGTCTATCAGTTTGTAAGCACCACCCCGGAGTGATGCCTTAACAAAATACGGACCTTCCCAGTTAGGGGCTAGCACCCCGTCGGATCTCCTTCGTGTGTTCTGGGTCACCTTTCTGAGAACCAAGTCTCCTTCTTTGAAGCTTCGGACCCTCACCTTCTTGTTGAAATGTCAGGCTATCTTGCCCTGGTATATTGCCACCTTCTCCGCCACCTGGCTTTGCTTTTCCTCCAGTAGGTCTAGGCTAGCTCTCAACTTAGCCTCGTTATCTTCCGATTCGTAATTTTGGACCCGGAAAGATATGAGCTTATGCTCGATGGGCAAGACTGCTTCAGCCCCGAATACCAGAGAATAGGGGGGTCTCCCTTGTGGCTGTCCGCCTAGTTATCCTGTAGGCCCATAGTACATGAGGTAATTCTGCCACCCATAATCCTTTCTTCTGTTGGAGCTTTTTCTTCAGGAGCTTCTTGATGGTCTTGTTAGTAGCTTCAACCAGTCCATTGGTTTGAGGATGAGCCACCGAAGCAAAACGGAGATTGATCTTCCGGTCTTCACAGAATTCCCTGAAGTTGGCATTGTCGAACTGCTTTCCCAAATCAGTTATGATGGTCATCGGGGTGCCAAATCGGCAAACAATGTGCTCTTTGACAAAGTTGGTAGTCTTTTCTTCAGTTATCCGAGTAAGAGCCTTGGCTTCTACCCATCGAGTAAAGTAATCTATCGCCACTACTGCATGCTTGGCTTGGCCGGGTGCAGTGGGGAGTGGCCCGATCAAATCTAGTCCCCAGATGGCAAAGGGGTAGGGAGTACTGATCGAGGAGAGCCTCTCTGGTGGGAGATGATGGAGGCTAGCTGTTTTCTGACAAGCCTCGCAGGATCGTGCGAACTGTTTTGCATCCTGGTGTATGGTTGGCCAATAGTAACCCATCATGATTACCTGGTAAGCCAAAGTTTCTCCTGACACGTGGTTACCACAATCCCCCCAATGCACCTCGTTGAGCGCCTAGCATGCGTCATCGGGGTGGAGACACCTGAGTAGAGGAAGGGATTTCCCTTTACGGTATAGGTATCCTTCTACCAAACAGTACCAGGTAACTGTCCTTTTGAGCCGGCGGGCTTGATCCTGGTCTACCGGGAGAATGCCACTTTAGAGATAGTCTGCTATTGGATCCATCCAACACGGGAGGCGGTTCACAGGAAGGATCTCTACTTCTCTGGCTATGCTGGAGGAAGGAATCAATTGGAGGGGTACCCCTTTTGGTAACGCGTGTCCCTGATCGAACCAAAATTGGTATGATTTTGGCCCTCATTTCCTTCTCCTTTTGCTTGATTCTTGGGCATTATCCAGTGATTTAATGGTGTAAAATCAAGTGTTTCAGGTTTTATTAGGTTTCAAGAGCATTTGGGATGAAGATGAGGACTTGGGTGCAAAAAGGCTCACAAATGGGAAGAAACAGGGCATTTTCGCCACTTAGACATAAGGAGGTCGCTACATGGGCGCCATGGCGACAGAGGATTCTTCAAGTCATCAGAAGGTCGCCATTTGGTCGCCACTTGAGCGCCATGGCGACAGAGGAAATTGCAAAGCATCTCATGGTCGCTATTTGAGGTCGCCATGGCGACCTACACTTGCAAATGGCGACCACATAGGAATTCCAACGTAGGAATTCCAAAGTGGGAAGGGTCACCACTTGGTCGCCATTTGGTCGCCATGGCGACAGAAGAACCAAGAGAGGTCGCCATTTGAGGTCGCCATGGCGACCTAGAAGCACAAGTGGCGACCACGTTGGAATTCCAGCGTAGGAATTCCAGTGTTGGCATTCAAGAGGGGTATTCTTGTCATTTCATACCCATTTCATACCCTAGCTTTTCACACCTATAAATACATCACATTTTTCCTCTTTTGGACAACTCTTGACCACCAAGAAACCTCCTTTCTCCACCATTCCTTTTCTCTCCATTTTCTCTCCTACCTAAACTTAACATCTAGATTACCTCCCCTAATCATTCCTTTTCTTCCCATCTTCTCCACAAATCTCCTTAGTCACTTCCCATTTGACTCCACCTATCTAGACACATCCTCATCATCCACTATTTACACAAGGAGCATCAAAGGCAAGGAAAGGATCAAGCTTACAAAAGGAGACCCATGGGTGATTTCCTAATCTTTTACTTGCCTTCCCTTTGATTGTAATATGTGTAATTAAATCCCCTTTCTAGGGTTTTGATGTGAGAATATTTGGATTGGGATTTGCTTAAGCTTTTATATATTGTAATCTCTATTTGTGTTCTATTCATTTTATAATTAGATTCTATGCATTATGTAATTGACATGTATACCCACTAGTTGATTATAATCTTGCTTAGGATAATTTGTTATATAATCTTGATTGGATCGACAACCTTGATGGATTGAGAACATAGTGAGTAGGATAGATTGTCGGAGGGTATATCAACCACGATAATCTAAGCCGTTAATTGTAACAAATCGATCCCGCCGTGACCCCCTTTCCTTAATCGGTTAGGCATTGCGGTGGGAAGTTGTTTAGGGTCCATAACAATGGCCCAAACACATTTTAGAAATCAATTGGTTAACATTTATGAGATCCGTTCACTAAAGTAGCTTGATAAGCATTTCCCGTAATTCATTTGTGATCCCATTAATTCCCTAGCTATTCTCTTAATTGTTACTTCCATTATCTTATCTAGATTTGTTAAGTATACTTTATTAGTTTATTAGGTTTATTTTTCATGTATGTTTGATGGCTTGACAACCCATTCACTCATCCATATTTTTATGATTTATTTTATTGCAATTAGATTAGCTAATTAATTCAACTAATCACTCTAATTCCCTGTGGAACGAATCCTACTTGCCACTTTACTAATTTTCTATCTAAGTGGTGAAAAATCGGTTTTCTAAAAGATCACATTTAAATATCATTTTGTTGAGTACACAAACGACGCTCATCAGTCCCTCTCCAGTGGCAATCTTAGCTAGAACATCAGCGCGGTGATTTTTCTCCCTGGGCACTTGCTCTATTCTTACACCCTTGAATTTCTTCATAGCCTCCTGGGCTTTAGCTAGATAGGCCACCATGTTATCTCCCTTTGCTTGGTACAACCCTGTCACCTGATTGACCACTAATTGAGAATCAATTTTAATCTGAAGGTACTCAGCCCCCAGAGCTCCAGCTACTCTCATTCCTGCTAGCAGAGCTTCATATTCTGCTTCGTTGTTAGTGGCTCTGAATTCAAACCTGAAATAGTGACTTACCTCGACTCCGGCGGGGTCAATCCGGACTATCCCAGCTCCGCATCCTGCCTGGTTCGAAGCTCCATCCGTGTAAAGTATCCATATCTTACTATCTTCAGGCCATCCCAAAGGGGTTTGACTCGGATCGGGGTCTACTGACTCGCCTGGGTCCAAGATTGGGCTAAACTCCACTATGAAATCCGCCAGGGCTTGAGCTTTAATCGTAGTTCTCGCTCTGTATTTGATGTCAAATTGTGTGAGTTCTAGGGCCCACAGGACCAATCTGCCAGACACATCTGGCCTCTGGAGGAATTGTCTCAAAGGCTGATCTGTGACCACCGCGATGGTGTGAGCTTGAAAATAAGGCCGGAGCTTTCTGGATGTGGTCACCAAAGCGTAGGCGAGCTGCTCTAGTAAGGTATAATTCTTCTCAGGCTTTGTAAAAGCCCGGCTTACATAATAGATCGGCCTCTGCACTCCATCACTGCATTCCTTCACTAAGGCTCCACTAGTAGCTGCTTCAGAGACTGCTAGGTAGAGTAAGAGCTCTTCACCCGGGATCGGCTTTACCAACAGCGGCGGGCTTGACAGGTATCCCTTTAGAGCTTGAAAAGCCTGCTCGCTCTGCTTGTCCCACTTCATCTTTTTCCCCTGCTTGATGATTTTGAAAAAGGGGAGACATTTGTCTGTGGAGCGGGATATGAACCGGTTCAGGGCCGCTATCCGCCCGGTTAATCCTTGTGCCTGCTTGAGGTTTGTAGGAGACTCGAGATCTAAAATGACTTTGATCTTCTCAGGATTTGCTTCAATTCCTCTTTCATGCACCATGAATCCCAAGAATTTGCCTGCTGCCACCCCGAATGCACACTTAGCGGGGTTCAGCCTCATCTGGTTCTGCCTTATTATCTGGAAGGTCTGGCGTAAGTCCCCTGTATGCTGTCTTGCTTCTGGAGATTTAGTGATCATGTCATCTATGTATACCTCCATGGACTTCCCTATCTGTTCCTTGAATAGTTTGTTCACCATGCGTTAATAGGTGGCACCTGCATTTTTAAGTCCGAATGGCATTACCTTATAACAGTAGAGGCCTTGCCCTGTGATGAAGCTAGTTTTGTCTTGGTCTTAGGGATGCATCATGATCTGATTGTACCTTGAGAAAGCATCCATGAAGCTCAGGAGCTTGTTTCCTGCAGTGGAATCAATAAGCTGGTCTATTTTAGGCAGGGGGAAGCTATCTTTGGGGCAGGCCCGATTGAGATAGGTGTAATCCACGCACATTCGCCACTTCCCGTTAGACTTAGTTACCATAACCACATTGGCGATCCAGTCGGGGTACCGGGCTTCCCTGATGAACCAGGCCTTCAGGAGTTTGTCAACCTCTTCTTGGACCGCGGTATTGCGTTCAGCATTGAAGTGCCTTCTTTTTTGTTTTATCGGTTTGAAGGTTGCATCCAGAGCCAACCTATGGGTCGCCAGGCTAAGAGGAATGCCAGGCATATCCTCATGGCTCCAAGCAAAGATATCATTGTACTCCCTGAAAAGTTCTATCAAATCCTTCTTCACTCCCAGGTCCAGACCTTCTCCCACTTTTACTGTCTTTGCTGGCTCTTCACATCGGATCTGGACCTCCTCTAACTGTTCTGATGGATATCCGCTGCTCCAACCATGCTCTTCCTCTTCTGATTCTTCCATGACTATGTCTGTTACCTCTCCTTTCTCTAAGACATGATCATCCCGCTCTATCGTTCTTGGACCTGGGTAGCTGGCCA
Source organism: Acer campestre (assembly GCA_954870605.1). Taxonomy (NCBI): domain Eukaryota; kingdom Viridiplantae; phylum Streptophyta; class Magnoliopsida; order Sapindales; family Sapindaceae; genus Acer; species Acer campestre. Next base: position 27,640,005 of record OX940811.1, on the reverse strand, counting down.
CCGATGCGCATTGCTTAGCCAACGCAGCGGGGTTGGTTGATACCGCATAGCAGTTGCGGGCTGCCTGCTGGTCTCCTCTTACCTCTCCTACTCCCGATCCTACCAGAAACTTCAACACGTTGTGGTAGATAGACAGCACTCCTCGAATCCCTGATAGGAAAGGCCTTCCCAAGATTGCATTGTACGCCGACGGGGTGTCCACTACAACAAACTCCGTCATTATGTTCTGTTGAAGAGGAGCCTCTCCGACTATTACTGGCAGTATCTTTGTTCCCATTGGCATTACGGAGTCCCCTGTGAATCTGTATAGTAGAGAGGTACAGCTGTTGAAGCAAGAGTTCTTTAGATTGAGCTGCTCATGAGCCCCTTTGAACAAAATATCTATGCTGCTTCCCGTATCGATCAAGATGCGGTGCACTAAGTAGTTGGTGATCTGTACTGTTATGACCATGGGATCATCATGCGGCTGCACCGTATTGTAAACATCCTCCTCTGTAAAGATGATTTTGGTGGAGCGGGATAAGTCTCGGGGTCCTCCACTAATCTTTAGCAGTTCATGTTCAGCGTTGAGTTTGGGAATATTCCTTGCATGGTTCTTTCTTGAATTGTTGGAGGTTCCTGCTAGGGTAGGGCCTCCACTGATGGTGTGGATCACTTGGATCTGCTGCATTAGATCCTTCTCTCTTTCTCTCCTTCTTTCTGCGGCTTCATGCATCCCACTCTGAACCTGCTTTCCTTCTTTGATGCTGTCTCGTACCTGTTGTAAGAATTTAGTCAGAAGTCCTCCCCTTACCAGTGCTTCTATCTGATTGCGGAGACTATAGCATTCTGAGGTGTTGTGTTCCACATCTTCATGGAAGTCGCAATACTTATATTGATTCCTCCTGTCCACATGGATCTTCATTGGGACTGGCTTTCTGAGTAGGCCTTTATCCCGTATAGCGAGATAGATAGTTTCCCGTGAAGCATTTAGGGGGGTGTAGTGGTTATACCCCTCTTCCTCTCTTGCTATTCGGGATACCTCCTTCAAGGGAAGTTCTCTGGGAGGGGATCTCCTAACTGGGTATCTATCATGGTACGAAGGAATTGGAGGCGGCCTGTAAGTAGACCGATTTGGAGGCAGATTCTGAAACTTCCTAGCTGGTGCAGGCTTCGGAGCCTCCTTCTTTGGGCGCGGCGCTAATCGGGCTTCATCGTGCTCAATTTTGATCCGAAGTTGTTCCTCGATGTCCACCTGTTCCAGAGCCCGATTATAGGCTTCCTGATACGTCTCAGGAGGATGCTTGGCAAAAGACCAAAATAGCCTGCCAGCCCACAAGTTCCTCCGAAAATTGGCTAAAGTTTCCTTCTCGTTGAACACACCCATCTGGATGACCTCTTTGTGGAATTTCTCCTTGTAAGATCTCATAGATTCACCCCGCTTTTGAACTACATACTGCAGCAGGATAGGATCCTTGGGACGGGGTTTGATTCCCTGAAACTGTGCATAGAAAGCTTTGGTAAGTTTGGAGAAAGAATCAACACTACCTGGTGGTAATTTTCTGAACCATCTCTTGGCACAGTCTGTCAGGGTCGAGGGGAACATCCTGCACATGGCAATCCTGGTTGCACTCTGAACTTCCATCTGGTGAACAAAGCTTTCTAGGTGGCTGACGAGATCTTCGGTTCCAGAATACTTCTCTGAAGGCATCCTGAATTTGGGGGGCAAACCTGCTTCTCTCACCCTTTTGGAAAATGGTGCGTTCATCTCACCCAGGGGGTTTTTCTGACTCCCTTGATGTTTTCCCTTCTTTAGCTGCTCCAACTCCTTTGCCATCTTTGTCATTTGATCTTCCAGGCATTGAGACTTCTTGGCTCCAGATCGGGCTACTGAATCTTCCTTATCTGATGAATCTGAATCCAGAATTACCTCCTTTCGCTTAGCTCTTTAGCGCTTTTCTCTGGTGCTCTTTCGGGATTTGGCGCTTCCTTCTGAATCAGGATGCGGATCCCTCTCCTTTGGCCTTGGTTTTGGTGGAGACTGAACCTTCCTTGGAGGAACCTCAATTGTGGACTTCACTAGCCTGGGTTTGAGCTCTGCCTGTCGGACTAAGAGGGGTGGGCCCAATCGGTCGAAAATAGGTGCCCTGACACTTGGGCCAGCATCCCCTGGGATCCCGGTTGCTTCAAAGGGAATCCCCTGGGCTATCATCCGGAGTCGGATTGCTTCTACGTAGGCTGCGGCGTGCTGTTCTAAGACATCCCGATTGGCTTCCTCCCTAACGGGGTCTTGAGGGACAAGGCCTACAGCTGGTGGGGGTACCGGCGGAGGATTCTCGTTCCTAGTGCCCTTACCCCGCCTCTAGGCTCTTTCAGTGGAAGCAAGGGACTGGAGTCCTGATGGCTCCGGGTGACCTTGGGAGGATCGGAGTCTCATTCTGGATATTTTCAGATGGAAGAAGACCGTTTTGAATGGTGGTTGGGATTTATTTCCCCACAGACGGCGCCAAAAGTGTTACCTGAAAATCGTTATTGGGGTTGGATTCCAAATAACAACTTTAAAGAGGACCAAGATCAAGATTGACCCTGGTCGGAGGGGTATCACGTAGTTCGATACCGAATAAATCCCTATCAACTCAAGAATTATATAATGTATATGAAACTAGTCAACAATAGGTTTTATTTGATTGTTTCTTCTCATTACAATACATGAACTATTTTTGATTTAGATTACAATGGTGTAAGGATCGTAACCACGAAGATGGAGATGGTGATGGTGGAGGAACTGTGCCTGTCGATAAGTAGTGTCTAGGGTTTTTTTTCTCTCCTCCTTTTTCGATGAATAACTGTTGTATATATAGGTCATGTTTGCTTGCCATGCACTCCTACAATCTCGGGTTAGGGTTTGGGCAGCTGCAGGATCCTCCTCTTTTTTGGAGGTAATCTCGGAGAATTTTACGTGCAGAATTCGGTCTTTCCTTTCTAGGAGGAATCAATCTCCTCCCTTCCTAATTGGACTCTTATTGTGTTGACCTGTTCAAAAATAGGATTCTTTGGCGGGAGGGAGTATAATCCCTTTGTACGGCGACGTTTTTGTTGGATCTTCATGGAGCTTTGAGTATTTGGAGTTAAAAATCCTGCTCCCTAGCGTGCTTTTACCTAGCGGGCTGTCATTGTCTAATAAGCGTCCTTCTGGCGGTAGTAGGGGGATATGTAGCTGACTTTGTTACAGGATGATCAGCAGAACTCCGTGTCGAGGTGCTGCAGGGTCCATAGGAGGTAGTGTTGGGATGACGCGGGGTCGCTAGGAAGCCCGGTTATGACCGGATTTGGTCTTGTTGTGGGTTCTGGTGAGTATCTCGGCTTTTGGCCACTTTATTGAGTTAAGATGCTGGCGGGGTGGACCCCGCTGAAGGAGGTACATATCTGGGCCAAGCGGGATCCACTCTGTCGAGGTATCCGGATTATGTTCGCACTTCTATATCCTTCTTATGTCGAGGTGGAAAATTCTTCTTTGGTCCCTCTCCAATTTTGGCGGTTAACAGGATTAACATAACAGAAAAAGGGATAGAGGACATAAGTCCCTTATATCAAGTCAAATGTTACGGAAATAATTAGGGATCGTACCGATTAAAAGCACAACTAATTCAATCCTACCTCATCTTCACACACTGTGGTCGTCGGGGTGTCGGCTTTCCTGTTTTCCCTTTTCAAGGCTTTCCCGCTTTCCCGTTTTCCCTCACCTGCGGTCGCCATTCTTCACTCCCATTTTCCCTTGTCAAGGCTTTCCCATTTTCCCTCACCTGCTGTCGTCGTTCTTCACTGTGGCTTTCCTATTTTCACTTTGATCGATTTTGTTATAGACTCTGGCTTTCCGTTTTCCCTTTTCAAGCGAGAATCCATTACATGGGGTAATTTAGTCCTTTAAAAGAACGCTTAAATGTCAGGTCAGAACAATTAAATAGGGGTACAATTGTAAGATTAGGTATTTAAATAAAATCAAGTGGTCAAAATTGGGTTTTAATAACTTGTGGCTATATGTCGTTTTGGCATCTTCAAGGTGGCTATATTTGAAAACCCCCCATTATTTAATTAAGAATCAAAATCTTTTTCTGACTAGGAAATATGTTTCTTAGTATTATACTATTGGTAGTAGTATATTAAATATAAAAGACTTTATTTGATAAGTAGATAAATAAGGGATTTATTTATCTAGTCAAATTAGGAAATCTTTTATATAGTCACAAATACACTAAAGAGTTGGATCAGGGTTTGAATATTATATACATGGCAAGTTGAATTTGGATTGCAATACAAATATATAATATATAAGGCAAGAATTCAGGCGCACTATATAAGATATATATGGCAAGAACTCCAAGAAGAATTGTAATATATATAGATATATATTATTTATATGGACTTGGCCGAGATATATATAATTTATATATGGCAAGAAGAAGTCCAATATATATATATATATATTATTCTTGCAAGAAGAATTCGTCCAGGATTAATACTTTTTTGGGCAAGAAGAGTTCATGAGATATATATATATATATATTTGTTAACCGCCAAAATTGGCAAGGAACCAAGGAAGAATTTTCCACCTTAACACAAGAAGCAGGTGCGGACACGATCTGGTTATCTCGACAGAGTGGAGCCCGACTAGCCCAAATATGAACCTCCTTCAGCGGGATCCACCCCGCCTGCATCCTAACCTGCAGCGAGGTCCAAACCCATCATACCCTGGTCTCTCATAAACCCTGCAGTACCCCGACACGGAGTTCCATTGAGCATCCCACTATAATACTAGCCAGATATTCCCTAACTCCATCAGTTGGATGCCTACTGGCTCGCACTTTCTAGTATAACTATCCCGACAAAGCAGGTAGATACCGGGCAGCAAGATTCTCGTATCAGAAACTAAAAACTCCATAAAGACTCATTAAAACGCTGCCGTACAGAGGAGAAGTACACTTTCCCGCCAGAGAGTCCTATTTTGAGCAGGTCGATATACTAAGAATCCTACTAGGAAGGTAACAATTTGATCACGAAATTGACTCCTTCTAGGAAGGAAAGACTAGATTCTACAAGTAAAGCTCCGAGATTATCTCCTAGAAAGAAGACGATCCTGCATTGGCCAAACCTTAAACCGAGATTTTAGGAGTGCATGGCAAGCAAGACACATATATATACAAACAGTTTCTTCAGGAAAGGGGAGCCCCAGAGACCACTTATCGACAGGCACAATTCTTCCACCATCATCATCTCCATCGCCGGGATTATGATCCGTACTCCATTGTAATCCAAATCAGAAATTAGGTCATGTATTGTAAGGAAAAGAGACTATCCAATAAAACTTATTGATTGATCAGTTTGATATACATCATTATTTAGCTCCGGCTTTGATAGGGATTTAGTCGGTATCGAACTACTTGATACCCCTCCGACCAAGGTTAATCTTGATCTTGGTCCCTTTAAAGTTGTTATTTGGAATTCTATCTCAATAACGATTTTCAGGTAACACTTTTGGCGCCGTCTGTGGGAAATCCATTATCCCAACCATCATTCAAAAAGCGATTTTCTTCCATCTGAAAAATATCCGGAATGAGACTCCGATCCTCCCAGGGTCACCCGGAGCCATCAGGACTTCAGTCCCTTGCTTCCACTGAAAGAGCCCACAGGCGGGGTAAAGGCACTAGGAACGAGAATCCTCCGCTGGTACCCCCACCAGTTGAAGGCCTAGTCCCTCAAGACCCCGTTAGGGAGGAAGCCAATCGGGATGTCTTAGAACAGCACGCCGCAGCCTACGTAGAAGCAATCCGATTCCGGATGATAGCCCAGGGGATTCCCTTTGAAGCCACCGGGATCCCAGGGGATGCTGGCCCGAGTGCCAGGGCACCTGTTTTTGACCGATTGGGCCCACCCCTCTTAGTCCGACAGGCAGAGCTCAGACCCAGGCTAGTGAAGTCCGCAATCGAGGTTCCTCCAAGGAAGGTCCAGTCTCCACCAAAACCAAGAGCCAATGAGAGGGATCCGCATCCTGATTCAGAGGGAAGCGCCAAATCCTGAAAGAGTACCAGAGAAAAGCGTCAAAGAGCTAAGCGAAAGGAGGTCATCCTGGATTCAGATTCATCAGATGAGGAAATTTCAGCAGCCCGGTCTGGAACCAAAAAGTCTCAACGCCTGGAGGATCAGATGATGAAAATGGCAAAGGAGTTAGAGCAGTTGAAGAAGGGAAAGCATCAAGGGAGTCAGAAAAACCTCTTGGGAGAGATGAACGCACCATTTTCCAAAAGGGTGAGAGAAGCAGGATTGCCTCCCAAATTCAGGATGCCTTCAGAAAAGTATTCTGGAACCGAGGATCCTGTCAGCCACCTAGAAAGCTTCGTCCACCAGATGGAAGTTCAGAGTGCAACCAGGACTGCCATGTGCAGGATGTTCCCCTCAACCCTGACAGACTGTGCCAAGACATGGTTCAGAAAATTACCACCAAGTAGTGTTGATTCTTTCTCCAAACTTACCAAAGCTTTCTGTGCACAGTTTCAGGGAATCAAACCCCGTCCCAAGGATCCTATCCTGCTGCAGTATGTAGTTCAAGAGCGAGGTGAAACTCTGAGATCCTAAGTGGAGAAATTCCACAAAGAGGTCGTCCAGATGGGAGTGTTCAACGAGAAGGAAACTTTAGCCAATTTCCGGAGGAATTTGTGGGCAGGCAGGTTATTCCGGTCTTTTGCCAAGCATCCTCCTGAGACGTACCAGGAAGCCTATAATTAGGCTCTGGAACAGGTGGATATGGAGGAACAACTCCGGATAAAAATTGAACACGATGAAGCTCGATTAGCGCCGCGCCCAAAGAAGGAGGCTCCGAAGCCTGCACCAACTAGGAAATTTCATAATTTGCCCCCAAATCGGTCTACTTACAGGCCGCCTCCAATTCCTCCGTACCAGGATAGATACCCAGTAAGGAGATCCCCTCCCAGAAAACCTCCCATGAAGGAGGTATCCAGAATAGCAAGAGAGGAAGAGGGGTATAACCACTACACCCCCCTAAATGCTTCACGGGAAACTATCTATCTCGCTATTCGGGATAATGGCCTACTCAGAAAGCCAGTCCCTATGAAGGTCCCTGTGGATAGGAGGAACCAATATAAATATTGCGACTTCCATGAAGATGTGGGACATAACACCTCAGAATGCTACAGTCTCCGCAATCAGATAGAAGCACTGGTTAGAGGAGGACTTCTGACTGAATTCCTACAACAGGTACGAGACAGCATCAAAGAAGGAAAGCAGGTTCAAAGTGGGATGCAGGAAGTAGCAGAAAGAAGGAGAGAGGGAGAGAAGGATTTAATGCAGCAGATCCAAGTGATCCACACAATCAGTGGAGGCCCCACTCTAGCAGGAACCTCCAACAATTAGAGAAAGAACCACGCAAGGAAGATTCCCAGACTCAACGTTGAATATGAGTTGCTAAAGGTCAATGGAGGACCCCGAGGCTTATCCCGTTCCACCAAAATCATCTTCACGGAGGAGGATGTTTACAATACGGTGCAGCCGCATGATGATCCCATGGTCATAACAGTACAGATCGCTAACTGCATAGTGCACCGCGTCTTGATCGATATGGGAAGCAGCGTGGATATTTTGTTCAAAGGAGCACATGAGCAGCTCAACTTGAAGAATTCTTGCTTCAACAGCTGTACCTCTCTACTATACGGATTCACAGGGGACTCCGTAATGCCGATGGGAACAAAGATACTACCAGTGATAGTGGGGGAGGCTCCTCTTCAACAGAACATAATGACGGAGTTTATTGTAGTGGACACCCCGTCGGCATACAATGCAATCTTGGGAAGGCCTTTCCTATCAGGGATTAGGGGAGTGCTGTCTATCTACCACAACGTGTTGAAGTTTCCAGTAGGATCAGGAGTAGGAGAGGTAAGGGGAGACCAGCAGGCAGCCCACAACTGCTATGCTGTGTCAACCAACCCCGCTGCGTTGGCCAAGCAATGCGCATCGGTGGCCAGCTACCCGGGTCCGAGAACGGCAGAGCGGGATGATCATGTCTTAGAGGAAGATGAGATACCAGACATAGTCGTAGAGGAATCAGAAGAAGAAGAGCGTGGTTGGAGCAGCGGGTATCCATCAGAGCAGTTAGAGGAGATTCAGATCCGGTGCGAAGATCTGACAAAGACAGTAAAAGTGGGAGAAGGTCTGGACCCGGGATTGAAGGAGGATTTGATAGAGCTACTCAGGGAATATAATGACATCTTTGCTTGGAGCCATGAGGATATGCCCGGCATTCCACTCAGTCTGGCGACCCATAGGTTGGCAGTGGATGCAACATTCAAACCGATAAAACAAAAGAGAAGGCACTTCAATGCTGAATACAATGCCGCGGTTCAGGAAGAGGTTGACAAGCTCCTGAAGGCCGGGTTCATCAGGGAATCCCGGTACCCCGACTGGATCGCCAATGTGGTTATGATAACTAAGTCTAACGGGAAGTGGCGAATGTGTGTGGATTACACTGGTCTCAATCGGGCCTGCCCCAAAGATAGCTTCCCCCTGCCTAAAATAGACCAGCTTATTGATTCCACTGCGGGAAATAAGCTCCTGAGCTTTATGGATGCTTTCTCAGGGTACAATCAGATCATGATGCATCCGTCAGACCAAGACAAAACCAGCTTCATCACCGGGCAAGGCCTCTACTGTTATAAGGTAATGCCTTTCGGACTTAAAAATGCAGGTGCCACCTATCAGCGTATGGTGAACAAACTATTCAAAGAACAGATAGGGAAGTCCATGGAGGTGTACGTAGATGACATGATCACTAAATCTCTAGAAGCGAGACAGCATGCAGGGGACTTACGTCAGACCTTCCAGGTAATAAGGCAGAACCAGATGAGGCTGAACCCCGCTAAGTGCGCATTCGGGGTGGCAGCAGGCAAATTCTTGGGATTCATGGTGCATGAAAGGGGAATTGAGGCAAATCCAGAGAAGATCAAAGCCATTTTGGATCTCGAGTCTCCTACAAACCTCAAGCAGACACAAGGATTAACTGGGCGGATAGCGGCCTTGAACCGGTTCATATCCCGCTCCACAGACAAATGTCTCCCCTTTTTCAAAGTCATCAAGCAGGGGAAAAAGATGAAGTGGGATGAGCAGAGCGAGCAGGCTTTTCAAGCTCTAAAGGGATACCTGTCAAGCCCGCCGCTATTGGTAAAATCGATCCCAGGTGATGAGCTCTTACTCTACCTAGCAGTCTCCGAAGCAGCTACTAGTGGAGCCTTAGTAAAGGAATGCAGTGATGGAGTGCAAAGGCCGATCTATTATGTAAGCCGGGCTTTTACGAAGTCCGAGAAGAATTATACCTTACTGGAGAAGCTCGCCTACGCTTTGGTGACCACATCCAGAAAGCTCCGGCCTTATTTTCAAGCTCACACCATCGCGGTGGTCACAGATCAGCCATTGAGACAATTCCTCTAGAGGCCAAATGTGTCAGGCAGACTGGTCTTGTGGGCCCTTGAACTCACACAGTTCGACATCAAACACAGAGCAAGAACTACGATTAAAGCTCAAGCCCTGGTGGATTTCATAGTAGAATTTAGCCCGATCCTAGACCCGGGTGAGTCAGTAGACCCCGACCCGAGTCAAACCCCTCTGGGATGGCCTGAAAACAGTAAGGTATGGATGCTTTACACAGATGGAGCTTCTAACCAGGCAGGATGCGGAGCTGGGATCGTCCTTATCGACCTCGCCGGAGTCGAGGTAAGTCACTGTTTCAGGTTTGAATTCAGAGCCACCAACAACGAAGCGGAGTATGAAGCTCTGTTAGCGGGAATGAGAGTAGCTGGAGCTCTGGAGGCCAAGTACCTTCAGATTAAGAGTGATTCTCAATTAGTGGTCAACCAGGTAACAGGGTTGTACCAAGCAAAGGGTGATAACATGGTGGCCTATCTAGCTAAAGTCCAGGAGATTATGAAAAAATTCAAAGGGGTAAGAATAAAGCAAGTACCCAGGGAGAAGAATCACCGCGCTGATGTTCTAGCTAAGATTGCCACTGGAGAGGGACATGCGTTACCAAAAGTGGTACCCCCCAAGTGATTTCTTCCTCCAGCATAGCTAAAGAGGTAGAAGTCCTTCCTGTGAACCGCCTCCCGTGTTGGATGGATCCAATAGCAGACTATCTCCAAAGTGGCATTCTCCCTGTAGACTAGGATCAGGCCCGCCGGCTCAAGAGGACAGTGACCCGGTACTGTTTGGTAGAAGGATACCTATACCGCAAAGGGAAGTCTCTTCCCCTACTTAGATGTCTCCATCCCGATGACGCGCGCTGGGCGCCTAACGAGGTTCACTCGGGGGACTGTGGCAACCACGTGTCAGGAGAAACTTTGGCTTACCAAGTAATCAGGATGGGTTACTATTGGTCGACTATACACCAGGATGCAAAACAGTTCGCACGATCCTGCGAGGCTTGTCAAAAAACAGCAAACCTCCATCATCTCCCACCAGAGAGGCTCTCTTCGATCAGTACTCCCTACCCCTTTGCCATCTGGGGACTAGACCTGATCGGGCCACTTCCCACTGCACCCGGCCAAGCCAAGCATGCAGTAGTGGCGATAGATTACTTTACTCGGTGGGTAGAAGCCAAGGCTCTTACTCGGATAACTGAAGAAAAGACTACAAACTTTGTCAAGGAGCACATTGTCTGCCGATTTGGCACCCCGATGGCCATTATAACTGATTTGGGAAAACAGTTCGACAATGCCAACTTCAGGGAATTCTGTGAAGACCGGAAGATCAATCTCTGTTTTGCTTCGGTAGCTCATCCTCAAACCAATGGGCTGGTTGAAGCTACTAACAAGACCATCAAGAAGCTCCTAAAGAAAAAGCTCCAACAGAATAAAGGATTATGGGTGGCAGAGTTACCTCATGTACTATGGGCCTACAGAACAACTAGGCGGATAGCCACAGGGGAGACCCCATATTCCCTAGTATTCGAGGCGGAAGCAGTCTTGCCCATCGAGCATAAGCTCATTTCTTTCCGGGTCCAAAATTATGAATCGAAAGATAACGAGGCTAAGTTGAGAGCTAGCCTAGACTTACTGGAGGAAAAGCAAAGCCGGGTGGCGGAGAAGGTGGCAATATACCAGAGCAAGATAGCCCGACATTTCAACAAGAAGGTGAAGGTCCGAAGCTTCAAGGAAGGAGACTTGGTTCTCAGAAAGGTGACCCAGAACACACGAAGAAGGTCCGATGGAGTACTAGCCCCAAACTGGGAAGGGCCATATCTGGTTAAGACATCACTCCGGGGTGGTGCTTACAAGCTGGTAGACATGGAGGGATACCCAGTAGACCACACATGGAATGCTGATCATCTCCGAAAATTCTACCCCTAGAAATCTTATTCGTGTCAAGGGGAATCTAACACCCCGATTTCGTGTTTGTACCGTTGAGGAAATTCAATAAAGCAGTTCTTTCTCCTATTTGACTCTCTTGTGTCCATTGCATGATGTCTCCTACTAGATTCTTCAACGCCTCTCCCTAAATATACTTAATTCACCATTGCTAAAGCGCCTTGAGACTCAGAAAGTTGCATAGCGTTCCTGATACCTTGGGCCAGGACCATCCCACCAAGAGGATCTCCATTACTAAAGCGCCTCAAGACCAGGAAATAGCCTAAAGGCGCTCCTGCTGCCTTGGTCGGGGAATACCCTCCTCCAAGAAGCCTGGTGCTAAAGTGGCCTTAGTTGCCTACCAGGACAGATTACAGTAAGAATCGGGCTGCCTCAGGGTACCTGGTTTCTTACTTCGCCTCAAGACCAGGAAATAGCCTAAAGGCGCTCCTGCTGCCTTGGTCGGGGAATACCCTCCTCCAAGAAGCCTGGTGCTAAAGTGGCCTTAGTTGCCTACCAGGACAGATTACAGTAAGAATCGGGCTGCCTCAGGGTACTTGGTTTCTTACTTCGCCTCAAGACCAGGAAATAGCCTAAAGGCGCTCCTGCTGCCTTGGTCGGGAAATACCCTCCTCCAAGAAGCCTGGTGCTAAAGTGGCCTTAGTTGCCTACCAGGACAGATTACAGTAAGAATCGGGCTGCCTCAGGGTACCTGGTTTCTTACTTCACCTCAAGACCAGGAAATAGCCTAAAGGCGCTCCTGCTGCCTTGGTCGGGGAATACCCTCCTCCAAGAAGCCTGGTGTTAAAGTGGCCTTAGTTGCCTACCAGGACAGTTTACAGTAAGACTCGGGCTGCCTCAGGGTACCTGGTTTCTTATTTCGCCTCAAGACCAGGAAATAGCCTAAAGGCGCTCCTGCTGCCTTGGTCGAGGAATACCCTCCTCCAAGAAGCCTGGTGCTAAAGTGGCCTTAGTTGCCTACCAGGACAGATCAACACTAACATCAAGGTTACTTATCGAGATGCTTCGCCCTTTATTTCCCCACTTACAACCCCGATAGAGGGCCAACAGTCAGGAAAAAACTCAGGAGTTTACCGTCAGCAAGTCAAATTGTTCGTAAGTAGCGGATGTCATCGACTGATTACTTTGCATTTTATACTGTTGGGAGTTCGATTAAAGGGAGATGTGATCTGACCCCGTTGATTCTTACGATTACGAGATATAAGCATCATGTGTTTCATCTTTACTACCTATCGGGGTCCAGTCATCGTCCTTATTACTCATCGGGGTTCCAGGTATCAACAAAATTATATGCTATGGAAATATGCTATGAAAAGTTCCTGAGTACAAAAGCAAGAACACAAAGTACGAAGCAAGTAATGAAAAACAGTTATATTAACAGTAAGGGTGCCCAATCCCCATTCTGGCTACAAGTTATACTTATAAAACGGGGTGCCCAGTTCCCAAATCGGGCTACAAAATATTATAAGAAAAAAAGCAGGCCAGGCTAGTCTAGTCTTCTTTTTCCCCATCTGGATGCTCACCTTGGTCAACTGCCCCTTCCCCTTCCCCCATAAGCTCAGCAGCTGTATCAGTTTGGACAACCTCCTCCACAACAGAAGACCCAGTCTGAATCCCTTCAACCACCGGGACCTCGGATCTAGCTGGCCCTTCATCCTCTTCAATAAGGACCGCTCCAGAAGCGGACTCGGGATCCACTCTTTGTTCTTCAATAGCAGGAGGATCTAGATCAACTCCCACCGTGCCATCATGTTGGACTTCAGCAGCCACGTCAGCTTCGTGACCCGGATGGGCCACTTCCTGTGGAGGGGCCTCTGCCTCTTGATCCCCTCCTGCTAACTGGGCAGCCTTTGTCATAATTTGCTCCCGATCCCAGTTCAAAGTTGCCTCGAGGTCGAAGGGAGGAGGCAAAGCTGTAGCCACCTCGTAGCAGGCTGTAAAATAACCATCCTCAAATGAAGGCCCTTGCTGAGACTCCAAGCCTACTATAGTCTCCCGAAGGAGTTGATTCTCGCTCTGTAGCAGCTGCTTCTCTCGTTTTACGCACTCCCTCTCCTCCCGGTGGCGAAGAGACCTGACTGTCTCGGTGTCCAGGCTGCGTTCAGCACGCCTAAGAGCCACCAAGGCCTCCTGCCTCCCTTCTTCAGCATTTTTGGCGTCCTGTAGCAGAGGAGCCACGCTCTGTCGGGTCTGGACCAGCTCCTGCTGGCTATCCTCCAGTTTCGCTTGAAGGCCGATGTAAGCCTCCCTCAAAGTCAGTAGCTGCCTTTCCATGGCCATGGCAAACTTGAAGCCCTGCAAGAAGGAAGAAAGTTAGTCTTAGGCCAGAGGAAGAAAAAGAAATAGCGGGAAGGAAGTAGAAGTTCACCTCGGCCAGAACCGATGCCCCCTTGGTGACCAAAATGTCAGTAGGAAGCTGGGCCATATCCACCAAACTTCCACCAGGGCATGAGTCCGCGAAACGGGATACCACCTCGTCGAAGGTAGTACCCCTTGACCCCGATCCAGAAGCAACAACAGCAGCAGCAGGGGCAGGGGTGTGGACAGCTGCTTCCTCCACCAGGATGCACGCGGGGTCCTTAGGAAAAGTTGTAGTAGGAGGAGGAGCAGGGGGAGCCTTCTTCTGTGCCGACCTCCCAGAACCTCAGGCTTTAGCCGCCCTGGCCAACATCGCCGAAATCTTTGAACTCGATGGAGGAGTAGAGGGAAGGGGAGTCTTGGCCTTAGACCTCGCTGGAGCAAGAGCAGGCGTTTTTTAGGGAGTAGGAAGAGGGTTGGGGTCGGTTCCCACTCGGATGGACCCCGATGCGGTCTTGGCAGCAGGGGTAGGAGAAGGAACAGGGGAGGGAAGAGCTGGTAAAGTCATCTCCCCTGCCCCATTAGAAGAAGGAGATCCCGCTACCATCGGGGTAGCCGATATTGCGAGAAAAGAAGATGTTCAATGAAAGCAGAAGAAGGAAAATATATGCACAGGAAAGCAAGAGAGCAAGATACAATTAACTCACCAGGGAGAGCAAGGGATATCCTCAAGTACCGCTCCAATCGGCCTCCTTCGAAGGGATCAAGAGTGGGATATTGCATATTAGTATACCCCCTCTTCATGATCCTCGCAAGGATTTCCCGGGATTCAGGAGCGAGCACCCCCTTCGCCCATTTATCCCGCACTGTGAACTGAGTAGGGACGGGGTATTCATATCCCCCAATAAAGGCAGTGCGCCCCCACTCGCCCTCCACCACTAGCCATTCTTCCTTCCAGGGCGCGGCATACTTCACGTTTGCTCCTAGGACGATGAACCTCATGTCGTTGCTCGCCCTAAGGTAAAACTAACCCCGGGGCACCATACTGGTGATGTTGAAAAGGTAGCGGAGTTTATCTAATCCCGGCTCTCGCTCGATGCGATCCTTCTCGCACTGCTCCTTCCAGAGCACCAGGAACCCCGTCAGGTGTTTCCAGAACCCCGGTGAAATCTGTAAGGGGGCTAACTCCAACGCGACAAGAGCACGGCGGAGTGAAGGATGTAATGGCAGACGGACACCACATTCGAAGGCCGCCTTGTGAATCAATAGGCGATCTTGAGGCGGGGTGTATACGTCATAACCCCGATGAGGAAGGGAGAGAATGATGTTATATGGGATTTTATACTCCTCCCTTAGCTTAGCTAGAGTGTCCACAGTGCAGACGGAGTCGGGGACTATCCTCCCATCATGAAAAAGGGCGAAGGAGCCGGCCTGGACCCCGACTAGAGAAACCCTCTCGTCGTTACCTCCATCACCATTATCAGACTTAGTGGCGCCCGCTTCATCACCGATCAAGACCGGGTCTTCGGGTCGATTGTGAAAACCCAACCCAACTTGCGGGTTTCGAGCGAAGCGACGGTGTTGAGCTAACGGGGTATCGACAGTAGCACCGTCACCCTCTCTACCCCGTTTCTTCCTCTCCAGGGCCGGGGAATCTACCACCACGTCGGCCGCCTCCATATTGAAGAGAGCGTCGATACTATCAGACTGGGGAGGAGAGACAGGGTCAGGATGAATAGGGTTCACCGCTATAGAGGGGTTTTGTTCGGCAACATTTTCTTGAGAAGATGGAAGTCGGGAAGTAGAAGCCATTAAAGAAAAAGAAGAAAAAGAAGAAATTCTGGAAGTTGGAAAGGAGAAGGTTCTTGTTTTCAATCGCGATTTTGAATGCTCAAAAGTAAGTAAGTAATCACCAGTGGAGCCGGTCTATTTATAGAGGAGGAGTGACGGTTACTTACTCGGAAATCGAAAACGGTGACTGGGAGGATGGATTGAGGCGTTTTTTTGCATTAATCGCGCCAAAACGGCTCTTTTTGAAAACGGGGAACCCAATCAACAGTCGACACGCAATCAAATTATAACGTACGGAATAAAGATTTCCCCCTTCTAGGTGGAAACCTAGTCAGACAAGGAAGTAAGTGGATAAGGTGGAAAATCCTTCAAGCAAACGAAAAGATCCTGACTCTGACCCCGACCCCGACAAAGTATCAGTGTCCAAGTCAGGGGGGACTTCTGTTAACCGCCAAAATTGGCAAGGGACCAAGGAAGAATTTTCCACCTTAACACAAGAAGTAGGTGCGGACACGATCCGGTTATCTCGACAGAGTGGAGCCCGACTAGCCCAAATATGAACCTCCTTCAGCGGGATCCACCCCGCCTGCATCCTAACCTGCAGCAAGGTCCAAACCCGTCATACCCTGGTCTCTCATAAACCCTGCAGTACCCCGACACGGAGTTCCATTGAGCATCCCACTATAATACTAGCCAGATATTCCCTAACTCCATCAGTTGGATGCCTACTGGCTCGCACTTTCTAGTATAACTAGCCCGACAAAGCAGGTAGATACCGGGCAGCAAGATTCTCGTATCAGAAACTAAAAACTCCATAAAGACTCATTAAAACGCTGCCGTACAGAGGAGAAGTACACTTTCCCGCCAGAGAGTCCTATTTTGAGCAGGTTGATATACTAAGAATCCAATTTGATCACGAAATTGACTCCTTCTAGGAAGGAAAGACTAGATTCTACAAGTAAAGCTCCGAGATTATCTCCTAGAAAGAAGACGATCCTGCATTGGCCAAACCCTAAACCGAGATTTTAGGAGTGCATGGCAAGCAAGACACATATATATACAAACAGTTTCTTCAGGAAAGGGGAGCCCCAGAGACCACTTATCGACAAGCACAATTCTTCCACCATCATCATCTCCATCGCCGGGATTATGATCCGTACTCCATTGTAATCCAAATCAGAAATTAGTTCATGTATTGTAAGGAAAAGAGACTATCCAATAAAACTTATTGATTGATCAGTTTGATATACATCATTATTTAGCTCCGGCTTTGATAGGGATTTAGTCGGTATCGAACTACTTGATACCCCTCCGACCAAGGTTAATCTTGATCTTGGTCCCTTTAAAGTTGTTATTTAGAATTCTATCTCAATAACGATTTTCAGGTAACAATATTCTTTGTATATTTTTCGGAAACCATAAGGTCTTGGACTTGAGAGTTATTTTCTTTTGCTAAAGAAAAATAAAATCCATCTCTTACACTAGTGTGATTTTCAGCCAAGAGGAATAGAGAGAAAAGTTTATTCTTATTTTGATAGTGCACTAGTTACTTTTACACCAAAAGGTTTTATGCACAATTTCGAATAAGGTTCACGCGAGTTTCGATCTAACGATTGTGAATTCAAAAGTGACTAGAACATTCTTTGTTGTCTCTTGAAACTTTTTATGACTAACAAAAAAGAAAAGGTTTTGTTAATCCATCCTCAGATACACAATTCAAAGAGAAGAGAGACCACACTCCTAAGTGATTCACGTTCGTGATTGGATTGGAAGATCTCGTTGATTACCATCGACGCAACGTCAATCGGATCATGCGACAAAGGTATGATATCTTTAATATTATATGTTAATTAATTAGAGGGTTAAGGTTCAAAATATGTAAAAAATTTAAACAATACTAAACTACTTTTTCACTTCCGCCACGTGTATTTTTCCCTACATCCCCAGGCCAACATTCTTCAACAAATGGCTCACAAAAGAAAGAGACCAATCATGCAAACTCAACAAAGGAAGCAAGCTAGACCGGTTCAACAACGAAGATGAAATGAATCAATGCAACCACAAAGACATGGGAAGGCTCCTATGCATGCACAAGGACATGGTATGATTCCTAACTTCATCTGTACATGTCATTATTATGGTATTGATGGTCATATTAGACCAACTTGCTTTCGTTACTGTTAACCAAAAATTGTCACTAGGGTGTGAAACAAATAAAATAACTCGGGTGTGTTAACAAATATTTATCTAGAGGGGGGGGGGGTGAATAGATTTTAACTAATTTTTACCCAATTTTCGTTTAAGAACAAGATTGGGAAAATACCCCAATCTAGTCAATAATAATAGCAAGTTTAATATGGTTCGGAATTTAAATAACACTTGATATTTACGTGGAAACCCAACCACTGGGAAAAACCACGGGCTGTATAGTGCGCCACACTCGAATCTCGAAATCCACTAATTGAAATGGAGTTTACAACCTATGTAGACCTCGTCTAACACTCCAGTCTATAACCCCCCACTTCTACCACATGGGTCTTTAAAAGTGGCTCTAGTCCATTTTGCTTGTGGCCTAAGCAACCTTAGCCAACAAGACTTAAATTCTCAATGAAAAGATAATACAACCTATGTGTGAATATATAAAAATACTCAATAAATGCAATGAGAGCTAGGCAACTCTATATACTTATCTAGGATGATAATATGTCAATAAAAATGATCCTAGATATCAATACCTAAATGACATGTCAAATAGCTTAGCTAAATATAGATTATAAAAACCTAAATAGCTATCACAATACAACACTCAATCATGTCATCACAACAATCTCTATTTTGAATATAAGAGGTTAATCTAAAAACATTTAAATAATAAACGAGATGCCTTGATAAATAAAACACTAAATATCAATGATAAAAGTGAAGAACATACCAAGGGAAGTGTGATGACCAAGACCCATTCAAACAAGCAAACTAACTATGCTAGAAAATGCTTAGATGATCTTTGATGCACATGTATATGGTTTTGAGTGTATAGGAAATGAGTTCTCTTTGAAATATCTCTCAATTAAGTTTAGGGTTCTTAAGAGTCAAGAACTTGGTCAGAGAAATGAGAAAGTATGATATTTATAGACATAGAAAACAGGGCATGTGAAAAGACAATTTGGCCCTTGAAATCACCGTTCGGCGGTTTCATTCTGTGGTCGTGGCCGTAGAATTGAACCTCCGAATTGAACCCGAGAGGCAGGGGATCAAACGGCGACCACATTCGGTGGTTTAGGAAACTGCCGATCAGAACCCAAAAAGAAACCGACTTAAAATATCTAGAACGGCGGTTTCATTCGGCAGTTTCGAAACCGCCGATCAAACCACCGAATTGGGACCGAGATAATAAATGCATCAGGTCTATTTGGTGGTTTCAACTCAGCGACCTGACCGCCGATCATAACCGTAGATCCAATCCAGAGCTCTCTGGAATCAAATGGTGGTTTCAATTCGGCGGTCATGGCCGCCGATCAAACCGCCGTTTCACCACTGATGGTGAAACCAAAGAAGAAGCCAAGGGCATTCTCCGAAGGTGATTTTCACGTTAAACCAAGCACACTTTCGTGCATGCGCGGACGTTTCCAAACAATATCTGGAAACGAATTACAAGACATAAAAAGCACACAACAAGATACAACAAAAAGTGCAAGTGTGTAAATGTGACATTTGAAAAGAATGCACATAAAAGTGAAGCATACATATGCAAACATTACTAGTGAGTGTGTGCAACTAAATCTCTTCAATGAACAATAAGCACTAAGATTTTACCTTTGGAGTGCTTGTCACCTTGAGGTCTTGAGGGCCTTGAACTTGATTACTCATTTCCTAAGCTACCCTTACAACAACCCCAATATGTGGTTTGTCCACGAAATAAGCCAATCAAAAACTGGGAATCCTTACAATCTCCCCCTTTGGCTATTTTGTGACAAAACCACCACTCACATTGATTCCTCACAACAAAATAGAAACTATGGATCAACAATGATTTTCTACATTACAAAAAGATTTAATAACAATAAAATCTTGAAGTCTTCAATCTCTTGTAGAACAATCAATCCCTGAAAACAAGGTTTCTATATTTTCCAATACACATAAATGTGAGATTAATCAAGTGAAACAAACAAGCATTAGCATTTAAGTAAGTTAAGCACAACATCATGCAATGTATGTGAATGCAATGCTCCCTCTCAATGGGTTACTCCCCCTCAATATGTAATCTCCCCAATATACACAAATTGCTACAACAATTTAGCATCTCCCCTTACCACATTCTACTCCCCTTTTTTGTCATGATATAGGCGAAGGAGTAGTCCCCAACAAGGTCACTTATAGCAAAGAGAAATAAAAGCATACAAGATATTTGTATAATCATATAAGCCACTGTATGCTACTTAATTAATTGGAGAGAAACATGGAGATTTATTTTGAAAAAAATGTGTGAAATAAAAATGCTTTGTATACAAGACATGTTGCATTCAAGCTCAAAATACAATGGTATTTGGCAAAGCAAATGACAAAGATTTCTAAAAGGAATTCAAACCAATTTCACCATTGTCATGAGAGAAGCAAAGATATAGAGAATTTATTGATTTTCAATTTAAAAAACACTATATCCAACTTTATAAGCGAAACATGGCATGAGCGACTTTGCACCCTATTTGATTTTTCCGAGAATGAAACCCATATGATAGTAACCATGTTCAACAAATAAAGAAAGAGAGACATTTTGATAAACAATAGAGTCTCATTTGCTTTTCACACATTGTTTTGCATTTAAGAAATGCAATCATCAATTCATGCTTTTTCATGTGAGCATGTTATATGAATTTCATGCTTTTCATATGACATTTAGCATGTTATTGAAGAATCATCATGTCATGGAAATAACTATAGGTCATTCAAATCATACTTCCTATGTAAATTTCCTAGTCCAAAAATGCATGTTTGAACATAAATATAACATGGATTGTAATACAAGCATGGTTCACACTTATTTGAATAGAAAACGTATATACAAATGTGCAACCAAGCTTACTCAAGCAATAAAAAAGAAGCATAAGATCTTTCAAATTTTTTGCATGCATCAAGTATGCAAAAGCACTCTTTGCTTGAGTTCCCCATATGGGGTCAAATACCACCCTTCATCAATGAAGGTCATGAGGTCCTATGGACCTTCCAAGTTCATTGGACTTGGTTGAACCTATATGAGACTTGCTAGTCTCATAGCAAGCGGGTTCATTATTTTTTCGTATCCACTTAGGTGATATAGATTTCTTCCTAGTGGACAAAGGTTCTAGAGATTTAGAAGATAAAAGATCATGCAAATGAGTTTCTTCCTTTATATGAACATGCATTCTAGCTCTAACCTTTTTCTTTTCGGTCATGCTTTTAACTCTACACATATGAATGTAATAAAAGCAACTTGGTCTAATGTGACCATCAATACCACAAAAATGACAAGTGGGAATAAAGTTAGGAATCATACCATTCCCATGTGCATGCTTTGGTGCATTCCAATGTCGTTGTGGTTGTCTTGGTTGTTGAATTGGATCTCTCCATCGTTGTTGATAACCAAGACAATGTTGCTCGCTCGATTGAGCTTGCATGATCGATGTCTTCCCTTTATTGATCTTAGGTTGAGGGAAGTTAACATGAGAAACTCTTTGAGCTTGAGGTTGTATTCTTGAAGCTACCTTCACTTGTGCACTATGAGAGCATTGTTCTAGATCAATCTTCTTACTAGGAGTTTGCACCGGTGAAGCCTCTTTCTTACCTAAGCTCTTGACAAATATGGTCTTGTTAGGAGTGAGAATCTCCTTGTCATCTTCAAAGCCAAGACCTCTTTTGTCACTGTAGGGAAAAATTGTACCCGCAGCGGAAGCGAGACTAAAAAAAATTGAGTAGCTTTTAAAATTTTTCCAATTTATGAACCTTAAACCCTTTTGATTAATTAAAGATATAAAAATAAACAAAAGATTAATACCTCTTGTCGCGTGATCCGATTGACTTGCGTCGATGGTAATCCGCAAGATCTTCAATCCTAGCACGAATGTGGATCACCTAGGAGCGTGGTCTCCCTTTCTTTGAATTGCAAACCTGTGATTGGATTAAACAAACTTTTCTTGATTCGTTAGTCCCAAAAACAATCTAAAGGAACCTAAGATTATTCCGGTCACTTTTCAGTTCTCAATCTTATGATCGAAACTCGCGTGAACCTTAATCGATATAGTATATACAAGCTTATTAATGAACAAGCAAACAATATACCATCAAAGAATAATCTATGTTCCTTTTGTTTTTAGTAGAATAATAGATCTCTAACTATGAGTTGAGAAGAAGAAGAAGAAGAAATAAAAATTTCTGCACATAAACCCTAGCCTGGCCGAAAATCATCAATAGCCTTATATATGGCAAATTTTCTTTTCTCTTTTTAACATAGGGTGGCCGAAATCCTTAGCCAAAAACAATTAGGGTTGCCGCAAAAATCAAACAAAAAGAAGAGTTTGAATTGCACCATAATTCCTATTTTGTTTAAGATTTCCAAACCCTAATCCAACTCAATAATCTTTTATTCCTTATTTGACTAAAAATAAAAGACTTCTTATTTGATTTAATAAATAAAATTAATTATTTATTTCCTTGTCAAACAAGTCTTTTAATTTAAGTATACTACTACCAATAGTATACCAATAGGAATCATATTTCCTATTCAGAAAAGATTTGTTTCTTAATTAAACAATTAATTAATAAATTAATTAATTCTTATTTAATTAAACAATGAAAACAAAATAATATTTAAGGCTTTTAAATCACCTTGCCGCCCCACATGTATATATTGGGCCAAATATTATTTTTCTTATTTCATTAAATCCATAGGACTTTAAATAAAAAGCCCACATGTGAACTAGACCCATTCTTACTAAAAGAAACAAGCCCACATGTCATCCATTAATATATAAATATAATTTAGTAGCCCATTACATAAATAATGTGCAAATTATATTCTTAATATATTAAATGCAATTCTAGATGGACCCTAAATTGGTCCGGTAGAATATATCAAGTGATCCATGCAAGTCCGTGTGGATTGGGGATCTTGGCGGGCTATCTAAATTTAAGCTCCAATAGACATAACCTAATCACAATCAACAAATGATTCACTTAGGTCCGATCCATTAATTTTAGCTCATTCCACTAAAGAGCTAAAATTGAACTCTTAAATAAAGACAGAAAAGGAAGATGCTTCCTCATTCATACCCTAGACAATCATATTGGAGATAGTGTATCCTCGTGATTAATATCAGTAATCGCCAAGAGTTCATAGACCGCCTATAACTCTCCAAGTTACCATATTTACTCATATGACCACGTTTTGAACTTGGATATTTTGACTTGTCCAGAAGCCATGTTTTCAATAGACACTATTGAAAACTCAACGTTGAGATTTAATATCCAATTACCTCAAAACATCCATATGATGATATTATACTCTCATTTAATAAATGGAGCCACGATGTCCATATCTATAAATGAAGTCCTCTATCGATTAACAAATGAATATCACCAAACTATCGAGGATAGACTATGCGATATAATCGTACTCATTGATAGCTCAAATGATATCACCTGCAACCATAAGTCCATCATTTATCTCAGGATTAAGATAGACTCTCCGATTGTCCTGATAATGAAATTACTTTTATCTATTGACGGTTATAGATAAAGTATTTCATTTTGATCCAGTTCAATGCACCCAGTGCACTAGACTCTTTTGCTCGAAGACACTCCGATGATTTTAGACTCATCATATCTCATTTGATCCCACTCAAATGCTAGCAAAAGAATTCTACAACTTTAACAAGATAAAGGTGCCCAACCTTTAACTTAAGTTGTGAACAATATTCAAGACTAACTAAAGAATTGTGTCTACCACATACATATCCAGATGTATGAACAATTCTTCTTTTCTCATAGTCTTTAGACCTTATGATTATTTACTTTAACAATTATAATATTCAACTATAAATGCTATAATATTTGTTTAAACCAGAAATCACTTTATTAATATGAAACAGATTGTTAAATACAATATTACACTCTTGCTATTGAGCATAATCCTAACAGTCACAAGGGCCTTTTCCAACACTCAACAAGTGGTTGAGTTTCTCCGTGCTAGAGGTCAACTTAGCGATCAAATCTTTGGTATTTCTAAGCTCTCTTTTCAACCCTTCTTCATTCCTCTTAGACAAAGCTAGCTCATTGATCAAGCCAAAATTGGTATGATTTTGGCCCTCATTTCCGTTTCTTTTTGCTTGATTCTCGGGCATTTCCCCGTGTTTAATGTTGTTAAATTGAGTGTTTCAGGTTTTATTAGGTTTCAGAAGCAATTGAGATAAAGGTGGAGGACTTGTGCAAAAATGTCTCACAAATGAGAAGAACAGAGCATTTTCGCCACATGAGCAATGGAGGTCGCCACTTGAGCGCCATGGCGACAGAAGAGTTCCCAAAAGCATCAAAAGGTCGCCACTTGGGCGCCACTTGAGCGCCATGGCGACAGAAGGTCACAAAAACAATCAGGTGTGGTCGCCACTTGGGGTCGCTCTGGCGACCTCCCTTGCAAGTGGCGACCTAGTGCACTCAAGGCATGGTCGCCACTTATGGTCGCCAGAGCGACCTTGATGCACGAAGGGCGACCTCTTCACTTTTCCAAGGTCGCCACTTATGGTCGCCAGAGCGACCTTGATGCACAAAGAGCGACCTCTTCACATTTCCAAGGTCGCCACTTATGGTCGCCAGAGCGACCTTGATGCACAAAGAGCGACCTCTACACATTTTGGTCATGTTCGCCACTTGACAAAGAGCGAGAAAGATGGTTTTCAGAGCGACCTTTTCATCTAACCGTTTTACGCTCCATGGTCGCCATAGCGACCAAAGAGCGACCAAGGCTCCACATCAGCGAATCAAGTCGTTACCAGTACATGTCCATGAGTGAGTATATATATGAGCGTCTCTTCACTTTCAAACCATCGAAAATCAGAGCAAAAATTCAGAGAACTCAATTTCAGATCTAGATCATCTTCCATGGCACATTTTTCATCATCCTCCATTTCTCTCCTTGAACTCATCTAATCCATCCAACCCTCAACACAAAACCTTGATTACTTCACTACATCATTCCTCATCCCACCATTTTCTCCACCAAAATCCTTAGTAACTTTCCACCAAAACACCCACATTCCAAGACATTTCCTCAACCTCCATTCCTTGCATCTAGGAGCATAGAGGAGAAGAAGGATTGAGCTTAAAGAAGGTGACTCAAGGGTTATTTCCTTATCATTTACTTCTTTTCATTTATTGCAATCATGTGTAACTAAACCCCTTATCTAGGGGATAGATTTGAGGAACAATTGGTTGTGGGTTTAGTCTAGCTTGTAATGAATCTCTTATGTGTTCTATTCATTCAATTTAATTAGATTTCATTCATTATAATTGACTTGTATATCACTTGTTGATTGCTATCTTGAGTGGAATAATTTGTTATATATTCACATGTGGATTGACAACCTTTGTGTGATTAAGAACCCATTGGATAGGATAGATTAGTGGTGGGTATATCAACCCCACTAATCTAAGCCTCTAAGTGGTTAACATAATGAGATTGGTACATTAATGATGCTAGTAGCTTACCCACATCCAAGTGTTAATCGATCTATTCCCTAGTTCTCTCATTAATTGATTTTATCACTATTCTTATCAAGGTGTTGAGTATTCTATTTTTCATATCATTTTTGTGTATTTTCATTTGAGTAGTTTAGCATTGGTGGCTTTAGAAACCACACATTTATCAAACTCTATGATTTGTTTTATTGTTCTAAGATTAGTCAATTTATCTAATTAACACTCCATTCCCTGTGGAACGAACTTGCTCACTATTTTGCTATCTAATCACATTTTTAAAGGATTAAGTGGCTTTAAAAGAGTTTTCAAGAATCAATCAAAAACTATCATTTTTACTATTTTGTTGAGTACACAAACGACCTCATCAAAAATGGCGCCGCTGCCGGGGATTGGTAGCGTTGATTACATTTATTGACTTTTCTTCGCATTTTATTGGTATTTTGTGAATTGTTAGTTTAAAATTTTGTTTTGTGATTATTGATTTGTTCA
Organism: Acer campestre; assembly: GCA_954870605.1. Taxonomy (NCBI): domain Eukaryota; kingdom Viridiplantae; phylum Streptophyta; class Magnoliopsida; order Sapindales; family Sapindaceae; genus Acer; species Acer campestre. The sequence continues at coordinate 27,614,302 of OX940811.1, read as the reverse complement.
TAGTGTTGTTTTTACTTTCTTTTCTTTCCTTGTATCTCTTTATTTATTCCTCTTTCAGGTGCTCAGTTTTATGCACGGTAGGAGATCTCTAGGTAGAGGTGTTCATCCCCCACTAGAAGGCACTAGCCGTGTGAGAGAGTTTGAACCAATTCCAAGTCAAGATATGAGTACCGAAGGACAACAACATGGTAGGGAAGACGAAGCTCCTTTGAGAGAGGAGATGACGGAAGAAACTCAAACCAACCGGGGTCAAAGGATGACCATGGGTGAGTATGCCTTGCCGGATATCGGGAACCAACCATCACCGATAGTGCTAGACCCGGTGGCTAGGGGTTATGAGTTGAAGACGATGCACGTCAACTTATTGCCGTCATTTCATGGGAAGCTGAATGAAGACTGCCTCCAGTTCATGAAGGAGTATAGTGCTATTATAGAGACCTTCCCCATCATGCGGCTCACACGCGAACAATTGCAAATGCGTTGCTTCCAATATTGCATGAAGGATGCGGCTATGACATGGCTCATGGGGCTTAGGCCGGGATCATTGACGAGTTGGGGCCAGATTTGCAAGGTGTTTTTCAACAGATTCTTTCCGGCTAGGAAAGCAAAGGAGTTGAAGGTGAAGATAGCCGATTTTTATGAGAGTGAGGGGGAGCTATTTCATGAATCATGGGAGAGGTATCAACGCCTTGTGGCCCAATGCCCTCCTCACATGTTCACTGAGGAATACAAGGTGTCTTGTTTCCAAGGGGGTCTAACTCGGTTCTCCCAAGTGTTGGTGGATAACGCTTGTGGAGGTTCTTATGATACCAAGACCGCTTCGGAGATCTACGACATCTATGAGATGTTGGCACAAAACTCTCAACAAAGGAATGCCAACAGTATTCGAGGTGGGAAGTTTGATGTGAATGCTAGCACGGAAACCGCAATTGAAATCTCAAGGATAAACAAAAGGGTGGAAACCTTAACTTCTCATATTGAAAGTTTGGGGTTGCAGAAAGCGGGAGTTAAGTTGCTAGGAAGACAAGAAGGAAGCTCTAGCGGGCAATTTAATGAAAATGAAGGGTTTGAGGACACTTTTCAAGGTCAAGGTCAAGAGCACGAGGAAGTTCAAGCTATGGGATTCCAAGGTCAAGGAAACAACTATGTTCAACCATGGCGGAACCACCCAAATCTTTCTTGGTCAAACAACAACAACATTCTAAACCCACCACCAAGAAACCAACAACAAGGGGTGTACAATCAAGGAGGTAGCTCACAAGGAGGTTACCGTCCAAGTCAACAACAAGGAATGAACAATCAAGGCAATAGCTCACAAGGAGGCTACCGGCAAAACCAATCACAAGGAGGATACCCACAAGGAGGGTTTCCCCAAGGAGGAAACCAATGGGGAGGAAACCAATGGAACAACAACAACAATGCTCAACCAAGCTCGTATCAACCTCGCCGAAATATTGATGAAGAGATGAGAGGTATGATGCAAGGGTTCCAAAGAGCTGAGAACACCTTGACAAGCTTCATGCAAGCTAGTGGCCAAAGGTTTGGCAATCTAGAGGCATCCTTTGGGAAATTGGAGACCCAAATGGGGCAAATCGCCGAGGCTCTTCAAAAACAAGAAAAGGGGAAGTTTCCAAGCCACACAGAGCAAGCTAAGGAAGGAAGTTTTGTCAAGAAAGATGGAGCTAGAGATGAGGCATTGTTGTTTGAAGAAGCATACATCCAGAAAGTGGGAGATCCGGGAAGCTTTGTGATTCCCATTTCAATAGGAAATAGTGGAGTGCTTAAAGGAGTACTAGATTTAGGGGCAAGTGTGAGCATGATGCCCCTTTCTACTTATGAAAGGTTGGGTTTGGTAGGATTGAAGCCATCCGGGAAGAAGCTTATGCTAGCGGATCAAACCTCACTTTCATCATGTGGTGAACTAAAGGATGTCCCAATTGTCATTGAAGGAGTAATGGTGCTAACGGATTTCGTGGTTCTAGACATTGGTGACAAGTCAAATGATGTTAGGGAGTGGCAAGTTCTCCTTGGTAGACCATTCATGGCTACCGCTCAAATGAAGATTGATGTTTGCAAGAAGAAAGTTTGTATGCATGCATTTGAGAAAGAACTTGAGATCGATATAACCATATGCAATGATGACCTAAAAAGCATTGAGAGTTGCTATGTGGTTGAGTTGCATTCACCAAGGTTAACGGGTGGAAAGGTGTGTGATTTGGTGCAATTGTTTGAAAAGGATAGCCAAGAGGCCGAAGTGGAGAGTATAGGTGACTCGGAAATAGAAGAGCTCAAGAATTCCAACCAAGAGCTCATGCTTGAGGTTGAGGTTCTTAAGGTGGAGAAGTATGCCTTGGAAAAGAAGCTTGATGACTTAGCAAGAAAAAATCATAAGCTTAAGAAGGTCAACGTGGCTCTCACAATGGAGAATGAGGTGACGGTGAAAGAACTTGAAGATTTGGCTAGGCTCACCGAAGAATTTGAGGAAGAATCCTTAAGAAAGATGAGGAAGACTCTCATGAATGTAGATGCCAAGAACAAGGCACTTGAGGAGTTGAAGGAGGAATTGAGCAAGAAGGAGATGTCCTTGAAAGTTGCTAAGGTAAAGGAGTGCGACTTTTTGGTGGAGATAGATCGGATGGATCAAGCCATCAAAGAACTCACCAATAACGGTCCCTCAAGACATAAATCTCCAATGAAAAAGGGAAGATTTCCTTCATATCCTTTAACTTGTTATTTTTGTCATAGAAAGGGTCATGTAAAGTCTAAATGTTTTGAATTTTTGAAGCATGCCAATAATGATAAAAATAAGCCTCTAAGGAGATCTAACCATGTTAAGCAAATTTGGGTTAGGAAAGATTTGGTCAATCAAGTCCGAGATGAGTCTAGAGGACCAATTTGGGTAGTCAAGAAAAAATTGAGTTATAACATGATTGACTTGGATGATGAGCATCATGATTCCATTTCGCATAGTATGATGCGGTAGTTGGATTTATATTCGGTTTTTTACATTTCATGCCATGAATAATTATGTTTGTGTTTAATTTTTGCTTGTTGTGTGTTTTTCCTTTGTTCATTTTGTTTTTTTTTTTTTTCTGAATAATTGTCCCTCCATCCTTGTTAGAAATTGAAGTATGAGCTTATTGTGGATTTTGTTCTTTGCAGGTGATGAAATGCACTTAGAAGAAGATTTTAAGTCAGGTTCGCCATTTGGTCGCTCTTTGCACACAAATGGCGACCTCTCTTACATGAAGAATTCAGAGGTCGCCACTTACATGGTCGCCAGGGCGACCCACATGTTGCAAATGGCGACCTTTGTTATCAGGTATGGTCGCCATTTGGTCGCCAGAGCGACCTTACTTGTGCAAATGGCGACCTTTGTTATCAGGTATGGTCGCCATTTGGTCGCCAGAGCGACCTCACTTGTGCAAATGGCGACCACATGCAAACAAGAAAATTCTTCTTGGTCGCCATTTGGTCGCCAGAGCGACCGAGGACACAAGTGGCGACATAGGGCGTTCACTTATAAGGGATGCAGCTCAAACATAACGCCGCACACACACAACAGTCATCTCCTCTCAAATTCTCTCAATTCCAAAGCCGTGGCACGCACGTAATCTCCAAACTTGGTAAGAATTCACTCTAGTTCTTCAATTCTTTTGATCAAATCCGTCCTACATTGCATCTAGAATTACTAAGGGTGGTTTTGAGCTTGATTTGAAGTGATTAGTGCTTAGGATTGGATTTTTGTGTGATTTGTTCATATAGAAGTGATTGTGACAATATTGAAGTGGATTTGGGTGATTGTGGTGCACATTGGTGAGTGCCGGAGTGTTATTATAGTGCCGTTGTGCTGCCGGATTTCTGTCAGAAAATTAGTCCGAATTTGGGGGTGAAAAATGGCTCCAAAGATGAAGTTGCCGAACAAGGGGGGCAAGGGTAGCAAGACCAACACTCCTAGGAAGAGAGTAATTCCCGACTGCACACTAAACAGAAATTTCGATGATCGTATGGAAACTTTTGCTGAGAAGAAAATGTGGCCTGAGAGGGGAATTGATTTGGAGAGCTTGAGGGATACCCCTGTCCCAACAACAGTGAATGACTTGGGATGGGGAGGATTAGCGGCTACTCCGCCATATTACAGTGAAGGTTTGGTGAGAGAGTTTTACGCGGGGATGAATCCGGGAGAGTATATGAGAGGTGGTCCCATTCTTGTGAGAGGGGTTCCCGTGTACTTAAACGCACCGGACATTAACATCTATTTTGGGACAACTTTGTTGGAAATTGAAGGTTTACGTGAGAGGATGGTGGAAGGGATCACCACGAATCCTTTGTACGTAAAGAATTTGGTGGAATTTGCAAATACGATGACCATCACTCCTATGACCATATGGATGGCGAAACGGTTCCCTCTCAGGCAGTCGAACTTGAAGATTGAGCACGCCTTTTGGCACATCTTCCTCCATTCTTCTCTGAGACCGGTTTCCCACAGGTCCACTGTTCCATTTGAGGCAGCCAGGATTCTACATAGCATTAGTGAGAGGCAGCCTATTGATGTGGGGATTATCATAAAGATGGAGATTCAGCGGATTGGGAGGAATGAATCAGAAACAGATATCCTCCCTTTCCCTTGTTTGATCACAGAAGCCTGCAAGTTGGCGGGTGTGGATATCTCCGGGGACACACTTAAGCCCCCCATATCAGATATGGACTTGACCACCTGGAGACGTTTGATGATTAAGCGTGGAGAGATGCCTACTGGGGGAAAACGTAGGAGAGTGCGGAGTTCAGAGGCCGAAACCAGTGTTAGGGAAGAATTTGAGAGAATAATCCCTGATGAGGACGATGATGATGAGGAGGAGGAGACTCCTATTTGTGATGATCATGGGCAGCCGTTGGGTCTTCGGATTCTAGATGGTGTACAGCGCATTAGGAGGACTCAGACTGGTGATTTTGATATCCTTCATGCTGATAAACTTGATATTGAGGGAAGGCAGAAGGCCTTGGAGGACAGGCAGCTGAGGTTGGAAAGCCTTATTCAGGATTTGAGTGAGACAGTGATCACAGGCTTTACAGACCTCCGCCATGATCTTAGGCTCACTCCTTATGTCAGGAGACCGAAGAAGCCTGCCACAGTGATTCCACCTACCCCCACTGCACCTTCAGGACATGGCACAGAGGAGCCTGACTTTGTATTTCAGACTGCACAGTCTGCTGTTGAGGAGGCAACACAGTTGGAGGAGGCCATGGCCCGTTCCTTGACTGATCAGGGGCCCCGTTATGTGGGAGGTCCTCCTATTGATGAGGCAGCAGCACAGAGGAAATGGAGAGAGGAGCAGTCTAGGAGAGCAGCACTAGCTAGGGAGCAGAGAAGGAAGGACCCGAAAGGGAAGGGTAGAGTAGTGCAGGACGAGGAGGATGATTCAGAGTAGTGGCCTACTAGCATTCCTAGGATTCGTTGTTATCTTTTCATCATTTGCATTTTCTATCATTTTGTTGGGATATTGCTAGTTTTATGTTTTTACTTTTGGATTATTTTGTTGAATATTTTTGTTGATTTATGTTTATTCACATTTCTTTTCCTTTAGTCTTTATTTCTCATTTTTTGCCTTTATTTTGTTTCCGCATAGAATAAGGGTGTGAATTGGATTTTGGTAGTGGATTTAGGACATTTGTGCTTCTTTGCTATATGTGTTGTTGGAATTTTGTGTATGAATATTTGGAGGGCAATATGCCGGATGATGGGATATTTTGTTTTGCTCATGCTTGTTGGGTTATTGCTTGAAACTTAGTGGGTTGCGCTTGTTGTTTATTTTCCACCTTTGAACATTGAGGACAATGTCAAATTTAGGTTTGGGGGTGCTTTTGCGCAACACCATGATGCTTGGTTTTCGAAAGAATTGTGTGCCAAAATTTTCAAAAATTTTTGCGATATTGCCATATTTAAGCATGCTTTGCTTGTGGAGATTGTTCTTTACATGATGTAGTGAGGAATTGTGCATGTTTGTGAGTGTTTGGTTTAGATTAACACCATGCCACTTAGGGTGTCATTGAACAAAATGCGTTAATCTTTTTCTCTTAATGTTGAGTGAATGATCAAATTTGCTTGAAGGCTAAGAATTAATAGTGGAGATTCCCGTGAGGATCACAAACACAGCCTTTTAAAAGCATACGTTGAGTTGTAAACATTCACTCTTTAAACACTCACTCTAAACACTCATACAAGCATGTTTTGGTCTCATTTGCTCTAAATGTTGTTTGCCATAGAATATTACGGTCTGCTTGTGGATGCCTTATTTTGCTTAATGGACGAATCTTTAGAAATGATTTTAGGCGATGCATGTGAAAACCTTTTTGGCCTAAACACTTCCAACCACTTGAATATGTGTGCTCCCAAGCCCCTTTGAAGCCAAACACATTTGAAGCATTTCTTTCATAAACCACATCTACATGAACCTTATAGCCTTAAAATACTTGACCTACCTTGACCAAACGATTCGCTAAGGCTTAGGAACTCAATGTAAAATTTTGAATGTATAAATATAAGGTGTGTACCAAGGCATGTGAATGTGTGTAGGAGTCTTGCAAAGCAAGAAATGTTTGAAAATGAAAAAGAAAACAAAAGCTTGTAAAGAATGAGAAAAGAAAAGAAAAGAAAGAAAAGAAATGAAGAGCATGAAAAGAAAAGAATTGGCAATAAAAGAAAAGTAAAGAAAAAGGAATAAAGAAATTAGGCACAAAGGGCCTAGAAAAGGAAGAGAAGTAATTGAGCTACTCAAGTTGAAAATAGGAGTAGCATACACATGTGTAATTGTGAGCCTGGACACCTTAAAGTGTGAACATATGTGGGAATCTTGTGGAACTTAAAGAATTAGAATGTATGCCTTAATGAAATCATTAGGTCCCTTGATATCCTTTTCTTCCATTCTTTGTTTCACCATAACCTTAGGCCCCATTACAACCAAAGAAAAGACCTTCATGATCTTTAGGATTGTCCATTTTGTACAATTTGGTTGATGCATGTTCTTTCTAATTCATGGCTTGCAATTCCATTCATGAGATCACTTTTCAGAAAATTGCGTTTTAATGTTTAGCATGTGCAATCAATTTGTTGCCATAACATGAACTCATATTGCACATGCTCATATTTGAGTGAACCTAGGAGTCTTGGAGAAAAGAAGAGAGAATCTGGTGAGATTTAGTATCAAAGCGAATTACATTCTAAACTAATAGCACCTTTGCTTTGAAGCTTTGGCATTTTGAATGTAAGATCGCATTGCGTACAATTATGTCTAAGGTGGCACGTTTTTGATCATAACTATACACGCTCTTGCATGTTTAAATCCTCACCATGGCATAACTGTTTTAATCTCTTCATTTTGGCTTCGCACATTGATCATTTGAAGTAAAAACCTTTGAAATATCTCTATGCATGTTTTTGGGGGTGTGCTTGTTATTATGTTTGCTCGAGGACTAGCAAAAGATTGGTTTGGGGGTATTTGATCAAGCCAAAATTGGTATGATTTTGGCCCTCATTTCCGTTTCTTTTTGCTTGATTCTCGGGCATTTCCCCGTGTTTAATGTTGTTAAATTGAGTGTTTCAGGTTTTATTAGGTTTCAGAAGCAATTGAGATAAAGGTGGAGGACTTGTGCAAAAATGTCTCACAAATGAGAAGAACAGAGCATTTTCGCCACATGAGCAATGGAGGTCGCCACTTGAGCGCCATGGCGACAGAAGAGTTCCCAAAAGCATCAAAAGGTCGCCACTTGGGCGCCACTTGAGCGCCATGGCAACAGAAGGTCACAAAAACAATCAGGTGTGGTCGCCACTTGGGGTCGCTCTGGCGACCTCCCTTGCAAGTGGCGACCTAGTGCACTCAAGGCATGGTCGCCACTTATGGTCGCCAGAGCGACCTTGATGCACGAAGGGCGACCTCTTCACTTTTCCAAGGTCGCCACTTATGGTCGCCAGAGCGACCTTGATGCACAAAGAGCGACCTCTTCACATTTCCAAGGTCGCCACTTATGGTCGCCAGAGCGACCTTGATGCACAAAGAGCGACCTCTACACATTTTGGTCATGTTCGCCACTTGACAAAGAGCGAGAAAGATGGTTTTCAGAGCGACCTTTTCATCTAACCGTTTTACGCTCCATGGTCGCCATAGCGACCAAAGAGCGACCAAGGCTCCACATCAGCGAATCAAGTCGTTACCAGTACATATCCATGAGTGAGTATATATATGAGCGTCTCTTCACTTTCAAACCATCGAAAATCAGAGCAAAAATTCAGAGAACTCAATTTCAGATCTAGATCATCTTCCATGGCACATTTTTCATCATCCTCCATTTCTCTCCTTGAACTCATCTAATCCATCCAACCCTCAACACAAAACCTTGATTACTTCACTACATCATTCCTCATCCCACCATTTTCTCCACCAAAATCCTTAGTAACTTTCCACCAAAACACCCACATTCCAAGACATTTCCTCAACCTCCATTCCTTGCATCTAGGAGCATAGAGGAGAAGAAGGATTGAGCTTAAAGAAGGTGACTCAAGGGTTATTTCCTTATCATTTACTTCTTTTCATTTATTGCAATCATGTGTAACTAAACCCCTTATCTAGGGGATAGATTTGAGGAACAATTGGTTGTGGGTTTAGTCTAGCTTGTAATGAATCTCTTATGTGTTCTATTCATTCAATTTAATTAGATTTCATTCATTATAATTGACTTGTATATCACTTGTTGATTGCTATCTTGAGTGGAATAATTTGTTATATATTCACATGTGGATTGACAACCTTTGTGTGATTAAGAACCCATTGGATAGGATAGATTAGTGGTGGGTATATCAACCCCACTAATCTAAGCCTCTAAGTGGTTAACATAATGAGATTGGTACATTAATGATGCTAGTAGCTTACCCACATCCAAGTGTTAATCGATCTATTCCCTAGTTCTCTCATTAATTGATTTTATCACTATTCTTATCAAGGTGTTGAGTATTCTATTTTTCATATCATTTTTGTGTATTTTCATTTGAGTAGTTTAGCATTGGTGGCTTTAGAAACCACACATTTATCAAACTCTATGATTTGTTTTATTGTTCTAAGATTAGTCAATTTATCTAATTAACACTCCATTCCCTGTGGAACAAACTTGCTCACTATTTTGCTATCTAATCACATTTTTAAAGGATTAAGTGGCTTTAAAAGAGTTTTCAAGAATCAATCAAAAACTATCATTTTTACTATTTTGTTGAGTACACAAACGACCTCATCACTCATCTCTTAGCTTGTCTTCATCCTTCATGGATCTTACCACTTCATTACTTAAGTGGTCAACATGTGTTGAAAGCCTAAGGTTCTCTTCCTTTAAACTTTGAATCTCTTTTTCATTCTTTAACCTAGAGCTTTCAAATCCTTCAACGTTGTCTTTAAGACCCATCTTCTCCACTTGCTTACTTAAGTGGTCATTGTGTGAAGAAAGTTCTAGATTTTCTTCCTCTAAAATCTTTAGTTTTCTTTTATTCTTCATCATAGAACTTTCACACTTGACTATATAGTCATGAACATCCATTTTCTCTACATTTTCTTTTGTAGAGTTAGCGGAAGAGTCATCCTCACTTGAGTTATCTCCGACACTTTCCCTCTCACTTATGAAGTCATTACTCTCATAAAGACCTTCACCTTGGCCTCTTGAGTTAATGATAGCCATGTCCCAATTAGTAGCTACACCTATCTCCTCTAGAGCTACTTCTTCATTTCTTTCTTCTATAGGATCGCTAGTCAAGACATTCTTACCAATAACTTCATTTTCTATATAGGTGGCTTCAAATTCCGTATAGTTCATGGTAAGCTCTTCATCACTTGATGACTTATCTCCTTCTCCGAAGTCATCACTTTCACTCCAAGTGACGGCCATCACTTTTCCCATCTTGTTCTTCAAATTTCCATAATCGAGTGAAATGTGTCCTATACCACCACACTCATAGCATTGGATCCCTTTCCTTTCACTATTCTCTTGCCTAGGCTTAAATCTCTTGAAGGAAGCCTTTTTCTTCAAGTCTTGGCCTTTAGATCCAAAACCATTCTTCTCGAACTTGACAAACTTTTTGAATCTTCTAAGCAACAAAGCCGTGTCTTCATCCGAGTCCTCTTTTTCCTCCTTCTCAACCTTGGAGGCTTTCAAAGCAATCCCTTTTTTGCTTTTTAGGAGGTGAAGTACTAGGACCCTTCCTAGACTCATAGGCGAGGAGTCTTCCAATTACCTCGCTCGGCTTCATGTCCTTATAACCATAATTTTCTTCTAAAACCGTAACTTTCGATTCAAACCTAGCAAGGAGAGACCTCATAATTTTCTGCTTAACTCTCCTATCCGAGTATGGATCACCGAGTTGATGGCTTTGATTGACAATATCCATCAACTTGACTTCAAAGTCATTAAAGCACTCGTCCTCCTCCATCTTAAGCAACTCAAATTGCATTTGAAGGACTTGTAGCTTGGAATCCTTGACAACATCGGTTCCTTCGTGTGCAACCTCTAAGATATCCCATGCCTCCTTCCCTATCCTAGTGTTTTGAATCAGTTTGTACTGATTTTCGTCCACTGCACATAAAAGGGCGTGCCATGCCTTCCTATTCCACTTTGAAGTCTCAAACTCTCCATTTGTCCACTGTGCCTTAGGCTTGAGTACTTCTTCTCCTCCACCCGTGGGAGTCATCATAGGAGGTGCATAACCATCTTTAATTGCCATCCATGCCCTATCATGGATTTGACACAAGTATGCCTCCATCTTGCCTTTCCATGAGGCATAATTCACGTCGGTGAGCAATGGTGGCCTCACGCTCGACGCTCCCTCTTTGCTCAACCTGATATCACTCATAGTGTTTAGATGAATGCAAATGAGATGAATGTAAATGAGATGAATGTAAAAATGTATGAATAAATCAAGAAATCACACACAATGCAAAACACACCAAAAAAGAGCTAGGATCACCTAAGTGTATCTAGAAACCCGCTCTGATACCAATTGAAACAAATAAAATAACTCGGGTGTGTTTACAAATATTAATCTAGAAGTGGGGGGTGAATAGATTTTAACTAATTTTTACCCAATTTTCGTTTAAGAACAAGATTACAAAAATACCCCAATCTAGTCAATAATAATAGCAAGTGTAATATGGTGCGGAATTTAAATAACACTTGATATTTACGTGGAAACCCAACCACTGGGAAAAACTACGGGCTGTATAGTGTGCCACACTCGAACCTCGAAATCCACTAATTGAAATGGAGTTTACAACCTATGTAGACCTCGTCTAACACTCCAGTTTATAACCCCACACTTCTACCACGCGGGCCTTTAAAAGTGGCTCTAGTCCATTTTGCTTGTGGCCTAAGCAACCTTAGCCAGCAAGACTTAAATTCTCAATGAAGAGATAATACAACCTATGTGTGAATATATAAAAATACTCAATAAATGCAATGAGAGCTAGGCAACTGTCTATACTTATCTAGGATGATAATATGTCAATAAAAATGATCCTAGATATCAATAGCTAAATGACATGTCAAATAGCTTAGCTAAATATAGATTATAAAAACATAAATAGCTATCACAATACAACACTCAATCATGTCATCACAACAATCTCTATTTTGAATATAAGATGTTAATCTAAAAATATTCAAATAATAAAAGAGATGCCTTGATAAATAAAGCACTAAATATCAATGATAAAAGTGAAGAACATATCAAGGGAAGTGTGATGACCAAGACCCATTCAAATAAGCAAACTAACTATGCTAGAAAATGCTTAGATGATCTTTGATGCACATGTATATGGTTTTGAATGTATAGGAAATGAGTTCTCTTTGAAATATCTCCCAAATATCTCTCAATTAAGTTTAGGGTTCTTAAGAGTCAAGAACTTGGTTAGAGAAATGAGAAAGTGTGATATTTATAGACAAAGAAAACAGGGCATGTGAAAAGACAATTTTGCCCTTGAAATCACCGTTCGGCGGTTTCATTATGCGGTCGTGGCCGTAGAATTGAACCTCCGAATTGAACCTGAGAGGCAGGGGATCAAACGGCAACAACATTCAGCGGTTTGGGAAACCGCCGATCAGAACCCAAAAAGAAACCAACCTAAAATATCTAGAACGGCGGTTTCATTTGGCGGTTTCGAAACCGCCGATCAAATCGTCAAATTGAGACCGAGATAATAAATGCATCAAGTCTATTTGGCGATTTCGATTCGGTGGCCTGACGGCCGATCATAACCGCAGATCCAATCCAGAGCTCTATGGAATCAAATGGCGGTTTCAATTCAACGGTCATGGCCGCCGATCAAACCGCCGTTTCAACACTGATGGTGAAGCCAAAGGAGAAGCCAAGGGCATTCTCTGAAGGTAATCTTCGCACTAAACCAAGCACACTTTCGTGCATGCGCAGATGTTTCCAAACAATGTCTGGAAACAAATTACAAGACACAAAAAGCACACAACAAGATACAACAAAAAGTGCAAGTGTGTAAATGTGACATTTGAAAAGAATGCACACAAAAGTGAAGCATACATATGCAAACATTACTAGTGAGTGTGTGTAACTAAATCTCTTCAATGAACAATAAGCACTAAGATTTTACCTTTGGAGTGTTTGTCACCTTGAGGTCTTGAGGGCCTTGAACTTGATTACTCATTTCCTAAGCTACCGTTACAACAACCCCAATATATGGTTTGTCCACGAAGTAAGCCAATCAAAAACTAGGAATCCTTACAATGGATTTCCAATTAATAATTCAAGAGACTGCGATCGGGGTATATCTCAGTCAGAGAGGTATCAGGTAGTTCGATATCTTAGGTTCTCAGTAAAAGATGTTCAAATATTATGGCTATGTTGAATGAAAATAACTAATCAAATAGGTTCATAAATTAAGCTTTTTATTGATCACAAAAATAAAGAAAAATACAATGGCGGAACTATCGTGACAGAAATATAACTTAGATGGAGATGGTGGTGGAGCTCTCATGCATGTCGATAGTAGAAAAATACACCCTTTCAGCCTCCTCTTCTGTGAAATATTATGTTGTATATATAGTCCCCATGCTTGCTGAGCACTCTAATTTAGGTCTAGTGACCTAGAGATTTTCGGGATTTTCCATGATCATTGGCAAAAAGGTAATCACTTTTCTTTTTGGAATCAAGTGATCCCTTAATTGGCGGAATCTGACAGAGTTGACTCCTCTTTCAAATATAACTCTCTAGTGGGGGGAAGGAATCAACTTCTTTGCTTATCAAAACGATGGCGTTTTTACTATCTTTCTACGGGATTTCATCTTGTCTTGGTACTTACTATCGGATTTAGCTGGTATATGCAGGATTGGGATACATGGGCATCTCACTTCCTGCTCAACTGTACTCTGTATACATGTATCAGGGTACAAGGGTACAAGGGTACCTGGGTACTGGGATACCGGTTTAGTGTGATGACGGGGTATCAGGGTCTAGTAACTTGGCTTCTGTGTTCTCTGGTATCCTAGAGTTTTAGGAGATTTCAACCCCGATCTGGATTAGTGGAGGGCGTACTTTTATGGTGGGGTACTAGGAGGTCTTTCATTCTATCCGAATTCTTCTCTTGTGTAGATGGAAAATTCTTCTTTGAACCCCTGCCATTTTTAGTGGTTAATAGTTACATTAAAATGTGTAGAGCTAAAAGCATGATTGAAAAGAAAAAGAGTAGAGCCAAGTGCATGTTCCAAGGAATGATAGATCTAATTTGCATGATCCTAGGACAACTAGATCCCATGTACCATTGACCACTAGGAAGAAAAGTGTTTCACCTAGGTGGATTAGAAGAGAAAAATATTTTTGCAATGTTGCTCAAATTGCCTTGAAGGCAAATTCTTCCAATTTTTGGTACTTAGATAGTGGGTGCTCTAGGCACATGACGAGAAACAAAAGTTTCTTCGAGACTCTTGTCATGGAGGAAGAAGGATGTGTCACCTTTGGTGATAGATCTAAAAAGAGAGTTGTAGGGAAATGAATCATCTCCATTCCCGAATTACCCTCCTTATCCAATGTTTTATATGTTGATGGCTTGAATGCCAATTTGATAAACATTTCTCATCTTAGTTATAAAGGATTTTCCATCTTATTTATCAAAAATGATTACTCAATCCTAAAGCCCGATGGACAAATCTTGTTGAAAGGTATGAGATCTAGCAACAATTTCTATTATCTTGAAGCTAGAATAGTCTCAAACAATGTGTCCAAGGATGAGCAAATTGAGTCATGGCATGAAAGACTTGGCCACATGAACTTTCAGGATTTACGAATCTTAGGCAAGTTCAATAGTGTGCATGGCCTTCCCAAGCTTGGGAAGAAAACCAATGGTGTTTGTCGACTTTGCTAATAAGGAAAACAAACCAAAAGCATGCACAAAAGGGCAAGTATCTCTCCACCAAGGAGCCCTTAGAGCTTCTCCATATGGATCTTATGGGTCTCATGCAAACCAAGAGTTTAGGTGGAAAGAGATACATTTTTGTTTATGTAGATAATTTCTCTAAGTTCACATGGACATATTTCCTTAGAGAAAAATCTGAAACTTTTAACAAGTTTAAAATGCTTTGTACTAAAATACAAAATGAAATGAATTCAAATATTAAAAGCATTAAATGGATTAGAAGTGACCATGGGATGGAGTTTGAGAATGCCGTCTTTGAAAGCTATTGCAATAGCTTAGGCATCTCCCATGAGTTTTTGGCTTATAGGACACCTCAACAAAATGGAGTTGTTGAGAGGAAGAATAGGATCCTTCAAGAGATGGCATGTGTCATATTGCTTAGCAATAATGTCCCTAGAAACTTATGGGCCGAAGTTGTTAATATGGCTTGCTATATAGGAAATAGAGTTTTCCCAATGCCCAGTACTAGGCAATCCTCCTATAAGTTATGGAAAGGTATAAAGCCAAATGTTAGGTACTTCCACTATTTTGGAAGTAAGTGCTACATTTTAAATTACCGTGATCAACTTGGCAAATTTGTTGCTAAGAGTGATGAGGGTATCATTATTAGCTATGCCTTAAATAGTAGAGCCTATAGAGTTTTCAACGTAAAGACTCGAACCGTCATGTAATCATCCAATGTTGTCATTGTAAGATCCTATATCTTTGTTGGCTTGATTCCATTGTAAAACTCTCATTATTTGTAATAGTTAGTTGCTTAGGTGGTTCTTGGTGAAAAGAAGCTTCAAAGAAGAAAAGCAACTTCTCATGCAAATATCATCTTCAACAGGAAAAGCGCGTACTTGGATGCTAGGGTATAAAGATACTTCTTCATCTTGTAAGGCGTAAGCACACACATACATACACAATTCATACATGTGTGTCCCTACATCATTGTGCAAACATTTGGTATAACACATTTACACTCATTTAAGTATGCACATGCATTGATCTTATATTGTCGAACATTGTAGAATTGCATGTTTTATGACTATATCTTAGATATGGCATACTTGTGTGATATTGTGTTTATTAGTTTGAGTTTCTTGTATTTTAGACTTGAACATGGTCTCATATGATTTCTTATTGAGTCCCGGTCATTTTGGTTACTCATTCATTAAGTTTCGAGTCCAAACGATGTAGCTACGCTACTTTGCATTCTCATTCGTTGAGTTGTCTTCGTCGTCATTTTTCGAGATAAATTCTCAACCTTTTATCAAATTTTTTTAGTCATCATTATGTGTGAGGGAGTCTAGTTAGTAATTTGAAAATGGATTCAAATTCAGAGTTCGGAGGCCTGAATACTGTCGAAGAACGAGAGGAGCACGAGGGAATCAAGAATGGCTGAAGCCATTTTTAGGAGGAGCATGTATGGAGCACGTGAGGCACACGGCCTCAACACCCCTCTGCCCCCATGTGGCCCACGTGCCCCACATAGGCTGGGTGACGTGGAACCTTGTGATTGGTCCACGAAAATTCCCTCTCTCTCTCTCTTTTAAATACTCTCCTTTTGATGACTCGCTTTTTGTGTCGTTACCAAATTGCGAATAACCAAAAGAATGTTTATAAAATGAATTTTTACGCAATGTATTTTAAGTTTTGAAAATTAGTAAAGTGGTAAGCTTAAGATTCTTTCCATAGGGAATTAGAGTAATATGTTGAATTCATTAGCTAATCTATAAGCAATAAAATAAATCATAAATGAATGAATGAGTGTATGGTTTGTCAAACCATCAAACATACATACAAAATAAACCTAACTAAAAATATGGTGATATGAAAAATAGAAGACTCAACAACCTTGATAAGAATAGTGATGAAAACAATTAATAAGATAGCTAGGGAATAAATTGATTAGCACTTGAGTGTGGGCAATGCAATATAGCAACTTTAATGTACCAATCTCATTATGTCAACCACTAAAGGCTTAGATTAGTGGGGTTGATATACCCACCATTAATCTATCCCCACCATTAATCTATCCTATTCAATGGGTTCTTAGTCACACAAGGAGTATCACTCCAAATATGAATATATAACATATTATTCTACTCAAGATTGCAATTAATAAGTGATATACAAGTCAATTACATAATGAATAGAATCTAATAATTTGAATGAATAGAACACATAAGAGATTCATTACAAGCTAAAGCTAATACCCACAACCAAATGATCCTCAAATCTATCCCTTAGATTAGGGGTTTAGTTACACATATTAGCAATAAATGAAAAGAAGTAAATAGTAAGGAAATCACTCTTGGGCCTCCTTCTTTAAGCTTGATCCTCCTTCTATTTTATGCTCCTAATATGCTAGGAATGAAAGTAGAGGATATGTCTTGAAGTGTGGATGTTTTGGTGGAAAGTGACAAAGGAATTTGGGTGGAGAAATGGTAGGAGAGGAATGATTTAGGGAAGTAGTCAAGGTTTGGTGTTGAGGTTTGGATGGGATTAGATTTGTTCAAGTATAGCAATAGAGGAGTTTGGGAGATGATTAATGGAGATCCTAAGATGAAGAGGAGATAGGTAGGAGAGAATAGGATTTGATTTCAAATTGAAAAGAAGGATGAATTTATAGTATTTTTGAATTAGGTCATGAATGGTAAAATTACCAAAACAACCCCTACACATGTCAAATTTCCATTTTGGCCCCTCAAGGGGGCCTTTCCATAATTTTCCAGCCAAAATTGGCCAATCAGAGAAGAACACAGTGAAGCTCGCGGTTTCTTCAAATGGCAACCCTAGGGAGACTAAATGGCGACGCAATCAGGTGTGGGATTTCATCCCCTGTCGCCATGGCGACATCGATTGACAAATGGTGACCTAAGGGTAAAATGGGAAGATTTTGGGTGAGAATTGGATCTTGAAGATTTCAGCGATTTTCAACGCCGAAAATGGAACAATGGGGCTGCCGGTGTGGTGGCCGTTGATTCCGTCCACTTTCCGACCACCGGTAGGTCGGAGGAGGGCCGTTTCAGGCGGCGACCATGCTTAGGGTTTGGAGGGACATTCATGGCTGCTGCACGTTGAAAGGAAGAAGAAAGTGAATAGTAATTGGGGTGCAATCAGTAGGCGAGTGGGGTGCAATGGGCTGCTGCTTACTTGTCTTAAATGGGGTGCAATTAGAGGTGAAGTGGGGTGCAATTGGCTGCGCAGTTTAGCTAGTTGGGCCACACCTGTTATGGGCTTGCACTTAGGCTGCACCACTTTCATTGAAACGCACTGTTTCAATAAGTGGCATTAGGTTGGGCCTGTTTGCTTTGGGCTGTGTTTGGGTATGCAAGGACATGGGCGTGGGTGCACTTAGCAGCCAACACTCTTCTTTTAAGCAAACGCACAGCATTGATGACGTGGCGAGCTTGGCTGATTTCCTTGGCTAATTACACAATGCTCCCCTGATCTCTTATAATATCACGAAAACTTCACACTTTCCTCAATCGTTATACTTTTACCCCCAATTTCTCCAAATTACTACAATGCCCTTCAACTTAGTAAATGCCTAAAAAACACTTAATTACACAATTAAAACATCGGGAAAATGCCCGAGAATCAAGCATAAAGAGATAGAAATGAGGGCCAAAATTATACCAATTTTGGTTTGATCACCTTTCCCTCCTATTCATTCTAAGAAGAAAAAATTGAAAAAGGAAATTCTGCAGAATTCTTCACAACTTTTGATTTCTTATTATGATCATATCTCTTCATTTCAACTCCGAATCAAGTGATTCAAAAGCCAAAAATATTGGTGTTGAAGAGAGGAACAAAACACAATCATTTTCAGAGTCATTTGAGTTTGTGATTTTTCACATCATGCAGATTTCAGTCCAAGTCTCAAATTTTGTATGTGAAACTTCTTCTTCTCACTTTCTCTTTGATCATCTCTTTTAATCTTTCTAATTGATAGATGAAATGTGTTAAGAATGATGTTAGTTCATGTTCTAGGGTTGTTTAATCAATTGTTAATTGAGTTTTAGCTTTGTGATTTGTCTTGAACATATTTTAGCTAAACTTGATTGAACTTGAAATTGATTCTAGAAATGATATATATGATGTGCCTCATGATATTTTCTAGCTTTAACTTCATGATATAAGAACTAATATTTTTGTGTGATATATTGAATATTCTTATCTTGTTCTTATTGATTCACATGCTTTGATTTCTAGATAGTTTTGTGATTGTGTGTTGAAAGCATATTCTAGATTATCACTAAGCATGTTTGAAAATATATACTTGCGTGTGTCTAAACAACCTAGAGGGGGGGGGGGGGGTGAATGGGTTGTTAATCCGATTAATTACCAAATTTTCGGTTTAGTCAATATTCAAAAATAAACCCAAATTAACAAACAATAATCAAGTGTAATATGTGCGGAATTTAAATAACACTTGATATTTACGTGGAAACCCTCACGGGAAAAACCACGGGCTGATATGTGCGCCACACACGGTCCTTGAATCCACTATATGTAATGATGATTACAACCCTAGGTTGACCTCTAGTCACACCATTCTCGGTTACTAATCCACCATTACTACCCGCAGGCCTTTTATAGCAAACCTAGACCAAGGGTGCTTGAGCACTACACACCGATAGTCACAAGACTTAACTCTAAATGAAGAGATCAACAACCTATGTGAATATGATAATATTCTAAATGCAAATAATGCTAGGCTACACTAAATGCTTAACTAGATGTTTTAATGCAAATCAACACTCTAGTTATCAACAATGCCTACATGCTCATGCATGAGGATTCAATTAGATGCAAAGTGATTCTAGCAATCTAATTGTCAACAAACAAGGCCAACTCAACACAAGTTGTCAATAAACATGGCAATGACAATAAATGCAATTAACAAGTGCAATCAAGGAATTGTCAATTTAAAAGCCAATCAACACATGTTGTCAGTGAATATGGCAAGGACAATAAATGCAATTAACTAATGCAATCAATGAGTCCTAATCAAGAATGCCTAAATGTAAAGCATACATACTTAGCTAGATGTTATCAATCACAAAACAATCCTAGCTATCACAAACAACTCATCTCAACCAACAATCAAAGTCTCAATCATGCTAGAAATAACAATAAGCAAAGGAGACATGCATTTAATTAACAAATAAATGCTAAACCTAGGAAAACATGTCATAAGAATGAAATACGAAGTTCTAGGACATGTAAAAGTTACCTATTCAAAGAAAACAAGAAATCCCATGCTTGAATGATGTTAGGAAGAAGCTAGATGCACATAGGAAGTGGTTTGGTTGAGTAAAGGTGAGTTCTTGGGAGCTTCTCTCTCTAGGGTTTGAGTTTCTCTCTCTAAGATCTGATTTTTAGCTATCTAAAAAACAAAGCTAGGAAGAAGATGATACTTATATAGGACCCCTAGAAGAAATGACGTCGTTTTGGCCTTTGGAAAACGAAAAGTCAAGCACGACCGTTGCCAAAGCTGCAGCTGTCTGGCAGCGGTCCGGCAGCTGTTTGCCCAAACACTTACGGAAAATGGCAGCGGTCCGGCAGCGGTCAGGCAGCTGTCCGGCAGCGGTTTTCCCTGTCAAGCCAACCGCTGCGGCTGCGGAAAATGGCAGCGGTCTAGAAGCGGTTCGGGATCGGTTTTCTCTGTCCGAAAAACCGCTGTCCTGTAGGGAAAAATATACCCGCACCGGAAGCGAGACTAAAAAAATAGTTTTAGTAGCTTTTAAAATTTTTCCTTTTTATGAACCTTAAACCCTTTTGATTAATTAAAGACATATAATAAATAACAAAAGATGAATACCTCTTGTCGCGTGATCCGATTGACTTACGTCGATGGTAATCCGCAAGATCTTCAATCCTAGCACGAACGTGGATCACCTAGGAGCGTGGTCTCCCTCTTCTTTGAATTGCAAGCCTGTGATTGGATAAAACAAACTTTTCTCTGATTCGTTAGTCACAAAAACAATCAAGAGAAACCTAAGATTATTCCGGTCACTTTTGAGTTCTCAATCTTGTGATCGAAACTCGCGTGAACCTTGATCGATGTAGTATTCACAAGCTTATTGAAGAGTAAGCAAATAGAATACCATCAAAGAATAATCTATGTTTCCTTTTGTTTTTGGTAGAATAAAAGCTCTCTATCTATGAGTTGAGAAGAAGAAGAAAAATAAAAATTCTGCACACAAAACCCTTGCTGGCCGAAATTCTCTTCTTTTTCTTTTAAGGGTGGCCGAATTCTCTACTAAAAAAGATTAGGGTTGCCGCAATTCTCTAGCAAGAAAGAGTTTGAATTGCACCCTAATTCCTATTTTGTTTGAGACTTCCAAACCCTAATCAAACTCATAAATCTTTTATTCCTTATTTGACTAAAATAAAAAGACTTCTTATTTGATTAAATAAATAAAATTAATTATTTATTTCCTTGTCAAACAAGTTTTTTTAATTTAAGTATACTACTACCAATAGTATACCAATAGGAATCATATTTCCTAATCAGAAAAGATTTGTTTCTTAATTAAACAATTAATTAATAAATTAATTAATTCTTATTTAATTAAACAATGAAAACAAAATAATATTTAAGGTTATTAAGTCACCTTGCCGCCCCATATAAGATATTGGGCCTAACATTATTTTCTTATTTCATTTAATCCATAGGACTTTAAATAAAAAGCCCACATGTGAACTAGACCCATTCTTACTAAAAGAAACAAGCCCACATGTCATCCATTAATATATAAATATAATTGAGCAGCCCATTACATAAATAATGTGCAAATTATATTCTTAATATATTAAATGCAATTCTAGATGGACCCTAAATTGGTCCGGTAGAATATATCAAGTGATCCATGCAAGTCCGTGTGGATTGGGGATCTTGGCGGGCTATCTAAATTTAAGCTCCAATAGACATAACCTAATCACAATCAACAAATGATTCACTTAGGTCCGATCCATTAATTTTAGCTCATTCCACTAAAGAGCTAAAATTGAACTCTTAAATAAAGACAGAAAAGGAAGATGCTTCCTCATTCATACCCTAGACAATCATATTGGAGATAGTGTATCCTCGTGATTAATATCAGTAATCGCCAAGAGTTCATAGACCGCCTATAACTCTCCAAGTTACCATATTTACTCATATGACCACGTTTTGAACTTGGATATTTTGACTTGTCCAGAAGCCATGTTTTCAATAGACACTATCGAAACTCAACGTTGAGATTTAATATCCAATTACCTCAAAACATCCATATGATGATATTATACTCACATTCGATAAATGGAGCCACGATGTCCATATCTATAAATGAAGTCCTCTATCGATTAACAAATGAATATCACCAAACTATCGAGGATAGACTATGCGATATAATCGTACTCATTGATAACTCAAATGATATCACTTGCAACCATAAGTCCATCATTTATCTCAGGATTAAGATAGACTCTCCAATTGTCCTGATAATGAAATTACTTTTATCTACTGACGGTTATAGATAAAGTATTTCATTGTGATCCTGTTCAATGCACCCAGTGCACTAGATTCTTTTGCTCGAAGACACTCCGATGATTTTAGACTCATCATATCTCATTTGATCCCACTCAAATGCTAGCAAAAGAATTCTACAACTTTAACAAGATAAAGGTGCCCAACCTTTAACTTAAGTTGTGAACAATATTCAAGACTAACTAAAGAATTGTGTCTACCACATACATATCCAGATGTATGAACAATTCTTCTTTTCTCATAGTCTTTAGACCTTATGATTATTTACTTTGACAATTATTAAACTATAAATGCTATAAGATTTGTTTAAAACAGAAATCACTTCATTAATATGAAAAAGATTGTTAATTACAATATTACACTCTTGCTATTGAGCATAATCCTAACATGTCCTAGCATTGCGAAGAAAATCGCAGAGGTCCTGGAGCGGTCTGAGGTAAAAATTTACCTCTAGAAAAAATTCAAGCAACTCTCAAGGCCAAAAAAACATGCCAAAGAATAAATGCACAATGATAGAGTGATCAAGCATGAAAACGAATATGCAACAACACAAAACACACAACAAAGTATATAGAACATAAGATCATGAAATGTGTGTGTGTGTGTGCAACTAAATCTCTTCAAAAAGGGTTAAGCACAAGTGATTATACCTTCAATGAGCTCTTGTGCTTGAGGGCTTGAAATCCAAATAAGCTTGAACAAGAACAAGGAAGCCCTAAACTACCCTTACATTTTAAACCCCTAAAATGTAGTTTGTCATGAAATAAGCCAATCAAAATTAAGGAACTTACAATGTTCATAGAGCTTGATTGATCATCTTGCTTTATTTGATTGTGTTTGCATTCATTTGCATCACTTTGATCTTTGTCTTGTGATAGGTTGGAGTCTCTTGTCAAAGTGAGTGAAACTTTGATTTGAGTAAGAAGTCTTGACTAGGACATGTGGTCCGGATAGTCAAGCAAAAGACTTAGTTAGGAGTGTGGTACTCCAGATGGTTGAGCTAGTAGAGCTTAACTAGGATCTTTGTGATCCAGATTGCTAAGCACGAAACCTTCCTAGAGACTTGAGAGTCTTGGATAGGAAGTTGCTTCCTAGAGGTGTAGGACATATCTCAGATAGGAAGTAGACTAGGTGATTCACTAGGCTCGAGGGTAAATTAAGAGTTGATAGCTTAGGGTGGATATCATTTGTTGATTGCCTTGAGTGTGTAAGTCCTTTTCATCATAGTGAATTGCTTTGCTGCTGGTTGTTTTATCAACTCATGGATGTTTTCTCTTAGAAGGTCTTACCACGTAAAAATCATTTGTGTTGATTTTAATGCTTTTAGTTTCTTTACTTGCTTTATATTGTATTGCTTATAACACTTGTTTAATTGAACTCATATCATCTAAGCAATTCTATTGTAAAGCTCTCTAAGTGTGTGTATATTGGTTGTGTGGAAAATAAGTTCGAGAATTTGGGCATACACCTATTCATCCCCTTTCTAGGTATATTCTACACTATAATTGGTCAAGGGAATTTCAGTCATTGATGATACAAGGCTCAAGTCTAATGATCATGAGGAGGAGGTTGCTATAGATGATGACTCTCCCTTGGAGAAGGTTGTGGAGATTCCTAATGTTGGGACATCTAACCTTGATAAAGAGGACACACAACCTCTTGATAGAGTTCCTCTCTTGAACTCTAATGAAAAAACCCGTTCCATGGGTTAGAAAAGTCCATGATAAAGATGACATCATTGGAGAAGTGCATGAGGGTGTTAGGACTGGACATCAAATAGCTAATCTAATTAGCTACACTTGTTACACCTCTCAAATTGAACCCAAAAAGGTTGATGAAGCCTTAAAAGATGAATTTTGGGTTCTTGCTATGCAAGAAGAGCTAAACCAATTCCAAAGGAATAAGGTTTGGACTCTAGTTCCTAGGCCTAAGAACACTAATATCATAGGCACCAAATGGATATATAGGAACAAATCCAATGAGGATGGCAACATAGTGCGTAACAAGGCTAAACTTGTTGCACAAGGGTACTCTCAAATTAAGGGTATTGACTTTGAGGAGACATTTGCTCCCGTTGCCCGATTATAGTCCATTAGGCTTCTCTGTCCATCTCTTGTGTGCACAAGTTCAAATTGCACCAAATGGACGTCAAGAGTGCCTTCCTCAATGGCTTCTTCCAAGAGGAAGTGTTTGTTGAACAACCTAAGGGGTTTGTGGATGCACACCACCCTAACCATGTCTATCGCCTCAAGAAAACTCTATATAGGTTGAAACAAGCACCAAGGGTTTGGTATGAGCGGCTCACTCAATTTCTTGTTGACAATAACAACATAAGGGGTAGTGTTGACAAGACTTTATTCATCAAGAAAGACAATGCTGAGCTCTTTATAGCTCAAATATATGTTGATGATATAATGTTTAGCTCCACCAACAACACCAAAGTCCAACAATTTGTTGAAGTTATGTCTCATAAGTTTGAGATGAGTCTTGTTAGAGCTAAGTTACTTCCTAGGTTTGCAAATTAGGCAATTAAATGATGGGATTTTTATATCCCAAGCTAAATATGCTAAGAACCTAGTGAAGAAATTTGGTCTAGAAAATGCCAAACATTGTGATACACCCATGAGTACCACTTTGAAGCTTAGTAAGGATGCTAGTGGTAAAAGTGTGAAACAAACTCTATATCAAGGCATGATAGGAAGCTTGCTTTATTTGACTGCAAGTAGGCCTGATATATCCTTTAGTGTGGGTGTGGGTGTGTGTGCTAGGTACCAAGTGAATCCTAAGGAGTCACATCTCTTTTCCGTAAATTCGCTATATGAATGGGACATCCAACTATGGGATTTTGTACTCTTTAGACACTAATGCTAGTCTTATAGGCTTTAGTGATGCGGATTGGGCAAGAAATTGCGATGATAGGAAAAACATATCAAGTGGTTGCTTCTTTATAGGGAACTGTAAGGATTCCCGTTTATTGATTGGCTTATTTTGTGGACAAACCACATATTGGGGTTGTTGTAAGGGTTGCTTAGGTAATGTGTAATCAAGCTCAAGGCCCTCAAGAACTCAAGGTGACAAGCACTCCAAAGGTATAATCTTTAGTGCTTAGTTTTCTTTGAAGAGATTTAGAAACACACACACACTTAGCATACTCTCATTTGTGTTCATACTCTTCACATGTCACATTACACACTAGCACTTTGGTTGTCATATCTTGTTATGTGTTTATGTGTTTATGTGTCTTGTAATTTGTTTCTCGAATATGTTCGGAAACGTCCACACGTGCACGTTGGTGTGCTTGGTTTTGTGCGAAGACCGCTATCAGAGAATGCCCTTGGCTCTCCCTTGGTTTCACCACTTTGGTGAAACGACGTTTACGATCAGCGGCCACGACCGCTGATTATACCTGATTGATTTTTCTCTCAGGTTTGATTCTGCGGTTTAATCGGCAGTTACGAAACCACCGAATGAAACCGCCGTTGCTCCCCAGTTTCTCTCGGGACCAATTCTGTGGTTATGATCAACTGCCTGGCAGCCAAATGAAACCGCCGATTGTGCGTTTTCAGGGGCAAACCTGTCTATTCACATGCCTTGTTCTTGATGTCTATAAATATACAACTTTCTCATTCTCTAAAGACAAGTTCTCTGACTCTAAGAACCCTAAACTTCAAAGAGAGATACTTGATTCTCTAAAGACAAGTTCTCTGACTCTAAGAACCCTAAACTTCAAAGAGAGATACTTGAGAGAAAATCAATCAATAACTCATTTTTAAACACTCAAAACCATTCTCATATGCATCAAAATATCAACTAGCATTTTATAGCATAGTTAGGATGCTTGCTTACATGGGTTTTGTTCAACACACTCACTTTGGTATGTTCTCCACTAATCTCATCTAATTTTAGTGTTTTATTTATCAAGGCATCTCTTTTCTTACTTATATGTTCTTAGTTCATATGCTATTATACAAGATAGAGATTGTGTGTTGTGCTGTGTTGATTGAGTGTTGTATTTTGATAGCCATATCTAGGTTATTTAATCTATGATTTGCTAAGCTTTATGATATGTCATTTAGCTTTTGACATCTAGGATTGTATTTATTGTCATCATATCATCCTAGATAAGCATCTAAGGTTCCCTAGATTTATTTGCTCTTTGAATATCATCATATATTCACTTAGGGTGTTTCTCTCTTCATTGAGATATAACCTTGTGTATAGCTTCCGGGGATTAGGTTGTTTAGATCGCAAGCAATTGAAGTCTTGTGTGATAGACTGGGATTAGATCGTACACCGGGATTAGGTGGTCACACAAGCAATTGAACTAGGTTAACTTATATCGGGATTAGGTAGGTGTGTGATTTTATACCGGGAGTAGGTTGTAATCGTTAATACATTTAGTGGATTCGAGGTTCGAGTGTGGCGTACTTACCGGCCCATGGTTTTTCCCGTGAAGGTTTCCACATAAATATCAAGTGTTATTTAAGTTCCGCACATATTACACTTGTTATATATATTGACTAGTTTGGGGCATTTTCGTAATCTTGACTTAACGCAAAAATTGGGTAAAATTGTTAAATTCTATTCACCCCCCCCCCCCCCTCTAGATTATTATATTAGAACACACAGTGTATTTGTTTCAATTGGTATCAGAGCGGGTTCCTAGGTATACTTAAGTGATCCTTGCTCATTTTTGGTGTGTTTTGCATTGTGTGTGATTTTTTATTTATTCATACATTTTGCATTCATCCAAATACTATGAGTGATTTTGGGATGATCAAAGAGGGAGCGTCGAGCGTGCAGCCACCGTTGCTCACCGGCGATAATTACTCCTCATAGAAGGGGAAGATGGAAGCATACTTATGCCAAATCCATGATAGGGCGTGGATGGCGGTTGAAAACAGATACACTGCACCTATGATGACTCCTATTGGAGGAGGAGAAGATGTTCTCAAGCCTAAGGCGCAATGGAACACGCAAGAGTTTGAAACATCTACGTGGAATATGAAGGCGATGCATGCCATCCTATGTGCCATGGATGAGAACCAATAGAAGTTGGTTCAAATTACTAGGATTGCCAAAGAGGCGTGGGAAATCCTAGAGACGGCTCATGAAGGAACCGAAGTGGCCAAGGATTCAAAACTACAAGTCCTCCAAACTAGTTTTGAGACCATTAGGATAGAAAAGCATGAGCACTTCAATGACTTCTAAGTGAGGTTGATGGACATTGTGAACCAAAGTCATCAACTTGGTGACCCTTATTCGGATAGGAGGATCAAGCAGAAAATTATGAGGCCTCTCTCTGAAAGGTTTGAGTCCAAAGTCACGGCTTTAGAAGAGAATGATGGGTACAAGGATATGAACCCGAATGAAGTCATTGGATGACTCCTAACCTATGAGTCAAGAAAGGCTACCACCTCACCTCCTAAGAAAAAGAAGAATATTGCTATGAAGATGTTGAAGCATAACAATAAGGAGGATGACTCGGACGACGACTTTGCCTTATTTGTGAAAAGGTTCAAGAAGTTTGCCAAGTTCGAGAAGAAGGATTTTGGATCCAATGGCCAAGACTTGAAGAAAAAGGGTCCCTTCAACAAGTTTGAGCCTAGGCTAGAGAAGGCCGAAAGGATAGAGGTCCAATGTTATAAGTGTGGTGGCGTAGGACACTTCGCCCCCGATTGTGCTAATCGCCTAGACAAGAAGAAGGGAAAGGTGATGGCCGCCACTTGAAGTGGTAGTAGTGATGACTCCGGTGAGGGAGATAAGTCATCAAGTAATAAAGAGCTTGCCATTAACTACACGGCTTTTGGATCCACTTTTATAGAAGATGAAGTCGATGGTAAGGATGTCTTGACTACTGATCCCATAGAAGAAATAGATGAAAAAGTAGCTATAGAAGTGGTTGGTGTAGCTACTCATTGGGATTTAGTTGTGAATACACTAGCCAAGGCCTATCGTGATTCTCCCCATTTGCTGTGTAATATTTATCGTTAAAACTTCTATTATTTTCAGCAGGGTATACGAAATTAGTAACTCTTATGGGACCTATTTCTAATATCAAATCTCTTTCATTTTGAGATATATTGATTTTCCAGTTTCCAGGATCACACAAATCATATGCCTTAACATTCAAGTCATCCATGTTCTCATTCAAATCTTTTATATTATCATTCAAATCATCAATATTTTTGTTAAACCCATCTACATGCTCATTCTCATTCAAATCATTCAAATCTTCTATATTATCATTCAAAACATCAATATTTTCATTCAACCCATCTATATGCTCGTTCTCATTCAAATCATCTGCATTATCATTCTCATTCTCATGCAAACCAGTATTCATATTCTCATGAAAACTAGTATTCATATCCACATTCACATTCACATTCAAATTCACATTATCATTCTCAGATTGATTAGGTTTTCTTTTTATGTACCTATCCATAGAACCCGCAAAAGATTGTATTACCATATCTCTTCTTTCTTTCGCCTTTCTTTTTTGGCTTCCAGAGTCATGTTTTCGCTAACCTGTCATAACTATTCAAGAATCAAGATTTTACCTAAAATTATATATTATAAAATCTATTAGATAAAACTTAAATCTAAACACACAAATACATAATAACACATTCACATACTGACACATATATATAATTAACAGATTATATATTGCCTAATAACTCTAATTGTAACTTGTATTTTTAATTATATTATTATATAACACATTAACACCCGTCATATTGTATTATATATAATTATATTATATTGCCTAAAATTTTTTTTTAACTTGCAATTTTTTTTTTCAGTTTAAATCCGATTGACCATAAAAGAAAGAACCCATGGCCAATTGAAATTCGTTTGTGTATCAGTGTATTTGTGTAAATTGTAGAATGTAGATTTGTAGTCAATTTGATTATAATTATTTATAATTATATATTTATATAATCTGTTATAAAAAGAAGTTAAAGAACCCATGATAACTGAGATCACTAAAGCCACTAAAGCCTAAAATTAGTGGATACTAATACTATTGTAAATTGTAATTTACTAATTTGTAAATAAAATAAATAAATAATTAAAAGGTGAGTCAAAATCAACATGTAGAAATTAATTGAAAACAAAAATCATACCTAAATTCTTCAAACAATCAAATAGCAACAACTTTAAGAAGAAAAGAGAGAGGCATAGAGAAGAAAAGAGAGAGCAGAGTGAAGGTTTTGATTCGTAATTTGTTTAGTAAGTTATATATATATATTTAATAGTGCAGTGATGTCTAATGGTCTTAGAATATTGGGCCTTTAAAGTTTTTTATTTATTTATTAATTGAATTAGTTTATTGGGCCAAAAAGGAAACTAAATAAATGAAAGCAGAAAATATTTGGAATTGGGCCCCAAAAAAAAAAGAAGAAGAAGAAGAAGAAGAAGAAGAAAATTGGATCATGAGGCCCCAAAGAAGAAGAAGAAAATTGGATCAGTTGGGGGCCCCAGCATTTTGCTAGGTTTGCTGCCCCAATAGGCCGGCCCTGTATGGAAGGCCTTACTTTATGTTAAAATAAGTGATCCCTTATGAGAGAACCAATATACATATATTGAAAGTATACAAACAAGGTTAAATTTATTAAAGCATACTTAGAGAAGAGAGTGAGGGGGTTGTGTGGGTGAATAGGTTTTTATGCCATTTTCAATCCCTTGAACTAACTCATGTTTGTCCCTCAAGGTAACTTTACATACAACACATAAACTAGACATTTATAAATAGACAAGATAAACATTTTATCATTTAAGCATTGTCTATGTATATCAATTAGTTGCATGAGGTATAATAGCACAAAAACACAATATCAAATAATACTTGTATTTCAAAATTGTTCAATATATTACAAGAATGAACAAATGTAACTATACACAAAGATAACTATATACGAAAGAATTATAATTACAAATATGATTGTCTTACAAATCACACTTTACAAATACTTGTTCAAATATACCTCATAAGTGAATGATATCCAACAAGATAAAAACATACACATATAGAAAAATAAGAGATAGAGAGAGACAATAAACACAAAGATTTTTACGTGGTAAACCTCCGAAGAGGAAACATCCACAGGATTAATCCATAACCACCGACAAAGCAATCCACCATATGAAAAAGGACTTACACAATCAAGGCTATCAACACAATGATATCCACCTCAAGCTATCATCTCCTAATCTACCCTCGGCCTAGTGAACCATTAAGCCTACTCTCTATCCAAGGTGTGTCCTGCACCTCTAGGAAGCAACTTTCTATCTAAGGCTCTCAAGCCTCTAGTAGGATTTCCTTGCTTAGCAATCTATATCACAAAGATCCTAGTCAAGCTTCCCTAGCTCAACTATCCAGAGTACAAAACTTCTTCCTAAGACTTTTGCTTGGCTATCCGAAACACATTCCTAGCCAAGTCTTCTTACTCAAATTAAAGCTTCACTCACTTTAATAAGAGACTTCAACCTTTTCATAAGGCAATGATCTAGGTGATGCAAATGAAGCAAATCACCATCAATACAACATAGAACATGTGATCAAGACATTCCATGGAACAACTAGACCTAAACATGTGAGAACACAAGTAATAAAAGTCTAGATGCAAAAACATGAATTAAACCTAGAGCATGTGAAAACACCTAACACAAAAGCTCCTAATTTCATTCATACAAATAACACTTGAATAAGTCATAAACATGAAGCACATATTCAAGATGCTATAAACAAATACATAAATGCTAGAAACATAAAACGTATTCAATGGATATTCTAGCCAAAAATTTAGACCAAGGATATAATGATAAATTAATTAAATCCTAGATGTCTCTAAAAACACATACACAAGCATTAATACTAGACATTATCAATCAAAGGATCAAAGCACATTTCAAGGATTATTAATCATAAAATGATTCAATCAAGTCACAAATAATCCTAGATATAAAACTAATCACAATACAACTATCAATCATGTGGAAATCCTAGAATCTAAGAAACTAGTTCATATATGTCTCTAATTAGATTTTTGATTAGGTTTGATTATGAAGCTATCTTTCTCAGTAGCATTCACCATACATATACATACATATAGAAGAAGAAACCCCAAGAAAGTTGAAGGTTATAAAAGAAGAAATCTCAAAGATATGACCAATACCTCAAGATTATGAGTTGGTTCGTGTTTCTAGGTAGAACCACCAGAAAAGTCGATCAAATAGCACAAGACCAATTGAAAAAGGTAGAAGACTCAATTAGAAACAATCTCCAACTTGAATCAACCAATTCAGACTTCGTATGAAAATGTTATGGTATTTGGAAGGTAAGAAAAAGTTGAGAGAAAATTCTAGTCAAGTTATTTCAAACTTTTTTTCTTGGAAAGAAATGGTAGGGAATGGAAATATTTAAAAGGAAGAGAGAGAGAGAGAGGAAGAAGGCCACCAATCACATGCTGCCACATCAGTAGCCCGTGTGGGGTATGTGTGGCTCACGTGGGCACATAGCCTCCTTGGCTGTGTGCCACATGTGGTCCACACGTGGCTTACCAAGGATGGCCGTTGGCCAATCTTGCTCCTACTGCGTCCCACTCGCGTTCTTTAGCCGTATCTAGGCCTCCAAACTTCGATTTTGAATCTGTCTTTGGATTAAGAATCATGACTCCCTCATGCATAATGAAGATTATAAAACTTTGACAAAAGGTTGAGAATTCATCTCAGAATACGACGATGAAAACAACTCAACGAATGAGACCGAAAAGTAGCATAACTATATCGTTTAGACTCGAAACCTAATGAATGAGTAACCGAAATGACCGGGACTCAATAAGGAATCATAAGATATCATGTTCAAGTCTCAAAACAATAAAATGGAAACAAATAAACATAATGTCACACACATATGTCGTTTCCTAGACATAGTCATAGAACATGCAATTAACAATGTTTATCAATATAAATCTAATGCATGAGCATACATTACCAAGTGTGTGAAAGTGTTATATAAATGTTGTTCAACCATTCCGAGACACATATGAATGTCATATATGTGTATGCCTATGCCTTGTAAGAAGAATGAGGTTTATTTTACCTTAGTTGTGCAATGTAGCACATTCCTCTTCGAAGGCACCTTCTTGCATGATTTTGTGGCCACGTCTTTCTTTGAAGCTTTGAATCATCATTCTAAGACCATTAATCAAATACAAGAAAAAATTTGTTTTGATATGGAATATATGCCAAGTCAAACCAAAAACCTAACAATCTCCCCCTTTGGCAAATTCCATGTCAAAAACCCTATACATATACTAAAACAATTACAAAGAAAATTTTGTCACAATCAGCACAATGATTTACACATTTCTAGACAAAATTTCCAACAACAAGTCTTGAACTTCATCTTGGTTTTCTCTTGATATCACCTAAAAATAACTTGAAGGCACAAAAATATCCAAGAGACAACACATATGGCAATATACATTTATTGGCAAGAAAATAAATCATTTAAAATTCAAATGGATCATGTATGCTCCTCCTTACTACATGCTATCCACCAAAATATTCTAGCCAATATCAATCAAAAATATTACATACCATAGAATTCAAACTTGATACCAAAATACACCAAACATAAAAGTTAAAAAAAATTAAAAAAAATTAAAAAAAAATTGAAAACTAAGAAAGATAAAACTAACCTATAAAACATTTATCTCCCCATATATCTCACCATAATTCTCCCCTTTTCTGACATGATATGAAGCCAAAAAGAAAGAATAAGAAAATATACCTCGATACCATTCTAGCCACTTGTGCCACCAAGGAAAATTGTGCGATTGGTTGATCTCACATAATGCTTTGAAGTAGATGCATTCCTCTCCAATTCTTTGATCTTCTCATCTTGAAGCTCTACTCTAGCATTGAGCTCTTCAATCTTCCTATATGACTCCTCAATTTGCCTCCTTGACTCTTCAACCTCTTCCTTCAAATGTAAAGCCCAAATAGGAAGAATAGGTGCACTAGATACACGAGTTGAATCATGTGATTCACCAAAAAGTCTAAATGTATCACTAGACTCTCCATTTTCCTTGTATGACATGTTTGCCACACATTTATCACTTAACTTCTCTAACGGAGGTAGAAACACATCATTGTCTTGAT
This sequence comes from Acer campestre, assembly GCA_954870605.1. Lineage (NCBI taxonomy): Eukaryota > Viridiplantae > Streptophyta > Magnoliopsida > Sapindales > Sapindaceae > Acer > Acer campestre. Next base: position 27,581,134 of record OX940811.1, on the reverse strand, counting down.
TCTTCAACCCTTTGGCTAAACAAAAATGAGAAATAAAACCCGGAAATGCCAATTTCTTGTCCAAACGAGTTGCACAAGCCGCAATCTTTATATGTTCAATAAGCACTTTTTCAAGGTTAATGGGTTTGTTAGTCACTAAGCCATACACAATCTTGATATTTTCTCTATTAAGTTCGGTAGCATTAGTAGAGACAACAAGATTTGCACAAACAAACAAATGCCAAAAAATACTAATTTTGGTTAACTCACTTTGCCTAATATAGGCACGTTTACCCGTCACAAAGAGTCTTACCCATCAAATCAAGGTTTTCCATGACATCAACATCTAGGAAATCCAACTCAATATCATCTAGCAATTCTAGAAACTCATTCAATTTCCAAGAATTTACTCTAAAGACAACTCCTCTCATATCCATAACGGCATCTTCAATAGTGGTACTCTCCTTCTACTCATAATAGAATTCCCTGACCATTGTCTCATTTACAACTCCTATCGAGTTAATCCAAGAATTCAACTTTCTTTCACTAATGGCCTTATGGACATAAGAATCAATACAAGAATCCAAATCTATACCTTTCTATTAATAATCTTTTTACATCCAAAGACTCCCAAACTCTTCAATTTGTTAGCTTTGGTAACTTTGGAAGAAGATGTAGGCTTAAACTTGTCAACGGGAGTAGAAGAATTGCTACCAACAACGTTCTTAGCTTTTCCCATGACCTTGTATCACAAAAACACTAAAAAACAAATATGAATGGAAACATCAAAACAAGTTAGTGACCAATAAACATATACAACGGCAAAAACATTATTTTTGAACAAATCAATATGCACATCAATAATAAGCATAGCATCTTAAGATTTATCAAAAACAAGAATAATGCCAACAAACAACAATCTTAAAGAATCATGTGAACAAATCACAAAAGAGAGCAAAAACATAGCATATAATGCTCCCCCTTGATAAATGCCCCATCTAAAATCTAGATGGACAATTGTTTACAAGAATCACCACACATTCATATCTTAAGCAATTTTCATAGTTTTTCAAATAAGCCCCATATAGTAAAGAGAGTTACACCTAGATTTTCTATCACTCTCATATATCTTCAAAAATTGCTAGAATGTCAAAATACCAAATAAGCAAATGTGAGTGTGTGAAGATTTTGCTTCAAGAATATGAAATGAAGTAGTTTTGTAATCAAACATGCAAACATTTTCAACATCTATTCATCCTTAAACTTTCCAAAAAAAAGGTCAAACCGGTTTTCATCCGAAATTTTGCTTCTAAAGAGAATAGTTTTCAACATGTGAGCGTTGTGTATGCTGGCTCGTTTTCCCGTTTCTATTTGTCAACCCGAGCTCATTTGATTATTCAACTATACTCCATAAAGCCTCTTTGTTTTATTTTAGGCTTGAATCAAAGTATTTTTTTTTAATGATTCTTTTCAACACTACTTTGATTTTTCTAACATAAATATATACACCTCTTGGCGAATTTCACTCATCACAAAGGCGTAGCCCTTTTCAACATTGGGCAGCTTCAAAACCAATGTGTGTAGCCCTTTCCAAGAGGGTGCTCGTTGAGTACTATATTGCCGAAGCAATGAATACAAACCAAAGGTCATTTTTAAATATACTAATTTTAGAACATCAAGAGTATCCAAAACTCACATCTATCAAACTCAATGACATAACAAAACATATAAGAGAAGCAAAGTGCATTTTTGAAACCAAATTTTAAGGTTCAAAAGCACATGATCGAAAAGCAAGTAAAGAGACTTACTTAAGATCTCTACTTCTCAAGATAGTAGATTTCAAAGAATATGAAACCTATTTTTCAAAACTTGACACTCAACAATCATACAAACAATAACACACATCATGATTAAGATCAATGTGAATAATTATTACCAAAAGATCTTAGACTAGCAAATGTCAATGAGGACCATATAAATACTATATTAGTTCTCAAGTATGACATGCTTCTTGAAGTGATAAAAACAATGAGTTGAGAGATGAAAAATAGATAAGCAAACAATGTGATATTAGAAATACCTTCGCAAGCTATTTTCATCAAATGCAAGGCCTTTACCGTTTTTATGAGTTCTCTTGGCTTGTATGTCCTCATGACTACAAGTTATAGGTGTGTCGATCCCAAGAGACTAAAGGCTAAGCATTTCAACTTAAACAAACAAAAATGACTTTATCTAAAAGTCTTAACAAAATTGTCACCATATAGATATCATAAAAACAATTTCTCAAAAAGTTAATTAATAGATTTCGACTATCATAACAGTGAATATGAGATAGCTAAGTTCATGTTAAGTCATAGAGATATAAAGCAAACAAGCTAAGTTTCTTAATAACATAACACTTATCTTAAAGCTAACTCACATGTACAACTTACACTATTGGTAAGAGCACTCACCCTTGACAAACTTTGTCTTGGGTGAACGTACACAAACATCATCAAGATCCTTATTGATAACAATGTTGAATCTAGAATAAAGTTCTTCAACCACTTGATTCACAAGAATATCATTGATACTCTTCTTTTCAACATTGCTAGCAACACATGCTTTTTCAAATTTTGCAAGGCTTCCATTCTTCACATTCCGGACATTATTAACATGCTTTGTGACATTAACATACTTTCCATATTCAAAAGTTTTAGCATGCTTAAAATGAAATTCAATCTATCTATCCCTAGATGCATTTTCCATGTTACAATATTCAATGAATTTATAGCACTTAGGCTTGATATGGCCTACGGTATTGCAAAAATGACATATGGGAACAAACGAAGAGATTTTACCTTCCGAGATGGGAGAAACACAAATAGGAGTTTCAAGGGGTACCTTGTTCTTCAATTTGTTATTGATCTTGGAACGTCTCTTCTTAGGAGCCTTCTTGTCAACAATGACCTCGCTTGTAGGAAGTGATACTTCTATGAGCTTCTCCTCAACTACCACGTCGCTTGAGCCTCCTAGAGTCAAACTAGAGATGATACTATCCTTTTCAAGAACAAACCTTTCAACTTCTCTAAGCTTCTTGGCAAGAGCCTTCTTTTCATCCAAGAGCCTCCGAGTTGTTGAAACAAACTGATCCACTTATATCTTAATCAAATCATTCTTCTCATCCACCTCACTTAAAGCTATCTTCAAACTATTTTCAAGACACTTCACCTTAGCCAAAAGATCAATATAGGTAGAATTCTCACTTAAGCACACTTGATGATTTGTATCAACCTCCTTGTCCAACGAATCTTAACAAACATCCTCTAGAGTATAGTGAGAGGCCATGAAGCCAATAACATTGCTCACTAGCTTTTCTTCACTAGAAGACTCATCACTTCAGCTCTCCTCATCAATAAAGTCATCATCTTCACTCCATATGGCTACCATAGCTTTTCCCTTCTTATCCTTTTTAGAATCACCATTTGGACAATCTAAAACATAACGTCCTAACTTCTTGCACTTGAAACATTGGATCTTTCTATTGCTCTTAACATGACCACTCCTCTCATGAGGTGGAGTAAAGGATTTCTTGACTTTCTTGTCTCATAAGTACTTGCCACTTGGCTTGGCTCCTTTCCTCATAAACTTCCTAAACTTTTTAACTAATAAAGTCATCTCCTCATCATCATCACTACTACTGGCTTCTTTGACAACCTTGAGAGCTAAACCCTTGTTCTTAGCCTTCGGTTTCATGCACGCCTCAAAGGTTTAAAGAGATCCTAGTAATTCATCTAAGCTTATGACGTCAATGTCTTTGCTCTCTTCAATGGCAGTAACCTTGGCTTTGAACCTCGGCTTTGAACCTCTTTGGTAGAGATCTTAGAATCTTCCAATTTAGCCTCTCACCAGAGATAGGAGTACCAAGAGCTTAGCACTTGTTGGCAATGACTAGTAGCTTATCTTAGAAGTCAACAAACTTGTCTTCCTTACCCATTTGCAAAACCTCAAATTGGGAAGTGAGCAATTGAAGACGAGATTTCTTCATCGCTTTAGTCCCCTCATTGGTGACTCGGAGAGCATCTCATGCCTCCTTTGTGGTTTCTAAGTTTTGGATGTAGCCATAGCTCCAAAAATAGCATTCATCGCCCGATGATGCTGTTTTGCTAACTCGAACTGATTAATGGTCCACTCACTTCTAGGCTTGGAAATGGTCACTCCATTCTCACTCTTATTTGGGCCAATATAACCTTCTTCGATGGTTATCCAAGCTCTCTCATCAATAGAGCGAATGTAAGCCTTTATCCTCAATTTCCAAAACCCATAGTTGTGGCCCTTGAGAAAAAAAGGCCTAGAATTTGAAGCCCATTCAGTCATCACATCATCTAGCAAGACCATATTTCAAAAACCTAAGCAATTCACTAGTAAGTATAACCCGAATCTCGTTGAGTTCCATCTGACGACCCACTCTGATACCAATTGAAAGTATACAAACAAGGTTAAATTGCTTAAAGCATACCTAGAAGGGGGGTGAATAGGTTTTTACGCCTTTTTCAATCCCTTGAAAAAACTCACGTTTGTCCGTCAAGGTAGCTTTACATACAACACATAAACTAAACATTTATACATAGACAAGATAATCATTTTATCATTTAGGCATTGTCTATATATATCAATTAGTTGTATGAGGTATAATAGCACAAAAACACAATATCAAAGAATACTAGTACTTCAAAATTGTTCAATGTATTACAAGAATGAACAAATATAGCTATACACAAAGATAACTATATATGAAAGAATTATAATTACAAATATGATCAAAGTGGATTGTCTTACAAATCACACTTTACAAATACTTGTTCAAATATACATCACAAGTGAATGATATCTAATAAGATAAAAACATACACATATACAAAAATAGGAGATAGAGATAGAGAAAATAGACATAAAGATTTTTACGTGGTAAACCTCCGAAGAGGAAACATCCACGAGTTGAATCCACAACCACCGGCAAAACAATCCACTATATGAAAAAGGACTTACACACTTAAGGTTATCAACAAAATGATATCCACCTCAAGCTATCATCTCCTAATCTACCCTTGGCCTAGTGAACCACTAAGCCTACTCCCTATCCAAGGTATGTCCTACACTTCTAGGAAGCAACTTTCTATCTAAGGCTCTCAAGCCTCTAGAAATATTTCCTTACTTAGCAATCTAGATCACAAAGATCCTAGTCAAGCTTCCCTAGCTCAACTGTCCGGAGTACAAAACTCCTTGCTAAGACTTTTGCTTGGCTATCCAGAACATATTCCTAGTCAAGTCTTCTTGCTCAAATTAAAGCTTCACTCACTTTAACAAGAGACTTTAACCTTTCCACAAGGTAATGATCTTAGTGATGCAAATGGAGCAAATCACAATCAATACAATATAGAACATGTGATAAAGACATTCCATGGAACAACTAGACCTAAACATGTGAGAACACAAGTAATAAAAGTCTAGATGCAAAAACATGAATTAAACCTAGCAGCATGTGAAAACACCTAACACAAAAGCTCCTAGTTTCATTCATATAAATAACACTTGAATAAATCATAAACATGAAGCACATATTCAAGATGCTATAAAAAAAATACATAAATGCTAGAAACATAAAATGTATTCAATGAATATTATAGCCAAAGATTTAGAGCAAGGATATAATGATAAATCAATTAAATCCTAGATGCCTCTAAAAACACATACACAAGCATTAATACTAGATATTATCAATCAAAGGATCAAAGCAAATTTCAAGGATTATTGATGAGCATCGTTTGTGTACTAAACAAAATGATATTTAAAATGTGTTCGTTTTAGAAAACCGATTTTTCACCACTTAGATAGAAATTTAGTAAAGTGGCAAGTGGGATTCGTTCCATAGGGAATTAGAGTGATTAGTTGAAAAAATTAATTAATCTATATGCAATAAAATAAATCATAAAAATATGGATGAGTGAATGGGTTGTCAAGCCATCAAACATACATGAAAAATAAACCTAATAAACTAATAAAAGAAATACTTAACAAATCTAGATAAGATAAATGGAATTAACAATTAAGAGAATAGCTAGAGAATTAATGGGATCACAAATGAATTACGGGAAATGCTTATCAAGCTACCTTAATGAACGAATCTCATAAATGTTAACCAATTGATTTCTAAAATGTGTTTATGCCATAATTATGAACCCTAAACAACTTCCCACCACAATGCCTAACCGATTAAGGAGAGGGGGTCAAGGTGGGATCGATTTGTTACAATTAACGGCTTAGATTATCGTGGTTGATATACCCTCCGATAATCTATCCTATTCACTATGTTCTCAATCCATCAAGGTTGTCAATCCAATCAAGATTATATAACAATTTATCCTAAACAAGATTATAATCAACTAGTGGGTATACATGTCAATTATATAATGCATAGAATGTAATTATAAAATGAATAGAACACAAATAGAGATTAAAATATATTAAAGCTTAAGCAAATCCCAATCCAAATATTCTCACATCAAAACCCTAGAAAGGGGATTTAATTACACATATTACAAACAAAGGGAAGGCAAGTAAAAGATTAGGAAATCACCCATGGGCCTCCTTTTGTAAGCTTGATCATTTCCTTGCCTTTGATGCTCCTTGTGCAAAGAGTGGATGATGAGGATGTGTCTAGATAGGTGGAGTCAAATGGGAAGTGACTAAGGAGATTTGTGGAGAAGATGGGAAGAAAAGGAATGATTAGGGGAGGTAATCTAGATGTTAAGTTTAGGTAGGAGAGAAAATGGAGAGAAAAGGAATGGTAGAGAAAGGAGGTTTCTTGGTGGTCAAGAGTTTTCTAAAAGAGGAAAAATAGTGATTTATTTATAGGTGTGAAAAGCTAGGGTATGAAATGGGTATGAAATGACAAGAATACCCCTCTTGAATGCCGACACTGGAATTCCTATGCTGGAATTCCAACGTGGTCGCCACTTGTCCTTCTAAGTCGCCATGGCGACCTCAAATGGCGACCTTTCATGGATTCTTCTGTCACCATGACGACCTCATGGCGACAAAGTGGCGACCATTCCCACTTTGGAATTCCTATGTTGGAATTCCTATGTGGTCGCCATTTGCAAGTGTAGGTCACCATGGCGACCTCAAGTGGCGAACCTCTGATGCTTTGCAATTTCCTCTGTCGCCATGGCAACCATATGGCGACTTTTCTTGCTCAAATAGCGAGAATGCCCTGTTTCACCTATTTGTGAGTCTTTTTGCACCAAATTCTTCATCTTCTTCGCAAATGCCCTTGAGTTCTAATAAAACCTGAAACACTTGATTTAACGACATTAAATACGGGGAAACGCCCGAGAATCAAGCATAAAGAGACGGGAATGAGGGCCAAAATCATACCAATTTTGGTTCGATCAATTATTAATCATAAAATGATTCAATCAAGTCACAAATAATCCTAGATATCAAACTAATCACAATACAACTCTCAATCATGTGAAAATCCTAGAATCTAAGAAACTAGTTCACATATATCTCTAATTAGACTTTTGATTAGGTTTGATTATAAAGCTATCTTTCTCAATAGCATTCACCATACAAATACATACATATAGAAGAAGAAACCCCAAGAAAATTGAAGGTTATAAAAGAAGAAATCTCAAAGATATGGCCAATACCTCAAGATCATGAGCTGGTTCATATTTCTGGGTAGAACCACCAGAAAAGTCAATCAAACAGCTCCAAGGCCAATTGAAAAAGGTAGAGGACTCGATTACAAACAATCTCCAACTTGAATCAGCCAATTCCGACTTCGTATCAGAAAGTTATGGTGTTTGGAAGGTGAGATAAAGTTGAAAGAAAATTTTGGTCAAGTGATTTCAAACTTTTCTTCTTGGAAAGAAATGGGAGGGAATGGAAATATTTAAAATGAAGGGAGAGAGAGAGAGGAAGAAGGCCACCAATCACGTGCTGCCACATCAGTAGCCTGTGTGGGGCACATGTGGCACATGTGGCACATGTGGGCAGAGAGCCTCTTTGGCCGTGTGCCACACGTGGCTCACCAAGGATGGTCGTTGGCCAATCTTACTACTCCCACACTCCGCTCACGTTCTTCGGCAGTATCGAGGCTTTTGAACTCCGATTTTGAATCCCTCTTCAAATTACAAATCGTGACTCCCTCACGCACAACGACGACTATGAAACTTTGACAAAAGGTTGAGAATTCATCTCGGAATACGATGACGAAAACAACTCAACTGATGAGAATGAAAAGTAGCGTAACTACATCATTTGGACTCGAAACCTAATGAATGAGTAACTGAAATGACCGGGACTCAATAAGAAATCATAAGAGATCATGTTCAAGTCCAAAATCGGTAAAATGGAAACAAATAAACATAATGTCACACATGTATGCTGTTTCCTAAACATAGTCCTTAGAACATGCAATTAACTACGTTTATCAATATAAATTTAACGCATGAGCATACATTACTGATGACTCGCTTTTTGTGTCGTTACCAAATTGCGAATTACCAAAAGAATGTTTATAAATTGAATCTTTACGCAAAATATTTTGAGTTTTGAAAACGAGTATTGTGGTAAGCTTAGAATTCGTTCCACAGGGAATTAGAGAAATATGTTGATTTAATTAGCTAATCTAAAAACAATAAAATAAAGCATAAATGATGAATGAGTGTATGGTTTGTCAATCCATCAAACAAACATACAAAATTAACCTAACTAAAAATATGGTGATATGAAAAATAGAAGACTCACAATCTTGATAAGAAAAATGGATATAAACAATTAATGTTGATGCTAGGGAATTGATTGATTAGCAAGTAGGTATGGGTATTGCTTTTTAAGCCACTTTAAGGACCAATCTCTACATGTTAACCAATTTAGGTTTAGATTAATGTGGTTGATATACCCTCCACTAATCTATCCTATTTATTGGGTTCTTAATCACTCAAGTGTGTCAATCCAAGAGTGATTATATAACATGTTATTCTAAACAAGATTGTAATTAACAAGTGGGTATACAAGTCAATCACATAATGAATAGAATCTAATGAATTAATAAATAGAACACATATAGAGCTTCATTACAAAGCTTAAGCAAAAACCCACAACCAAATGTTTATCAAATCAATCCCCTAGATTAGGGGTTTAATTACACATAGTAGCAATCAAATAGAAACAAGTAAATGGTAAGGAAATCACCCTTGGGCCACCTTCTTTAGTGCTTGATCCTTGTTCTCCTTTGATGCTCCTAGTTGCAAAGAATGGAAGAGGAGGATGTGTCTAGATAGGTGGATGGCTTATGGTGAGTGACAAAGGATTTGTGATGGAGAAAATGGTAGGGAAGGAATGGTATAGGGAAGTAATCAAGATTTGGTGTGAGGTTTTGGATGGAAAAGATAAGTTCAAGTGTAGAAATGGAGGAATTTGGGAGATGATTAATGGAGAAAAAGGGAGATTTGGTAGGAGAGAATGGGATTGAATAGGCTTGGTAAGGCTTGGTATTTCAAATTGAAAAGAGGATGAATTTATAGTGTTTTCAAAATAGGTCACGAATGGCTAATTACCAAAACACTCCCTCTATTTGTCAAACTGCCATTTTGGCCCCTCTAGGGGGCCTTTCTGTAATTTGCCCACCAAAAACAGCCAATCAGAGAAGCACAGCAGTGAAGTCGCGGTTTGAGCAAATGGCGACAAAGTGGCGACCAAGGGGCGAAGCAATCAGGTGTGGGAAATCATCTCCCTGTCGCCATGGCGACCTTGAATGACAAATGGCGACCAAAAGGGGTGACGTGGGCGTGACGTGGACGTGAGGATTGGATGGCCGGTTTTCCGACCGATTGGGACGCCGGGAGGGTTGCGACCGGGTTGCCGGTGAGGTGGCCGTCTGTTTGCCATTGGAACCCGTCGACGGTGACTCCGGGAAGGTGGACTTCTGGCCGGCGGCGGCACTTAGGGTTTAGGGGTGTCAATGGTGATCGTGGCTAGCTGAAGGAGAAGATGAATAGTTAAAAGGGGGTGCAATCAGCAGGGAGATGGGGTGTAGTGGGCTGCTGCAGCTTTGACTAAAGTGGGGTGCAATTAAAAGAAGAGAGGGGTGTAATTGGGCTGCGCATAACAGATTTGGGCGCGCATTTGGGCTAGCTTTTGGGCGTGTATTTGGGCCACGATCAGGCCCAATATCAGATCTGCTTCCCTTAATTGCAACGCACCGTTTTGATGCTTGGTGCATGGGCTGCTGGGCGCATTCAACATTGGGCCGGGGTGCGCTCAGCGGTCCACTAATCATTTCTGACCAAACGCACCGTTTCAACTCGCCACGTGGCGCCCTTGCCTCTTTTGCGTGGCAAATTGCAGCTAGATCCCCTGATCTCTTCTAGTATCACGAATACTTCAAACTTTCCTTCAAACATTACTCTTTTACCCCCAAATGACCAAAATTACTCCAATGCCCCTGAATTCTATAAATACCTGAAAATACTTAATTAACACCATTAAATCACAAAATAATGCCCAAGAATCAAGCATAAAGAGAGGGAAATGAGGGCCAAAATCGTACCAATTTTGGTTCGATCAAATACCCCCAAACCTATCTTTTGCTAGTCCTCGAGCAAAACAATCAAAAATCAACCCCCAAAGACATGCATCAAGCCATTTCAAATATTTTCAATAAAGTTCTAATTTACTCAAGCAAGGATCTACTATCCAATGATTAGCATGCGAAACCAACTATGAAGAGATTAACACAATAATGCAATAGTGAGGACTTAAACATGTAAGATGATGTCAAGTAAAGATTAAAAGCATGCCACTCTAGATATTATTGTACGCAATGCGACCTTACATTCAAAATGCCAAAGCTTCAAAGCAAATGTGCTATTCGGTTTAGAATGTAATTCGCCTCGATCTAATCCTCACTAGATTTCTCTCTTTTCTTCTCTTTGATTCCTAGGTTTCACTCAAAAGTACATATGCAATATGAGTTAATGTCATGGATATCAAATTGATTGCATATGATAATATTTAAAGCGCAATTTCTGAAAATGAGGTCTCATGAATGGAATTGCAAATCATGAATTAGAAAGAACATGCAAACACCTAAACTCACAAGTGGACATCCCTAAAGATCGTGAAGGTCTTTCTTAGGTTGTAATGGGGCTTAGGTGAATGGTGAGCCAATAAAATGGGGCAATAGGTAACAACGAACCCAATGATTCATACTAAGGCATACATTCTAATATTGATTCCCAATTGCTTCACACATTTGTTCACGCCTTTGGCACCCATTACTTACAATATTATTTCACTTGCATATTCACTACTCACTTTTCTTTGAGTAGCCTATTCAATTATAAACCCTCTATCTAGGCCACTTGTGCCTCATTCATGGTTCTCTTTTTCATTTTGTATTTTGTTTGGCTTTGCCCTTTCTTTTCTTTTCTTTTGCATGCATCTTTTATTTCAATCTTTTTCTTTTCTTTTTCTTTGCTTTTCTTTTTCTTTTCTTTTCTTTTTCTCTTTCTTATCCACTCTTGCATTTCAATACTCTTTTACACAATTTTACATGCCTAGGTGCATGTATAAACATTTTCTCTCTAAAGAGCTTACAACCATATCCTAAGCCTTAGCAAAATCATTTGGTTAAGGTAAGTCAATTATGTAGGCTATATGGTTCATGTGGATGTGGTTCAAAAATGAGAAGCTTAAGATGTGTTTGGCTTCAAAAGGGCTTGGGAGCACACACATTTAAAAGGGGTATGGAAGTGTTTAGGCCAATTTACGGTTTTTCACATGCATTGCCTAAAGTCATTTCTAAAGGATTGTCCACAAGCAAATCAAAGCATCCACAAGCAGTCCATAATATTCTATGATATGCAATATTTAAGTGCAAATGAGACCTATACATGCTTAAAAGAGTGTTTGCAAGTGAGTGTTTAAAGAGTGAAAATTTGACAACTCAAAATACGCTTTTTAAGGCCGTGTTTGTGATCCTCACGGGAATCTCCACTATTAATTCCTAGCCTTTAAGCAAAAATGATTATTCACCCAAACATTATGAGAAAAAGATTAACGCACTTTGTTCAATGACACCCTAAGTGGCATGGTGTTAATCTATACCAAACAATGGCAAAGATGCACAATTCCTCACTACTTCATGTAAAGCACAATCTCAACAAGCAAAGTATGCTTAAATATGGCATTATCGCAAGAATTTGAAAAATTAGGCTCAAATTTGAAAAATCAAGCAAAGTGAGTAAAGTGGTGTTGTGCAAATGTACCCCCAAACCTAAATTGGACATTGTCCTCAATGTTCATGGGAGGCAAAATTTTTTAAAAGGCACAACCCAACAAATCCAAAACAAAAGATGCATATATATTCACAATTAATCAATGTATTTTCAAAATTTTGGCAAAGTGCCCTCTCATCCTATTATGCACAAAATCATCTAAAAAGATGCTCAATCATGTATGGCATATACCTCAATAATCTTATAATTCAAAAATCAACAATTAAGCACATTCATCCTAAATCCACTACCAAAATTCATCTCACACCCTTATTCTAAGCAAAAACAAAATAGAGATAAGGGAAATCAAAAATGAAGAGACTACTTAAAAATTAAACTATGAAAGAAATATACCAAGTGGGTTGCCTCCCACCAAGCGCTCTATTTAACGTCTAGGCAAGACGTAGCATGGTGCTTCCGCACTTTGAACCTCCAAAAATGTTGCTTCTTAAGTGTTTAAGGTCCTTGCCCTTCTTATGAGCACTCTTGGCTTGCTCGTCCCTCCAAGACTTGCAAGTTGACTTTGTTTCTTTCCAAGAGATAAAGAAACCTTCCTTAATGAACAAGCAACAAACACTTTCTTCCTCAAGAAGCAATAGAAAATCTACACACTCACAAAACTCATTAGAAAGTTCCGGCAAAATATACTCAATTCAAGCAATTGCCAACAATAGCTTGAAACACCAATTATTCAAAAGAAATAAACAAATAAACAATCAAAATAAAAAGCATAAAAATAACATGCACCAATATTTTCAATGTTGTGCATTTGGGGTGGGATGAAGATCAACTAAGGGTGGTTTGATCAAGTTGGGAAATTCACTCTTCTTTACAACCCAAATAAATGTAGATGATTTCCCCATCATTTCCTTTCCCTTCTTTCTCATTTGGTTCATTGCATCTTTCCTCACCCAAATTTTTCTTATCCTAGGTGGACTCCTCCTATTCCTAGGCTTCTCAACCCATACCTTCCTAACATGCATATATGTCTCTTTATGTCTAAAATTCCCTCTTGTGCCTTGCCTCTCATTTTTATGGTTTGGTGGTCTAATGTGACCTATCTTATGGCAATGATGGCACGTAGTGATAGAGTTAGGAATGATACCTTCTTGGTGGTTCTTTGTTGGAGGTGGAGGTGGAGGGTTCTCATTCCTCCTTTTTGCTTTTCTCCTCCTTGCTTTGCTAGGATTCGGTTCCTTGACCTTGGCACTTGAAGAGGCTTGACTCGTGTCGGGCATTTCTTCTTTTTCTTGTTTAGACCTTGCAAGTTTCGCAAGGTGGTCAACTTCCTTCGTCTTCATTATCTCCAAAGCCTTGTCTCTTGTTTGAATTTCGGCTTGCATTAGCCGCATCCTCTTTGCAAAGTCTTCCTTAATCTCTTCAAGCTCCTTCAATGATGTACTCCTTTCGGCCTCACGTCTCTCAATTTGTTCTTCGAATTCTTTGATCTTGGTGGAGACTTCGCCATTTTGCTTCTTGAGAGTACCATTTTCGGCTCTGAGCATCTTTACTTCAAGAATGATTTTCTTGTTCAATTCTTGAAGCATGCTCTCCCTTGTTGTTCCTAAGGCTTCCTTGCCTTCTAACTTCTTCTTCAAGAGTTGTATCTTCCCTTCATAATCCTTGGTGATTTCTTCATGTTGGAGGGAAGTCGTCATTATTCTTTCTTGAAGTAGAGCATTCTCCTTTTTCAATACATCCATCGCCATCACTAGGTCTTCACTCATGCTCAAAATCTTCTTGTTCATCTCTAGTGTGATCTTGCATAGATCTTCTTCCTTCGATTGATACAAGACTTCTATGTTGTGTTGAGTTGTGGCATTGATGGAGTTGTTGAAATTTCCTTCAAATGTGGACTCATTTCCTTGGTCCGGCCAACTAGATGACGTATAGTCATTCCTTTCTTCCGCCGACATTCTCATTGGCGCGTAGCTTGGCCTCGAGTTTTGCATAAGAAAATCCATAGAGTCCTGAAACAAAAATAAACAAAAACTACCAAAGAAGTGAAAGGAAACTAAAAAGACTAAAAACAACTAAGAGACTAAAAATTAAAAAAAAAATTAACAAAGAAGTGAAAAGAGCTAAAAAAAAAACTAAAAACAACTAAGAAAAGCTAATTGAATCAACTATCGCTTTAATTCCCCGGCAGCGGCGCCATTTTGATGACTCGCTTTTTGTGTCGTTACCAAATTGCGAATTACCAAAAGAATGTTTATAAATTGAATCTTTACGCAAAATATTTTGAGTTTTGAAAACGAGTATTGTGGTAAGCTTAGAATTCGTTCCACAGGGAATTAGAGAAATATGTTGATTTAATTAGCTAATCTAAAAACAATAAAATAAAGCATAAATGATGAATGAGTGTATGGTTTGTCAATCCATCAAACAAACATACAAAATTAACCTAACTAAAAATATGGTGATATGAAAAATAGAAGACTCACAATCTTGATAAGAAAAATGGATATAAACAATTAATGTTGATGCTAGGGAATTGATTGATTAGCAAGTAGGTATGGGTATTGCTTTTTAAGCCACTTTAAGGACCAATCTCTACATGTTAACCAATTTAGGTTTAGATTAATGTGGTTGATATACCCTCCACTAATCTATCCTATTTATTGGGTTCTTAATCACTCAAGTGTGTCAATCCAAGAGTGATTATATAACATGTTATTCTAAACAAGATTGTAATTAACAAGTGGGTATACAAGTCAATCACATAATGAATAGAATCTAATGAATTAATAAATAGAACACATATAGAGCTTCATTACAAAGCTTAAGCAAAAACCCACAACCAAATGTTTATCAAATCAATCCCCTAGATTAGGGGTTTAATTACACATAGTAGCAATCAAATAGAAACAAGTAAATGGTAAGGAAATCACCCTTGGGCCACCTTCTTTAGTGCTTGATCCTTGTTCTCCTTTGATGCTCCTAGTTGCAAAGAATGGAAGAGGAGGATGTGTCTAGATAGGTGGATGGCTTATGGTGAGTGACAAAGGATTTGTGATGGAGAAAATGGTAGGGAAGGAATGGTATAGGGAAGTAATCAAGATTTGGTGTGAGGTTTTGGATGGAAAAGATAAGTTCAAGTGTAGAAATGGAGGAATTTGGGAGATGATTAATGGAGAAAAAGGGAGATTTGGTAGGAGAGAATGGGATTGAATAGGCTTGGTAAGGCTTGGTATTTCAAATTGAAAAGAGGATGAATTTATAGTGTTTTCAAAATAGGTCACGAATGGCTAATTACCAAAACACTCCCTCTATTTGTCAAACTGCCATTTTGGCCCCTCTAGGGGGCCTTTCTGTAATTTGCCCACCAAAAACAGCCAATCAGAGAAGCACAGTAGTGAAGTCGCGGTTTGAGCAAATGGCGACAAAGTGGCGACCAAGGGGCGAAGCAATCAGGTGTGGGAAATCATCTCCCTGTCGCCATGGCGACCTTGAATGACAAATGGCGACCAAAAGGGGTGACGTGGGCGTGACGTGGACGTGAGGATTGGATGGCCGGTTTTCCGGCCGATTGGGACGCCGGGAGGGTTGCGACCGGGTTGCCGGTGAGGTGGCCGTCTGTTTGCCATTGGAACCCGTCGACGGTGACTCCGGGAAGGTGGACTTCTGGCCGACGGCGGCGGCACTTAGGGTTTAGGGGTGTCAATGGTGATCGTGGCTAGCTGAAGGAGAAGATGAATAGTTAAAAGGGGGTGCAATCAGCAGGGAGATGGGGTGTAGTGGGCTGCTGCAGCTTTGACTAAAGTGGGGTGCAATTAAAAGAAGAGAGGGGTGTAATTGGGCTGCGCATAACAGATTTGGGCGCGCGTTTGGGCTAGCTTTTGGGCGTGCATTTGGGCCACGATCAGGCCCAATATCAGATCTGCTTCCCTTAATTGCAACGCACCGTTTTGATGCTTGGTGCATGGGCTGCTGGGCGCATTCAACATTGGGCCGGGGTGCGCTCAGCGGTCCACTAATCATTTCTGACCAAACGCACCGTTTCAACTCGCCACGTGGCGCCCTTGCCTCTTTTGCGTGGCAAATTGCAGCTAGATCCCCTGATCTCTTCTAGTATCACGAAAACTTCAAACTTTCCTTCAAACATTACTCTTTTACCCCCAAATGACCAAAATTACTCCAATGCCCCTGAATTCTATAAATACCTGAAAATACTTAATTAACACCATTAAATCACAAAATAATGCCCAAGAATCAAGCATAAAGAGAGGGAAATGAGGGCCAAAATCGTACCAATTTTGGTTCGATCAATTACCAAGTGTGTGAAAGTGTTGTATAAATGTTGTTCAACCATGTAGGGACACATATGAATGCCATGTGTGTGTGTGCCTATGCCTTGTGAGAAGAATGATGTCTATTTTACTTTAGTTGTGCAATGTAGCACATTCCTCTTCGAAGACACCTTCTTGCATGATTTTGTGGCCATGTCTTTCTTTAAAGTTTTGAATCATCATTCTAAGACCACTAATCAAATACAAGAAAAACATCATTTTGATATGAAATTTATGCCAAGACGAACTAAAAACCTAACATATATATATATATATATATGTATAGTCTCGTTCGCATTCGTGCGCACTGATATAACTACATCAGTATCAATGCATGTAGACCACTAATTATGAATAAGCTATGACAAGTGCATACACTTTGAGTCAAAGTATCTAAATTTAATGGTCTACATCCAACATACTGATGAAATTATATCAGTGCATAATGACTTGAACATTTATGTATATATATATTAATTTTCCAATTAGAACTTTTTACAATGCACACTTTAGCACTTTTGATGAAATTGCATGGAATATATTGAATCTTGAATTGATTTTTTGTATGGATAGTGAAAACAGTGAAATACATTCATGAAAAAAATTTTAAAAAATTTAGGTGGAAGAAACTAATTTTTTTTCCGATTATTTTGAAGATAAAACATTTAAAAAATAGGGAAATATAAGAAAAATAGTTCTCAAATCCAAAAAATTTCAAAAATTTTACCAAATGTGTATTTTAATTTTATTAGGATGTATACAAAAAATCTCATCGAAAAACATTTGATTATATGCAATTTCTTCAAAGGTGCTTAAAGTGTGCATTGTAAAAGTCCTCATTGGAAAATTATTCTCTGTCCCCCCCCCCCCCCCCTAATTTTCTTACACAATTTTTGACACAGCTTCTTGGCCATTGGATCTTGTTTCTTCTAATGGATAGGATTTAATCTATTTTATATTTCTTTATTTAATGCAGACATTGTCTCTCACATATTTAATACTTTTATCTCTCCAAAATGTTATTATTTTATTAAATTCTCTCACCTTATTTAATCGTCTTTTATTTATTTTTCTTTTCTTTTCATTTTTCCTTTACACGTTTTTTGTTCTTTTTTTTTTAACTTTACCGAAAACCAAAAAATTATGGTGTGACTTTCACTCTCAATTTTTAGTATTTAAAATCCTTTTATTCTTTTTTTTTTCTTTCTCTTGTTTTTACTATTTTTCTCAATTTACTTTATCTAAAACCAGAATTTTTATACATGTAATCACTTGCTCATTTCCACTCTCCTCTTTTGTTTTATTGATGTTTTATTAATTTTATATATCAAGTTATGTATTCATTGGTAGTTTTTCATTGAATTACTTATTGCACCTAGTTTTTTCATGTATGATGTTGTTCAACTTTACAAATATATTAACAAGACCAATACAAGTGAAAATACTTTTGTTGTACAACTTTACAAAATTACACCACATAAGCTAATGAAACAAGAAATGGTAAAAGAGGAAAAGAATAAAAAAATAAAGAAAATAAAAGAGGAGAGTGGAAAGGAGCAGTGATTACGTATATAAAATTTTTGGTTTTAGATGAAATAAATTGAGAAATGAGAATAGTAAAAAAAGAAAAAAAAAATAGAATAAAATGATTTTAAATACCGAAAAGTGAGAGTGAAAGTCACACCATTGATGTTCTGGATGGATTTAGGTAAAGTAAAAAAATAAGGGTAAAAGAAAAAAGAAAAGAAAAATAAATAAAAGACAAAAGGTGAGAGAATTTAATAAAATAATAATATTTTGGAAAGATAAAGTATTAAATATGTGAGAGACAATGTTTGCCTTAAATAAAAAAATATAAAAGATGTTAAATCCTATCCATTAAAAGAAGCAAGATCCAACGGTCAAGAAGCTGTATCAAAAATTGAGTAAAAAAATGGGGCAATGGATCCTACCCTATATATATAGAGAGAGAGAGAGAGAGAGAGAGAGAGAGAGAGAGAGAGAGAGAGAGAGAGAGAGAGAGAGAGAGAGAGAGAGAGAGAGAGAGAGTCCCGATCTGATCATGACTTCCTAATATAACTTTATCAGGATATTGAATGTGAGCCACTCATTATGAAGAATGTTTGACAAGTGCATACACACTTTAGTCAAATCATGTAAAACTAGTAGCTCATATTCAATATCCTTATAAAGTTATATCAAGTTTGATTTATATATATATATATATAGATTTTCTATTGTCAGTTCGTCCTGACAATAAATATATCAGGACGAAGAATGTTGACCACTAGATTTGCATGCTTGACTCAAAGTGTATGCACTTGTCAAAATTTCTCAATAATCTATGGTCCACATTCTTTGTCCAGATATATTTATTGTTAGGACAAATTGACAATAAAAAGACTATATATATATATATACATACATATTTGAAACTCCTCCCTACTCCTGGATATAATTGAAACTCTTTGATTTAAAGAACACCTTTGAATATAACGGACAAAGATTATTTTGATAATAATTTATAATTTCTTTTAGAACAAGTTAAAAAGACTAAAATACCGTTGACCGTTAAGTTTAACTAAATGAAGTTTAATGGAGGGATGAAAGTGGTACAATTTAAAATTTTAGGCACCAGTTTGATCGCTTTTAAAAAAGTCACAGAATATTTGGTAATTGCCCTTGGTTTTGGATACCGCAGCTCATAAGGTGGCCTCCCTCCAATTTCTTTTCATTATCATTTGAATTTCTTATCAAGGACATTTTTGACAATTGGTAAGATAAAATGGGTGTAAATGGGTCTAACAGCTCTAGTTTAACATAACATATTGATTAACAACCGTTAGTTCTAGAGGTATTATGTATTATAATACATAATACATAACCCCAAACTTCAGGGGTATAGAAGTAATTTCCCCATAAGGATGAGAATGGAATTAGAGCAGAAGAACTGAGGAAGCCGATACAAGTAAGCAACCGAAACTATCTTCCATTAGCCTCAATTTTTTATTTTAAAATACAAAATCCAAAACAACGTGAACCGTCTGATTTAACTCCACTCTCAAACTCTCTTTGAACACGTTAACGGCCCAGATCTTCCGATTACAACACGTCAACACCTTTCCGGTGTCTTATTTGTACCAAAATCACACACAAAAACTTAATTTGATTTTTCGTTGTATCCAATATAGTCCAATGGCGTTCTCTGCATTTACAACGAGCAGTTCCTCTCTTCTTCTTCGCGTCCCCAACCAATCGCTCTCATTCTCTATCTCTCCAACTCAAAACTCAGTCTCTTTCCGGTTTTCCAAATCAAATCTCAGCTGTTTAAAATCTCTCTCCGTTCGATCAATCTCCACTCCAGGTACTCAATTGTTTTTTCAATTTTTGTAATTTAAATTTTTTCAATAAATATAGAACAGTACTCAATCGCTTAATTTTATTCTTATTTATTTTCAAGTTTTTTTTAATCATGCAATTATGTTTAAATTTGTGATAAGTTAATTTTTGTGATTCAGCGGCGGCGGCGGCTTCGGCGACGGTGGAGCCGGCGATATCGCTGACGGAGGATGCGTTGAAGCATTTGAACAAAATGAGGTCGGAGCGAAGCGAGGATTTGTGCTTGAGAATCGGCGTGAAACAGGGAGGGTGTTCGGGGATGTCGTATACTATGGAGTTTGAGAACAGAGCCAATACGAGGCCCGATGACTCCATCATTGAATACAGAGGTTTCGTGATTGGTATGGAAACCTTCCTTGCCTTTTGTTGTTGTTGTTGCTGCAGTTTTTCTGTGACTTTTGCGAAATCGTTGTAGTTTATGTATTTGATCATTGAAAAGTGAAAGGAACGGAGTAGTTAATTTTGTTTTATTGGTTAACTAAAGATGGGGGAGTTTGATATGAGTAATTTTAGAAAAGAAGTAGAGTGAAAGGGAAGAACAGAGGAAAAAGGTTTTACTTAGTAATTTCGTACTTTATTTATTTTGCCTCCGGCTTTATAGGTCAGTTACAAACAAGACAATGTAATTAACAGAAACAAAGCAATTAACCCACAAAAGCTATTATCCAGGATCCCACTAAAACAACTAACTTATTGAGTGGAGCCACAACTGCCCCCACTACTTCCTAACTTAATGGAAGCACATCAGTTGAGCCACAACTGCACCCACTACTTCCTAACTTAATGGAACAACATCAGTTCCTATTAATTAACAACAGCAATAAAACAACAGCACCCAAACGTGGTGCCTAACTAACAGCTATTGCATGCGTGGGCTGCATTGTATGTGCGTATGTGCACATATCAGAGTTTTAGGCAAGTCTTAGCAAAGTGTGAAGAAGACTTCGAACATTTGAAGTTTTTTTGTTTAGAATCTGAGAATGATGGAAAACGCTTGTTTTTGAAGTCATAGCATCCTCTCATTCATTGATGTTATATATGAGATTGGTAGAAAGAGAGAATCGAAACTGAATTCTGAGAAATCCTTGTCAATTGCCTTTATAATGATGCTCTTAGATCACTGGTAATAATTGGGTCTAGTTGTGTACAGTGATGTATTTGAAGGCGGTCATGGTTATTCGTGAAATGATTTGATTTTTGTTGTTATAGAAGTTACTAAAAGATGCATCGGATGGATAGTTGGAAATTGTACTATAACAAACTGTTTGAAATTGAGCAGATCCTAATGAAACTTTGAGCAGCTTCAATGGTTAACTTGGGAGCACAATTTGCTTGTTATTCTTCTATTGATAATTTAATGTCGGCTGTCATATCATTATATATTGAGGGTTTGATCTTATCTGTGCATGCATATGTGGGTTAGTTTATATGCGGAACAGATCTGAAATAAACTTTGTTTGAGCTTTTGGTCTTTGTTACTGACAATTGCATGGTGAGCAGGTAGTAGTGGTTTTTCTGTTTACTCCTTTCGATTGTAAATTAAGAGCAGAAGTCCATTGAAAGTAAAACATTAAAGGATAACGCCACTTTTTATTTATTTTTATTTATTTTTAACTATGGGAACCGGAGAAGTGATTCCCCCTGTTCGGTGTGCTGATATGACACTGGTATTCAGCACCTCAAATTATTCTTGTGAAGTAATCTGGGCTACTCACATATTCTTAACTTAAGGGAAAAACTTATGGCCAACTTCGCATGTTTCCTCTACCCTTCACTCACTAGAGTTTATTATATTTCTCAGTGTACTAGAGTTTATTGTTTTCATTTTCATCTTCGTGGTGTAGTTGCTTGAGATATTTATACTTCTGTTCTCTTGTTTATTGCAGTATGTGATCCAAAGAGTCTCCTCTTTGTGTTTGGAATGCAATTGGATTACAGTGATGCTCTTATTGGTGGAGGCTTCTCTTTCAAGAACCCAAATGCTACACAAACATGTGGTTGCGGTAAATCTTTTGCCTCTGAGATGTGAGATTATTGTACTAGACTATTGAAGATATTGAATAGAATATGTTAAATAGGAAGCTTTGAGATTGTTATGTATAATAACATAATTATAATATTATATATGTTGTTATATCTCATTGACCAATTATATCTTCAAATCTGGATTAATTTCTAAGGTACAGCTTAATCAAGAACTAAGAAGTCACACTCTTGTTCAGATATGCTCTTATATATGAGTGTAAATTTAGGTTGGTACGAATTGGTTTGATTTGGATGGTTAATATGTTTTTCCTCATTCACAGTTTTATTGGATTGTAGATAAACCTTGATCTAAGAAACTATTAAGGATTGAGAGATTAAGAAAGCAACATTTTCAGAAGCTCAAAGAAATTTGTGAACTTCAAAGAAATTCGAACAACGTTTATACTAGAATTTTGTTTTTGTTTGGCTATTATACATCTATTAGACATGAATTTCACTGTGGGCATACATAATCGTAAAAGATATACTTGTAGAACCTCGTTAATACAAAACCATAAAGTATGAAACTAGGGGTGGGCACGGTTCGGTTTTGGGCAAAACCAAATTAAACCGAAAATATTTTGGTTCACCCAAAATTGAACCGGTTTAAACCGAATATGATTTGGTAACCGAACTGAACCGAACTGATTTTAATCGGTTCAATTCGGTTCGGTTCATTTCGGTTTTGGGCTTAATGGGCTTAATGAGTCTTTTTAATGTTTTTAAATTTAATGGGTTACTAGATACTAATTTTAGCCATTTGAATAGCCCAAAGCCATCAAAAAACCCAAATCAAACCTACCTAAGTACCTAACAAATCCATTCCAAAATAATAATAAAAAACATATTAATACATTCCAAACTCCAAAATAAAAGTTAATAACAGTAGTATACATTACATATTTCATAATAATACATCCAAAAATAAATGATCCAAGCTTGGAGACCAAAATAAATACTAGGAGACCAAAGCCACACAGTGGAACCCTCGGGTAGATCCAAGATAAGCATGCATTCCATTTTGTGTTACTCCACCTGCAAATACAAAAAATCATGTATGAATTTGTTGCTCGATCTTTATCCTCCATAATAGTGTATCTATCTCTTTCATCTCTTTCAACCAAAGCTGCCAACAATAATAGTGTATTAGTGTATCTAACTATCTCTTTCATCTCTTTCAACCAAAGCTGTAAATGAAAAATTGAAAACGAAAGGTACTATCACTATGACTACTGTCTATAAACATATATATACACAAACAAAATATAAATAAAGCTACAACACAGATTAGACACAGTCACACAAACATTCACAGATTCGAATTAGACACAAATATCAAGTCAATATGTAATTAGACACATACAATCATAGATTCGAATTAGACAAACAATCACAGACCGGACGAGCTGAACCTTCGAATTAGATACATCAAGTCAAAATAAAAAGAAAAGAAAAGCAGTCCAACAAATCTTAATTAAAGAATTAGTTCAATAAATCATTTTAATTAAAGAAAAGCATTTTAATTAACGAATTAGTCAAAAGAGAAAGAAAAGCATTTTAATTAACGAATTAGTCAAAAGAGAAAGAAAAGCAATTCAATAAATCTCAAGCGGTTCAATACATTAAAAAAAGAAAGCAGATCTGACGAACCTTTGAAGCTTTGAAGTTTGAAGCTTAATTTGTCTCGTTGAAGTAGATCGGACGAGCTGAAGAAAATTAGAAAAACAAGAAGACAACCGGAGAAATGAAAGAAGACAAGAAGACAAGAGAAAGTGATGATGAGATGACAAACCTTGGACGAGCTCACGAGCAGATCTGAGGAAGAGAACAGTCGGTTGATATCTGACTTCTGAGGAATAGATGAGAGAACAGAGATGAGGCAGAGAAGAGAGGCAGATTCGGCGAAGAGAAAGAATAAAGAATGAAAGAACACTAGGTTTTTTTTTTTTTTCAATTATATAGGCGGTTTAATCGGTTCAAACCGGTTTTGGAAAACCAAAACCGGTTTGAACCGATTAATTTTCGGTTTTCAACTTTTTGAACCGGTTTAAACCGAATTCATTCTATGAACTGACCAAAACCGGTTTGAACTGATTAATTTTCGGTTTTCAACTTTTTGAACCGGTTTAAACCGAATTCATTCTATGAACTGAACCGAACACCCTTTTTTTGGTTCGGTTCGGTTCGGATCGATTCTGTTTCGAACTTAGTGCCCACCCCTAAATGAAACCTTTGAAAGTGGGAGGTGAAGAGAGCCTTGTTGTTTACTATATTTAATAGAGAAATTATGATGAGGCCAAAATGATAGGTTAGTTGATTCTAGTGTTGTAGAAAGCGCTAGGCGTTAGTCGGACGGTGATTCCCTGTCTAGCGTCTAGCCCGTGTAGTCGAGACGCGGACTAGGTGGCCGGTTGGAATTCATTTATTTTTAATTTATTTTATTTTATTTTAATATATATATATATTTTTTTTGTAATTGATTAAATGTTCATAATATTTCATATAGTGAACCTCAAATTGAAAATCAAATTCCAAAAAACTCAATATTGAGAATCGCTAAAGAAAGTGGAACATAAGTGAAGAACTCAAGAAAGAAGAATAAATGGCTTGCTGCAGCTATGATGGACGGTCGATGGCAATGACGCGAGAAGAGGCGAGAACTCAAGAAGAGGGCTGTTGTGTTGTTGAAGGCTGTTTGTGATTTTTTGGTCAATGAAGGCTTTTTCTTCGACCCTTTATTATTTTAATTTTTTTATTTTTTAAATGGAACCTCCAAAACGATGTCATTTCAGGGGTTTTTATTTTTTATTTTTTTTTTACATAAAAAAGTCAGCATAGACCGACTAGGCT
Source organism: Acer campestre (assembly GCA_954870605.1). Lineage (NCBI taxonomy): Eukaryota > Viridiplantae > Streptophyta > Magnoliopsida > Sapindales > Sapindaceae > Acer > Acer campestre. The sequence continues at coordinate 27,556,263 of OX940811.1, read as the reverse complement.
GACTAGATGGTAAATCACCTAGTAACGGTGATTTCATGGATATCAAGGTTGCGGGCCACCAACTAGCGACTAGGCGGCTCCTAGTCAGTGACTTTTACAACACCAGTTGATTCTAGGATAAGTAATTGAACTAAATAAATGTTTTTATTAAAATTAATCAAAGATATGTTGTAAATTAAATAGAAAAACACAATAGGGAACAATAATTAATTAACAAAATAAAGAATAAAAGAAAAGAAGAAAGAAGAAGAGATGAACGAGATAGATATGAGAAGAGGAGAACATTGCCTTTGATTAATTGAATGAAGGTTTCAGCTTTTCAACAACCAAACAACCTTTACAATGTAAGCCATATATATAGGCAATATCATGAGGGGTGCTAATTGTAATTACCCATCTAAATTTGACACATAAAAAGCAAAGAGACACATGCATAGTGACATGTGGAAATCCAACAACATACAATACTCCCCCTTGGATTTCCATCATTTGTATTTTAATTTGCTAGGAAAAACCCAGTGGGACAAAAACCCCAGCAAAATATATACAATGATCTTCAGGATCAAGTGGTGGGGGTATGTTTAGAACTGCCTCATTAAAACCTTCCCGGTAAAACCCAGTGGGACAAAATTTGGTAGAAGGAAAAAGAGTACAGTACAGTACACATACATTCATTCGAAATTTTTCTCCCCTTGATTGAACGCTCCCCCTGAATGAAACTTCAATATCAATCTTATAGTTTGCAGAGTTGACGCATTCCAATCCCATATACCAATTTCTCAAAAGTTGATGTAGGCAATGTTTTGGTAAACAGATCTGCAAGATTATCTGTAGACCGTATTTGTTTAACATCGATCTGTCGACTCTGTTGAAGTTCATGAGTATAGAAGAATTTGGGAGAAATATGTTTGGTTTTGTCTCCTTTGATATATCCCCCTCTAACTTGAGCGATACAAGCCGCATTATCTTCAAATATCGGTGTCGGCATTCCTGTAGATAATGAAAATCTACATGTATTTTGAATATGAGAAATTACTGATCTTAGCCACACGCATTCTCGGCTTGCTTCATGAAGTGCAAGTATCTCAGAGTGATTAGATGATGTAGCAACAATAGTTTGCTTTGTGGAGCGCCAGGAGATTGCTGTGCCATTATAAGTAAAAACATACCCCGTTTGTGAACGAGCTTTATGGGGATCAGATAGATACCCGGCATCAGCATAACCAAGTAAACCTGAAAAATTGTTAGATTTTGAAAAATATAATCCTAAATCTTTTGTTCCACGAAGATAACGAAAAAGATGTTTGATCCCATTCTAATGTCTTCGAGTTAGTGCTGAACTGAATCTAGCAAGTAAATTTACTGAAAATGCAATATCTGGTCGAGTACATTGAGCTAGATATAATAAAGCACCAATTGCATTAAGATATGGTACTTCAGGACCAAGTATCTTTTCACCATCTTCCAGTGGTCGGAATGGATCTTTCTTAGGATCAAGGGTTCTAACAATCATGGGAGTACTTAATGGGTGAGCATTATCCATATTAAATCTTTTCAGAATCTTTTCAATATAAGCTGATTGATGGATAAGTATTCCGTCTGATTTATGCTCAATCTCCAGACCGAGACAATATTTTGTCTTTCCCAGGTCTTTCATTTCAAATTCTTTTTCAAATATTCAGCAGTTTTTAGGAGCTCTCTAGGAGTTCCAATCAAATTCATATCATCAACGTAAACTGCTATAATAGCAAATCCAGATTCTGATTTATTTATGAAAACACATGGGCATATGGGATTATTGATATATCCCTCTTTAATCAAATATTCACTGAGGCGGTTGTACCACATACGCCCAGATTGCTTTAATCCATACAAGGACCTTTGTAATTTAATTGAATATAAATTGCGAGGTCTCGAGTTGTAAGCTTCCGGCATTCTAAATCCTTCTGGGATTTTCATATAAATATTTGAATCGAGTGAGCCATATAGGTAGGCAGTTATTACGTCCATAAGACGCATTTCAAGTTTTTCTGCAGCCAAACTTATCAGAAATCGAAATGTAATTGTATCCATCACTGGTGAATATGTCTCATCAAAATCAATACCAGGTCTCTGCGAGAAACCCTGTGCTACGAGTCGTGCCTTATATCGCACCACCTCGTTTTTCTCATTATGTTTTCGTACAAAAACCCATTTGTATCCAACAGGTTTGACGTCTTCAGGCGTCTGGACTATTGGTCCAAATACTTTATGTTTGGTTAATGAAGCCAATTCTGCTTGAATTGCTTCTTTCCATTTAGGCCAGTCAAACCTTTGCTTACAATCATTAAGGTTATGAGGTTCATAATCATCATTTAAAATTTTAGTAGCCACTGTATACAAAAAAATATCATCAATGATTATTTTTTCACGATTCCACATTTCTCCTGTATAATTTATAGAAATTTCCTCATTTCTATGTTCTTGTATCTCTTCAAAGATTCCTTCCCCTGCAGGGGTCTCTTGTGTCCTTTCAGGGACATCTAACTCTTGTGGAGTTGATTCAGAGAAAATGGATTTATTTATCATTTCAGGAACATGATCCTGATATTTTGTTTTCTTCCTTCGGGGAACAGTATCTTTCGAACCAAGTGGCCTACCACGCTTCTGGCGTACAGTAGATGATTCTTTTGCTACTATTTGTTTAGATCGTTCTTTTGGAATAATCACCCGTGCTGGTACATTAACAGCTGGGATGTGTGATTTTGTTACCTTAGTAGCATCTGTAAATCCATCTGGTAACTGATTTGCTATTGTTTGAAGATGAACTATCTTGTGTACTTCATTATCACATTGAGATGTGTATGAGTCAAGATGAGTTAGACCAGGAACTTTCCAAGAAAATTCACGCTTCTCTTCAGGAGAAGTTTTTCCTTTCCCTAATGATGGGAAATTTCCCTCATCGAAATGACAATCAGCAAATCGTGCAGTAAAAAGATCACCAGTTAAAGGTTCCAGATATCTAATAATTGATGGTGAATCTAGACCAACATATATTCCCAAACGCTATTGGGGTCCCATTTTAGTTCTATTTGTAGGTGCAATTGGGACATATACTGCACAGCCAAAAGTACGCAGATGGGAAATATCTGGTTGATGGCCAAATACAAGTTGCACAAGAGAATATTGATGATAAGCAGTGGGACAAAGACGAATTAATGCAGCAGCATGTAAAATAGCATATCCCCAAACAGAAATTGGTAATTGTGTTCGTAATAATAAAGTTCTTGCAATTACCTGGAGACGCTTGATAAATGATTCTGCTAATCCATTCTGAGTATGAACATGTGGAACTGGATGCTCAACATCAATCCTAATTGATTTGCAATATTCATCAAATGTTTTGGAGGTAAATTCACCAGCATTATCAAGGCGGATTGATTTGATCAGATGATCGGGAAAATGTGCCCGAAGCCTGATAATCTATGCGAGTAATCTTGCAAAAGCAACATTGCGTGTTGACAATAAGCAAACGTGTGACCATCTGCTGGATGCGTCAACTAGGACCATAAAATAGCGGAATGGTCCACTTGGTGGATGAATAGGTCCACATATGTCCCCTTGAATCCTTTGTAGGAATGATGGGGATTCAAAGCCAACTTTAGAATGGGATGGTTTTATTACCAATTTCCCTTGTGAACATGCAGTACATAAATTTTCATGGGATAAAAGAATCTTCTGGTTCTTTAATGGATGCCCATGAGAATTTTTAATGATTCTACGCATCATTGTAGATCCCGAGTGACCAAGACGGTCATGCCAAAGCATAAATATTTTTGGATTTGGGAACTTCTGGTTCATAACTGCATAAATTTCTACACCTCTTATAAGAGTGTAATATAATCCAGATGATAAACCACGCAGCTTTTCCATAATGAGCTTCTGGCCTGAATTATGAGAAGTAATGCATAGATACTCAATATTCTCATCACTTATAGTTTCTATGTGATATCCATTACCCCGTATATCTTTGAAACTAAGTAGATTTCTTCTGGAACTACTAAAATATAAAGCATCACTGATACATATTTTAGTATCGTTTGGTAACAATATCATGGCTCTACCGAAGCCTTCTATCAGATCTGCTAGACCCGATATTGTATTAACATTTGCTTTGAGCAAGGTCAAATTCAGAAAATATTTCTTATTCCGCAGAATTGTATGCGTCGTTGCACTATCGGCCAGACATATATCTCCTGTATCTTGCTTTTCAACATCAATCAATTTATCGTTTAGAGACATATCTATTCACAAAACAAAAACAAAAATAAATAAAGTGCACATCAGACAAAGTGATCGAAAATATAAATATATATATATGAAAATATTCATTTCATAAAAACAAAATCATGAATCATATTGATTTTTCGAACTTCCAGTTCGACCATGAACTGCAGGTTCATAAAATTCTGAAAACTTCAGGTTCTAAATAGAAATTACAAATTGACTTTCTAGATAAAAGAATCGTGACTTGATTCAATTCAGAATTTCTGGTTCTAATAAACTTTGATATAAAAGTTTTAATATCACAATTTAAATTGAATTCAGAGCTTCAAGTCTGATTAGAACTTCATGTTCAAAACTTAAGAACTTCAAGTTCAGATTCAATACTTCGTATTCAAAATTAGAACTTCAGGTTCTATGTATAGAATTCGAATTTTGGAATTTTGGGTCCCAAGTATGACATTCATGTACATAGTAATGAATCCAGAACTCCATATTTTTACTAAAATTTAAAATTTAGAACTTCAGATTCTCAACTTAAAAATTATAATGATAAATCTAGAAACTTCAGATTCTGATTAGTTGGTCTAGCCGAGCTTGGTTTAAATTCCAGAAACTTAACGGTTGACCTAGTTAGGCTCAACACATAATTTATACAAATCCAGAAACTTCAGGTTCTGGTTAGTTGGCATACTCAGATACATAAATTGCATAAAATTAAATACATGCGTAAAATTAAAATAACAGATAATACAACAGAAATAAGATGAAGAAGAATGAAAGAATAACGGTATGAGATAAAGTGAATAGGGGAGAAAATTTACTATTTTTATTAATGATTTCGGATTACATCCTGACCACACAATTTCAGTTGTGTAGTGATTTTGAATAAAGCAGTATTATACTAAAGACTGATCTAAAGTCTTGAAAACGTAAATGTTGCCACTGATACCTGGCATTTGGTAATGCAACTTCTGGTTGGTTATCAAATCGGTCTTTTTAGCTCTTGCCATAGAACTTCTGGTTCTGTGACCATTAGGTATTGGGCTTTCAGATCGTAATTGTCCCTAGACACTTTCAGTGCAGCAAATTTCAAATTTACAAGCTTTGATATTATTATAACTTCTGGTTATCCGAAAATCACAATCGGAGTTAGAACTTCTGGTCTGACAAAAATCCGAGGAATTTATACCTTCAGATATATAAACGAATATTTGTAAATAAATAAATCCAGAAGCTTCAAGTTCCGGTAATGATAAATAAATTCATAAACTTCAGGTTCTTGATGGGTAACCAAATTGTTTAAATAAAAATTGCGTAAAGTAAAATGCGTAATAATAAATGCGAAAAAAAAAATAATAAATCCAGAACCGCAGGTTCTGGTAGGTTGGCATGGCCAATATCATAAAAGCATATAAATAAATAAATGCGGGAAAGTAAATTGCTTAAAAGTAAATAAAATACAGTAAAATAAATTGCATAAAAGTAAAGTGCGAGAAAGTAAATTCAGAAATGCGGGTTCTGGTATTAATAAATAAAAATCTGGAAGCTTCAGGCTTTAGTAATTAATAAATTCAGAACTTCAGGTTCTAGTAATAAATCTAGGAACTTCAGGTCCCAGTAGTAATAAATTCAGAACTTCAGGTTCTGCGAATAACAACATTCGTGCTAATAACGTGTTGTAAATTAAATAGAAAAACAAAATAGGGAACAATAATTAATTAACAAAATAAAGAATAAAAGAAAAGAAGAAAGAAGAAGAGATGAACGAGATAGATATGAGAAGAGGAGAACATTGCTTTTGATTAATTGAATGAAGGTTTCAGCTTTTCAACAACCAAACAACCTTTACAATGTAAGCCATATATATAGGCAATATCATGAGGGGTGCTAATTGTAATTACCCATCTAAATTTGACACATAAAAAGCAAAGAGACACATGCATGATGCATAGTGACATGTGGAAATCCAACAACATACAATAAGATAACAATTTTTGAATCCATATTTAAATAAATACAAAAATCAACTTCAATTAGGAATAGGCGTGAAATTTGATTGAAATAAGAAAATTCTCGAAATTTAACAAAATTGATAAATTGGATTTATTGACATATTCTAGAAGAACTTTACTAAATGAACATAACAAAAATTCTGCCTAAGACCAACTCCAACCCCACTTTAAATCCAACTTTATCTTCAAAATGGAGCAAAATCCACTCAAAACAGCCCTCCAACCCAGCGGCAAAGCTTGCGGCATCTGAGGAAGATGAACAGTGCCGCGCAATATATTGCGCGACACTGTTCACATGCACAAACACTATAGCGCTTTTGTGTTTTTTTTTTTGATCCCTCAAATTTTATATAATCACGTTTTGGCCCTATTTTTAAAAATATTTTCTGATTATACCCTTTATTAAATGGTTTTGTGTATTCACAGTTTTACCCTAATAAATTAAAGTTATTCCAATTTGGTCCTTTTTATTATTTAATGATTTTCTTTTGATTTAATTATTATTGATATTAACAATTTTAATAAACTAAAATGAAGTGTATAATTAAAAAATTTAAATGCCATTTTTTTTAATAAATCACTTCATTCCTTCATTAATTCATAAGTTTGAAATGCAATTTTTTTGAAATTAAATCACTTCATTGGTAAAGAGAATTAATAAAGCAAAATACATTAATTGATAAAAACATTAAAAATGAAATACAAACTTCATAATGATAAAATAAATTACCACTAATTGGAATACTCTAAAATTAAGGAAAAATACAACATAAATTATTAGGAAGATTTAGTATGGATCAAGACCATTTCCAGATCCTCCGATATTATTGAAAAAATCACCAAAAGGAGCAGATGAACTACCGGATCCATAGTTTTGTTGCCGAGCATGTTTCTCCATAATTTTTCTTTGTTGTTGATCCACAAACTCGCGCTTTTTTGGATCTTTTATGGATTCCAAATCCATCATTACTATTTTGTTTTCCAATTTCCTCTCCAAAATATCATTAGTTCTTTGTCTCTCCAGATTGTTTTTTTCAAAAACTTCCACGAGTTTATCTTGTCCTTCTGTAAAAGTGGCAACAATTGATGCATTATCTTCCGCAGCCCTCTTTTTCAGTTTTGCTTTTTTCACCCCAATGGGTCGTTGGGATGAACTACCCCCGGCGTCATCACTAGATATATTCAGAGAAAATGAAGATATCCCGGGAGATGCCATTGTTGGAGACTCTGGAGTTGGAGAGTCTTCTTGTGATGATACATTATGGCCACGTGGCCTTCGCGGGGTTGATGTTGCACTATCATTATCTGAAAATTTCTGCATATCCTTGAGAATGGGCCACACATGGTCAAACTTGAAACCCTTTTTGTATTTCTTATCTTGGCAGAATAAGACTTTTGCCCGGTTCATCTGCAAAATGATTCAAATAAATTTTATGGAATAATGTTATATTAAATATAATTATTTTCTACAACTGTAATTTTAACAAATACTCACTATATCAACTTCAGAGGCACCACTAGGATTCAGACTTTCGATTTGTCGTTGGCATGACCGTAGTTTCGCAATTGCGGGAAGGATAATCCCCATACGACACTGCAAACTTCGCGATGTACGATGTTCAATTATAAAATCTGGTTTGGTGTTGTTATATTCACCCTCAATTCGAGCCCAGAACACTTCCATGGATTGGTAATGCCCTATGATCGGATTTTGGGAAACATCCAAATATACGTGACACAGGTGTGTGTCTTCTGCAAACGTGTATGAAGTACTTCGGCTTGAAGTCATTTTTTGGGAAAAAGTAATGTGAAGGGAGAAATTGATTTCAAGAGATATGGGATTCGAAGGGGTAAGAGATTTGAAGGGGTAAGAGATTTGAAGGGATAAGTTTAATTTAGTGGGGGTTGATATTTATAGGCACTAGGAGGCATTCTTTTCAGATTTAATCCTACGGTTTAGAAGGTGAGGAAATCCATCCATTGGTTGGATTTGATGATGAGCAAATTTCTTATCTTCAGATTTTGGGAAAAGTGAAGATAAGAATTATTTGGATCGATTTAATCCTACGGTTCAGAATGTGAGGAAATCCATCCATTGGTTGGCATTGAATAGCTCAGATATCTTATCTTCTTATTTTGGGAAAAGTGAAGAACAGTTTTCTGGACAAGTTCAGAGTGGGCCCCACAACGAGTACTAGATGTCTAGGTTCAATGAATATGGTTCAAGCATTGGTTTTTTTTTTTGAATGAAAGTGTTTTTGTCAGTATCTACTATTTCCATGTGGGCTTGCAGTTATTGTCGGCCACGTTCTGAGGTAGATTGATGCGGCAGCAGTGGACCAACTGGCATTAGATTATTTGGAGGGGTGGGATTTGAAACATGCCAAGTAAGACCAAACCCGGGCGACGGAATCAGATTGAATTGAAATTTTGACAGCTGATGCGTTTCGGCATTAGATCATCCACTCCCACGAAGTGATATGTTAACCAGCTGGATATAGCTGTCCTCCACTCCCACGTAGTGATATGTTAACCAGCTGGATATAGCTGGCATCCACTCCCACGAAGTGATATGTTAACCAGCTGGATATAGCTGGCATCCACTAGCTATTCTAGAAGCACATGTTCAGAAAGATAAATACCCTACACCAGAGTATGATTCAAACTCATTCAATTCAACTCCAATTGATAATGAATTTCGATATCGGAGGTCCATCTAATTTCTCATCTTCATCTTCCGACGATGATGAAAAGCAATTTCTGGCAAATCTTGAAGAGAATGAGTCAGAACAAGATGTGATTATTGCCCAACATATGAACATCCAACGGGCCATGTCTCAGTATCTCAATCAACAAAACAATCTAGTGACCCGTGGAGGCTCAATTCATGGTCATAGAGTGATCAATCGAGATCGGGAAAATGCTGATCATCGTTTGTTCTACGACTATTTTGCTGAGAGCCCACGATATAATGATCAAATGTTTCGTCGACGCTTTCGAATGAGGAGAAGTTTATTTCTTCGTATTGTTGACAAAGTGGAAGCTCGTGACAACTATTTTGTGCAACGAAGAGATAGTGTGGGTAGACTGGGTTTGTCCGCTCTTCAAAAAATAACAGCAGTATTTCGGATGTTGGCATATGGTCTACCAGCGGATGCTACTGACGAGTATATTCAAATAGGAGAGTCTACAACAATTGAAAGTTTGAAGAGATTTTGTCGTGCTGTTGTGGAGGAATTTAAAGATGAGTATCTACGATCACCTAACGCTACTGACGTTGCCAGACTACTCCGTATTGGTAAAGAGAGAGGTTTTCCGGGAATGCTGGGGAGTTTAGATTGTATGCACTGGAAGTGGAAAAATTGTCCAACGGCTTGGTCAGGACAATATGCTGGTCGTAGTGGATCCCCAACTATTATTCTAGAGGCTGTAGCTGATTATGATCTGTGGATATGGCATGCCTTTTTTGGTTTGCTGGGTACGAACAATGATATTAATGTGTTGGAGGCATCCCATCTTTTTGCCAACCTCGCTCAAGGTATTGCTCCTCCAGCTCATTATGTCATTCAAGGACAAGAATTTAATATGGGTTATTATTTAGCTGATGGTATATACCCTAACTGGTCTACGATTGTAAAAACTATTCACGATCCACGTGGTCCGAAGAATAAATTATTTGCAATGAAACAAGAAGAATGTAGAAAAGACGTTGAACGTGCATTTGGAGTTCTCCAATCACGGTTTGCAATTGTGGCAGGACCGGCGCGTTTTTGGCATAAACATGTTTTACATGATATAATGACTGTGTGCATTATTATGCACAACATGATAATCGAGGATGAGCGTGATGTTGATGCAGCAATTGAGGATCATACGGAAGCACCAACTCCGGAAGTTGAGATGGTGTTAGACGAAAATACCCGATTTCGAGAATTCCTAGCTCGACATAGAAGAATCAGGGATAATCATGCTCATGATGCACTTCGAAATGCCTTAATAAATCATTTGTGGGAAGAATATACTAATTCGGATGATTAGATGATGATCAATATGTACTTTTATTTTCATGTTTTTTCTTTTTTATTTTATGAAATGTAATGTTTAAGTTATTTTAATAAAAAATGTAATATTTTACCGAATTAAATTGAATTTCTATTAATGTATTAATTTCATAATTTCGTATTTTATTGCAATATTATGTTAATTATGGGGTGAAATGTTAATTGTGGTGAAATATCTAAAAAAGGGAAAGAAATGGAATATTCCTGGGAATATTCCTTATAGAGATAAATTTGAAGTAGTGGGTTGGAGATGGAATAGTGAAATAGAGTGACTGTTGAGCTATTTTAGTGCAAAACTTGCACCAACTTAGAGATTTGGGTTGGAGTTGGTCTAAAAGTAAATGATTGAATTTGGAAAAATGGTTGGGGGTCATGGCAGCATAGCTACACAAACTTTATAGGGTTCGCGGAGACAATATATGGGTCTAAATCTGAAAACGTTCGCCCCCTCAAAGATTTTCTAGAAGCGTTTACATCGAACTATAATACATTATAGCTTATTGTAGTCTATTATAAGAAGTGTAATCGTAAAAGGCTAAAAGCAAAACAACCAGGATCTAACTAAAACAAATTAAAAAGATTGTGCTCATCAAGTAGTATCACTTTTTCAAAAGTTTTGGTTAAGGTTTAAAGAAAGGTATAAGAAGAAGGATAGATTAAAGAGAAAGGAAAAGAAAAAGATGATATATGTAGTGACAGAAATACTAAGATAGTCTTGAGTCTGAGGCATGTAAAGTAAATTTTTACTTTGGAATTTTGATAGGAGGCAACAAAATTGTTAGTGCTTTTAAACTCACCCAACTTTAAATTATCATTCTTTACCTATCTATCTCTTGAAACTCAATGATTCATTTTGCTAGACTATTTCCGTTTTCACTTTGCCCCAAAATAATGAATCTTGTTGGGACAAAAACTAGCTCTAGAAGAAAAAGGATTAAAACAAGATGGTATATAAAGAAGAAAGCAATCACAGATTCACCGAGCTTTTTACAGAAAGAAAATTGCATATAATAAATCCATATTTACTGAGAAAACAAATTTCCGTTTGTCTTGATGTATTCCAGCTTACTATGAATACCTGTTTGTTGCTCCTTTTATTATGACTTACCTGCTTGTCCTGAACTTCTTTGCTGCTTTTGGTGTCCTGGGAATGGTTGAGAAGTTAATGTGTGTATCATGTATATTGATGGCTTCTTGCTTAAGAATAACTTCCTATTGATCCTTTGAATTGTTCGGCCTTGTGCATAGACAGATTTATTCACTGTATCGATGCATGGGAGAATCCTTTCGTTGAAGGGTTGGTCGGGATTGTATATTCATCATTAGTGTTGATGCCTTCCTTGCTCAGAGCCAGGGCTGCTACTCTCTTTCTTGGTAAGGTCCGGCCCGTGGTTGTATTCTGGCTTGTGGACACCTTTATGATGGTCATGGTCTTCTAGTATACCTTCATGTCTATTTTTGATGCGATCATTCTCAAAAGTGCTGCTCTTGGTAGGATCAGACCTTGTACCTCCATGATTTCCTTTGTCCCTATCGATTCCATGGTAGTATTCTGGCTTGTGGACAGCTTTATGATGGTCTTCTAATATATCTTCTTTTCTATTTTTGATGCGATCGTTCTCTTTCTCCTTCCATGGACCTGCTTGCTCAAAAGTGCTGCTCTTGGTGGGATCAGACCTCGTACCTCCATGATTTCCCTTGTTCTTGGTAGAATCAGGCCTTGTACCTCCATAACTTCCGACGTTGTCTTCTTCCTTGGGAATAATATTACTCCTTTGGTTTTCTTCTGAGGAATAAACCCCATCCATGCTCTTTGTTACGTTTGTGGAGTTGGGGCCTGTGTTCTTACCTTTTTTCTTGCTTTCTTCTTGTTTGTTGTCCTCCCATAGATGACCCTGTCCAGGGCTGCTATTTTTTTTGATTTTGAGGGATTGGCTTCATGTTTCGGGGGATTCCATCGCTGTTTTCTTCATCATGAGTCCACACTTGCTTCCCATTGAACTCATTTACAGCACCATTCTTTGTTGTTTCTACAGGATCAATTTCCGTAAATTTATTATTTTTGGGGATGACTCGTTGATCCCTAGAAACTCCTGAACTGTCATTAGGTTGCATATTATCATACCATGTATTTTTATTGCTTCCATTGCTGTTTCCTTTCGGGATATCTAGTTTTTCCTGCCATTGTTGTACTTCGGGAGCATCACTCCTTTCATCCCTTTTTTTGCTTCCATTGCTGTTTCCTTTTGGGATGTCTAGCGTTTCCTGCCATTGTCGTACTTTGGGAGCATCACTCCTTTCATCCGTTTTTTGCTTCCATTGCTGTTTCTATTCGGGATACCTGCTGTTTCCTGCTCTTGTTGTAGTTTGGGAGCATCACTCCTTTTATTTGACTTTGAATTTGGCTTAAACCAAGGGCAACAACAATTGTCTTCTCTGGGACGTTCTGGATCCGGAAGCTTAGTCACCTGAACAGGAGGCCGAGTCCACCGATTCCGCCCAGCCATCTTCCCAGTGATGGTTTGTTTCAGTACAAGCAGAGCGTTCAGAAAGCCAAGCTGTAGAGTTTAAGGTACATCTTTTTTAACAATAGCTCTGCTCTGTCATTGTCAAATACAGTGGAACAAGAAGTCTAAACCTTGATATCAAGCTTTTGTGTATATAAATAACAAAGAATAGATTACTTGATTGTTATGTGATTCGATTAACTTTACAACCAGGATGGGCACGCCACTGCACTACCATAGAACTAAGGAATAAAGTGAATTCCCCTCACAGTCACATCTTATTCTTAATGACAATTATTGATGATCTGTACATTATACATGTTCCTCTTTCCCATCACTTTGATATGGTTTTCATTTATTAGACCTATTCAATGTATATAAATTCTTCTTTTAGGACCCTCTTGATCCATTGTTTTTATTACAAATTTATATTTAAAACAATATTCTTTGAGATGTAAAAATGATATTTATCTTCTGATTTAATAAGCATCTTTTTCTGCGATCCTACCTTACTAAACCTTTCTGATGCGGCAGCAGTGGACCAACTGGCATTAGATTATTTGGAGGGGTGGGACTTGAAACAAGCCAAGTAAGACCAAACCCGGGCGACGGAATCAGATTGATTTGAAATTTTGACAGCTGATGCGTTTCGGCGTTTCCGGAACTACTACAAAGCTTTGCTGTGTAAGCATGTCCTTTTTTAGGCAAATTCCGTCGTTTAGGCCTTGAATTTGGTGTTTTTGCTATTTTAGGAAAGTTTTCTTTTTGCTTTAATTTGAGTTTCCCAATTCCGAATCGACTTCCGTCAATTCTGGAGTGTTTAGGATTCTCAATAGAATCAGTTTTTGCTTTAAATTCGTTTTTGCCTTTTTGGGTAATTTTCCGTTTTTATTTCGTTTTTCTTGCTTTCCAAGGAATTCGATTAGGTTTAGGTTTTGCTTCCTTTAAATAAAGATGTAGGCCGAATTGGCCATCCAGTTTTTGATATATAAAATTGAGAGTTTTCTCTAAACAATCCAATTTCGGTATTCTTTGCGAATCAACGAATTGAAGCCTAATTGTCCGGTATTTGTGTGCAAATCAACGGATCGTTAGTAGGTTGTTTCTAATCGTTTTACGCAGGTTTTTCTCGACAGAGCTTCCGCTACATCAGTTTGGTATCAGAGCTAGGTTCGTTCGGGACATCATCATGCCGCCGAGGAGACGACCAAACCAGGTACTTGTAGAAGACGCCATCGAACGTGACCGCGTGGCACAGTTGGAGCGACAGGTTGAGCAATTAACGGAGCAGATTGCGACGATGAGAGCCAACCAAAACCCTTTTCAGAATTTAAATCCTGAAACGGGAGGTGACAGTGACGGAGAGGAAGAAATCCCGCAACCACAGCGCCGACAACGGCCACCTGAAGCTGGTGATAGGGCTGGTGACAGAGTTGAAGATATCAGGCGATGGGAGACAGGGATGCGGACCGAGGTTCCAGAATTTCAGGGAAGTATGCTTCCAGAGGAGTTCCTCGAGTGGATAGGAATTGTGGAAGAAATCCTCGAATTCAAGAAGGTTCCGGAAAGAGAGAAGGTGGCATTGGTAGCCACAAGACTTCGGGGCAGAGCAGCGGCATGGTGGCAACAACTCAAACTCAACAGGAATCGTTCGGGAAAGCAGAAAATTGCTGAATGGGAAAAGATGAAACGGAAGTTGCGTGCTGAATTCTTACCACACAATTTTCAGAGATTGATGTACCAGAGGTTACAGAATCTGCGGCAAGGCATGAGATCGGTTGAGGAATATACCACGGAGTTCTATCAACTGTTGGTGCGAAACGAGATTCAGGAGACGCAGGATCAATTGGTGTCTCGCTACTGTGGAGGGTTGCGAACGCAAATCCTTGATATGGTAAATCTATTTGATCCAGTAACGGTGACAGAGGCGCATCAGAGGGCATTACAATTGGAGAAGACACTGTCGCGAAATTCAAGTAGTGGACTGATTTCGAATTTCGGAGGAGGAGTGCGCAATCGAAACAGAGCAAGTAGTTCCAGCGAAAATACTGGAACTCGACCAGGTACTGGTGTTAGTGGTAGTTCGAATTCTGGACAACGAAACCCGACGAATAGCGTCCAAACTCCCAGGGCAACCACGGGCGGATTTCGGTGTTTCGGATGTGGAGAAACGGGTCACAGATTGTCGGAATGTCAGAGGCCAGCCAAAAAGGTACTATTTATTGATCCTACAGAATTTAATGAGGAGGATGAGGAAATAGGTGATGATTCGCAGACCGGTGCGGAGGAAGTAAGTGAAGAATTGGTAGATGGTGACATTGGAACGATGTTAATGGTGCGACGAACCTGCCTGGCACCAAGGACTGAAGAAAGGGATTGGCTCCGAAATAACATTTTTCAATCAACTTGTACCATTCTTGGCAAAGTGTGTAGATTCGTCATCGATGGGGGGAGTTGTGAGAATATTGTATCAGCCGAGGCAGTGCGAAAATTAGGGGTGAAGACGGAAAAACATCCAAAACCATATAGACTTGCGTGGCTGCAAAAGGGAGGAGAGGTGACCGTGTCACAGAGAGCTCTAATTTCGTTTTCTATGGGGTCCAACTACAAGGATCAGATGTGGTGCGATGTTGTGGACATGGACGCATGCCACCTACTATTAGGGAGGCCATGGCAATATGACAGGAAGGTACATCATGATGGTTTCAAAAATACGTATTCTTTCGTTTTCCAGGAAACCAAAATTGTGCTACTGCCAAGCAGTCCAACTGAAAAGATGAGGGCGCATGGAGATAATACTAACCTGTTATCCTATGCAAAATTCGAGCTAGAGGTAAAGGAAACGGATACAGTGTATGTGTTGGTGGGAAAAGAAACAACAGCAGATCTGGAGGTACCTAAGGCGGCAGCTCCTCTGATTTCGGAGTTTGCTGATGTGTTTCCGGATGAATTACCTGAAGGACTACCACCTCTGCGTGACATTCAGCATCAAATCGACCTAGAGCCAGGAGCTGTATTGCCTAACAAACCACATTATCGGATGAGTCCCACCGAGCATGAAGAGTTACGAAGACAAGTAGAAGAGCTACAGTCAAAGGGGCATATTCGAGAGAGCTTAAGTCCATGTGCTGTCCCCGCTTTATTAATTCCAAAGAAAGACGGAACCTGGAGGATGTGTGTCGATAGTCGTGCAATTAATAAGATCACTGTGAGGTATCGCTTTCCAATCCCAAGACTAGACGATTTGTTAGATCAGTTGAGTGGTGCACATGTGTTCACCAAATTGGACTTGAAGAGTGGGTATCATCAGATTCGTATCCGACCTGGGGATGAATGGAAGACAGCGTTCAAGACGCGAGAGGGATTATATGAGTGGCTAGTCATGCCGTTTGGGTTGTCAAACGCGCCCAGCACTTTTATGAGAGTAATGAACCAAGCCCTTCGACCATTTATCGGTAAGTCTGTCGTTGTCTATTTCGATGATATTTTAATTTACAGTGCCAACCCCGCGCTGCACATTCAGCACATTCGGGAAGTATTATGTGTGCTTCGTAGAGAGAAATTCGTGGCTGCAGCTAAGAAGTGCGTTTTTATGACGCCAAAGGTGTTATTTTTGGGATATATTATTTCTGGTGAGGGTTTACAAGTGGATCAGTCGAAGATAGAGGCAGTAAAGCAGTGGCCGCAGCCGAAAACAATTACTGAGGTACGGAGCTTCCATGGGTTAGCATCGTTCTATCGCAGGTTCATTCCGCACTTTAGTAGCATCATGGCACCTGTCACGGAGTGCATGAAAGGAGTCAAGTTTCAGTGGACAACTGAAGCGGAGGAAGGATTCCAACAAATCAAGGAGAAATTGACAACAGCCCCTGTACTGGTTTTACCAGATTTTTCTCAACCTTTTGAGTTGCATAGCGACGCCTCCAAGGTGGGCATCGGAGCTGTTTTGAGTCAAGGGGGGAAACCAGTGGCATATTTCAGTGAGAAACTTTCAGGATCTCGAATAAGATATAGCACCTATGACATAGAGTTTTATGCTGTGGTCCAAGCAGTGAAGCATTGGCGGCATTATTTATTCCACCGAGAGTTCATCCTATACACCGATCATGATTCGTTGCGGCATCTCCATAGTCAAGAAAAAATTTCGTCCCGGCATGCTTCATGGTCAGCTTACCTTCAACAATTCACCTTTGTTCTGAAGCACAAAGCAGGAGTTACAAACCGGGTGGCTGATGCCCTGAGTCGACGGACTACTCTGTTGTCAACAATGACTGTCCAGGTACCAGGCTTTCACTCTTTTCGTGATTTATTGGATTCGGACCCACATTTTTCTGAGATAATAGCTGCTGTTCGGGAGAATAAAAAATCAGATTTTGTGCTGGTTGACGGGTTCTTGTTTCGGGGAAATCAGCTTTGTATTCCCGATTGTAGTTTGCGTCTGCAGATTATTAAGGAAATTCATGGGGAGGGTCATGTGGGCAGAGATCGGACTCTTCAATTAGTCAAGGCATCTTACTTTTGGCCCACAATTCGGAAAGAAGTAGAGAGGTATGTGGAAAGATGTCGGATTTGCCAAGTGTCCAAAGGGAAGGCGACTAATGCCGGTCTGTACATGCCATTACCTATTCCTACCCAACCGTGGACGGATTTGAGTATGGATTTTGTTTTGGGACTGCCAAGAACCCAGCGAGGTTGGGACTCCATCTATGTCGTGGTTGACCGATTTTCCAAGATGGTTCATTTTATCCCTTGCAAAAAAACTACTGATGCTGTCAAGGTCGCCCAATTGTTCTTCAGAGAGATATACCGCCTTCATGGACTACCTTCTTCGATTGTTTCGGACAGGGACACGCGGTTCCTCAGCCACTTCTGGCGGAGTCTGTGGAAAATGGTAAATACCAGGCTGGATTTTAGTAGCGCATATCATCCACAAACAGATGGGCAGACGGAGGTAGTGAACCGAGCGCTCGGAGATTTGCTGAGATGTCTGGTGGGAGAGAACATTCGGTCATGGGATCTGAAGCTGAGCCAAGCAGAATTTGCCCACAACCATGCTGTCAATAAGAGTTCCGGATTCAGTCCTTTTCAGGTTGTGTACTCAATGGTTCCTCGAGGCCCTATAGACCTGATTCCTCTACCTAGCAAAACGAGAGTTCATGGGAAGGCTGAAGATTTCGTTCATGGGTTACAGGAGATTCATAAGCAGGTGCAGGATAATTTGTTGCAATCGGCAGAGAAATACAAGCTGGCTGCAGACAAGAAGAGGCGTCATTTAGAGTTTGATGTGGGCGATTTTGTGTGGGCAGTCCTCACAAAAGACAGGTTTGCAGTGGGCGATTATAATAAACTGGCTGCCAGGAAGATAGGACCGCTTGAAATTGTGGAGAAAATTAATCCAAATGCTTATCGCCTGAAACTTCCCAGCCATATTCGAACTCATGACGTTTTTAATGTCAAGCATTTGATTCCGTTTCATGGTGACTCCTCTGATGATGATACCGTGATAAATTCGAGGTCGAATTTTCTCCAACCTGGGGAGAATGATGCGGCAGCAGTGGACCAACTGGCATTAGATTATTTGGAGGGGTGGGACTTGAAACAAGCCAAGTAAGACCAAACCCGGGCGACGGAATCAGATTGATTTGAAATTTTGACAGCTGATGCGTTTCGGCGTTTCCGGAACTACTACACAGCTTTGCTGTGTAAGCATGTCCTTTTTTAGGCAAATTCCGTCGTTTAGGCCTTGAATTTGGTGTTTTTGCTATTTTAGGAAAGTTTTCTTTTTGCTTTAATTTGAGTTTCCCAATTCCGAATCGACTTCCGTCAATTCTGGAGTGTTTAGGATTCTCAATAGAATCAGTTTTTGCTTTAAATTCGTTTTTGCCTTTTTGGGTAATTTTCCGTTTTTATTTCGTTTTTCTTGCTTTCCAAGGAATTCGATTAGGTTTAGGTTTTGCTTCCTTTAAATAAAGATGTAGGCCGAATTGGCCATCCAGTTTTTGATATATAAAATTGAGAGTTTTCTCTAAACAATCCAATTTCGGTATTCTTTGCGAATCAACGAATTGAAGCCTAATTGTCCGGTATTTGTGTGCAAATCAACGGATCGTTAGTAGGTTGTTTCTAATCGTTTTACGCAGGTTTTTCTCGACAGAGCTTCCGCTACATCACTTTCATATTATATGCTCAAGTTTGCTTGATTACTTACATGTAGATAAACCGATACATTCTCTCTTTTACTTTAACATAGAAGTAATATTAGCTAGAAGCCTAGAATAATTATCCATGGAACAGGAGTTTACTGCAGTACAAAGTTTTCTTTAGATTCTTAAGATGAATTTGCAATGTTTATATCCTTCCTGTTAGATTCTCAAAATCTTTAAGATCACTTATAATACTGATCAATATGCACTTAACCGAATAACAATCCAGAAAGTTACAAAGAAGGCATAATATGGAAAGGAATAAAGTAGTACAAGTGTCTTTCTTTTTTTACTTAGGTAAAATATTAGGATAAGGAACCATAGCTTGCACCATCATCCACTGTGACATTGTGAGCAAAGCAACAACAGATACCCAATCAAAGCTATACGTACATTGGCTTGTTTCATATTTTTCGCATTTCGTTAATTTTTTCTAAGTATGACAAGAGGTGATCTACTTAAATTGTTTTCCTTTTTTTTTTTTTTTTTTTTTTTTCACACCGGTACAAGTATCTTTATGTTGGTCATAATTTGGTATTAGAGCCAATTTCTATGGGATGTAAAAGTTTTTAGTTAGTACAAGGTAATGAGTACGTAGGCTGAATTGTTTCAGTAGTGCAATTTTGATGGGAGGCAATAAAATTGTGGAAGCTTTTACACTCGCCCAAATCCAAATCCAAATTCTTACTCTGATCTATTTGTCTCTTTGAACTCGATGAAAAAGCCAAATAACTGCGCTGATTCATTTTGTTAGACTATTTCTGTTTTCACTTTGGCCCAAAATAATGACAAAAACTAGCTCCACAAGAAAGAGGATTCAAAGAAGGAAGCAAACACGCAACTTTTTGCAGAAAAAAATTGCAAATAAAAAATCAATCTTTACTGAAAAAACAAATTTTGATTTGTGCTGATGTCATCCTGCTTGAGAATAGTGCCTGTTGCTGCCATTTATTGCTTGTCCCGAACTACTAATGTCAATCTTTGAATTGTTCGGCCTTGTGCCTAGACAGATTTATTCACTACATTGATGCATGGAAGTGTTGGAAAATCAATTTTCCGATACCTCTGTTTGAGATTCAGACCATTAAATATTCATAAATATCAATAACCATTCATAAACATGAAAACAATACTCTTGGTTTAGAGGAGATCGATAAACCAGAGAGATCACTCAATTATTTTGATGAAAATTACTTCCCATTCAATTACCATTCATCCATTACAATCTCCTTATCAGATAACAGTGACAGAAGGTACATATACAAAATACAGGGGAAAGTGCAACCATTGGATTGCACACCATCATTGCCATCCAATGGACAATGTGTTACAATAAACTGACACTCTGTCAAACCTGAACTACTGACACAAGGCTGGCACAACCTCCCAATACATCATTACAATCAAAAAGTAAATCTAGCACGTTTTAAGTAATCTAAAAAGAAACTAAATAGTACAATTAATTGAAATTAAACTAAACTAAACTAAACTAACATAACCATACCATAACTAAATGCTAGAGAGTTTCTAGAAAAGTTTCAATAGTTCAACATTCCTCCTTGAAAAGTTTCTTAAAGACTCCAAGCTTTGTTTTAAAACATTAAACTGACCATAGGGAAGAGCCTTTATAAATATGACTCACGATTTCTCTTCAGACTTGCAATGCATCAATTGACATTACCATTTTTCTCAGCTTCTCTGATTGCATGGAACTTTACATTTGTATGCTTTGTTCTCCCATGCTGGACAGGATTCTTAGCAATAGAAATTGCTGAATTGTTGTCACACCATGACACAATAGGTTCCTCTTGCACATAATTCAGGTATGTTAAGACCTTTTTAATCCATATAGCTTGATTTGGAGCAGCTACTATAACAATTTACTCAGCCTCTGCTGAGGATTGAGCTTGGCTCTTATTGATTATCATTAGCTCCTCCTTCATGGCAAGCTTCCTTTCATCCATTTGAGCAGCTTCTTCATAGAAAGAAGACTCATTGACCAACATGTAGCATTTTTCATAAACATCAGCAAGTGACATTGTCTTTATAATTTGAGAATCAGACTCAACCACTGTACCATCATCAATCACAGATTCACTGCTTGCATCTCCATCAAAATCTGCATTAATTTTAGGGGGTGTATTCAATTAGGATTGTTGAGGACATTTAAAGACATTATAAATCCTGGTGTATTCAATTCGGACATTTAAAGACTTTAAAAGAGTTTATATGAATCCAGTAGTATTCAATTAGAATTTCTATGGACTTTTAAAGAATCCTTCTAAATCTGGGTGTATGGAATTGAGACTTTAAAAATATCTACAAGAATCAAGGTGTATTCAATTAGGACTGGATTTTAAAGGATTTTCTTAGGTCATGGATTTTGGTGGATTTTGATGGACTTGATGGTGAGAGATATAAATATCAAATGCCATAACATGTCCAGCCTTCTCCCTAAAGATTTTAGTAGACTTTGCTCTCTCTCTCATACACAATCATCTATGGGTCATTCAAGGAAAGATTGAAGCATTCACATTCCACGTTAGAACTTGAGAATCAGCAGCATAGAGTATATTTCAGTAGTATGTTGATGGAAAATAATCTTTTACGTTAAAAAAAAAAAAAAAAAAAAAGCATAGGCATCAGAATTGGAATTTATGCTTACAGTAAGCACGGATGCTGGAACAGCCAAAACTGTGTGAGGAAGGTATGCAACAGCCCTGCATATTGTTACCATGACAAAATCAATTGAAAACTCAAATAAAGTCAAGTAATTCTAACATTAAGTCCTATAAGTTAAATACTCCAATGCCTATCTGATATATGTGGATATGCCAAAATACTATAAGATAACCGGAACACAAATTCCATTGCAGCAGAGAAAGGATAAAAGGCGCAAAAATTGAAGTTTATGTATAACAGTAGAGAACAAAGCATGAGGATTGGCAATCAACTTACAGGACAAGCGGACCCCAAGGCCCAAGGTCATGTTCAAACCATAATAAGAAGTCCTTCAACATGTGCAGGAAGCAGTACTTTTGTCAACAAACAAGACAAGACTATTCAAATTCAGTATAGAGGCAAGAATCTTGATTCTAGAGGCTCAAAAATCTTTTCAAGCAAGCAGTTATATTTGAAACCCTTTTCATGCAGCCAACAAACTCGTCAATCCAATCCTCTCTTAATCATTTTCATCTTTTCATCTTTTCTTTTAAGGTTGATATACTCATTAGTCTTTACAATAAAATTGCTCATTAGGAATGAAAATTATTTGTCCCAGGCCAAAAGCTAAAATTGGTCAAGGGTCGAAATTATTTTCATCCCAAAAAACGTCACCTTAAGTACGTAGCAATATATTTGTAGGAATGAAAAAAAAAAAAAATTGATCAATATAATTAAGTTATCTATAGCGACGAACTTACCTTGTATCAAATATCAATCATCCAATTTTTTTATTATTTTAAAATAATTAATGAAAAATTATATGTTTTCCTTTAAATTTTGTAAATGTTATACATTGACTCTTCCTAAAATTTTTGTTTTACTGTAATCGTCTATCTTATTGCTCAATTAGCCTAATTTTAAGTATATATCATTAATTACCCTATAAGAATTTTCATTTGTGATGATTATGGTGATGATATCAGCAGCATCCATGCTTGATGTTGCTAACGCTCTAATGATTAAAGCTATAACGCATGCATGCTACTGCCTGACTTTAATGCACATACTAATTATATTGAACGAGTATATTGATGGCATGATACATGATAAGCTCGTCTTATATATCCAAACATTTTTGAAAAAAATGCCTAATAATCAATCAACATTTATTTGCTTAAAAATGATGGTTTTTAATTAAATTCGTAAATGGATGCATAGATGTATGTTATTAAATTATTATATAGATAATGTGATACGTTTGTCTTATTTAAACATAATACATGACCAAAAAAAAAAAAAAAACTATAAGGAAGCCATAAGCAAAGTCCAAATGGAGAACTGAAAAGGGAAATAATTGATTAAGGAGGTGAAAAGTAATAGAAAAGAAAAGAAAGAAAGCAGAGATGGTTGTTAGTACTGCAAATTGTATTAATGGATCATATTGGTTGAGTGTATAGATTGTGTTATTGGCCAATATAGTGGTATAATTCTCCATCTATAATAGAAGTTAGAGATAACAAATCCATGAAAGTCCATGGATGTCTAAACAAATTTATAAAAGTCTAGGATAAATGTCTAAACAATTGTATAAAAGTCTGAGATAGATGTCTAAACAAATTAATGAAAGTCCATGTGGATTTATAAAAGTCCGTAGAAATCCATGAAAATCTGTCACTTAAAAAATGTCTTTAAATGTCTTCAAGAATTCTAATTGAATATACCCACCTTAGGCTTTTTGTGTAGCTGTAGGGAAAAATACCGTATAGTACACGCAGCGGAAGCGAGACTAAAAATAGATTTAGTAACTTTTAAAAAATTTTCCTTTTATGAACCTTAAACCCTTTAATCAATTAAACATATATATTATCTGACAAAAGAAGAATACCTTTTGTCGCGTGATCCGATTGACTTGCGTCGATGGTAATCCGTAAGATCTTCAATCCTAGCATGAACGTGGATCACCTAGGAGCATGGTCTCCCTTTTCTTTGAATTGCAAACCTGTGAATGGACAAAACAAACTTTTCTTTTCTTTGTTAGTCACAAAAACAATCAAAAGAATACTAAGATTATTCTGGTCACTTTTGAGTTCTCAATCTAATGATCGAAACTCGTGTGAACAAAACCAAGATCGATGTTGTACACACAAGCTTATTGATGAATAAGCAAATAGTATACCATCAAAGAATAATCTATACCTCTTTATGTTTTTAGTAGAATAAAAATAATCTTTCTATGAATTGAGAAGAAGAAGAAAATAGAATCAAGCACCAAAAACCCTAAAGTGGCCGAATTCTATAAGTCCACATATATAGGTGGCAAAATTTTCTTTTTCTCTTTCTATTAGGGTGGCCGAAAATAATAACCTAAAAGGGACTAGGGTTGCCGCAATACTCAAGCCAAAAAGAATTTGTATTGCACCCTAATTCCTATTTAGTTTAAGACTCTCAAACCCTAATCCAACTCATAAATCTTTTATTCTTTTATTTGACTAAATAAAAAGACTTCTTACTTGATTAAATAAATAAAATTAATTATTTATTTTCTTGTCAAACAAGTCTTTTAATTTAAGTATACTACTACCAATAGTATACCTTTAGGAATCATATTTCCTAATCAGAAAAGATTTGTTTCTTAATTAAACAATTAATTAATAAATTAATTAATTCTTATTTAATTAAACAATGAAACAAAATAATATATTAGGTTAATTAATTCACCTTTGCCGCCCCACTTAAAATAAATGGGCTATGTATTATTTTCTTATTTCATTTAATCCATTGGACTTTTAAATAAAAAGCCCACATGTGAACTAGACCCATTTTTACTAAAAGAAACAAGCCCACATGTCATTCATTAATATATAAATATAATTGAGCAGCCCATTACATAAATAATGTGCAAATTATATTCTTAATATATTAAATGCAATTCTAGATGGACCCTTAAATTGGTCCGGTAGAATATATCAAGTGATCCATGCAAGTCCGTGTGGATTGGGGATCTTGGCGGGCTATCTAAATTTAAGCTTCAATAGACATAACCTAATCACAATCAACAAATGATTCACTTAGGTCCGATCCATTAATTTTAACTCATTCCACTAAAGAGCTAAAATTGAACTCTTAAATAAAGACAGAAAAGGAAGATGTTTCCTCATTCATACCCTAGACAATCATGTTGGAGATAGTGTATCCTCGTGATTAATATCAGTAATCGCCAAGAGTTCATAGACCGCCTATAACTCTCCAAGTTACCATATTTACTCATATGACCACGTTTTGAACTTGGATATTTTGACTTGTCCAGAAGCCATGTTTTCAATAGACACTATCGAAAACTCAACGTTGAGATTTAATATCCAATTACCTCAAAACATCCATATGATGATATTATACTCTCATTTGATAAATGGAGCCACGATGTCCATATCTATAAATGAAGTCCTCTATTGATTAACAAATGAATATCACCGAACTATCGAGGATAGACTATGCGATATAATCGTACTCATTGATAACTCAAATGATATCACTTGCAACCATAAGTCCATCATTTATCTCAGGATTAAGATAGACTCTCCGATTGTCCTGATAATGAAATGACTTTTATCTACTGACGGTTATAGATAAAGTATTTCATTGTGATCCAGTTCAATGCACCCAGTACACTAGATTCTTTTGCTCGAAGACACTCCGATGATTTTAGACTCATCATATCTCATTTGATCCCACTCAAATGCTAGCAAAAGAATTCTACAACTTTAACAAGATAAAGGTGCCCAACCTTTAACTTAAGTTGTGAACAATATTCAAGACTAACTAAAGAATTGTGTCTACCACATACATATCCAGATGTACGAACAATTCTTCTTTTCTCATAGTCTTTAGACCTTATGATTATTTACTTTGACAATTATAATATTAAACTATAAATTCTATAAGATTTGTTTAAACCAGAAATCACTTTATTAATATGAAAAAAAGATTGTTAATTACAATATTACACTCTTGCTATTGAGCATAATCCTAATAGTAGCTTTCCAATCTGACATGAGCTACACAAAACCTCAATTCTGTGCAAATCTCCCAATTGACAGGCATCACATAAGTCATTAGAAGTGTGACTTATTCCTTGCATGCCCCTGACCGTATCCTTCGATTGCAAATACATCAATGCATCCATATTAAAATGTCCATATTTTTTATGCCACAGTGTAGAATCATCATGTTTAGAAACAAGTGCTGAGTGATACACTTGATCCATGTTCAATGGAAAGCTATTATCAACCATTTCTACCTTAACAACTTCTACACCACATGAATCAGCTATAATGCAACAATTATCCTTAAATGAGAATGAATAACCTTTCTTCAATAATTGTGCAACACTAAGCAAATTCTAATCCAATTCGGGAACCAACACTACATCATGAATTAATTTTGGACCTTTGCTAGTGTGAACAGAGACAGTACCTTTTCCTGTAGCTTGAACCATTACTCCATTTCCAAGCTTAACATTGGTTCTGTCAGTTCTGTCAAGAGAGGTGAAGAGGCTTGAGTCCTTTACCATGTGGCTTGTGCAACCACTATCTATATACCATACATCTTTTGAAGCTGCATAATATGCTTGAAAAGCCATGAACAGGTGATCTTTAGCTTTGTGTTGTTCACCAGTGAAGTTAGCTTGTTGTGCAGGTTGTGGTTGCATCTGGTTTGGCTTTGATCTATAGAAATTTTCTTTGTGATCCCATTTCTTACAGTAGTTGCACTGGACTTGTGGCTTGCCTTTGTACCATCAATCCTTTGACAAGTGATTTGTTCTCTTGCAGGTTGAACAAGGTAAAAACTTGCTCTTGTCTGTAGATTCTGATGAGCCTCCATCCATCTTGCCTTTTCCTTTTTGTCTTGCTTGAAAAGCACCCTCACTTACATCATCTTTTCTCATGGATATTCTTTGCTCATGAGTTTGCAATTTACTGATCATCTCAGAAATAGTCAATTTCTTCAGATCATATGACTCCTCAATAGCTGCAACTTTGGTTTCAAATTTTTTGGGCAAGCTTATTAGCATTTTCTCCACAACCTTATAATCCTCCACTATCTCACCATATGTCTCATCTGATTCCCCAACTCTGACAACTTAGAAGAGTTGTCTTTGACAGATTCACTTTCTTTCATCTTCAACATTTCAAACTCTCTCTTGAGAGTTAACATCTTGACATTTATTACTCTTTCACTGCCATTATACCTTTCCTTCAGCTCATCCCATATTTCTTTTGCTGTTTCTAGGTCCATGATACTAGTGAAAATAGAGTTTGTCAATGCTAAGTGTAGACAAGTAACAACCTTGTCTCTCTTCATCTTCTCCTCCTCATGTTGTTTAATTTGAGCTATGGTTGGATTAGCTCTCAATGGTGGAATTTGCTTGTCTTTATCAACAAATTCCTAAAGGCCAAAAGGCTTTAAATATGACCTCATTTTTACTACCCAAATATGGTAGTTTTCTCCAGAAAATTAAGGAACATGAAGGCTTGCATGCTTCCAATAGCCATATCTGCACTCATGGGTGTTTAACGCTCACTCTCTAGTGTTTGAAACCTCACAAGCACTCAATAAATTGAAAACAAAATCTCACAACCCCTCAAGAACAATGCTTTGATACCACTGTTGGAAATTCAATATTCTGATACCTTTGTTTGAGATTCAGACCATTAAACATCCATAAATATCACTAACCATCCATAAACATGAAAACAATAGTCTTGGTTTAGAGAAGATAAACCAGAGAGATCACTCAATTATTTTGATGAAAATTACTACCCATTCAATTACCTTTCGTCCATTATAATCTCCTTATGAGATAACATTGACAGAAGGTATATATACAAAATACAGAGGAAAGTGCAACCATTGGATCACACACCATCATTGCCATCCAATGGATAATGTGCTACAATAAACTGGCATTCTGTTAGACCCAAACTACTGACACAAGGACTGGCACAGCCACCCAATACATCATTAAAATCAAAAAGTAAATCTAGCACGTTTTAAGCAATCTAAAAAGAAACTAAATAGTACAATTAATTGAAATTAAACTAAACTAACATAACCATACCATAACCAAATGCTAGAGAGTTTCTAGAAAAGTTTCAATAGTTCAACAGCGAGAGTCCTTTCATTGAAGGGTTGGTTGAGTTTGTATATTCATCATTAGTGTTGATGCCTTGTTTCCCTCTCCCTTTTTGTACACTTGCTTACGCAGAGTCAAGGCTGCTACTCTCTTTCTTGGTAAGGTCCGCCTCATGGTTGTATTCTGGCTTGTGGACACCTTTATGATGTTCTTCTAATATACCTTCATGTCTATTTTTGATGCGATCGTTCTCAAAAGTGTTGCTCTTGGTAGGATCAGACCTTGTACCTCCGTGATTTCCCTTGTTCTTGGTAGGATCAGGCCTTGTACCTCCATAACTTCCAATGTTGTCTTCTTCCTTGGGAATAATATTACTCATTTGCTTTTCTTCTGAGGAATAAATCCCATCCATGTTCTTTGTTGCATGTGTGGAGTTGGGGCCCGTGTTCTTACCTTTTTTCTTGCTTTCTTCTTGTTTGTTGTCCTCCCATAGATGACCTTGTCTAGGGCTGCTAAGTGTTTGATTTTGAGGGCTTGGCTTCATGTTTCGAGGGATTCCATCGCTGTTTTCTTTATCATGAGTCCACACTTGCTTTCCTTTGAATTCATTTACTGCACCATTCTTTGCTGTCTCTACAGGATTGATTTTCGTATTTTTATTATTTTTAGGAATGACTCGTTGATCCCTAGAAACTCTTGAGCTATCATTAGGTTGCATATTATCAGACCATGTATTTTTATTGCTTCTATTGCTGTTTCCTTTCAAGATACCTACCGTTCCCTACCATTATTGTACTTTGGGAGCATCACTCCTTCCATTGCTGTTTACTTTTCGCGGTTTGGAATCCATGAGTTTCATTTTAGGAACAAACCATGAATTTTTATTTCCCTGCCCTTTTCTGATGGTACCTTGTGGTTTGGTAGGAATACCACTCTTTTCAGTTTGTTTTCTGCTTGGTTTCAACCAAGAGCAACAGCAATCGTCCTGAAATGGTTGAAACCAAGCAAAAGAGCAACAACAATCGTCTGGTTCAGAACCATTGGCAACTTTCCAATTCGGTTGTGTTGGAACAACATGATTCCACACAGCCATCTTCTTAGCACAAGCACATGCATTGAGACTCGAGACTAGGTTAATGGAAGAGGAAAAAAGACAAGTTGTAGAGATTCCCCAAATATCTGCTTTTGTTAGCTGCTCTATCATTTGTCATATAGAGTGGAACAACTCCATAAATAAAAATTAATTGTCATTATATGATTCCATTATCTTTACAGTTAGTAAGGGACTCAACTTAAAAGAGAACCAGCTAATGCACTGCCAGATAATAGAAATAATTACAAACTAAAAGTGTTAAAAGCAGACAGAATATGAAAGGTGGCCAACGCATTGTGTGGAAAAAATGTTCTATTACAGTTTGTACATTGGCTCGTTTCGTGTTATTAGTATTTCATTAAAGTTGTGTAAGTCAGTAAGTATGCCAATAGGAGATCTACTTAATATTTGTAATAGTTAAATGGTAAATACCCTCCCATCTTTGTTTTGTTTTGTTTTGTTTTGCCTTATTTATCTGCTTTCTTTGTGTTTCATAGTTGTTACTTGTTAGAGGTTGATTTGCTTATTTAACAAGGGCCTACACAGTTTAACAATAGTACGAATATCTTTACGTTCATGACGATTTGGTATTAGAGCCAATTTCTATGGGATGTGAAAGTCTTATGATCAGTAAAACAAGGTTATTGCATGTAATGAGTGTAAATTAAACATTTGAAAGTTGTTTGTTTTGCTTGTTGAATCAATTTCTAGACTCCCAAATGAAGAAGTTGTAATGAACAGTCATCGATCAAAATTGCCTAGGAGAGGATTTTTTGTATCAACTGCCTAGTTGTTGCTCCATTTAAGATTTATTGCTAACAAATGATGTTATTGTCTTGCTTTATAAACACTTGATTTCTGCTAATAGAAATCTTTAATCACTGTATGCTTGCATAGAAAAATCTTTTGGCTGTTCTTCTCTCTTTCATGGTGGTCTTGTTGTAATGGACCTTCATTGCTCTCTTTCTCCTTCTCCTTGCTCAAAATGCTAATGGTATTCTCCCTTGTAGCTCCATGACTTTCTTTGCTAGGGCTATGATGTAGCCTAGCCATGAATGTTTAATTATTTCTGTTAATGTTAATTTATATTTTTCCATGTTGAGTGTCTATTACTCTGCTTAATGCTTGTGAATGTTGGCCAACATTTAATTGATTTGATGCTAGATTTTGACAGGAATGTGGAATTTAGATTATTGCTTCTTGTAATAGATACCATAATTTATATGACTTGACAAGAATATATGAGGATGAATTGTGTGGTTTCTTGAAGGTTTTCCAAGGAATTTAATATATTCTTATTATCTTAATTCCATTGCTAGGAATAGAGTGGGTTGGTAATTAGGAATACTTTCGATATTACCAAGAATGGAGTATTGAATAAATTAGGGAAATTGACTGTCAACATACAGAATAATTAGGATTTTAATTAATTTCCATTTAATTAAATAATAAAATAAAACAATATAATGGGCTAAAAAATAGCCTATGATGCCCATGACTAAAACTTGGGCCAAATATTGTTTTCTTATTTTATTTAATCTATTTGGATTTTAATAAAAAACCCATATGTGAACTAGACCCATTCTTACAAAAAGAAACAAGCTCACATGTCTTTCATTAATATATTCATATAATTAAACAGCCAATTAAATAAATAATGTGCAAATTATATTCTTAATATATTAAATACAATTCTAAATGGACCCACAAATAGTCCGGTAGAATATATCAAGTGATTCATGCAAGCCCGTGTGGATTGGGGATCTTGGCGGGCCTATCTAAATTTAATCTCCAATAGATATAACCCAATCACAATCAACAAATGATTCACTTAGGTTTAATCTATTAATTTTAGTTTATTCCACTAAAGAACTAAAATTGCACTCTTAAATAAAGATGGAATATGTCAACGATTCTCATTCATACCCTAGACAATCATATAGGAGATAGTGAATCCTCATGAAGAATATCAGTAATCGCCAAGAGCTCATAGACTGCCTATAGCTCTCTAAGTTACCATATTTACTCATATGACCACCTTTGAACTTGGATATATATTATGACTTGTCCAGAAGTCATCTTTTAATAGACACTATTGAAAACTCATCGTTAAGATTTAATATCCAAAACCACAAAGCATCCATATGATGATATTCTACTCACATTTAATAAATGGAGCCATGATGTCCATATCTATAAATGAAGTCCTCTATCGATTAACAAATAAATACCACCAAACTATCGAGGATAGACTATGCTATATAATTGTACTCATTGATAGCTCAAATGATAACACTTGCAACTATAAGTCCATCATTTATCTCAGGATTAAGATAGACTCTCCGATTGTCCTGATAATGAAAAGACTTTTATTTATTGACGGTTCTAGAAAAAAGTATTTCATTGTGATCCGGTTCAATGCACCTAGTGCACTAGATTATTTTACTCAAAGACCCTTTAATGATTTTAGACTCATCATAACACATTTGATCCCACTCAAATGCTAACAAAATAATTCTACAACTTTAACAAGATAAATGTGTCCAACCTTTAACTTAAGTTGTGAACGTTATTCAAGACTAACTAAAGAATTGTGTCTACCTCATACATATCCAGATGTACGAACAATTGTTCTTTTCTCATAGTCTTTTGACCTTATGATTATTTACTTTGACAATTATAATAATAAATGCTATATAAGATTTTTTTAACAAACATAAATCACTTTATTAATATGAAAAGATTGTTAAGTATAACATTACACTCTTGCTATTGAGCATAATCCTAACATCCTGATCTACTTGGTCAAGGCACAGTCGTGCATTCGGGATCCAATTATTCACAATCTTGTATGCTTTGAAAATTTTTCTAAGTTAGGAGAGCAAGCAAGACAGGATATGAATCAGAAAAATGAAGCTGTTAAATTAATAAAACGGGGTGCCCAGCTCCCATTTCGGGCTACAGAAATATATATATATACAAAAAAGAAGAGCCAAATCAGTCTTCATTCTCCTCCTTTGGGTGCTCTTCATGGCCAGCTGCTTCCACCCCTGTAGCATCAGCTTCGACGTCAGTCTAGACCCCCTCAACCGTGGGAGCCTGAGGTCTAGCCGAATCATCCTCCTGGATAGCAGCATCCTCCTGTACAGTAGCATCCTCCTGTACAACAGCATCCTCATGTACAACAGATTCATTCTGGGTCCCTTCAACTATGGGGACCCTAGATCCAGTTAGATCACCCTCCTCCTCCACCAGGACCACTTCTGAAGTAAACATGGGGTCCACCATTTGTTCTTCTTGAGTAAGAGGATCTTGGACCGCCCCTTCAGTACCATCAAGTTGGACCCCCACAACTACACCAGCTTCTTGATCCGGATGAGCAGCGTCCTATGAGGGAACCTCTCCTTCCTGGTCCCTATCTGCTAGCTGGGTAGCCTTCGCCATTATTTGGTCCCGGTCCCGGTCCCAATTCAAGGCTGCCTGAAGGTCAAAGGGAGGGGGCAGGGTTGTGACCACCTTATAGCATGCCGTGAAATAGCCATCTTCAAATGTGAACCTTCCTAAGCTTCCGGGCTTGTTATGGTATCCCGCAGGAGCTAGTTCTCATCTAATAGTAACTTTTTCTCTACCTTCAAACGCTCCCTCTCCTTTCGGCGGCGAGAGGACCTGACAGTTTCAATATCCAAGCAACGCTCATAGCATCTAGCATCCACCAAGGCAGCTTGCCTGCCTTCCTCAGACTCTTTGGCAGACAGACTTATAGTAGGATCAGGATACCTCGCCAGGGTACTTGATTCCTTACTTCTCTATCTTAAAACCAGGAAATAACCTTATAGCGCTCCTGCTGCCTTGGTCGGGGAATACCCTCCTCCAAGAAGCCTGGTGCTAAAGTGGCCTAAGTGGCCTAACATGACAGACTTATAGTAGGATCGGGATACCTCGCTAGGGTACCTGATTTCTTACTTCTCCATCTCAAGACCAGAAAATAGCCATGGCGACCATAAGTGGCGACCCTGCAAAGTGTGAAGAGGTCGCCACTTGTAACATCAAGGTCGCCATGGCGACCATAAGTGGCGACCTTGCCTTGTTTGAAAGAGGTCGCCACTTGCAAGGGTGGTCGCCATGGCGACCCCAAGTGGCGACCCACCTAATTCTTTTGGAGTCCTTTTGTCGGCATGGTGACCAAGTGGCGCCCAAATGGCGATCTTTTGATGGCTTGGAGAATCCTTTATCGCCATGGCGCCCATGTAGCGACCTCCTCATGTCTAAGTGGTGAAAATGCCCTGTTTCTTCCCATTTGTAAGACATTTTCCACACAAGTCCTCCACTTCAACTCAATTGCTTCTGGAACCTAATAAAACCTGAAACACTCAATTTAACAACATTAAACACGGAGAAATGCCCGAGAAATCAAGCTAAAAGAATCGAAAATGAGGGACAAAATCATACCAATTTTGGCTTGATCACAAACCCTAGACCGAAATTATAGGAGTGCATGGCAAGCAACATGACCTATATATACAACATGATGCACACCAGAAAAGGGATCCGAAAATCACCAACAAAAACCCTACGTTTAGTTCTACTTATCAACACGTACGAGTTCACCACCACCACCACCATCTCCATTGCTCACTAAATCTCCATACTTTACGGTTAACCTAGAGAAGCATAACTCATGTACTTGTAATACAAAGTGACGATCAATAAAGAGCCTATTTTGTTTATTATATTGTGATCCAAATCGTACGTGTGTTATTGAGGACACAATCGGTATCGAACTACGTGATACCCCTCTGACCAGGATCAACCTTTGATTTTGGCCCCCTTAAAGTTGTTATTTGGAACTTCACCCCAGTGACGATTTTCCGGTAATAATATGGAAGATAAAGAAATATAAAGCGAAAACTGAGATACAAGTTATTTTAACGTGGTAAAACCTCAAAGAGGAACATCCACAGGTTGATATCACAACCACCAGCAAAGAAAATCCACTATAAGAAAAGGACTTACACACTCAAAGCTATCAACACTATGATATCCACTTCAAGCTATCAAATCCTAATCAACCCTCGGGCTAGTGATTCACAAAGCCTACTGTCTATCCAAGATGTGTCCTACACCTCTAGACAGCAACTCCCTATCCATGGCTCTCAAGCCTCTAGGAAGATTTCCTCCCTTAGCAATCTAGATCACTAGGATCCTAGTCAAGCTACCCAAGCTCAACCATCCAGAGAACGCAACTCCTTGCTAAGACTTTCGCTTGGCTATCCGGAACTCATTCCTAGCCAAGACTCCCTGCTCAATACAAAGCTTCACTCACTTTGAAAAAGACTTCAACCTATGACAAGGCAATGATCTAAGTGATGCAAATGATGCAAATCACAAACAAATAAAGCTAGATGATCAATCAAGCTCTATGAACGTGCTTACAAAAATTCTAGAATGTGCTTTCAACACACAATCAATATATCTATCTAGAAATCAAAGCATGTGAATCAATAAGAACAAGGTATGAATATTCAATATATCACACAAGAATCTTAGTTCTTATATCATGAAATTAAACCTAGACAATATCATGAGGCACATCATATATGTCATATCTAGAATCAATTTCAATTTCAATCAAGTTTAGCAAAATATGTTTAAATGAAATCACAAAGCTAAAACTCAATCAATCAATCAATCAATCATATAACCCTAGCATATGTTCTAACATACTTCTCAACATATCTCAACAATCAATTAGAAAGAATCAAAGAGATGATCAAGAGAAATTGAAAGAGAAGAAGTTTCACATGCAACAATTGAATCTCGGACTGAAATCAGACGACTGGGAATAATGACGAAGTCAACTGAGTTTAAAAATGCTTAGAGTTTGTAACTCTCGTCGAGACCAACATTTTTGGGTTTTGGTTCACTCGATTTCGAGTTCGTATGAAACAGTTATGATTGAAATAAGATTTGAAAAATTGTAAGAAAAAAATTCTGCACAAAAATTTGTTCTTCTTTTTCCCACAAATTGAATTGCCGTGAGAAAGGGAATATAATTGAGTGAGGGTGTGATCAGGTGTGATAAGTTCATGTGCGAAACAAAACATATGACCAATAGAAGACCACACCTAAGACATCTCATACATATTATTGACCATGCACACCAAAGCTCATGTATATGCAATCTACTCAATAAAAACCCATTAGAAATCAAAAACTTTCATTTCACTTTTGATGCCGTGTGCAAAATGGGGACAGAGAACTGATTTTGGCATGGGCCTCACGTTGATATACTTGCCCTCCAAGGCCAATAGGGGCAAATGGCAATTTGCCACCTTTTTCCCTTTTTCACCCTTTCGCACACCTCTCATGTTCTTTGACCGTTATCCGATCTCCGAACCCTGAATTCGAATCCGTTTTCGGATTACGAACCGTAACTCCCTCACGGACATGGACATCAACAAAACTTACATGAAAAAAAAATATGGAAATCGAAAATACGAAAACCACATACAATAAATGAACGGAAAGTTTCTTAACTTTCAACTCGGAACTCGAAAACAAATGAGTGAGTAACCGAAACGACCGGAACTCAACAAAGAATCATTTGAGAATCTATCAAGTCCAAAACACAAGAAACACAAACAAATAAACACAATGTCACTCAAGCATGCCATATCTAAGCGATAGTGAGAAAACATGCAAATCTACAAGATTGTCAACAATGAGATAAATACATGTGCATACTTAAATGT
This sequence comes from Acer campestre, assembly GCA_954870605.1. NCBI lineage: Eukaryota > Viridiplantae > Streptophyta > Magnoliopsida > Sapindales > Sapindaceae > Acer > Acer campestre. Next base: position 27,520,572 of record OX940811.1, on the reverse strand, counting down.
GTGAAAGTGTTATACCAAATGTTTGAACTACGATGCAAGGACACACATGTCTAAATTGTGTGTGTGTGTGCTAATGCCTTTCAAGAGGATGAAGAATATTGATACCTTAGCATCCAAGAATGCGATGTTCCCCTTGAAGACGATATTTGCATAAGTTGTTGCTTCTTCACCCTTGAGTCTTCTTTCTTCCAAGAATCACTTAAGCAACAATTAATACAAATATAGAGAGTTTTGCAATAGAATCAAGCCAATACAAATAAAGAATCTTACAATCTCCCCCTTTGGCTATTCCATGGCAAAACCTCATCCTCGCCATACGATGATCACTCCAATAAACTCAATGTTGATAGCATTCTCTCACCTCACATTACAAAGAGATCCCTAGACTAAAAGATCTTCAAGTCTTCTTGAGTCTTCAAGAATCCCTTTTTTGAACTTCAAGGTACCTATGAGAAAAGAAGCAAACCAACAAGAGATCGAAAGAATGGAGAGATATTATCACATAAACAAATAATAAAACTTCCCTTATCTAAAAAAAAAAAAAAATGCATTATCTCAAGAGAATATTTGTTATCACATTAAAAGCTCTCCCTTAGATCTTTAACACAATAAGGCAAGAATTCTTTTCTCCCCCTTAGGACAAGAATTCTCTCCCTTAAGACAAAGTCTCCAATAAGCACAAAGAGGTACAAAGCTTACTCTCCATATTGAAATGGTGAAGTTTTCTCCCCATGGTGAGATTTCTCCCCTTATATGATCCCCAACATAAAGATGGTGAGGTTTCTCCCCATTTTTGTCAAGGAATAGACAAAGGGCACAAGAGATAAAGAATGAGATATTAAGCAAACAAATCGTATAGAAAGCGTAGTTGAATAAACTAAAGCTCCCCTTTAACATATGCTCCACATATTATCACCAAGTAGATTTGTTCACAAGGGACTCACACATTCACACATTCACACATTCAAGCAATAAGAGAAAATATTTCATCACTTTTCAAAGTCCAAGAGAGAATCATAGATTTTCATTAACCTCTCAAAAATATTCTCACATTGCTAATGAATCAAGCACATAAGCAAAATATGTGTGTGTGTGAATGCTTCTCACATATATAGAAGAAGTAATTGTGATATCAACATGCAAACAATTTCCTCACCTATCCAAACTAAAGCTTTTCCAAATATAAGTCAAACCGATATTCATCTGTATTTTTGCTTTAAAAGAATAATTATCAACATGTGAGCGTGTGTGTGCATGTGGCTCGTTTTCCCGCTTCTGTTTGTCAACCCGAGCTTTTCACAATTCTCAACTATACACCAATAAGCCTTTTTTATTTTATTTTATTTATTTCTCTTAGGCTTAGAATCAAAGATTTTTTTTTAATGATTCTTTTCAACGCTTCTTTGATTTTTCTAACAAAAACTTATACACCTCTTGGCGGCTTTCACTCATCATAAAGGCGTAGCCCTTTCCAACATTGGGCGGCTTCACAACCAATACGTGTAGCATCCATTCGTTGAATACTATGTAGTGCCGAAGTAAAATGGATACATATCATAGGTCATTTATCATGTACTAAGCAATAGGCTTCTAGATGCATCCATTATCTACACATATTCAAACACATATACTCAAAACTAAAACATATAAGAGAAGCATTTGTGCACTTTTCAAAAATAGGATTTTTCAAGCTCAAGTGCATGATCTAAAAACAATAGAAGTTATTTATTCAAGATCACTACTTCTCAAGTGAGTAGATCTCAAAGATATTGATATACAAATAAAGTTTTGCTTATCAAGCTACTCAATAATCACACATAGACAATAATCAACACAAATCATGCCAATGGATCTTCAAAGAGTTTTAAACCTCTTATGGCCAAGGGCTTAGTGAACAAACCCGCAAGTTGATTATTTAGTAGGCATTGCTTTAGAGTAACAATAGAACATTCAAAAAGTTCTCTAAAGAAATGATGCCTAATATCTATGAGCTATGGTGTCATGCAAACTTAGAGTTAAAAAGATGAATTAGAAAGCAAACTTTTAGAATAGAGAAATACCTTAATAAGCTTTTTCACCAATGAAAGGTCTCCGCTCTTTTTATGAGCTCTCTTGGCTTGTTTGTCCTCATGACAACAAGTTGTTGGTGTGTCATCCCAAGAGAATAAAGAATAAACACTTTCAACTCAAACAATTACATGAAAAAGACTTTCTCTAAAAGTCTTAACAAAAATTTTCACCAAATAAATTTCAAATTCAACTTCTTTAAAGTTAATCAACAAATTTTGGCTATCATAGTGATTATAAGAATATTAAGTTCATGAATTGATTATAGATACCAAGTTTGAATACTAGACCTAGCACATTACAAATAGCTTAGTCAAGCATCAAACTTAGAACTCTTATCAACCAAAAACAAAAATATTCTCATATGTGCTACTCAATCAAGCATGAGAGCACTCACCTTTGACCATATTGGTCTTTGGTGAACCAACACAAACAACATCATGATCATTACGCATAGCAATATGAAATCTAGAAGATAAATCATCAACTATCTTCTTTATGAAAATATCACTCATATCAAATTCATCATTGTTGTCATGCACAAATATTTCATCAAGACTCTTCAATTGATCATGGTTAATACCCTTCTTCACCAACTTCTTCTCAACATTCATCTTAACATGATTATCATTAACATGCATGTTATTCTTTTCAACCCAAATTTTCTTTGTAGGCTTCTTCGCATGAATATGATCAATATACACATTTCTCAAAGCATCAAAGCTATTATCATGTTTAGAAACTTTCAAAGAAGATTTATCTATTTCACAATCATGCACATTATTCTTCTTAACCCAAACTTTCCTTGCTGATTTCTTTTCATTAACATGTTTATCATGCATAGTCTCTAAACTCATGCTTAGGAGAATGATTAGGTAACTTTTTCACAATTTTATCATGTTCCACATTTCCTAGTTTGCATTGCCTAATATATTTATAACACTTAGGCCTAATGTGACCAACCACATTACAATAATGACAAACCGAAAAGAATTTAGAAAATTTACCTTTTGGGTGTGCATGCGTTGGTTGAGAAGCTCCATAGCTCTTCTTGTCTTTGTCTTTGATGTTGGAAGGAATGGTAGTTGAGTCTTTCTTCTCCTTGGAATTTCTTGACTTGTTCTTGGTTGTAGGAGTTTTCTTCACTTCTTTTGCAAAACCCAAGCCACTCTTATCTCCATGATACTTTCAAAGCTTTATAACTTCATCAAGCTTAATGGCTCCAATCTTCATGCCATTAATAAACTCTTTGAGCACTTTGACTTCTGTTAGGATTATGCTCAATAGCAAGAGTGTAATATTGTAATTAACAATCTTTTTCATATTAATAAAGTGATTTCTGGTTTAAAAAAATCTTATAGCATTTATAGTTTAATATTATAATTGTCAAAGTAAATAATCATAAGGTCTAAAGACTATGAGAAAAGAAGAATTGTTCGTACATCTGGATATGTATGTGGTAGACACAATTTTTTAGTTAGTCTTGAATATTGTTCACAACTTAAGTTAAAGTTGGGCACCTTTATCTTGTTAAAGTTGTAGAATTCTTTTGCTAGCATTTGAGTGGGATCAAATGAGATATGATGAGTCTAAAATCATCGGAGTGTCTTTGAGCAAAAGAATCTAGTGCACTGGGTGCATTGAACTGGATCACAATGAAATACCTTATCTATAACTGTCAGTAGATAAAAGTCTTTTCATTATCAGGACAATCGGAGAGTCTATCTTAATCCTAAGATAAATGATGGACTTATGGTTGCAAGTGATATCATTTGAGTTATCAATGAGTACGATTATATCACATAGTTTATCCTCGATAGTTTGGTGATATTCATTTGTTAATCGATAGAGGACTTCATTTATAGATATGGACATCGTGGCTCCATTTATTAAATGAGAGTATAATATCATCATATGGATGTTTTGAGGTAATTGGATATTAAATCTCAACATTGAGTTTTCAATAGTGTCTATTGAAAACATGGCTTCTGGACAAGTCAAAATATCCAAGTTCAAAACGTGGTCATATGAGTAAATATGGTAACTTGGAGAGTTATAGGCGGTCTATGGACTCTTGGCGATTACTGATATTAATCACGAGGATACACTATCTCCAACATGATTGTCTAGGGTATGAATAAGGAACATCTTCCTTTTCTGTCTTTATTTAAGAGTTCAATTTTAGCTCTTTAGTGGAATGAGTTAAAATTAATGGATCGGACCTAAGTGAGTCATTTGTTGATTGTGATTAGGTTATGTCTATTGAAACTTAAATTTAGATAGCCCGACAAGATCCCCAATCCACACGGACTTGTATGGATCACTTGATATATTCTACCGGACCAATTTATGGGTCCATTTAGAATTGCATTTAATATATTCAGAATATAATTTGCACATTATTTATTTAATGGGCTGCTCAATTATATTAATATATTAATGAAAGGCATGTGGGCTTGTTTCTTTTAGTAAGAATGGGTCTGGTTCACATGTGGTCTTTTTATTTAAAGTCCAATGGATTAAATGAAATAAGAAAATAATATATGGCCCAATTTGTATGAATGGGGCGGCAAGGTGTTTATTTAACCTAATATATTATTTTGTTTCATTGTTTTTAATTAAATAGGAATTAATTGATTTATTAATTAATTGTTTAATTAAGAAACAAATCTTTTCTGATTAGGAAATATGATTCCTAGAGTTATACTATTGGTAGTAGTATACTAAAATTAAAAGACTTGTTTGATAAGAAAATAAATAATTAATTTTATTTATTTAATCAAATAAGAAGTCTTTTTTATTTAGTCAAATAAAAGAATAAAACATCTATGAGTTGGATTAGGGTTTGAAGTCTTAAACTAGATGTGAATTAGGGTGCAACACAAACTCCTTTTTTGGCTTGTGATTTGCAGCAACCCTAGTCCATTTTGAGGAAGATTTTTGGCCACCCTAAAAGAAAAAGAGGAAGAAAATTCGGCCACCTATATATTTGTACTTATAGAATTCAGCCACCCTATGTGAAAAAGTGGGTGGTGCTTGATTCCTTCTTCTTCTTCTTCTCAATTCATAAAAAGGATTTTTATTCTACTAAAAACATAAAAGAGTGAATAGATTATTCTTTGGTGGTACACTAATTGCTTGTTCATCAATAAGCTTGTGTGTGCAACATCGATTTAGGTTCACGCGAGTTTCGATCATTAGATTGAGAACTCAAAAGTGACTGGAATAATCTTAGTCTTCTTTTGATTGTTTTGTGACTAACAAAAGAAAAGAAAAGTTTGTTTGTCCATTCTCAGGTTTGCAATTCAAAGAAAAAGGGAGACCACGCTCCTAGGTGATTCACGTCCGTGCTAGGATTGAAGATCTTGCGGATTACCATCGACGTAAGTCAATTGGATCACGCGACAAAAGGTATTCTTCTTTTGTTGATTATATATATGTTTAATTAATTAAAGGGTTAAGGTTCATAAAAAGGAAAAACTTTTAAAGTTACTAAATCTATTTTTAGTCTCGCTTCCACTGCGTGTACTACGTTATTTTTTCCCTACAACTTCATCTTTAAGCTCACACTCCTTTAACTTCATAATAGTCAAAGAGTTCTCTTTTTGCTTAATCTCTCCCTCCATGGCAAACAACTTCATAGTAAAGTCTTCATTTAGATCATCTATCTCTTAAGCACTTTCCTTTACCTTTGAAAAATATTTTTCAATGGTATTTTCATGCTCCTTGACGACTTCACTTTGCTTGCTCATCTTCTCTAAAGACATTCTCTTTTCATTGTAAAGAGCTTTAATTATCACCACCAAATTGGCATTGATCAACTTCAACTTGTTGTTCTCTTCATTCTTTTGTTGAAGGATCTTGTCATTGAAGCTTATAAAATTTTGATTTGAGGAGGCTTCTAACTCTTCGTCATAGGAGGAGATTTCACTATCTTCACTACTATCCTCAAATCTCCCTTCACATATAGCCATGTGAGCAATGTGATTACTAGTAGATTCTTGATCATCCAAGAACTCCTCTTCCCCTACTACATCACTCACACTCACACTCACATCACTCTAAGAAGCCGCCATTACTAAGCCTTTCTTAGACTCTTTCTTCCCATTAGCACATTCGGAAGAGATAAATCCAATCCCATTGCATCCATGGCATCGAATTAGCTTCTTCTTAGATTTATCCTTGCAATCTACCACTTATTTTGGAGTGATCTTCTTCTTGAGTTCCTCTCTCTTAGAAAATATGTTGTTTAGAAATTTCTTGAGAGTTCTCACCATACTAGCCACATCATCTTCACTCTTCTCATTGGTTACCTTGAATGCTATTCCTTTACCCTCAATCTTCGGCTTGAACCCAAGCTCATAAGTTTGTAGAGACCCAAGAAGCTTATCACCCTCATAAGATCGACATTCTTGCTTTCTTCAATTGCGGTCACCTTTGCATTAAATCTCTTAGGCAAGGATCTCAAGATCTTCCATTTAATTCTCTCTTGTGGATATGGCCCTCCCAAAGTTTGACTTTGCTTGGTGTTAAACACCAAAATTTGCGAAAGACCAAAGAAGAATTTTCCACCTTGACACAAGGAGGACATAGGAGTCCAGACACCATCCGGCTACCCCGATAAAAGGGGACCCTGATTGATCCGAGTGCATACCCCCTCCAGCGGGGTCCGACCTAGCCTTTCTCCAACTTCTCAAGGACCCCGCCAGCATCTTGATTCATAAGCATTGCCCCGAGCCAGACTACTCATTAAAACCCATAGCGGTGTCCAACCCAGTCATGTCCTAGCTTCCTATGAACCTCGCAGCAGCCCGACACGGAGTACCACTAAGCATCCTGCTATGGTACCAGCTAGACATCCCCCTACTTTAGTAGCAGAATGCCTAGTGGTTCACACCTTTTGATATAACCAGCCCTTCAAGCAGGAAGATACCAAGCAGCAAGATTCTCATACTAGAATTAAAAGCTCCATAGAGACTTAGAAAAAACGCTGCCGTCCAGTCAAAACAAAGGAGATGTACTCCTTCCCGCCAGAGAGTCATATGTTAAACAAGATAACGCAGTTAGAATCCTCCTAGGAAGGAAAGATTTGCTTACGAGATTGACTCCTCTTAGGAAGGAAAGACTGGATTCTGCACGTAAAAGCTCAGAGATTTTCTCCTAAAAGGAAGGAGATCCTACAACTGCCAGACCCTAGATCGAAATTATAGGAGTACATGGCAAGAAACAGAACCTATATATACAACTTATTCGCCAGAAAGGGGATCCGAAATCAGGCTGAAAAATTAGAGAATCTCCAGAAACCCTACGATCAATTCTACTTATCGACATGCACGAATTCACTATCACCACCATCTCCATTATTTATCGAGCCTTCATGGTTTGTTTCTAATCATGAAAAATATAGTCCATGTATTTCTAATGTAAAGTGATGAATAAAAAGCTCTTCTTATTTGTTTATCATGCGTTCTTAATCGTTTGTGCATTATCGAGGACCTAGTCGGTATCGAACTACTTGATACTTCTCCGACCGGGGTCATCTCTGATCTTGGTCCCCTTAAAGTCGTTATCTGCAATTTCACCCCAGTGACGATTTTCCAGTAACACTTTTGGCGCCATCTGTGGGAAAAACTTATCCCAACCATTGTTCAAAACAGCATAGTTCTGCTTAGAGATCTTCAAAATGAGACTCCGATCCTCCCAGGGTCATCCCGAGCCATCAGGACCCCAATCCCTCACTTCCACCGAAAGAGCTCAGAGACGGGGTAAGGGTACTAGGAATGAGAATCCACCACCGGTGCCTCCACCAGCTGTAGGCCTTGTACCTCAAGACCTCGCCAGATAGGAAGTCAATCTGGATGTTTTAGAACAGCATGCAGTAGCATACGTAGAAGCCATCTGACTCCGGATGATAGCCCAGGGGATCCCTTTCGAAGCAACAGAGGTCCCAAGGGACGCTGGCCCAAGTACCAGGGTACCAGTGTTTGACCGATTGGGTCCTGTAGGGAAAAATTGTACCCGCAGCGGAAGCGAGACTAGAAAAATAGTTTTGAGTAGCTTTTAAAATTTTTCCAATTTTATGAACCTTAAACCCTTTTGATTAATTAAAGATATATAAAAAATAAACAAAAGATTAATACCTCTTGTAGCGTGATTCGATTGACTTGCGTCGATGGTAATCCGCAAGATCTTCAATCCTAGCACGAACGTGGATCACCTAGGAGCGTGGTCTCCCTTTCTTTGAATTGCAAACCTGTGATTGGATTAACAAACTTTTCTTGATTCGTTAGTCCCAAAAACAATCTAAAAGAACCTAAGATTATTCCGGTCACCTTTGAGTTCTCAATCTAATGATCGAAACTCGCGTGAACCTTGATCGATATAGTATTCACAAGCTTATTGATGAATAAGCAACTAGAATACAATCAAAGAATAATCTATGTTCTTTTTGTTTTCAGTAGAATAATAGATTTCTAACTATGAGTTGAGAAGAAGAAGAAGAAGAAATATTCTGCACCAAAAACCCTAGTCCTTAAAGTGGTGGCCGAAATCTCTCTTCTTCCTTCTTTAGGGTTGGCCGAATTCTCTTCCTAAAATAATTAGGGTTGCCGCAATTTCCAAACCAAAATTAATTAGTTTGAATTGCACCCTAATTCCTATTTAGAAAAGATTTCCAAAACCTAATCAAACTCATAAATCTTTTATTCCTTATTTGACTAAAATAAAAAGACTTCCTATTTGATCAAATAAATAAAATTAATTATTTATTTTCCTTGTCAAACAAGTTTTTCTATTTAATTATACTACTACCAATAGTATACAAATAGGAATCATATTTCCTATTTAGAAAAGATTTATTACTTTAATTAAACAATTAATTAATAAATTAATTAATTCTTATTTAATTAAATAATGAAACAAAATAATATTTAATGCCATTATAGCATGTTGCCGCCCCACATATATACATTGGGCCAAATATTATTTTTCTTATTTCATTAAATCCATAGGTCTTTAAATAAAAAGCCCACATGTGAACTAGACCCATTCTTACTAAAAGAAACAAGCCCACATGTCATCCATTAATATATAAATATAATTGTGCAGCCCATTATATAAATAATGTGCAAATTATATTCTTAATACATTAAATTGCAATTCTAGATGGACCCTAAATTGGTCCGGTAGAATATAACAAGTGATCCATGCAAGTCCGTGTGGATTGAGGATCTTGGCGGGCTATCTAAATTTAAGCTCCAATAGACATAAACTAATCACAATCAACAAATGATTCACTTAGGTCCGATCCATTAATTTTAGCTCATTCCACTAAAGAGCTAAAATTGAACTCTTAAATAAAGACAGAAAAGGAAGATGCTTCCTCATTCATACCCTAGACAATCATATTGGAGATAGTGTATCCTCGTGATTAATATCAGTAATCGCCAAGAGTTCATAGACCGCCTATAACTCTCCAAGTTACCATATTTACTCATATGACCACGTTTTGAACTTGGATATTTTGACTTGTCCAGAAGCCATGTTTTCAATAGACACTATTGAAAACTCAACGTTGAGATTTAATATCCAATTACCTCAAAACATCCATATGATGATATTATACTCTCATTTAATAAATGGAGCCACGATGTCCATATCTATAAATGAAGTCCTCTATCGATTAACAAATGAATATCACCAAACTATCGATCAAGCCCATGTTCTCTAGGTGCCCATCGAAACTCTTCTGAGGTAGAGCCTTTGTGAAGGGATCTGCTAGATTTTCTGCTGACGCGATTTTGGTAATCGTCACGTCACGTCACCTCTTTGAACAATCTCCCTTAAAAGATGGTATTTCCTTTCAATGTGTTTACCTCTCTTGTGACTTCTTGGTTCTTTCAAATTAGCCACTGCTCCACTGTTGTCACAGTAGATAGTGATCTGCTTATTCGCACTAGGAACCACTTCCAAGTCAATCAAGAATTGACGGAGCCAAACAGCATCTTTGGCAGCCTCGCATGCAGCAACATACTCAGCTTCCATGGTGGAATAAGCAATACAAGATTGCTTGATACTCCTCCATATAACTGCTCCTCCTCCAATAGTAAACACAGCCCCTGATGTGGATTTTCTGGAGTCAGAATCTGATTGAAAATCAGAATCTGTATACCCAACGGGAATCAAATCCCCTCCAGAGTATACAAGCATATTATCTCTCGTTCTCTTGAGATACTTGAAAATATGCTTGACTGCCGTCCAGTGATCAGGACCAGGCTTCGATTGAAACCTGCTAACTATGCCAACAGCAAAACAAATATCTGGTCTAGTGCAGAGCATTGCATACATGAGACTTCCAACTGCCGAGGCATATGAAACTCTACTCATGAACTGCTCTTCATGCTCATTCTTAGGAACTTGTTCCTTAGAAAGCTTGATTCCATGTCTGAAAGGTAACATACCTTTCTTGGAATCCTGCATGGAAAACCTAGACAAGATTTTGTCTATGTATGAAGCTTGGGATAATGCAATCGTTCTATTCTTTCTATCCCTTATAACTTGGATACCTAGAATAAAACTTGCTTCTCCTAAGTCCTTCATATCAAATTGTTTTGCTAACCATTCTTTTACTGATGTCAATACACCTACATCGTTTCCGATGAGTAGTATATCATCAACATAAAGAATCAGGAAAACCAACTTGTCGCCCTTAATCCTTTTGTATACACAAGGTTCGTCAAGATTCTGAATAAATCCAAAACCTTTGACAGCTTGATCGAACCTTATGTTCCAGGATCTGGATGCTTGCTTTAATCCATATATGGATTTCTGCAACTTGCTTACCCTTTCCATTTGGCCCTTTTCAATGAATCCCTCTGGTTGCATCATGTAGATGCTTTCGTCAAGACTTCCATTAAGGAAAGCTGTCTTGACGTCCATTTGCCAAATCTCTAGATCTAAAGATGCTGCAATGGATATCCTAACGGATTTAAGCATGGCCACAGGAGAGAAGGTTTCTTCGTAATCGATACCTTCTTTCTGTGTATACCCTTTAGCTACCAATCTAGCTTTAAAGGTTTCCACCTTTCCATCCATACCTCTTTTCCTCTTGTATACCCACTTGCACCCAATGGGTTTTATCCCTTTAGGCAAGTCTACAAGGGACCAGACTTTTTTATCGAATATAGATTCAATCTCGGATTGCATTGCCTTTTGCCAATGGCGACTATCAACATCCTCCATAGCTTCCTTGTACGTATAGGGATCATCGTCGTCCGGGAGATTCTCTACAGATTCTCCCAGACCGATGTATTTTTCGGGTTGTGTTCTAACCCTCCCACTACGATGAGGAATGGTAGGTTGTTGACCTTGTGTTGGATCGGAACTTACAATTGGGTTAGGTTGTGTAACCTCTCGTGGAATTGTATCTCCTAACATCTCATTCAGGACAATTCTACTTTTAGGCACAAAATCATTCATATAGTCCTTTTCCAGAAATTTAGCATTTGTCGAAAAAAATACTTTAAGATCTGAAGGACTATAAAAATAATATCCTTTAGTTTCTTTCGGATACCCTACAAATATACATGTTTCTGAACGGGACTCCATCTTTTCTGTCTTTCCTTTTAACACGTGCGCAGGACATCCAAATATCCTTAAGTGTCGTAAACTAGGCTTGCGCCCAGTCCACAACTCATGCGGTGTTTTAGGAACAGACTTAGATGGTACATGGTTTAGAATGTATATTGCAGTTTGTAAAGCATATCCCCAGAAAGAAATAGGAAGTGTTGAATAACTCAATATAGACCTAACCATATCCAAAAGAGTTCTATTTCTCCTTTCTGCTACCCCATTTTGTTGAGGTGTACCAGGTGCAGAAAACTGAGAAACTATCTCATTATTAATAAGATATTGCTGAAACTCACCAGATAGATATTCTCCACCACGATCAGATCTCAAGATTTTTATGTGTTTCTCAAGCTGATTTTCCACTTCAGCTTTAAATGCTTTGAACATGTCAAAAGCATCCGACTTATGTCGCATGAGATACACATAGCCAAATCTTGAGTAATCATCTGTGAAATTGATGAAGTACTCATATCCACCTCTAGCTTGAATGCTCATAGGTCCACATACATCAGTGTGTATCAATCCTAAACATTCAGTGGCTCTGGCACCTTTGGCAGAGAACGTCCTTTTGGTCATTTTACCTTCCAAATAAGATTCACAAGTTGGTAGATCATCAACCCTTAAGTCACTCAAAGGTCCGTCACTTACCAATCTTTTAATCCTATTAAGGTTAATATGACCTAGGCGTAAATGCCATAGGTAGGTTTCATCTTTTGATAATTTAACTCTTTTATGATTAGGTTCCGTTATTTCTGTGTCTAACGAGTGAGAGATATTTCTATGCAAGAAGTATAGACCGTTTTCCAATGTACCTTTGCAAATAACTTTGTCATTCTTACTAATAATAAAAACTTTATTAAAAGTAACCGAATATCCAAAATTATTCAAACAAGAAACTGAAATTAAATTCCTCTTGAATTGAGGTACATAATAAACGTCTATTAAATCTAAATGCCTTCTAGAATCCAAATAAACTCTAATATCTCCCACTGCACTTGCAGACACTAACGTTCCGTTGCCCAAGCGTAAATTGATTTCATTCTTACTCAGCCTTCTCCTTTCTTGGAACCCCCATAAGGAATAACAAACATGATTATTGGCTCCAGAGTCTACGATCCAAGAATCTGTAGAATCTGCCAGAAAAACATGTTTCAAGATAATTCGCATTACCTTGTTCCTTCTTATTCTGAGACTTTGGGCAATTACTTTTCCAATGTCTCTTTTCACCACAAAAGAAGCACTTCCTTTTGATCTTGGTTACTTTCTTATTTTCTTTCTTGGTAGGCCCAAGTTGCTTTTTCTTCTATTATTCCTTGACCTTCTGACGGGTCTTAATAGTAGCAACTTTACCAACCATATGAATCTCTTCTAGAGACATCATCATATCAGCAGCAGACCCTATTCCTTCATGCTGCTGTTGCAACACATCGGAGATGGTAGCCTTTTGGCCATCTCATTAGAGGTCTTCCACTGCTCATACTCGTCTCATTGCATTAGATTCATTAGTAAGAGCAGGTGGTTTAGGAGTAGTTAGAACAAAATTTATATTTTTTCAGCTTGCAGCAACAACCCAATTTTCCTTTTCCATGTGACATAATTATTACCGGTTAAAGTTTTATCTTTCAAAATGTTCATGATTTCTTAATTAAACAAAAATTAATATAAGTAAATAATCATTATAAAGCACTTTTAAATATTTATCTTGAATTAAATGAATAACTCAATCATAAAAATTCAACGGTGATCTAACACCCATAAATGTTACGCCTCCTTTGGGAGTTCGCACCATTTACTAGTTAGACTAGGTCCCACCTAATTGTTAACATAACAACCAGCGTTTTCAATTTTAGCCTTGCAATTTTACTGACAAGAACTCTTTGGAGGATATCAATAAAATTACATTGAGTGTGTTACCAAGATATCGACCCTCAATTTTCTCTCACGAAAATCCCTCCTTTGGGAGTAGATCTCGTTTGAGTCCATTGTCTAGTCTATCCTTGTAAGGAAGTATATTGCTTAATTCCATTCATGGACGCCCCTTTGGGGGATTACCAAAAATAATTAAGCTAAACTAATCTTGGAAGCCATAGGTGTTACAAAAACACCTTCTCCCACTCAATTATTTAAGGCATGTGATTAAATCCCATAGAATGATTTACCAAGTTATCTAGATGCCAATTTAGATACCTAAATCATTCAATGCATGTTCATATCAAAAGAGATATATGAGTGGCACTCCTATTCTATATGACATGTTATCATACAATAACAAATATTGTAATATTTAAGCATAAAATAAATAGCAACAATTTCGGCCCATCCTAGAAAAACAAGTAAATTACATTGAAATAGAAATACAAGATCTTCGAGTGGCCCATCAACCATAAGCTCATCCTTCGGCCTCCTCCCTTAGGCTTGCACAGCCCACAACCCCACATAAGGGGCTGCCTTGCGCAGCCAATGAGACCACACAAGGCTGCCATGCGCAGCCCACCAAGGTTTGGGCTTGCCATGCGCAGCCCAATCCACTCCTAGGGTGCGCACGGTGCTCGTTCTCGGTTCCGGTTGCTTCGTTTTTCTTCGTGTCTTCAAATCTTCAACACCCAAATATATTACAGCGATATAAAATAATAAATACTGCAGTATTCCTTTTTTTTTTTTTTTAATCACTGCAGTATTTTTACATAAAAAAAAAACTGCACTTAAAAATAAAATAAAATAAAACTGCAGTAGTATTAAAAAAAAATACTGCACATATATAAAAAAAATAAAACCTAGCAACTACCAAGAAGGAATTATGGCGATGATAGACCACCCTTCTCGTTACAATTCCATAACAAAAATACATTGAAAATCTAGGACCAAAATCGAGCAATAACAATCCACATAAAAAACATATATAAATCCATACATCACATGTAATTATATATGCGAATACCTAGAGTGCCATCTCCTTCTAAAACATGCATAATCACAATAAAAAGAAATCGATCCACGTATATATACGTTAATTAATTAAAAGGGTTCAACCTAGGCTCTGATACCAATTGTAGGGAAAAATTGTACCCGCAGCGGAAGCGAGACTAGAAAATAGTTTTGAGTAGCTTTTAAAATTTTTCCAATTTTATGAACCTTAAAACCTTTTGATTAATTAAAGATATATAAAAAATAAACAAAAGATTAATACCTCTTGTAGCGTGATCCGATTGACTTGCGTCGATGGTAATCCGCAAGATCTTCAATCCTAGCACGAACGTGGATCACCTAGGAGCGTGGTCTCCCTTTCTTTGAATTGCAAACCTGTGATTGGATTAACAAACTTTTCTTGATTCGTTAGTCCCTAAAACAATCTAAAAGAACCTAAGATTATTCCGGTCACTTTTGAGTTCTCAATCTAATGATCGAAACTCGCGTGAACCTTGATCGATATAGTATTCACAAGCTTATTGATGAATAAGCAACTAGAATACAATCAAAGAATAATCTATGTTCTTTTTGTTTTCAGTAGAATAATAGATTTCTAACTATGAGTTGAGAAGAAGAAGAAGAAGAAATATTCTGCACCAAAAACCCTAGTCCTTAAAGTGGTGGCCGAAATCTCTCTTCTTCCTTCTTTAGGGTTGGCCGAATTCTCTTCCTAAAATAATTAGGGTTGCCGCAATTTCCAAACCAAAATTAATTAGTTTGAATTGCACCCTAATTCCTATTTAGAAAAGATTTCCAAAACCTAATCAAACTCATAAATCTTTTATTCCTTATTTGACTAAAATAAAAAGACTTCCTATTTGATCAAATAAATAAAATTAATTATTTATTTTCCTTGTCAAACAAGTCTTTCTATTTAATTATACTACTACCAATAGTATACAAATAGGAATCATATTTCCTGTTTAGAAAAGATTTGTTAATTTAATTAAACAATTAATTAATAAATTAATTAATTCTTATTTAATTAAATAATGAAACAAAATAATATTTAATGCCATTATAGCATGTTGCCGCCCCACATATATACATTGGGCCAAATATTATTTTTCTTATTTCATTAAATCCATAGGTCTTTAAATAAAAAGCCCACATGTGAACTAGACTCATTCTTACTAAAAGAAACAAGCCCACATGTCATCCATTAATATATAAATATAATTGTGCAGCCCATTATATAAATAATGTGCAAATTATATTCTTAATACATTAAATTGCAATTCTAGATGGACCCTAAATTGGTCCAGTAGAATATAACAAGTGATCCATGCAAGTCCGTGTGGATTGGGGATCTTGGCGGGCTATCTAAATTTAAGCTCCAATAGACATAACCTAATCACAATCAACAAATGATTCACTTAGGTCCGATCCATTAATTTTAGCTCATTCCACTAAAGAGCTAAAATTGAACTCTTAAATAAAGACAGAAAAGGAAGATGCTTCCTCATTCATACCCTAGACAATCATATTGGAGATAGTGTATCCTCGTGATTAATATCAGTAATCGCCAAGAGTTCATAGACCGCCTATAACTCTCCAAGTTACCATATTTACTCATATGACCACGTTTTGAACTTGGATATTTTGACTTGTCCAGAAGCCATGTTTTCAATAGACACTATTGAAAACTCAACGTTGAGATTTAATATCCAATTACCTCAAAACATCCATATGATGATATTATACTCTCATTTAATAAATGGAGCCACGATGTCCATATCTATAAATGAAGTCCTCTATCGATTAACAAATGAATATCACCGAACTATCGAGGATAGACTATGCGATATAATCGTACTCATTGATAACTCAAATGATATCACTTGCAACCATAAGTCCATCATTTATCTCAAGATTGAGATAGACTCTCCGATTGTCCTGATAATGAAATTACTTTTATCTACTGACGGTTATAGATAAAGTATTTCATTGTGATCCTATTCAATGCACCCAGTGCACTAGATTCTTTTGCTCGAAGACACTCCGATGATTTTAGACTCATCATATCTCATTTGATCCCACTCAAATGCTAGCAAATGAATTCTACAACTTTAACAAGATAAAGGTGCCCAACCTTTAACTTAAGTTGTGAACGATATTCAAGACTAACTAAAGAATTGTGTCTACCACATACATATCCAGATGTATGAACAATTCTTCTTTTCTCATAGTCTTTAGACCTTATGATTATTTACTTTAACAATTATTAAACTATAAATGCTATAAGATTTGTTTAAAACAGAAATCACTTTATTAATATGAAAAAGATTGTTAATTACACTATTACACTCTTGCTATTGAGCATAATCCTAACAGGTCCACCTCTCCCAGTTCGACAGGCAGACCTCAGACCCAGACTAGTGAAGTTCACAATTGAGATTCCCCCTAGGAGGGCCCAATCTCCACCAAAACATAAGGCGAAGGAGAAGAATCCACATCCCGATTCAGAAGGAAGCACCAAATCCCGAAAGAGCTCCAAAGAAAGGCATCAGAGAGTAAAGCGAAAGGAGGTAGTCATTGAATCAAAATTTTTGGATGAAAAGGGTTCAATAGCCCGATCCGGAACTAAGAAATCCCAGCGCCTAGAGGATCAGATGACGAGGATGGTGAAGGAGTTGGAGCAGTTAAAGAAGGGAAAGCACCAAGGAATCCAGAGGAACCCCTTGGGCGAAATGAATGCACCTTTCTCCAAAAGAGTCAGGGAGGCGGGGTTACCTCCTAAATTCAGAATGCCTTCTGAGAAGTATTCCGGGACAGAGGACCCAGTCAGCCACCTGGAAAGCTTTGTCCATCAGATAGAGGTTCAAAGTGCGACCAAGCTAGCCATGTCCAAAATGTTTCCTTCAACCTTGACTGACTGTGCCAAGACATGGTTCAGAAAGTTACCACCAGGTAGTGTTGATTCTTTTTCTAAACTCACCAAAGCTTTATGTGCACAGTTTCAGAGGATCAAGCCCCGCCTTAAGGATCCTATCTTACTACAATACATGGTTCAGGAGCGGGGTAAAACTCTAAGATCTTATGTGGAGAAATTCCATAAAGAGGTCATCCAGATCAGTGTATTCGACGAGAAGGAAACCTTAGCCAACTTCCGGATTAACTTATGGGCTGGCAGACTATTTCATTCTTTCGCCAAACACCTTCTAAAGACCTACCAGGAAGCCTACAATCGGGCTCTGGAACAGGTGGACATAGAGGAACAGCTCCGGATTAAAATCGAGCATGATGAAGCCCGATTAGTGCCACGCCATAAGAAGAAAGCCCCGAAGCCCGCACCAGCTAAAAAGTTCAAGAATCAACCTCCGAACCGGTCTACTTACAAGCCACCTCCTATTCCTTCGAACCGGGAAAGGTATCTGGTCAGGAGATCACCCCCCATGAAGATTCCCCTGAAGGAAGTATTCAAAGTAGCAAGAGAGGAAGAGGGGTATAATCACTACACCCCTCTTAATGCTTCGCGAGAAACTATTTATCTCACCATTCGGGATAAGGGCCTACTCAGAAAGCCAGGTCCCATAAAAGTCCCGGTTGACAGGAGGAATCAATACAAATATTGCGATTTCCACGAAGATATAGGGCACAACACCTCAGAGTGCTACAGCCTCTGCAATCAGATTGAAGGACTAGTAAGAGGAGGTCGTTTAATTGAGTTTTTATAGTAAGTACGGGACAGCATCAAAGAAGGGAAACAAGTACAAAGTGGAATGCAGGAGGCAGCGGGAAGAGGAAGAGATGGTGAGAAAGATTTGATGAAGCAAATCCAAGTGATCCACACCATCAGTGGAGGCCCTACCCTAGCTGGAACCTCCAACAATTCAAGAAAGAACCACACAAGGAAGATCCCCAGGCTTAATGCTGACCATGAGATACTTAAAGTCAGTGGTGGGTCTCGGGATCTATCCCGCTCTACCAAAATCATTTTCACGAAGGAGGACGTGTATAATACAGTTTAGCCACATGATGATCCCATGGTAATTACAGTACAGATCGCCAACTGCCTGGTACACCGCGTCCTGATTGATACGGGAAGCAGCGTTGATATTCTGTTCAAGGGGGCTCATGAGCAACTTAACCTAAAGAACTCTTGCTACAACAGTTGCTCCTCCTTTTTGTATGGGTTCATAGGGGACTCTATAATGCCAATGGGGACAAAGATTCTGCCAGTGATAGTCAGAGAAGCTCCTCTTCTACAGAACATAATGACGAAATTCATTGTAGTAGAGGGTATGCCTTTCCTGTCAGGGATTAGGGGGTGATG
Organism: Acer campestre; assembly: GCA_954870605.1. Classification (NCBI taxonomy): domain Eukaryota; kingdom Viridiplantae; phylum Streptophyta; class Magnoliopsida; order Sapindales; family Sapindaceae; genus Acer; species Acer campestre. Next base: position 27,501,635 of record OX940811.1, on the reverse strand, counting down.
TCCATCTATCACAATGTGTTGAAGTTTTCGGTGGGAACAGGAGTAGGAGAAGTAAGAGGGGACCAGCAAGCAGCCTGTAATTGTTATGCGGTGTCCACCAACCCTGCTGCATTATCTAAACAATGCGAACATGTGACCAGTGACCCAAGTTAGGGAGCGTTAGAGCGGGATCATAATGTCTTGGAAGAAGGAGAGGTACCAGACATAATCGTGGAAGAGCCAGAAGAAGAAGAGCGTGGTTGGACCAGTAGGCACCCTGCAGATCAGCTAGAGGAGATCCTAATCAGGAGCAAAGATCCGACAAAGACAGTAAAAGTTGGAGGAGGTCTGGACCCCGAAATCAAGAAGGACTTGGTAGAACTCCTTAGAAAGTACAACTACATATTTGCTTGGAGCCATGAGGAGATGCCTGGCATTCCTTTTAGCCTGGCTACCCATAGGTTGGCAGTGGATGCAACCTTCAAACCAATAAAGCAGAAAAGAAGACACTTCAACACCGAACGGAATGCCGCTGTCCAAGAAGAGGTTGACAAGCTCCTAAAGGCCGGGTTCGTCAGGGTATCCCGGTACCCCCAATGGATCGCCAACGTGGTCATGGTAACCAAGTCTAACGAGAAGTGGCGAATGTGTGTAGACTACATCGATCTCAACTGGGCTTGCCCCAAGGATAGCTTCCCTTTACCTAAGATAGATCAGCTCATTGACTCCACTACAGGAAACAAGCTCTTAACCTTCATGGATGCTTTCTCCGGGTAAAATCAAATTATGATGCATCCTTCTGATCAGGACAAGACTAGCTTCATCACCGGACAAGGCCTCTACTGCTATAAGGTAATGCCATTCAGACTCAAAAATGCAGGTGCCACGTACCAGCGTATGGTGAACAAGTTGTTCAAAGAACAGATAGGAAGATCCGTGGAAATGTATGTTGTATGTTGTATGTTGTATGTGTAAATTTGGCAATAGGACACGTCAGCAAAAGAGGCAATAAAGACGGGACAAGTAAATAAACACGTCATCTGTTGACCCGACAACAAAAGGAGATCAGTCAAAGACGTACCAGCTGGCACGCTCACCGATTCAAAGAAGAAGTGTGCTCGCCACAACTGGTTGACCAGTAGAAAGGCAAAATGCGCTCGCCGATCCAAGGTGTTCGCCAAAGAACATACAGCCAGAAGAGTAATCCAATTCCAAGTATATTTTCCACGTCAAGTGAGGATTCAATCGAATACAAAGCTCAAAGATCAAATCCTATTCCGAATAAAATACAATCTCCTTTAAACAAAGTAGAGTCCAAATAGGAAACAAACCCTAAAAGTTGTTTACAAACCCTAGACTCCTTACGCAACGTAAAATAGGAACTCCCCTATCAACACGGCATAGGCACGGGAAACCCTAGAAAAACTAATATAAATAGAACCCTAAATCCCATGAAAAAGGGTTCGAGATTAGAGAGAGAGTAATCAGGCAATTGTATGAGAGATTTGAGTGTGTAAACCATAAGCGATTCATAGTGATTTCTTTCGCTCTCAGGGGGCACCGTGGTTTTTCCCCATTCAAGGGTTTTCCATGTAAAATCTGTCGTGCATGCATTGATTGATTTTCTTTATTTGTTTATTTTTGATTACGATATTATTGTTGACCGAGTCAATCCAAAAATCACTGTCAACAATTGGCGCTAGAAGGATGGGGTAACTGAATTAAAAGCTTCCAGGAATCCTTACAAAACACAAAACAGGCACAACATGAGCAACGGTAGCGATAGAGATGAAATCCTCAATAATGATCAGATCCCCAAAGCAGTGGTGATACTAGGAGAGGAAACGTTGGCAACAGGGGAACAGTCAACAGCAACTCCAGGGACTAGAGCAACCAACGAGACTCTGCAGCACTTTCATACCGCATTGGTGAATCTAGTCAATGAGGCCAACAAGATTGGACTCACGCTTCCTATAGGGTTGGGAGCCTCGTCTCCTTATGAGCTGACGACCAGCACGCCCGGAAATCATCCCACAGGAAGGTTGCGATCAGAAGTCCATGTCGCGACTCCCAGTACTCAGGCAAAACCAATTGTGGGAGAAGCCCCCCAAGATTCGCCAGAGGCCCTGGAAGAAAGAGGGCAAAAGAAGGGAAAAAGTTTGTTGGACGAGGATTTCCCAGAAAAATGGTATCATGGGCAAACGCATAGGGAACCAACCAACGACAGGACTAACAAAGCCCGTAGAAGGCAGCGATCGATCTCATCGGAAGACAGGAGTCCCCAACCGAGAAGGGGGTTGCGATCAAAAAGGGCGCGGCAGCAGAGATCCGAAAGTACAGATGATCTAGGAGGTAACAGAAGTACCGATAGCAGGGAAGATGATTATCGGAGGATGACAATCAAAAGCAGGCTCAACCAAGAGGGGGAACCAACTGGTCATCGAAGCGTTACCCTCCAACAGCTCTCAAAGAAGGTCTCAGCAATGGCTAAGCGGTACAGACACAATGTGTCTTCAGATGATGAGTCAGACAATCTGTTCATCGACCATATCGCTCACACCCGGTTCCCTGAAAGATTCAGAATGCCAACTATCGAACAATACAAGGAGAATAGGGATCCAAAGGAGCATGTCCACAGATTTCGCAATGTCATGGCTCAGTACGCATCCAATGACGGCCTCTTGTGCTTAACATTCCCACAAACATTCGGTGACCTCGCTTCCAGATGGTTTGGACGCCTACCAGCCAGAAGTATTAACAACTTCTCTAGTTTCAGCAAGGTGTTCATAAGGCAATTCATAGGAAGTGTACAAAGGAGAAAGTCACTGGCTCATCTATCGAACTTGAAACAAGAAAGCAACGAGTCACTCAAAAAGTACTTAGCCAGGTTTGGGAAGGAGGTCGCCCAAATAGAAGATGCAAATGATGTAGCTGTCATAGCAGCCTTCACTAATGGGCTGCAAAGCGAACGTCTGTCTTTTGACCCACGGAGGGACCGTCCGAAGACATATGAAGAGATGATGGATATAGCTGGAGACTATGCGCTAACAGAGGAAGAAGAAGTAGCCCAAGGGGGTAGTTACGTCCATGGTCATAAACCAGACACAAAGTCCGAGTCTAAGGATGAGAGGACAAAAGGTCAATCTCGCGATCATCGAAAAGAAGAGAAGAGCCGGAGGAGCAAACCTGAAGAGAGCCGGGGTAGTAACAGAACCAGTAGGTTCTGAGGCAGGTATAGCAATTACACTCCCTTAAATGGCGAACAGGAGGACATACTATCTGTAGTGGAAGACAAAGGGCTTGCCAAATATCCCCGACAACAGTCAGCTAATGCCCGGAGGGATACAACGAAATACTGCCGATTCCACAAAGACCACGGACACGATACCTCTAAATGCTTTCAATTGCGGGATCATATCGAGAGTCTGATCAGAGAAGGGCACCTTAAAGATTTCACTCTAAAGGGAGACCAAAACACTGGTCGCCAAGGTAGCCATCGAGGAGGTGGGCAAGAAAGAAGAAGCCCGAGGAAAGGCAGCCCTAGCATAGCTATAAATACTATCTTTGGAGGACCTCACACTCGTAGAAGCAATAGAGAAAGGATGTCGGAAGTCAGGGAAGTAATGTACGAAAACAGGGACTTTGAAGTGAACTCTGCGCAGAGAAACCACAAAAAACCAAGAGAAGGGCATGATCCGATAACCTTCACAGTCGAAGATTCAGAAGGAATTGATGCCAAACCCAACGATTCAATAGTTGTAGGAGTACAAATAGAACACAGGGATGTCCTCCGAGTGATGATAGACAACGGAAGCTCCGCTGACATTTTGAGCGCCAGAGTGTACGACGAATTTCGGCTAGACAAAAAAGACTTGGAACCGTTCCATGTGCCTCTAAAAGGGTTCGGAGGCGCAGAAGTAAGATCTTTGGGGACGGTGAAACTGCCTGTGAGATTTGGGACAGCACCTTGTCGACGGACTATCCTCCTAGATTTCGTGGTGGTTGATATTTATAACTGGCCATACAATGCTTTACTCGGCCGACCGTTTTTGAACAAGGCGTGAGTAATCACATCCACCCATGCACTAAAGGTCAAATTCCCGACGGAATTTGGAATTGGAGAACTTAAAGGGTCGCAGGAAATGGCTCGCCGGGCCAACTTGTCAATCTTTAAAGACAAGACTGGAGCGGAAACCTTAAACATATTTCAACTCGACCAAGAGACGAGGGAGGAAAACCCCGAAACGTTTGAGCTAGACCCGAGAGATGAGACCAACAAAGAAAAAGAAGAACCAACCGAAACTGTCATCTTGGATGAAGAAGAGCCTAATAAAACAGTCAAGGTTGGAGTGAGTTTGACGAAGCAGGTTAAAACAGGTGTGGTGAATCTGTTAAGGGAGTACAAGGAGATCTTTGCTTGGAGCCACGAAGATATGCCAGGAATCAATGCAAGTGTAACCACACACCACCTAGCAGTAAGCAAAGAATGCAAGCTGGTAATACAGAAAAGGAGAAGCTTCAACCCTGAGAGAAGTACAGCAATAAGGGAAGAAATATCCAAGCTGCTCGTAGCAGGATCGATCAGAGAAGTCAAATATCCTGAATGGGTAGCGAACGTTGTGCTCGTAAAGAAGAAGAACAATCAGTGGAGGATGTGCGTAGACTTCACTGATCTGAACAAAGCCTGCCCAAAAGATAGTTTCCCATTGCCAAGAATTGACCAGCTGGTCGACGCAACAGCCGGACACGAGCTATTAAGCTTCATGGACGCATACTCAGGCTATAATCAAATCAAGATGCACAAACTAGATGAGGATAAGACAGCATTCACCACAGACCAAGGGTTATACTATTATACTGTCATGCCATTCGGCCTGAAGAATGCTAGGGCAACATACCAGTGGTTAGTCAACAAGATGTTCGCAGCCAAATAGGCAGGAATCTGGAAGTGTACGTCGATGACATGCTAACCAAGAGCGTCAAAGCCGACGGACACGTAGACGACCTACGGGAAACCTTTGATGTGCTAACCAATTTCGGGATGAAGCTAAACCATTCAAAGTGTGTGTTCGGCATGCCATCTGGTAAGTTTCTCGGGTACCAGGTACATCAAAGAGGGATAAAAGTGAACCCTGACAAGATCAAAGCGCTAGCCGACATGGTTTCCCCAAAAAACCTGAAGGATGTCCAGAAACTCACAGGATGCTTGGCGTCGCTGAACAGATTTATCGCAAAATCAACAGACCGATGCTTACCATTCTTCAAAGCGCTTAAGAAAGGGAAAGGGATTGAATGGAATAAAAACTGCGAATAGGCTTTTCTCGCCCTCAAAGAATACCTAGGCCGAGCACCGTTACTATCAAAACCTATCACAGGAGAAGTACTATACATGTACCTGTCAGTCACAGAAGCAACCACTAGTTCTGTATTAATAAGGCAGGAAAATGGAATACAGAAGCCAGTGTACTACACAAGTAAAGCGTTACTACCGGCTGAAACAAGATATTCGCCAGCTGAAAAAATGGCACTCACACTAGTAACAGCAGCGAGAAAACTGAGGCCATATTTCCAAGCACACAAAGTAGGAGTATACACCAACTGCCCACTAAGAATGATATTACAAAAGCCAGAGGTGTCGAGTAGACTTACAAAATGGTCCATTGAGCTAAGCGAATTTGACAAGAACAGCGATCAAAGGCCAAGCAGTAGCAGATTTTGTAGCAGAATTCACCGAGCCAGATACTGAAGTGGCAAAAATGATGATAGATCAAGCAAGGAAAGACTTTCGCTGGAAACTCTGTGTCGACGGCTCATCAAACACGCATGGCAGCGGGGCAGGGATAGTGGTCACAATCCCAGAAGGAGATTCTGTAGAATGTGCCTTGCGGTTTGATTTCAAAGCAACCAATAACCAAGCCGAGTATGAGGCGTTGATAGCAGGACTGAAAGTATGTACAGCCCTAGGAGCTGATGAGATTGAAGTGTTTAGCGACTCTCAAGTCATCGTCAACCAAGTACTCGATGAATACCAAGCAAGGGACAACAACATGATCGCCTACCTAAAACTAGCAAAGGAATTGTTGGGGCGATTCAAAGAATACAGGATTGTTCAGATCCCAAGAGAAAAGAATGAACAGGCAGATGTTTTGGCCAAATTGGCATCCTCAACATCTGGCCCCAAACAATCCCTATGGCACACCTGCTTCGACCCAGCACAGCCGAGCAGATCGAAGTGGGGGTCATCATGAACGTATCAATCAATTGGATGACCCCAATCAAAGAGTACATGATTAATGACGTACTCCCGAATGACTTGCTAGAAGCCAAGCGGCTGAAATACAGGGCAACAAGATATTCAGTCCTCAACGGTGAATTGTATAGGAGAGGATTTTCAAGAACATTGCAAATATGTGTTGAACCTGAAGAGGCAGAAGGAATCCTAAAGGGCATACACAGCGGAAGCTGTGGGAATCATGCTCGGAGCATCAGTCTAGCCCATAAAGCACTAAGGCAAGGGTTCTATTGGCTAACCATGTTCGCCGATGCAAAAAGAATAGCGACCAGATGTGAGGCATGTCAAAAGATAGCGAATAACATTCGCCAGCCACCTGAGCGCCTACAAAGCATCACCTCCCCATGGCCGTTCGCCATGTGGGGAATTGATTTGATCGGTCCAATGCCCACAGCACCAGGAGGAGCAAAACACGTCATTGTAGCAGTGGATTATTTCACTAAGTGGGTAGAGGCCGAATCGCTGGTACACATAACAGAAGCAAATACAACCAGCTTTGTGAAGAAAAATATTCTATACAGGTTCGGGATACCAAACACCATCATCACTGACAATGGGACACAGTTCGATAACAAGAAATTCAGAGATTTATGCAAGAAGTATGGGATCAGCAACTACTATGCCTTCCCAGCTCACCCACAGACAAACGGGCAAACTGAAACGGTAAATAAAATCATCAAGCATAACCTGAAAGCCAAACTAGCTGTCAAAAAGGGAAATTGGGCGGAAAAACTACCACAGGTACTATGGGCGTACCAAACGACGGAAAGAAACTCCACTTGGGAGACACCCTACTCTATGGCATTTGGAACCGAGGCAGTCATTCCGGTTGAAACAGCGTTCTCTTCGCCAAGAACACAATTCTTCCAACCAGAGCTTAATGTTGACATGCTAAAATGTGGCTTAGATGAACTAGAAGAAAGAAGGGAGCATGCCCAAATAAGGAATGCCGCCTATCAGCAGAGAACAGCGAGATACTACAACTCACATGTGAAGGTCAGAAGGTTCGCACTCGGGGACCTAGTTCTAAAAAGAGTGACGCCCGGAACGAAGGACAAAACTGCAGGATCACTCGCAGACAAGTGGGAAGGACCATATCACATCACAGGTATAGCAGGCCATGGAGCATATTACATAGCAAAGAGAGGAGTCGGCGAACTGCCCCGACCATGCAATGCTCAATACCTGAAGATCTACTACCCTTGATACTCCAGTTCAAGAAGACCTTTTGTTATTGACCTTTTATTATTTCTTTTTTTCTTTTCTTCAATTTATCTTTCTAGAAGTCTTTTATGTCTTGATGTTGAGAGTTTGCAGGAAATGATCAATAAAAAGTAATTTATTACTGAGATACCTACCATCATTGAAATCATGGATCAGCCATAATGAGTGGGTCGCCCAAGACAGACAGATTGAACTATCTGAATTCAGCGAACACCAAAAAACGGGAAATACCCCGTATTATAGCAGGCTGAAGGCAAAAACGCCACAAAGCAGCCTGAGCTAGAGATAAATGCCGCATAAAAGGCAATCGCCATCAATAAAGGCATAAAACCCCCATATTGTAAGAGGCGTTCAGCCAACAGTATTCGGGGTAAACCCCCAAAGAATAAAAACACTGGGGGTAAAGCAAGCTAGCAGCAAAAAAAAAAAAAAAAAAAAAAAAGCAGTGAGCAAAAGCGGGAGACGTCCCAACAGTATGCTCACGCAAAACTTGGTGTATGGTCGGACACGTCCTGACAAACACCGGGTAAAACAAAAACTAGCAATTACAAAGCTAAGTGATAAAAGGCTTTAAAGCCTAGGCCAAAAACTCAGCAATGACAGCTGAACAAAAACACGTAGGAGTAAATATGGCGAACAGGAAAGAAATGCAAAAATGAGAAAAGTTGACGTTTTATTTACTTATTAATATATTTACAGAGTCAAGGAAAAATCAAATATACAAGAAATCAAGCGCTTGCTGGCGGAAAGCCCCCATCATCATCCTCCTCTTCCTCGCTCACCTCGTCCTCTGACGGCCAAACAACCTCTTCATCCCCTTCGGGCATAAAAGGTGTGTAATCTCGACCAGCCATAGGACCCAAGTCAGGCTCAGCACCAGACCCAGTAAAACTCCCCTTTTGACCAGAATAGTAAGTGTTACAAGCACGTTTGGTGGGAATCTCAAGGTGCATAGGAAGAGGCTCTGCTTGAGTGTAACGGCAATGGGCCTTCCACAGCTTCAGCTGGCCCTTTATCGAGCGTACTGCGCCATCCATATGCCGCTGAAGGCTTCTGTCATAACACCTTAGGGCTTTCTCATTGGAGTGGTCTTTCAGGGCGAAAAACTTCTTCGCTTGCCGCATGCCCCGTTCGAACTCGCGGAGGAGGAGCGCGTCATACACAGGAGACCTCTTAAAACGGTCAACGGCTTCAACTTCCAAGACAGCTTTCAAATCATTCACAAGGAGATCTTGAGTAGCTTGTTGATGCCACAGATCTTCATACTCATGTTCAGCCCTCTCCTTGGCTTCATTCGCCAACCTCTCTCCCTCCCTCCATGCGAACGACCAAAGCGTCCTGACTATCGGCGAGCTGCTCTTTCAAAAACTTGATTTGTTCTTCAGCGGTGAGAAGCTTTTCTTCAGCATCAAGCTGAGCAGCCAAAGAACCATCGGCGGACTCCTGCATTCGAGCAATGTGTTGGGCATGTGATTCTTCAGCCGATAGTTTTTTAGCCGCCGAGCGAGAGATTATCTTCTGCAAGCGCTTGTTGTCACTCAACGCCGCGTTCGCTCGCCGATAGTTACTCGCCATCTCTGACATCATCTGCGAGCCAAACAAGTTTAAAAAAGAAAAGGGGGGGGGGGGGGGGGGGGAGGGGGTGAAGTAAAGAATAATAAAAAGAAGAGACAAGGCCGATAAAATTACCAAAGAATGGCAGTTGAAGAAGAACTCCATCTTACTGTTGCATGATTTTCCCTTCACTTTCTCCCAACCCTCGCTAAAATAGATATCATTGCTTATAAAGTGGTTGAGGAGCTCGGCGGGAGAAAAATCAGACAACGAAACAACTCCTGATCCTTCGCCTTGGCCGGCTGGATCAACAGACGGTCCTTCATGAGAACCCCCTAAATCCGTAGCCGGGGCCGATGACGGACCAGGGATATCAACCGGAGCAGCGGCGCCCCTACCCCCCGCAGTGATAGGAGATGAAGGCCTGGGGGTATCCTCTTGTACAGTTGTATCCCGCTCTCTAATATTCACTGGGGGTACTGATGGCCCAATGTTGTCCGAGGTAGGGACCTGTGCAGCCGAAGGGGGAGTAGTCTCTGCACCACCACCTTCCTCCGATCGAGGGGCTGGATCTGCATCCTGAGGGACCGAAGTACCAAGTTCGCCAGCATTAGCAGCCTCAGGGCGAACAGGCTCGCCATTCCCCTCCTCATCGGATGAGACCACATATTGAACCACCCTTGAAGCCCTTTTCAGAGGACGAGTGACACATTCAGGGGTTGTCTCAGCAGGGCGCTTCGCTCAACCATTTCTGGGTTGAAGGTCGCTAGAAGGGTCTTCAGGAGGCTCTTGGATGCTTGCATCAAAAACAGGAACCTCTGTATTTGCCGCAGGAGCCCCGACTTTTTCTTTCCCTTTGCGGCTAGGGACACAAGACGAGGTGCCAACTCCACCCTCACGGGGCTGGGCGACCACCTCCGTAACAACAGGAACTCCTGCTCCGCCTTCATCTTGGGAGTTGTCGCCCTCGGGTGGCGCAACTCCTTCTTTAGGCAAGCCCGCGGCATGCCTTTGGCTGGTTGCTTCAGAGTTCTTCACCGCTCGAGCTTGTTCGTCGCAGACAACGTCAAACTCGCTCACTAAAAAAAAAAAAAAAAAGAGGTCACTTAAAGCAAAACCAATAAAGACAAGCTCTAAAGTTTAAAAGAACTTACAGCGGCGTCGCCTAGCAGACAGGCGAGGGAAAACGCCACAAGTGACCATCCTGGCTTCATCAAGAAGATACTCTTGACCTCTCTTGGCCAGACTAAGTACCGCAGCCTCCGTCACATTCTTTACCTTGTGCGGGGTCAGGCGGGGAGAGCCTTCGACCAGGCTTTAGGAGACGTAAAATGTCTCGGAACTTTACTCGCTCGAAGGTTTCGGCGAGGGTCGGTAGGATTGTTTCTCCCCCACTCACCACCAACAAAGAACCAGCTATTCTTCCACCTTTTGTTTAAAGTGGGGAAACCCCAGATAAAGCCTTTCTTCTTTTCATCATTGGAGATCTCCACCTGCCCAGGATTGGATACACCTTCAGGTATCCAATTTTCCACAGCGATCGACTAAAGATAGTAAGTTCCGCCATGGCCGGACTGTCGCAGAACATAAAAGTGACGGATTTCACGAGGAGTTGGCGACCGTCGATCCATTGATTTCCACATCACGCACAGGGCCATCAAAATCCTGTAGCTGTTTGGTGAAAGCTGGGCAGGAGCAAGCTTGGCGTCAGCCAGGAATCTGGCTATAAACGGTTGAATGGGGAGAGTCACCCCACAGCCGAACATCGACCCATAGATGGCAACGGCGCCGCTCGGTGGATTCCATGCAGCCCGCTCGCATGAAGGAATAAGGACAACCGTATCTAGAATATCATATCTCCTCTTGTATTTGCCAATTTCCTGCTCGCCAACCACGTTTACTTCAATATCAAAAGAGCTTGGGCGATCGGCAGCAAAGCACAGAGCATCTCACCGATGATCCTCGACGTCTGAGTCAACCAATGTTTGAGCACCAATGAGAGAATCCCTAGGGGTTCTAGGCCCTCGTCGACCACTACCAGCAGCCCTTGAAGTCTTAGCCATATCTGGAAATTCATTGTCAACAGTTGAAGGAAACGTGAAATCAGAAGTGTTGGTGTCAGAATCAGAAGGGATGAAAAGGGAAATTGGCATAGGAAGAGTTGGGTCAAAATTTCGCAAATATAATTCAATCTTGTCTGCAACCTCCTTATTGCCAAGCTCAAGAGCTTGCATCATTTGATTAAATAAAAAAGCGCGTTGAAAAGGATCCATGAAACTCACCAGAAATGTTCTTGAAAAAGGAAGAAAAGAGAGTATGAAGCAGAATCGCACTTCAAGAGAACCGCTGGAAATCCAACACTTAGTTACAGAAGCTTGGAGGATTTGTGTTTTCAGAGGATACTCTTTGCAGAAAAAACAAGATCGGAAGAAGTGAAACGAAGTGGAATAGTCTCGTCTTTTAAAAGGGGGGAATTCGAAATTCAAGAAAAAACAATAATTAAAAACGGCCATGATAAAGTACCGCCGCCTGTGAGTAAAGGCAATGATGAAAAGTGTCCATCAAATGAAGGACACGTGGCATCATGGGAGTTCACAACAGACGCGAAATCATTGCAGGCGTGACATCAGTTGCAGCACGTCACGTCAACACCCATCGTTTGAAATTCTGTGGCTGAAAATGAAAGCTTGCTGCGGAAGACTTAATAACCAAAGTAACATGTGGCAAAAACGAAAAAAAAAGGGGGAAAAACATCTGCAAAAATTTCAGAAAAAGAGGAAAGTCAGAAAAACACAAGTAAATCATATAAACACTGCTCACAGAACCAAAGAAACCAGCCTACATTGGATCAACTCGAAGTGTTTATGGGGGTATTGTTGTATGTGTAAATTTGGCAATAGGACACATCAGCAGAAGAGGCAATAAAGACGGGACAAGTAAATAAACACATCATCCGCTGACCCAACAACAAAAGGAGATTAGTCAAAGACGTACCAGCTGGCACGCTCGCCGATTCAAAGAAGAAGTGTGCTCGCCACAACTGGTTGACCAGCAGAAAGGCAAAATGCGCTCGCCGATCCAAGGTATTCGCCAAAGAACATACAGCCAGAAGAGTAATCCAATTCCAAGTATATTTTCCACGTCAAGCGAGGATTCAATCGAATACAAAGCTCAAAGATCAAATCCTATTCCGAATAAAATACAATCTCCTTCAAACAAAGAAGAGTCCAAACAGGAAACAAACCCTAAAAGTTGTTTACAAACCCTAGACTCCTTACGCAACGCAAAATAGGAACTCCCCTATCAACACGGCATAGGCAGGGGAAACCCTAGAAAAACTAATATAAATAGAACCCTAAATCCCATGAAAAGGGGTTCGAGATTAGAGAGAGAGTAATCAGGCAATTGTATGAGAGATTTGAGTGTGTAAACCATAAGCGATTCATAGTGATTTCTTTCGCCCTCAGGGGGCACCGTGGTTTTTTCCCATTCAAGGGTTTTCCACGTAAAATCTGTCGTGCATGCATTGATTGATTTTCTTTATTTGTTTATTTTTGATTACGATATTATTGTTGACCGAGTCAATCCAAAATCACCGTCAACAATGTACATAGATGATATGATCATAAAATCTTCGGAAGCTAGACAACATACAAGGGACTTACGCCAGACTTTCCAGGTAATAAGGCAGAACCAGATGAGGTTGAACCTCGCTAAATGTGCATTCGGGGTAGCAGCAGGGAAATTCTTGGGATTTATGGTGCATGAGAGGGGAATCAAGGCTAATCATGAGAAGATCAAAGCTATCCTAGACCTCGAGTCCCCTACAACTCTCAAGCAGGCACAAGGATTAACCGGACGGATAGCAGCCCTGAACCGGTTCATATCTCGCTCCACAGATAAATGTCTCCCATTTTTCAAGATCATCACACAGGGGAAGAAGATGAAGTGGGACGAACAAAGCGAGCAGGCTTTTCAAGCTCTAAGGGAGTACTTGTCAAATCCGCCTCTATTTGTAAAACCAACCCCGGGGGAAGAGCTCCTACTCTATCTAGTAGTTTCAGAAGTTGCTACCAGTGGAGTCTTGGTGAAAGAATGCAGTGATGGGGTGCAAAGACAAATTTTCTATATGAGCCGGGCTTTCATTAAATCCGAGAAAAACTACACCCTCTTAGAGAAGCTCGCCTACGCCTTGGTGACTGCATCTAGAATGCTCTAGCCTTACTTTCAAGCTCACACCATCGCGGTTATCACTGATCAACCCCTGCGACAATTCCTCCAGAGGCTGGATGTGTTGGGCAGATTGGTTCTATGGGCCCTAGAGCTCACCCAGTTTGATATCGGATACAAGGCAAGAACCACGATCAAAGCCCAAGCCCTAGCTGATTTCATAGTGGAATTTAGCACAATTCCAAGTTTGGGTCAATCAGTAGACTCGGTCCGGATCAATCCAATCCGGGATGGCCCGAAAATAGTAAGATTTGGGTCATTTACACGGACGGAGCTTCGAACCAGTCGGGATGCGGAGCCGGGATCGTCGTGATTGACCCTGAAGGAACCGAATGCAGTCATTGTTTCAGGTTTGAATTCAAAGCCACCAACAACGAAGCAGAGTACGAAGCTCTTTTAGCAGGAATGAGAGTAGCAGGGGCTTGGGGCTGAGTACCTTATGATCAAGAGTGACTCCCAATTAGTGGTCAATCAGGTGTCAGGATTGTACCAAGCAAAGGGTGACAACATGGTGGCCTATCTGGCTAAAGTTCAGCAAGCAATGAAGAAGTTCAAAGGTGTGAGAATGGAACAAGTTCTTAGAGAGAAGAACCATCGTGCAGATGTCCTAGCCAAGATTGCCACAGGAGAAGGACATGTTTTACCAAGAGGAGTACCCCTCTTGTTAACCACCAAAATTGGCGAAGGATCAAAGAAGAATTTTCCACCTCGACACCAGGAGGACATAGGAGTCCAAACACCATTCGGCTACCCCGACAGAGGGAGACCCCGACTGATCTGAATGCATGCCCCCTCCAGCGGGGTCCGGCCTAGCCTTTCTCCAGCTTCTCAAGGACCCTGCCAGCATCATCATTCATAAACATTGACCCGAGCCGGGCTACTCTTCAAAACCCGTAGCAGGGTCTAACCCAGTCATGTCCTAGCTTCCTGTGAACCCCGCAGCACCCTGACACGGAGTTTCACTAAGCATCCCGCTATGGTATCAGCTAGACATCCCCCTACTTCAGTAGCAGGATGTCTAGTGGCTTACATTTTCTGATATAGCTAGCCCGCCAAGCAAAGCAGCAAGATTCTCATACCAGAAATTAGAAGCTCTATAAAGACTTATTAAAACGCCGCCATCCAATAAAAACAGAGGAGATATATTCCTTCCCACCAGAGAGTCCTGTTTTAAACAAGTCAGCACAGTTAGAATCCTCTTAGATAACAAAAAGATTTGCTTACGAGATTGACTCCTCCTAGGAAGGAAAGACTAGATTCTGCACGTAAAAGCTCTGAGATTATCTCATAAAAGGAAAGAGGTCCTGCAATTGGCAAACCCTAGACCAAAACTATAGGAGTGCATGACAAGTAATGGGACCTATATATATAACAAGTTTTTACACCGGAAGGAAAAAGGAAGAAAAAGAAAAATCATCTCTAGAAACCCTACACACAGTTCCACTTATCGACACGCACGAGTTCACCATCATCGCCATCTCGTATCTCACTGAATCTCGACACTTTACTATTAATCCAAAGGCTAATTGGCATGGATACCCCCTGAACTATACCCGAATTTGCACCTTACCCCCTGAACTTTTTTTTTCGGCATTAAACCCCCTAAACTCTTCGAAATTTTCAATTGTTAACGGAAATTCAACAGAACCCTAATTCCATCTAGAAAAATTGCACTAAGCTCCCCTGATTATATATATAATTGTATTAAACCCCAAAAAATATAATAATATTACCCGAATACCCCTTTGACCAAATTTTAACAATTAAAATTTAAAATTTAAAATTGAAATAATGGTTAAATAATAATAAAATTCTGAATTTTATTATAAAGACAATAAAATAAATATAGAAATGAAAAAATTAAATTGATTTAACAATTATTAAATTATCTTTTTTATTTAAATGCCACTAAATATAAAACCCATATAAATATTTAAATTATTTAAGAAAAATAAAAATAATGGTTAAATAATAATACAACCCCCTTTCAATAATAATAATAATAATAATAATAATACAATTCTTATTTTTTTTATAAAGAAATTAAAACATCTTTAAAATCTCTGTCATTCATCTCATAGATGGACGATGGAGAAATATTTATTAAAACAAATTCAAATTAAAAAAAAAAAAAATTTTAAATAGATTGATTGATCTCAATTACAAAATAATAATAATAATAATAAGTTTCTCCATTAATGAAGATATTAAGATCCATCAATGTTCTTATTCTTCTTCTTTTTATTTTTTTTTATTTTTTTTTATAATTAGATTTCGTTTATTGGTTTGTGAAATGTGTTTTTTTAATTAATTTTTTAACCTAATAAACATAGAGAAGAGAAATCCTTAAAATAAAAAATTTCGAATAAATATTTTTAAATAAACTTCGATCCATCTAATTAAATGAACACCTGTTTCTCCATCAAATCCTTAAAAATTTTCCTTCTCTAAAGAAAATAAAAAATTTAAATTTCCAACACCCAGAAAATTTAAAATAAAAAATTTAATTTTTAATTCTTCTATATGTGCTTTTAATTGGATTGATGTTCAATTTTTTAAATTTTGTATTTGTATTATTATTATTATTTTGTAATTGAGATAAATCAATCTATTTCAAAAAATGTTTTTTTTTATTTGAATTTGTTTTAATAAATATTTCTCTACCGTCCATCTATGAGATGGATGATTGAGATTTTAAAGATGTTTTAATTTTTTAAAATTTTATTTTCTTTATTAAAAAAATCAGATTCGTATTTTTTTTTTTTTGAAAGGGAATTGTATTATTATTTAACCATTATTTTTATTTTTCTTAAATAATTTATATATTTATCTAGGTTTTTATATTTAGGGATGTTTAAATAAAAAGATAATTTAAATAATTGTTAAATCAATTTATTTTTTTCATTTCTCTATTTATTTAATTATCTTTATAATAAAATTCGGAATTTTATTATTATTTTACCATTATTTAAATTCTAAATTTTAAATAATAATAATAATAATAATAATAATAATAATAATAATAATTATTATTATTATTATTATTATTATTATTATTATTATTATTATTTTATAAAGACATTTAAATAAATAGAGATTTTTTTTCATTTCTCTATTTATTTAATTGTCTTTATAAAAAAAATAAGAATTTTATTATTATTATTATTATTATTGAAAGGGGATTGTATTATTATTTAACCCTTATTTTATTTTTCTTTAATAATTTAAATATTTATATGGGTTTATATTTAGAGATATTTAAAAAAAAAAAAGATAATTTAATAATTGTTAAATCAATTTAATTTTTTCATTTCTATATTTATTTTATTGTCTTTATAATAAAATTTAGAATTTTATTATTATTTAACCATTATTTCAATTTTAAATTTTAAATTTTTATTTTTAAAATTTGGTTAAAGGGGTATTCGGGTAATATTATTATATTTATTTGGGTTTAATACAATTATATATATAATCAGGGGAGCTTAGTGTAATTTTCCTAGACGGAATTAGGGTTCCATTGGATTTCCGTTAACAATTGCAAATTTCGGAGAGTTCAGGGGGTTTAATGCCGAAAAAAAAAGTTCAGGGGGTAAGGTGCAAATTCGGGTATAGTTCAGGGGGTATCCGTGCCAATTAGCCTAATCCAAAAGAAAAACATAGTTCATGTACTTGTAATGCAAAGTGATGATCAATAAAAAGCTTATTCTTGGGCATTGAGCTAAAAGAAGCTTGAACCTTCTTCCTCTTGAAAGTTTGCTATCCTTCCTTTTATTTCTTTGGTTTTCCAGGATGGGAAGAATTTGGAGAAGAATTTCTGCTCCACCTCGACCCATGTTATGAGAGTTCCTGCCGGCAAGGCCATAAGCCACTTCTTGGCATGGTCCTTCATGTAGTATGAAAAGCAACGCATCCTCAGTAAGTCCTCCGTCAATCGGCACAATGGTATCATGGTCTAGCATTGTAGTATTCTTTCATAAACTGAAGTGCATCTTCATTTGGCTTCCTATAATAGGATGGAAGGATATTATAGTGCAAGTTTTTCAACTCATAGTCCTCCTGAGCAGCATTCAATGCTATGGCAGAAGGATGTGCCCCCATAATGGGCAATGAGAATTCCTTCATGTAGCGAGCATCCTCCATTTTAGTATACTAAGGATTCTGCACAAAATTCGGAAAAGTAACAGGAATTAAGTGTGAAAAAGGGAAAATGTTATAATCAATTATGACTAAAAAGAAATGTAGTTCCCAGATTAATTAACAATTCTAATTCTTATCCTAATTCTAACGAACTACCTCCCGGCAGCGGCCCATGAATCTTGACGCGCCTGAACCGGTTCTATAAAAACTGCTATAGTCTATGCTATTTCTACCATGGTTATGCTAAAGGGACGCATGGGTGTTATCACCCCTCGCAAGTGCACGAGTCGTACAAGTCGTATATTGTGCACAAGTCTGAGATATCGTTCCCACAGAGAACTAGGGCGATAGGAAATTAGAAGGCTAAATAATTGATTACAATCTAATCTATGCAATACAAAAACGTGATAAAAGATTAATGAGAGGGAGATGCTAGGGGAGACATGATAGTAACAATGCTAATCCACCAAGTACCACTCTTGTAGATAATTAGACCAAATCACTAAGGCTAATTCCAAATATGATAGAATGAACACACTACACTCACTTAAGATTCTTTCCAAGTCCTAGAGCAATATCAAATAAGTGTTCGATCATGGAATTAAATTCAAGAGTGTGATTCACAAGTTTCCTTGACTAACCATAACTCTATTTCATTGCTTATGAGATGACAATAAACAATCAATAATCATGAAACAAGATTGACATCTACTCTTGGCATCACTTACCAATACATGTGATCCTAAAGTCGATGAACAACATGCAATAATTAAGCACTTCTCAACATTAATAAGCAATAAGTGGTTATCCATAAGAAGAGTGATAACAAGGTGGTTCACATAATTAACTCATAAATCCCTCAACAAAGGTTGGTTAGTTACACAGGATAACTAAACAAAGCATAAATGAGAATGAAGGTAAGGGATACAAGCCCTGAATTCATGTGGGATTCTAAGAGAGCAGCTCTTCTTCAAATGATTACAACTAAGAGTATCACAACTATTCTATTACAAATTACTTGCTAAGAGAAGTTTCTTAATGACTAAGTAAGTAAAGATACTCACATAAGATTGTCTAGAACTAGTTTAAGCTAAAGAGAGAGCCTTTATTCTCTTCTAGTTTATGCTAAAGAGAGAGTCTTTATTCTCTTCTACTAACTCATTCTTTTTTTTCTCTCTTTTTGGAGAAGGGACTATTTATGACTTTCATAGAAGTTGAGCCAGGAAAATGCCGAAAATGTCCCCAACGTGTGGTCCGCGACTTCGTTCCGCAGGTTTTATCTCGCGGATGGATCCCGTGGGGTCTTCATTTAGAGCTCCCACAGCCTTGGCTACCTTTTTTCATGGATTAATTCTTGTTGATTGAACCCGCGGTAATTAACTGACTTCCTCTACGGCTTTGGCTCTTTCTGCCTGGTGGCTTATTCCTTGCCAACTGAACCGCGGAAAAGGTTCCTGCGAGTTTCTTCCTTCTGCTTGGAGGCTTCTTTCTTGCCAACTTAACCCGCGGAAAAGGTTCCCACAAGTTTCTTCCTTCTGCCTAGCAACTTCTTTCCATTTGGCTTTCTCGCGGCTTTGGTCCACAGGTTTTGTCCAGTTGGTGTCTTCTGAAGTTGACTTTGCTCTTATTTTGGCCTCTTTTCTCCACTTTCGTGCTACCACTTCCCTTGGTGAGTATATTACCTGTACTTAACCAAGATGCATGTTATATATACACAAATGTTCAGAAACGAATACAAAAGACAGGAAAAGGGAGTGCAAAATGTGAACATTTATTGTGCGATCAGACGCACCCTAACTTTCTGTTGGTCAAACTTAACGGTTAAGGAGTATTTTAGTCTTTTTTAATTTTTGTAAATAAAATTAAAACTAAAAAGTAATAAAAAAGTGGAATAGTTTTATGTATTACAAAAATATAAAAATCTAATAATATTTATTATAAAAAAAATTGACATTGCCGAAGGTGGATTCCCTCAATCTCCTCCACTTGAGGAGATCGTCAGAGTTCTAGAAAATCAAAACAATTTGGGTTCAGATCATGCAGGACTTCCACTATCTAGGTTCAGATCATGGAGGTCCTCCATGATCTGCAAAAGTTGGATCTGCATAACCACGCATTAGTTATGAATCTGTTAGATTCAATGTTTTATGGTCGATTTTTATAATAATAAACAATTGGAGATAAGAAATGCACCATGATATTAATTTCTTGGAGAAATCGATTGGAGTGAATAAAGGGTAAATAAGCAAGGATCAACAAGTTACATAAATCAAATGTGGTGAAGCTTAAGAATGGCAATCAAACCCGAACCCTTGGCACCCGCCTAAACCCAACCCACTTAAAGAGTGTTTGGGTTGGGATAATTGTACCCGTTGGCGGGTTTGGGCTTAAAAATTGTACCCATCACGGGTTCGGGTTTGGGTTTGGGTATGGATTTGGAAAGAAAAAAAAACCATACCCAAACCCGCGAACCCGTTATTATGTGTGTGTGTGTGTGTGTAATTTTAATATTGTCTTCTTATTTATTTGTGTTTCTGTGTAATTTTAATATTTTGAACTTATGGATTATGTACTTGCGTTGTGTTAGAATTCAGAATTTGAATTTACGGATTATGTACTTATGTTAGAATTTTACTTTTTTTTTTTGTTCTAGTTTATTTTAAGCTTAAAATGATAAATGTTCACGGATCCGCGGGTGCCAGACCCATCTACAAATCCTCTGAAGTTCGCGAGTTCTTGGGTGGGTCTAGATGTTACTTTATCCGTGGGTGAAACCTGAACCCGCTACATTTCATAGGTTCAAAGATGGGTTTGGATGTCATTTTCTTTCACGGGTTTGGGTTTGGTTTTTCCCAAATCCGCCCAAACCCGATCCATTGCCATTCTTAGTGAAGCTTCTTATTTTTAGATTGATTTTTTTTCATGTATTGATATGAATTTAATTGCTTAGACATGCTCAAGAGTTTCCATAATTATTCATCTAAGCATTACCCATTTGAAATCACTTTTAAAATCTACTTGATGGGTATCCAGCCTTCAAAAAGTCTGAAAGAGCTTAAATTTTAATCCCTCAAAACCGTGCTTCATTTCAAATTCATTTTGGGATAGGACTAAGTATAGGGCTAGGCATAGGACTAGGTACTTCGTAACCCACCTCATCTTTAATTGATAGGTTTGTTTTTAAATCGTAACGACTTGTTTTCCACCTCATCCATCGAGTAAAAAAAAAATTCCTTTGTTAATGTTAAATATTCTGATAATACGTGATGCCAAAAAGAGGTTATGAATGTTAAGGAGAGGTTTAGGAGATGTTTGAGATTTTTGAAATTCCTTAATTGTTTAACCTTCTGCTAATAAAAAAAATCCAAATTAATAAATAACGAGTTTAACTGGTTACCAATTAGTATTCTTTAATTAATTGTTTTTAAGATTCTTAAATAGGAACCATTGGATTATTTGTGAATCATCCAATGGTTATGTAAAGAATTGAATGGAAGGGATGTGTAGATAATTTGTCAACCCTACATATTCCGACTAAAATGGAAAAGGGTGGGTTGAGAATATGCCAGTCCTAACCACCCTAACTATTTAAATCTATCTATGCTTAAGGAGGAAATTCTCTCATAAACCGACCTTGTAGTTGTGTAGTAGAGAGTTTAGTGATTGAGGAAATTCTCTCATAAACCAACCTTGTAGTTGTGTAGTAGAGAGTTTAGCTCAAATCATACCTAAAGATAGATTAGCCCTAAAAAATTGAATAGGTTTTTAAAGGATTCATTGGATTGCCCACTATTTGTATTGTGATTGCATCGACTCCCATATTCATCTCATATCTTTACACTCCATATTCTTGCTAACTTAGTTGCATTCTAGTTTAGTTTAGTTGTTAATTTCATCTGAGTTGTTAATCTTCAAAACCAACCATTGAATATTTACTTAATCTTGCTTATTAGTTTTATTAATCTTAATCTAATCATTTTTACCTCTGATCCTTGTGGAACGATACCTCACTTGCAATTATACTTGTTATTGAAAACATTTGAGCATACTTTAAGGTTCTTTATAAATTCTTTCGACAAACACTTTCCACAACCAAAAACGACTTTGTCAATAACCAAGGATCACATTAAGCATAAAAATCGACCCTCGATCATCACCCTTTATTGGTTTCTTATTTTGCAGGTGTTTCGTCGGGTCCACGACCCTTTAGGTTTCAAGGTATGTGGGTTTCTCATCACTCCTTCCTTAATTTGGTTAGATCGGTTTGGTCATCCACTATTACTGGGAGTGGTACTAGGGTTGTTGTTCAGAAGTTGAAGCTGTTAAAAAAAGGCCTTGAGGAGGTGGAATTGGGAGATGTTTGGGGATATTGCCTTGAATGTCACTAATGCTAATGAGAAGGTGATGCCTATTCAGGGCAAGATTTGAAGTTTTTCAAATGATCTTTTTCATCTTGAGACTGCCGCTCTTATAGATTTGGATAGTGTTCTAAAACAATAGGAGATTTTTCTGAAAGAGAAAAGTAAAGTCGGGTGGCTTGCTGAGGATGATCGGAACTCTAATTTTTTCTATTCACTATTGAAGCATATAGGGGGAAAAGTCTCTTTCCTCTATTCAAATTGGTGAGAATATTTCTTATGATCCAGATGAAGTTGGTGAGCATGTTTCCTCATTTTATCAGCATCTCTTTTCAGATCTTGGCAACGATAGTTCAAACTTCTCTATAATTCGAGAGCATATGCCTTTATTGGTTATTGTTGATGAGAATGCTTCGATTCTCTAGGTTCCTTCTTTTGATGAAGTAAGGAGTACGGTTTTTGCCTTGGATCTTTTGAGTGCTCCTGGTCTTGATGGTTTCTCGGACAAATTTTATTCTTAGTGTTGGAAAATTGTGGGACCTTATGTGGTTTTAGCTGTGCATGATTTTTTTCATACTGGTCGAGTTTTTTAGGGTTTGAATTCTAATTTCTTGGTCATTATTCTGAAGACTCTAAATGCTCTCCTAGTCAATCAGTTTTGTCCGATTGCTCTTGGTAATTTCCTATTTAAGGTTATTGATCAAGCCAAAATTGGTATGATTTTGGCCCTCATTTCCGTTTCTTTTTGCTTGATTCTCGGGCATTTCCCCGTGTTTAATGTTGTTAAATTGAGTGTTTCAGGTTTTATTAGGTTTCAGAAGCAATTGAGATAAAGGTGGAGGACTTGTGCAAAAATGTCTCACAAATGAGAAGAACAGAGCATTTTCGCCACATGGGCAATGGAGGTCGCCACTTGGGCGCCATGGCGACAGAAGAGTTCCCAAAAGCATCAAAAGGTCGCCACTTGGGCGCCACTTGAGCGCCATGGCGACAGAAGGTCACAAAAACAATCAGGTGTGGTCACCACTTGGGGTCGCTCTGGCGACCTCCCTTGCAAGTGGCGACCTAGTGCACTCAAGGCATGGTCGCCACTTATGGTCGCCAGAGCGACCTTGATGCACAAAGGGCGACCTCTTCACTTTTCCAAGGTCGCCACTTATGGTCGCCAGAGCGACCTTGATGCACAAAGAGCGACCTCTTCACATTTCCAAGGTCGCCACTTATGGTCGCCAGAGCGACCTTGATGCACAAAGAGCGACCTCTACACATTTTGGTCATGTTCGCCACTTGACAAAGAGCGAGAAAGATGGTTTTCAGAGCGACCTTTTCATCTAACCGTTTTACGCTCCATGGTCGCCATAGCGACCAAAGAGCGACCAAGGCTCCACATCAGCGAATCAAGTCGTTACCAGTACATGTCCATGAGTGAGTATATATATGAGCGTCTCTTCACTTTCAAACCATCGAAAATCAGAGAGAAAATTGTAAGAATTCATTTCAGATCTAGATCATCTTCCATGGCACATTTTTCATCATCCTCCATTTCTCTCCTTGAACTCATCTAATCCATCCAACCCTCAACACAAAACCTTGATTACTTCACTACATCATTCCTCATCCCACCATTTTCTCCACCAAAATCCTTAGTAACTTTCCACCAAAACACCCACATTCCAAGACATTTCCTCAACCTCCATTCCTTGCATCTAGGAGCATAGAGGAGAAGAAGGATTGAGCTTAAAGAAGGTGACCCAAGGGTTATTTCCTTATCATTTACTTCTTTTCATTTATTGCAATTATGTGTAACTAAACCCCTAATCTAGGGGATAGATTTGAGGAACAATTGGTTGTGGGTTTAGTCTAGCTTGTAATGAATCTCTTATGTGTTCTATTCATTCAATTTAATTAGATTTCATTCATTATAATTGACTTGTATATCACTTGTTGATTGCTATCTTGAGTGGAATAATTTGTTATATATTCACATGTGGATTGACAACCTTTGTGTGATTAAGAACCCATTGGATAGGATAGATTAGTGGTGGGTATATCAACCCCACTAATCTAAGCCTCTAAGTGGTTAACATAATGAGATTGGTACATTAATGATGCTAGTAGCTTACCCACATCCAAGTGTTAATCGATCTATTCCCTAGTTCTCTCATTAATTGATTTTATCACTATTCTTATCAAGGTGTTGAGTATTCTATTTTTCATAACATTTTTGTGTATTTTCATTTGAGTAGTTTAGCATTGGTGGCTTTAGAAACCACACATTTATCCAACTCTATGATTTGTTTTATTGTTTTAAGATTAGTCAATTTATCTAATTAACACTCCACTCCCTGTGGAACGAACTTGCTCACTATTTTGCTATCTAATCACATTTTTAAAGGATTAAGTGGCTTTAAAAGAGTTTTCAAGAATCAACCAAAAACTATCATTTTTACTATTTTGTTGAGTACACAAACGACCTCATCAAAAATGGCGCCGCTGCCGGGGAATGGTAGCGTTGATTACATAGATTGACTTTTCTTTGTGATTTATATTCTTATTAAATAGCCTACTAACATTTGTTTTTATTTAATTATTATCGTTTGCTAGTTTTTAGTTTGTTGTTAGATTTTCATAGTTCTTGTGTTACTCATTCTTTGTAGTTAGATTTTCTAGGTTGTTTGTCATTTTTGTTATAATTTTAGATTTTTTTTTTAGTGTTATTTTCTTTTGTGTCTTGTGTTGTTTTTCTTTTTTGTTTTCTTTTCAGGAACAATGGATTCTTATGAATTGCAATTGGCCAACTTCAACCGGGAAATGGAATTATTTGCCTCAAGGCACTCGAGGGAAGAAAGAGCTCACAACTCGAATTCTTCCAATATGGGGCCGAAGGAGGGGAATCCCGAGGAAAAAATGCTAGAGGCTATCCGGACATCACAAATGGCATACGAGCAGACTTTGAATGGATGTTTGGAGGCAAGTGCACTTAGATTTTCAAGACTAGAAGCTTCATTGAGAAGAATAGAAGTGCACATTGGAACAATCATGGAGGCCATGCAAAGGCAGGAGAGTGAAAAGTTCCCATTTCCACCAAAGCTAGAAGAAGTTACCACCATCCCTTGGAGTGGTGAGAATGTAGAGCATGATTTCAGTCATTATTTTGCTAACGATTCTTCTAGTACTTCAGATGAAGAAGTAGGAAAGGAGGAAATGAGAGATAAAGTGAAGGAAACCAAGCCTTATATCCCTCCCACTACTTTTCCATGTCGCCTACGAAAAAGCAAATGGTATAGGTTGTTTTCCGAACTAACTAAATCACTTTTTCAAGTGAACATTTACTTGCCTTTGTTTTATGTGATTAGGAACACGCCAGCGGTCGACAAATACTTTCAAGACCTAATTGCATATGGGCGCAAATTCGAAGCCTTGGAATTTGGTTGACCAATCCAAGTAGCCCGTCTAGCCGAAGACGTAAAACCAAGCGCTTGGTGGGAGGCACCCCACCTAGGTACAATTTATTTCTTGCTTTTTAATTTGTTTTATTTCTTGCTCTTATTTTGCTTCCGCATAGAATAAGGGTGTGAATTGGATTTTGGTAGTGGATTTAGGACATTTGTGCTTTATTGATATATGTGTTGATTGGATTTTGTATATGGATGATTGAGGTGCGATATGCCGGATTATTGGAATATTTTGTTTTTGCCTTTGCTTGTTGGATTATTGCTTGAAACTTATTGGGTTGCGCTTGTTGTCTTTATTCTTACCACCCTTGAACATTGAGGACAATGTCAAATTTAGGTTTGGGGGTACTTTTGCGCAACGCCATGATGCTTGGTTTTCAAAAGAATTGTGTGCCAAAATTTTCAAAAATTTTTGCGATATTGCCATATTTAAGCATGCTTTGCTTGTGGAGATTGTTCTTTACATGATGTAGTGGGGAATTGTGCATGTTTGTGAGTGTTTGGTTTAGATTAACACCATGCCACTTAGGGTGTCATTGAACAAAATGCGTTAATCTTTTTCTCTTAATGTTGAGTGAATGATCAAATTTGCTTGAAGGCTAAGAATTAATAGTGGAGATTCCCGTGAGGATCACAAACACAGCCTTTAAAAAGCATACGTTGAGTTGTAAACATTCACTCTTTAAACACTCACTCTAAACACTCATAAAAGCATGTTTTGGTCTCATTTGCACTAAATGTTGTTTGCCATAGAATATTATGGTCTGCTTGTGGATGCCTTATTTTGCTTAATGGACGAATCTTTAGAAATGATTTTAGGCGATGCATGTGAAAACCTTTTTGGCCTAAACACTTCCAACCACTTGAATATGTGTGCTCCCAAGCCCCTTTGAAGCCAAACACATTTGAAGCATTTCTTTCATGAACCACATCTACATGAACCTTATAGCCTTAAAATACTTGACCTACCTTGACCAAACGATTCGCTAAGGCTTAGGAACTCAATGTAAAATTTTGAATGTATAAATATAAGGTGTGTACCAAGGCATGTGAATGTGTGTAAGAGTCTTGCAAGTCAAGAGATGTTTGAAAATGGAAAAGAAAACAAAAGCTTGTAAAAAAATGAGAAAAGAAAAGAAAATAAAAATTAAAAAAAAAAAAGAAAGAAAAAAAAAAGAAAAAAAGAAATGAAGAGCATGAAAAGAAATGAATTGGCAAGCAAAGAAAAGCAAAGAAAAAAAAAAAAGGAATAAAGAAATTAGGCACAAAGGGCCTAGAAAAGGAAGAGAAGTAATTGAGCTACTCAAGTTGAAAATAGGAGTAACATACACATGTGTAATTGTGAGCCTGGACACCTTGAAGTGTGAACATATGTGGGAATCTTGTGGAACTTAAAGAATTAGAATGTATGCCTTAATGAAATCATTAGGTCCCTTGATATCCATTTCTTCCATTCTTTGTTTCACCATGACCTTAGGCCCCATTACAACCAAAGAAAAGACCTTCATGATCTTTAGGATTGTCCATTTTGTACAATTTGGTTGATGCATGTTCTTTCTAATTCATGGCTTGCAATTCCATTCATGAGATCACTTTTCAGAAAATTGCGTTTTAATGTTTAGCATGTGCAATCAATTTGTTGCCATAACATGAACTCATATTGCACATGCACATATTTGAGTGAACCTAGGAGTCTTGGAGAAAAGAAGAGAGAATCCGGTGAGATTTAGTATCAAAGCGAATTACATTCTAAACTAATAGCACCTTTGCTTTGAAGCTTTGGCATTTTGAATGTAAGATCGCATTGCGTACAATTATGTCTAAGGTGGCACGTTTTTGATCATAACTATACACGCTCTTGCATGTTTAAATCCTCACCATGGCATAACTGTTTTAATCTCTTCATTTTGGCTTCGCACATTGATCATTTGAAGTAAAAACCTTTGAAATATCTCTATGCATGTTTTTGGGGGTGTGCTTGTTATTATGTTTTCTCGAGGACTAGCAAAAGATTGGTTTGGGGGTATTTGATCAAGCCAAAATTGGTATGATTTTGGCCCTCATTTCCGTTTCTTTTTGCTTGATTCTCGGGCATTTCCCCGTGTTTAATGTTGTTAAATTGAGTGTTTCAGGTTTTATTAGGTTTCAGAAGCAATTGAGATAAAGGTGGAGGACTTGTGCAAAAATGTCTCACAAATGAGAAGAACAGAGCATTTTCGCCACATGGGCAATGGAGGTCGCCACTTGGGCGCCATGGCGACAGAAGAGTTCCCAAAAGCATCAAAAGGTCGCCACTTGGGCGCCACTTGAGCGCCATGGCGACAGAAGGTCACAAAAACAATCAGGTGTGGTCACCACTTGGGGTCGCTCTGGCGACCTCCCTTGCAAGTGGCGACCTAGTGCACTCAAGGCATGGTCGCCACTTATGGTCGCCAGAGCGACCTTGATGCACAAAGGGCGACCTCTTCACTTTTCCAAGGTCGCCACTTATGGTCGCCAGAGCGACCTTGATGCACAAAGAGCGACCTCTTCACATTTCCAAGGTCGCCACTTATGGTCGCCAGAGCGACCTTGATGCACAAAGAGCGACCTCTACACATTTTGGTCATGTTCGCCACTTGACAAAGAGCGAGAAAGATGGTTTTCAGAGCGACCTTTTCATCTAACCGTTTTACGCTCCATGGTCGCCATAGCGACCAAAGAGCGACCAAGGCTCCACATCAGCGAATCAAGTCGTTACCAGTACATGTCCATGAGTGAGTATATATATGAGCGTCTCTTCACTTTCAAACCATCGAAAATCAGAGAGAAAATTGTAAGAATTCATTTCAGATCTAGATCATCTTCCATGGCACATTTTTCATCATCCTCCATTTCTCTCCTTGAACTCATCTAATCCATCCAACCCTCAACACAAAACCTTGATTACTTCACTACATCATTCCTCATCCCACCATTTTCTCCACCAAAATCCTTAGTAACTTTCCACCAAAACACCCACATTCCAAGACATTTCCTCAACCTCCATTCCTTGCATCTAGGAGCATAGAGGAGAAGAAGGATTGAGCTTAAAGAAGGTGACCCAAGGGTTATTTCCTTATCATTTACTTCTTTTCATTTATTGCAATTATGTGTAACTAAACCCCTAATCTAGGGGATAGATTTGAGGAACAATTGGTTGTGGGTTTAGTCTAGCTTGTAATGAATCTCTTATGTGTTCTATTCATTCAATTTAATTAGATTTCATTCATTATAATTGACTTGTATATCACTTGTTGATTGCTATCTTGAGTGGAATAATTTGTTATATATTCACATGTGGATTGACAACCTTTGTGTGATTAAGAACCCATTGGATAGGATAGATTAGTGGTGGGTATATCAACCCCACTAATCTAAGCCTCTAAGTGGTTAACATAATGAGATTGGTACATTAATGATGCTAGTAGCTTACCCACATCCAAGTGTTAATCGATCTATTCCCTAGTTCTCTCATTAATTGATTTTATCACTATTCTTATCAAGGTGTTGAGTATTCTATTTTTCATAACATTTTTGTGTATTTTCATTTGAGTAGTTTAGCATTGGTGGCTTTAGAAACCACACATTTATCCAACTCTATGATTTGTTTTATTGTTTTAAGATTAGTCAATTTATCTAATTAACACTCCACTCCCTGTGGAACGAACTTGCTCACTATTTTGCTATCTAATCACATTTTTAAAGGATTAAGTGGCTTTAAAAGAGTTTTCAAGAATCAACCAAAAACTATCATTTTTACTATTTTGTTGAGTACACAAACGACCTCATCAGTTATTACTAAGATTATTGCTTGCTGATTGGCCGAAATTTGCTCCCGCATTATCTCCCCAAAATCAATTTGGTTTCATTAAGGGGTTGTCAAATTGGAGACTGTATTACAGGTGTTTCTGAATGTTTTAATGTGTTAAGTAATGGTAGTCGTGGTGGGCATTTGGCTTTAAAAATAGACATTCTTAAGGCTTTTGATTCCATTAGTTGGCCTTTTCTCTTTGAAGTCCTTCGATGTTTTGGCTTCTCTAAGAGTTTTATTGGTTGGGTTACGGCTATTTTTGATTCTACTAGGATCTTATTTCTTATTAATGGTTCCTCTAAGGGTTATTTCCCCTGTTTGTGTGGTGTGTGGCAAGGTGATCCTCTCTCCCCTCCTGATTTTTTGTTTGGTGGAAGATTTTTTAAGTAGATATCTTACTCATATAGTAGACTCGGACTCTATGACTTCTATCTCTTCTCTTGTTAGGATGCGTGCCCCTTTGTATTTTCTCTATGCTAGTAATGTTATCCTCTTTTGCCGAGCTTCTTCTCAGAATTTACGAGTGATTTTAGATGCTTTTGCGGTTTATGGCTCTCTCTCAGGTCAACGAGTCAATTGGGAAAAATCTTCATCATTTAAGTTCTTAGAACTTGAACTCTCTTCATCGAAGCTTCCACCACTTATGCTCTCGTGGTGATTGTTACCGGAAAATCGTCAATAGGGTGAAGTTCCAAATAACAACTTTAAAGGGACCAAGATCAAGATCAATCCCGGTCGGAGGGGTATCATGTAGTTCGATACCAACTATGTTCTCAACAATACACGTATGATTTGGACAAAAGTATGATAGACTAAAAAGAATCTTTATTGATTGTCGCTTTGCATTACAAGTACATGAGTTGTGTTTTTCTAAACTAATGGTAGAATATAGGGACTCAGTGAGCAATGGAGATGGTGGTGGCGAATTCGTACGTGTCAATAAGTAGAACTGAACGTAAGGTTTTTGTCCGGTATCTTCGAATCCCCCTTTGCTTGTGTGTATCATGGCGTTTATATAGGTCCTGTTACTTGCCATGCACTCCTATAGTTTGGGTCTAGGGTTTGGCGATTGCAGGACTTCCATCTTCTTAGGACACAATCTCTGAGTCTTCATCGTCAGAATCCAGTCTTTCCCTCATAGGAAGAGACAATCTCGTGGAAGCTTTCAGAATTAAGTCTTTCCTTCCTATGAGGATTCTAACAGAGTTGACTTATTAAAATAGGACTCTCAGTTGACGGGAAGAAATCTACTCCTTCTGTTTTGGCTAAACGGTGACGTTTTAGTACCTCTCTATGGAGCTTTTAATCTGGTCTTCTTTGTTCTTTGGTATTTCTTTCATTTGGTATCTTCCTGCTTAGCGGGTTGATTCTAGAAGGTGGTATGGACTCCTAAATATCCCGCTGTTACTTAAGGATCAAGATATTAACCGAATCTGTAGCGGGGTATCTTGTTGATGAAGCAGAGAGATATCTGGATGGTACAGTAGTAGGATGCTTGGTGGAACTCTGTGTCGGGGTACTTTTCGGACTTGCGAATAGCCTAGCTTGGGGCAATGCCTGTGAATTGGGAAGTTGCATGCCGAACTGTGAATTGGGGTATTGGGTGCAACCTCGCATCGGGATACCGCGGGGTCCATGAGAGGCTAGGGAATGGCTGGGCTGGATCCCGTTGAAGAGGGTATGTACTCGGATTAGTCGGGATCCCTCTCTTTCCGGGGTAGCCGGATGATGCCTGGATTCCCATGCCTTCCTTGTATAGAGGTGGAAAATTATTCTTTGGTCCTCCGCCAATTTTGGTGGTTAACAATGATCATCATCCGAACTAGCTTATTTGTGTTAGGATTATGCTCAATAGCAAGAGTGTAATATTGTAATTAACAATCTTTTTCATATTAATAAAGTGATTTCTGGTTTAAACAAATCTTATAGCATTTATAGTTTAATATTATAATTGTCAAAGTAAATAATCATAAGGTCTAAAGACTATGAGAAAAGAAGAATTGTTCGTACATCTGGATATGTATGTGGTAGACACAATTCTTTAGTTAGTCTTGAATATTGTTCACAACTTAAGTTAAAGGTTGGGCACCTTTATCTTGTTAAAGTTGTAGAATTCTTTTGCTAGCATTTGAGTGGGATCAAATGAGATATGATGAGTCTAAAATCATCGGAGTGTCTTCGAGCAAAAGAATCTAGTGCACTGGGTGCATTGAACTGGATCACAATGAAATACTTTATCTATAACCGTCAGTAGATAAAAGTCTTTTCATTATCAGGACAATCGGAGAGTCTATCTTAATCCTGAGATAAATGATGGACTTATGGTTGCAAGTGATATCATTTGAGTTATCAATGAGTACGATTATATCGCATAGTCTATCCTCGATAGTTTGGTGATATTCATTTGTTAATCGATAGAGGACTTCATTTATAGATATGGACATCGTGGCTCCATTTATTAAATGAGAGTATAATATCATCATATGGATGTTTTGAGGTAATTGGATATTAAATCTCAACGTTGAGTTTTCGATAGTGTCTATTGAAAACATGGCTTCTGGACAAGTCAAAATATCCAAGTTCAAAACGTGGTCATATGAGTAAATATGGTAACTTGGAGAGTTATAGGCGGTCTATGAACTCTTGGCGATTACTGATATTAATCACGAGGATACACTATCTCCAACATGATTGTCTAGGGTATGAATGAGGAACATCTTCCTTTTCTGTCTTTATTTAAGAGTTCAATTTTAGCTCTTTAGTGGAATGAGTTAAAATTAATGGATCGGACCTAAGTGAATCATTTGATGATTGTGATTAGGTTATGTCTATTGAAGCTTAAATTTAGATAGCCCGCCAAGATCCCCAATCCACACGGACTTGTATGGATCACTTGATATATTCTACCGGACCAATTTATGGGTCCATTTAGAATTGTATTTAATATATTAAGAATATAATTTGCACATTATTTATTTAATGGGCTGTTTAAAATTATATTAATATATTAATGAAAGGCATGTGAGCTTGTTTCTTTTAGTAAGAATGAGTTTAGTTCACATGTGGGCTTTTTATTAAAGTCCAAATGGATTGAATAAAATAAGAAAACAATATGTAGGCCCAAGTTCTAGTCATGGGCGGCAATGGCTAATTTTTAGCCCATTATATTGTTTTATTTTATTATTTAATTAAATTGAAATTAATTAATATGTTAATTAATTATTTAATTAAAAATCAAATCTTTTTCTGATTAGGAAATATGTTTCCTTGGTAGTATACTACTATTAGTATTATACTGAATATAAAAGACTTTATTTGTTTAGTCAAATAAGGAAGTCTTTTATAGTCACAAATACACTAAAAAGTTGGATTAGAGTTGATATATAATATATATGCATGTGGAATATATAGAATACATATACATATATATACATGCGGATATATATAATATATATATATATAAAAGAGGCGTGCGGCAATAGAAATATATAGATATACAAAATATATATATATGGCATGCAGAATTTGTACATATAAATGGATTGAGAATTCGGTGCATCCTATATATATACATATATATATGCATGGAGACATGCAGTGCTATATAGATGGGCAAATATATTTTGCCGCAATAGATATATATATTTTTGATATATATTTTGCGGCAATAGAAATATATATATATATATTCTTTATATATTTTGTAAAAAAACCCTAGTTTTTGCAATTGAGAGGTTTTTCTATTGCTAGAGAAAAATAAAATCCAACTCTTAGAATAGTGAGTGATTCGGCCAAAAGAGATTGTGAGAAGAATTGTTCTTATTTCGATAGTGCACTAGTGATCTTTACATCAAGAGGTCTTGTGCACAATTTCGAATAAGGTTCACGCGAGTTTCAATCTAACGATTGTGAATTCAAAAGTGACCGGAACATTCTTAACAATCTATTGGAATTTTTGTGACTAACAGAAATCAGAAAAGTTTTGTTTGTCCATTCTCAGGTTTGCAATTCAAAGAAAAAGGGAGACCACGCTCCTAGGTGATCCACGTTCGTGCTACGATTGAAGATCTTGCGGATTACCATCGACGCAAGTCAATCGGATCACGCGACAAAAGGTATTCTTCTTTTGTTAGATAATATATATGTTTAATTGATTAAAGGGTTAAGGTTCATAAAAGGAAAAAAATTTAAAAGCTACTAAATCTATATTTTTTTAGTCTCGCTTCCGCTGCGTGTACTATTATGGTATTTTTCCCTACACTTTGTTGTTGACTTTAAGTGATGGGTGTCTTGTGGCCGCATTTAAGTTGTCATCATGTAAGGCGGGAAAGGCTATGTCATTCCTTTCACATCTCTCAGAACCCAAAGAGCTCTCTTCATTTTCACTACAAGAGTAGGCCTTTGATTTACCTCTTCGAGTTACCACAATTCGTGGAGATGTGCCTATAGCCGCCACGATCAAAACATTAAAGCATCATCTTTAAGGTACCCACATTCTTATCTTCTTCCCTCATGGTACCTTTGTGGGTGACTCTTAGAATCTCCTAAGCTTCTCAAACATCTCGAGTGGTTCAGATAAGTTTGGCTTAAATCTCATCCACTTTACAAGATAAAGCACGGATGCCATTTGAGTCCCATTCTGCAGCCTCGAGTTCGGCATTTGTCCACTTTGACTTGGACTCAGGCACACAAGTCCCATTCTCTAGTCTATCTGTGGGAGGTGAGTATCCCTCTTCCACACACATCCATACATGCTCATCGATGTCACTAAAAAAGAATTCCATCTTTCCTTTCCAATAGGAGTAGTTATACTTGGTGAACAATGGTGGTTTAGAGATCAACGCACCCTCTAGCCTCTTATAGCCACTCATAGTGTTTGAGTAAAATGATTGAAACAATCAAAATGCACACAAATGCAAAGACACACAAGAATAGCAAGGATCACCTATGTATGTCTAGGAACCGGCTCTGATACAAATTGAAACAAATATTATACACGTGTCTAAAACAACTAGAGGGGGAATGGGTTGTTAATCTGATTAGTTACCAATTTTTCGGATTAGTCAATATTCAAAAATAAACCCAAACACACAACAATATAAATCAAGTGTAAAGTGTGGAAATTAAAGAACACTTGATTTTTTACATGGAAACCTTCAACAAGGAAAAACCATGAGCTATTATGTTAGCCACACTTGGTCCTAGAATCCACTATCCGTAATGATATTTACAACCTAGGTTGCCCTAAACCATACTCGGTCACTAACCCACCACTACAACCCTGCGGGCCTTTAATAGTGATCCTAGACCCACTTGCTTGTGCACTAAGCAACTTAGCCACAAGACTTATCTTCTCAAAGAAGAGATCAAAAACCTATGTGAATATTATGAAATATCCAAAATGCAATTAATGCTAGGCAACACTAAAAGCTTATCTAGAGATTAAATGATGACAATAAAATCAATCGTAGATATCATATTGCTATATGTCGTTGCATACAACTTAGCTATATTAGATAAAGCAATCCTAGATACAA
This sequence comes from Acer campestre, assembly GCA_954870605.1. Classification (NCBI taxonomy): domain Eukaryota; kingdom Viridiplantae; phylum Streptophyta; class Magnoliopsida; order Sapindales; family Sapindaceae; genus Acer; species Acer campestre. Next base: position 27,467,034 of record OX940811.1, on the reverse strand, counting down.
TAGCTATCACAATACAATAACTCAATCAATCAACACAAAAATCTCAATCTTGTGGATAAAATATAATCTAAATGTATACAAGTTAAAAATGAGATTTCTTACTAAGTAAGAACACAAAAAATGAATAGATGGTGTTCAATTTACCAAGTCATATGTGTTGGAAGAAGACCCATGCATAGATACATCCTAGATGATGTTTGATGCACATGAAGATGAGTTTGGAGAATTAAAGGAGCAATCCTTGTGCCTTTTCTCTCAAGTCTCTCTCAATATCTCTTTAGGGTTATTAATATTCAAGAGCTTCGTTCAAGAGAATGAGATAATGGTATATTTATAGAGAGCAAGAAAAGGTTTGGGTGAAAAGACAAGTTTACCCTTGAAATGCACCGATTGGTGGTTGGAAACTGCTGATCACAACTGCAAAAATGAACCCAAGAGCATCAGGTATCATCGGCAATTTCATGACTGCCGATCACAACTGCGGTTTTGAACCTGAGAGCATTAGGTCAAAACGGTGGTTCCATTCGGCAACTAGGCTACCGATCATAACCACAAATCCATTCCAAAACCTTATAGAATTAGACAACGATTTCATTCGGCGGTCAAGACCACTGATCATAATCGTCGTTTCACCAAATGTGGTGAAACCAAAGGAGAAGAAAAGAGCTTTCTCTGACGATGATCCTCACGCTAAACCAAGCACACCAACGTGCATGTACGAACATTTCCGAATAATTTTCGAAAAATGAATTACACGACACACTAACATCACAACACAAACCATTAAAGATGTGCAAGTGTTAAGTGTGAAGTGAATGCATCCTAATGCCTAAAATGACATGGAAATTGTCAATTAAGATGCAAGCATATATAATATGCTAGAAGAGAGTTTAAGAACATGTATGGGCACAACATGAAAACACATAAGAACACAAGAAGCATAGAAATGCATGAGTTGTGTGTGCGTGTGCAACTAAGTCTCTTCAATGGAAATAAGCACAAGTGATTTACCTTTGAAGTGCTTATCATCTTGAGGTCTTGAGAATAGCCTTTGTTGAGCATGATCACCAACAATTCAACACCTAAGCTACCCTTACAAATCAAACCCCAAATGTGGTTTGTCACCGAAATAAACCAATCAAAAATGAGAAACTTACATAAACAAGTTACATGCCAACACAAGCAAGTTACATGTGCTACAAGAAAAACCACCTTTATTAACAGTTTTTTCTGGATGGTTTTCAAAAACTGTCAAGAATTGCAAATTCTTGATAGTTTTTAACGTTTTTCTTGACAGTTTTTAGTTCTTAAGAAAAAACTGTCAAGAAAGACAGTTTTTATATATTATATAATATATTATACTATTATATTATTATTATATATATTACACTATTATATATATTATTTATATTATATTATAGTATATATATATTATTATATGTATTATATTATTATATATATTATATATTATATATTAAATAATATATATTATATATTTATATTATTATATATATTGTATAATATATGTATATATATTATAAATTATATATATTATATATCTTTAGATTTATATTTATATTATATAATATATATAATATATATGTATTATATGTATTATATATTAATACATTAAATAATATATATTATATATTTATATTATATAAATATATTATTTTATATAATGTATACTATATATTATAAATTTTATATATTTATATTTATATTTATATATTATATTATATAATATATATATTATATGTATTATATGTTATATATATATATGTATTATATATTATATATTCTATATATTCTATATTATTTATTATTATTATCCATAATATATCATGCTATTATGAATATTTTATAATTAGGGGGATTTTGGTCAAAATATAGTTAACTCCATTTTATTCCGTTGTTAACTAAACAAAATAATACTGATTCAGAGACTAGGTTCTAAAGTTCCAACCAAACAAAAAAATTAGGGCCCGTCCTGCAAGCCGTTTTCTGTTTTTGTTTTTCGAAAACAAAAATGAAATCGAAAACAGTGTTTTTGGTTTCATTTTTGAATTCCGAATATGCATCTGGTAGCATTTACTGGAATCCGTATTTTGAAAATAAAAACGGAAAAAACGCGTCTGGTAGGAAACCGAAAACTTTCGAAAATTGAAATATCAATTTTTAAATTTTGTTCAATATTATAATAATTACAAATAAATGATTAAATAATTATAAAAAAAACATTTTGTAATTTGGGTTTACAAATTTTAACAGTTGAAGACTTGAAGAGGAAGAGGAGCAGAAGAAGACCAGATCGGCGGCGATCGGCGGCGGGAGGAAGAGGAAGACGAGGAGGAAGCGTTCTCGTTGGCGGGAGGAAGAGATCTTGTTGGTAGGAGGAAGAGCCGATCGGTAAGAAGAAGAAGAAGAAGAGGAAGAAGAAGAAGAGGAAGAAGAGGAAGAAGAAGAAGAAGACGGTGGCGAGATGCAGAGCCAATCTCGGTCGGAAGAAGAAGAAGAAGAAGAGGAAGAAGAGGAAGAGGAAGAGGAAGAGGAAGAGGAAGAGGAAGAAGACTGCAGCGATGGCTGCAGTGACCGGCGACCGGCGAAAATCGACGGCAAGCAGGGACGTCGGCGGTGAGAAGGAGGGGATAGAGGATGAAGATGATGGTGTCTATTCAAGAGAAAAAGAAAAAAGAAAAAAAATATATTATTAATAATATAGGACCCACTTCATATGAAAAACAAAAATAAATTCATGAAAAACAAGTTTTCTTTTTTTTGTGTTTCAAAATTTCCACTTTTAACACTGGTTTTGTTTTTCATTTTGTTTTTGAATTTTGAAATAAAATGAAAAACGATTACAGGATGCGAATTCGAAATCATTTTTGGAAAACAAAAACGAAAACTGGCTGAAAACAACCTACAGGACAACCCCTTAGTTTTACTTTCCTTTCCATTCTCATTCTCATTCTCATTCTCATTACCATTTCATTCCACCATGTAACTAAACGTGAACATAGAGTATAGATCAATAACTCGACTATATATATTTTAAAAAATATAATTTTATTAAAAGTTTCAATAAATATTTTTTAATATATGTCTGTCATATAAATTAGAATTTTGATTAGTTAAATAAATTTAAATCTATCTAATAAGTTTTATTTATTTATTTATTTATTTCCAACAACTCATATAAGTTATATAAAAATATTGTTCAATTAGTAGCATATAAAATGTTGTAGTCAAGTGGTAAAGGCTTACGACTCTTAATCGTGAGGTCACGAGTTCGATTCCTAATTGTCGTTATTATCAGGTGGTGGGTGACAGCGGCGGTGGGGGGCCAGAGGTGGGCGGCGATGGTGTATAATTAAAAAAAAAATTTGAGCATTCTTGACAGTAGCATCCTTGATAGTTAGAAAACTGTCAAGGAAACCTTTCTTGACGGTTTTTAATTGTCAAGAATTGTGTTATTTTCTTGTAGTGGTGCCAGTTACATGCCTGGAAAATCCAATTCAAGTCACATAAGAGTAACACAAAATATGAATAAAACATAACCTATACTAAACGCATGCCTAGAAAAACCCATACTAACAAGTTACAAGCCAGTTACATACTTGGAAAAACACATAAGTGAATACATAATAAAACTGAGGCAATTTTACCCAATAAACAACCTTGAACATCCCTTGGAATTTATCACTTCAACTCTACCGACGGGTCAAGAAGAAAATAAGACGAATATGAATATGAATCTTAATGGTAAAGCAGAGGAATCAAATTGAGAGTGAAAAAGTGAACAAATGGGAGGAATGTTGAAGACAAATTGACAACTTTGGCGATCTATCTATCTATATATGGCAAGATTAACTAATACAGCTTTGTCATTGTGACCAAACTTCAAAACAATTCATAGCACTCCATGCCAGCTACAATTCAATATATATATATCCACATGATTGGTAAAATATTAGCATGGCATAATCAATGCACTGACCCATCTTGAGGCTTTGTGAGATTTATTTGTAAATAACAAAGCACAGGACAGGGTCAATAGACATACGTTATGGAAGTACTTCGCTATAGAGTAAAGCAACTCTATGCTTTTTCTGACTTCACCTACAAACATTTTCTGTCAATATTCCAAAAAATTTATCTTCTACCAAACAAAGTAACAGCAAGAACCTAATTTTAAGCTGAATGGACCAACAATGTGGGAAAACTTGATGGGGAAACTAGAAATAAAACTTGATGGGGATATATAAAAAAGAATCACTACAAGAAAAACTATCTTTCTTGATAGTTTTTTCAAAAAATTTATTTATCTTTAATAATTTTTTAAAACTTTTACTTACTATTTTCAACAGCAAACAAAATCCCGATATGGATTTATTTTACAATAGGATATTGGTTTTTTGGTAAACAGATATTGGATAAGTAAAATTTTAAATTTATAAATTTACTTTTAAATCATTTACTTTTAAAAAATTCAAAAAAACAAAATTTTAAAAAAAAATTGGTTATTTATTTTGCACCCTCTTGTTTCATACTAAGAGACACTTTAATAATTCAATTACCCATATAAATTAGTAATTTGAGTCTTACATTTGTTCATTAAATTACAAGATACATGTTGAGAAATATCTCCCCTGTAGTGAGAGTTGTATTCCAAATCATGCTTATTATAATTGAAGTCACGAGTCTCCTATATGCCATGTTTGGTTGGATGGAATGGAAAGAAAGCCATTACATTCGTTTGGTTTGTTAAAATGCAATGGAATGATGAGTCCATTAGAATGGGGATTCCACTATTTTGGTGGAATGGACATTCCATCCAAAAACCAATGGAACGCCTATTCCATTACAAACTAAAATTTATATTCCATAAATACCCTCATATGCCCCAACTCCATTCCAAAAATACCCTCCTTTCTAAAGATAATATATTATTATTATATATTATATTAATGATATATATATTATATATATGTACTATATATTATATATATTATTATTATTATATATTATATTATTATAATATATATAACGAGATATAAACATATATAATATAATATATTTTTATTATATGACTGCTGACTTTTGCACCTAGAATTAAAACCTAAATTAAACCTTCTTCTTCAACAAGTCTTAAGGCTCTGATACCAAAACATAGAATAAGCAAATACGATAGTATAGACAAGATAATATATAGCAAAAGTAGAAACATTAGTTGGATGTAATAAAACGAAATTAAAAAAAATAATAATACTTACAATGTCAGCATAAGTCTGACAGCAATGGTGAATAATAGATATAAAGATCAAATAAGTCGCAAACTTTATTTAAGATTTCAGAATTTTTACAAAAGAGAGAAAGTTTTAGAGAGGAAAGGTTACAATGGGAGAAGGGGAATTACAAAGAGGGGATCAGAATCGTGAAAACTGAACCTGCCTCAAGCCTATCTAGAGTAATCCTTATATAGGAAGAATTTACTCTAGTAAACTAACCATAGTTAAGACTTAATGATTACAAAATAGAAATTGCAATAGATTATGTCTAGAGAATGATGATGGATTGACCGGCATTGTTTTCGGGTTGTTCTCTTCTGCCAACAATCTTGGAACTGTTTGAGTTTGTCATTTTCCACCAACACTTTTTTTTTATTTTTTATGTTGTCTTTATATGCCGACACTCTGATGAGTCACGATACTTAATGATGAATCTTGTGCTCTTGTAGGATAAGGTTGGTAAATGTGACAAGGCTAAAGTCTCTGTTGTGGTGATGCGTCATGTCCGAATTAGCTGTGAGCATCAGTAGGTTCTTCATCATCTTCAAAAAGATCATCATCATCGTCTTGATAATCCGATTCTGAATCTTTTTGGGACATGTTGGTCATTGTCTTTTCCATCTCTTGTGCTATTTTTCTTAGCTCTTCCGGGGTGCTTGCAGCGGCAATTCTAGCTTGATTATGGGACTTTGCCATTAATAATTGAGACTGGACTATTGATTTGCAAAGAGTAGGATTTTTTGAGAACCATTTATTGACCCTATTTTTGCCTTGATCTGTGATATTCATGCCGCTCCACCATTTAACTTTTGTTTGTCGTCCAAAATATGGAACATTGACATTTCCTACCATTTTGTCTCTGATTGCATAATCAAGCATTAGAATCCAGGTTAGATTGAAATGCTTGAAAAAGAGCAATAAGTCAGGGATGAAATCCCAATCAATTGGTTTGTCAAGATAAGTCATCCATTAAGCATATCCTTCCTTTACAGGATGAGGAAGGAGGTCAATAGTCGGGCCATATTTATCCCACCATTCCAGAAACCAAAAAGGAATTTGAAGTGGAAAATCTTTGTCAAAATAAATAAACCAGGATAAGGAATTTCCCGGGTTTTGACCATATAAAACATTTGTCCATGCATTTATATAATCCCAGTAAGAATATTCAGAAACATGAAATAGTCTGGAAAACTTGTTTTTCTTGTTTGGGTCACCCCTCCCCATTGGTCTAGGGTGACAATTTTGCAAAATTTAATTTTTCTGAAAATCAATTTTTCTTTGTCTATTTTGTCAAAAACATCAGATACATAGATGGGATCATTATCTACTAAAATGAATTCATAAAATATATGTCTTTTTGTTATGTCTTCAGGAATCCTACAAAACGTGGGATCAATAATTGCATCCGCTAGTTTTTTAGGTTCCTTGAAATAATGGTCAAGTAATAGTGGTGCCTCTATTGCAAAGTATCTGTCAAAGAAGGGTTTAATCTGGTATTGATAATTGGGGGAATTGACTCTTGGGAAAGAGGATGAAGTAATTTGTGATTGATTTACTTTGGCTAATTTATTATGTTTGTAAGAATGGGGACTAATATGGGAAGAAGTAATAGTCTTAAAAGATGGAGATTCTGATCGTAGGGGGGGAAAACTATTTGAAATCTGAATTGGTCCTGCATTAGTAGGCTTGGGAGAAGAAGTTCTAGGTTGGCATATTAAAGTTAGTGCATATTTGTCTTTGTGATTGGGTTTTAGGCTTTGGTTATTTGGAGATAAGTCGGTAGATAAGTCTTGCCTGATAGTGGGCCTGGGGCCTCGGGGCCTGCCTTTGCTGCTACTCATGGATTCTACCCTGCAAAAATTCTCTGGTCAAAATATCTGGTAGACTATTTTCTAATCCTTTGATATGTTCAATAGTGAAATCAAAAACTGATAATAATGCTTGCCATCTAGCAAATATTTGTTTTGAAGCAAGATTTTTCACATCTTTTTACAAAATGAATTTCACAGATTGGCAATCTACTTTTAGAACAAATTTTTGATTTATCAAATCATCTTGTAATTTTTGTATAGTTAAAACAATTGCTAAAATTTCTTTTTTAACAGTGGAATATTTTTGCTGAGTATCATTCCAAGATCCGGAAACATATCTAACAAGGTATTCTTTTCCATCAATATTTTGTTTGAGAATCCCTCTAAACCCTAATTAAGAAGCATCCGTTTCAACTATTTTTGGGGCATTAGGGTGGCATATAGATAAACAAGGAAGTTTTTGGACTTGTTTTTTAATTGTTTTAACAGCTTGTGTATGCTGGTCTGTCCATGATAAGGGATTTTTTCTAAGTCTTTGGAATAAGGGTTTGCAAATGATTCTTAATTCTTTATAGAAATTGGCTACATAATTTAAACATCCTAAAAACCTTTGGAGTTGTGTCTTATCTTTAATTTCATCTGGGAATTTATTAGCAAATTCTAGACTTCTTTGGATGGGTATAATGGTACCTCTTTTGATATTGGGAGCTAAGAATCTGATCTCTATTTGAAATAAAACAACTTTAGGAGGTGATACTACTAAACCTTGGGTTTTAACAGTTTTAAGAATATCTCTAAATGTTTCCAATGTTGATCAACATTATCAAAATATATTAAAACATCATCAATATAAACAATAGAAAATTCAGTATAAGGATTAAAAATTTCATTCATAATGCATTGGAATTCACTAGGAGTATTTTTTAATCCAAATGGCATAATATTCCATTCATATTGTCCAAAAGGAACAGTGAAAGCAGTTTTATATTTGTCTTTTTCAGCAATCTGGATTTGCCAAAATCCTGATTTCATGTCAAATTTTGAAAATATATTGGCTCTATAAAGTCTTTTTAATAAGTCTGCTTTATTAGGTATGGAATATCTGATCCATTGAAAGGCTTCATTAAGAGACTTATAATTGATAACAAGTCTAGGAACTCCTCTTTCTATTTCTGTATTCATATTAACATAGAAAGCAGGACAACTCCAAGGTGATTTAGAGGGCCTAATAAGTCCTTTTTGTAATAGGTCTTGGATTTCTTTTTTGCAATACTCAAGGAGTTCTAAGGTCATCTGGATTGGTCTAGCCTTGGTTGGTATTCCTTTTTCTGAGAAATCTTTATTATAGGGAAGGCTGACTATGTGTTTTTTCCTATCCCAAAAAGCATTGGGAAAGGAAGAACAAACTTCTTTTTCTAATTTAGACTTGAAGTCTTTGATTTTTTGTTGCGTTCTAGGTTCTTCCATATATTTCCTTTGTCTTTCAAATCTAAGATCATCCTTCAGGAAGGACAAATGATTCTCTTTCATGCTAAAATTATTAACTTGTTGTTTTAGAAAGATAGAATAATCTTTTCCTATGTTGGTATTTTTTAGAGAATTTAATTCTCTTTCAAGGACAGGAAATGTAAAAGGAAATAAAATTTCTTTGCCTAAATACTTAGTTACTAATCCTTCGTCAGTGGTGGTAAAAGGAGTGATGAGGTATAAGAATGCTAAACCAAGGATGACATTTTGTGATAAAGTTTTAACCATAAGGAAACTGGAATTGTAACATACTCCAGAGTTGCAAACTCTGGCATTGATTAATTTATAACTGATATCTTACTTTTGTTTATTAGCACCATATAAGGATTCTGTGGTCTTTTCTAAATACTTCGTAGGAACTAGTCCTTCTTTAATGCAGTTTTGGTCAGCTCCTAAATCAATAAGAGCATTGAACCTAAGATTATAGTCAGAGGAAATTCTAATATCTATATCACAATACCATTTTCGAATTCTAAAAGTTCTATTAATATTGATTATATCAGTAGTATGTTCTATTTCGTTTTTGCAAAGAATATTGGTCAGGGTCTGTTCAGGTCCAGATTTGCTGATACTAGCTGAATCTGAGTCACTAGAACTCTTAAAGCTTGGTTGTTTAGATTTTGGTTTGCTCCTGGCTCTTGTGGAATCTTCTAGACCTTGTTTTAGTTTTTGTGTGAAGATTTTTAAGTCTTTTATTTTGGTAATTTTCTTTTGGTTATCATGGAATTTTCGTAAAACATTTTGGTCAAAATCTGGAACAATGGAAGAAGTAACTGGCTTATTTTCTTCTATTGGCTTAGTGGGTTGGGTAGATGTTTTAGTAATTTTTTGTTGTATTTGTCTAATAAAGTTGGCTTTAAGAATAGGATCTTCAATGCTGTCAATCATTCCAATTATTAAGGAATAATCAGATTGATCTAGAACATTGATCTCCTTACAAGTACAAGCTTGTTTCTCACAAATTTGTGATTCACTATCACTGTCTGTCAAAGATTCTGAATCTAAATCTTCTTGAACTAAGATTTGATTGTCAGATTCAGACTCTATTTCTTTACTACCAGTCTCTATATTTGTTTCATATAAGGTCTGAATAAGTCTTTCTTTGGTTTCTTCACTAATGTCTAGGGTTCGTATTTTATTTCTAAGTTTTCTCAGCTCAGGGCAGTTTTTGGCAAAATGTCCTTCTTTTCCACACTTATAGCAAGCTTTACTATTTTTGTTATGTTTTATAAAATTTCTAAACGGTTTGGATCATTTGTGAGTTCTAACTTGGGTTTTTTGTTTCTTATAGGGTTTTATTTTCTTGTCATGGTGTCTTTTTCTACTATGGTTAGAAAGTTTTTCAAAACCAAATTGCTCACACCAAGTTCTTTTCTAGTAGTAAGCTTTTGCTTCTTAAGCTGACTTTTTAATCTAATGTCTGTACATAATTGCATAGCAACAATATTGATTGTTGTTATGATTTCCCCATAAGTCCAAGTATTGAGATCTATTTGGGACCAGTCTGGGCTAGCCATTTGCTCCCTCATTTTATCTCTAACTTTATCAGCAAATAAAGAAAGTAGTCCAGATATGAACTTCTCCTTCCAATAGGAATTAGCATTATCAGTCCTTTGGAGAACTCTTGTTAGGAAAATATCTTTGTACCACTTAAAATCGCTAAGTTTTTTACATTTAAGATTCTGTAATTTTGAATATTCTTTGTCTTGGAACCTGTTAGGGTTTCGAATGAAATGTAAAATAATGGTATGACATAAAACTTCTATACCATCTGGTTGGGTGGTTCTAGTGGTATAAGATGTGGCAGGTGGCGTAGTTAAGTTTTCAGGAGCATCGGTTGTTGCTCTGAATAATGGGGTAAAAGTGGCTACCTCTTTTGTATGGGTAATAATATCTGCTTTGGCAGTGGGTGACAAGGTATAAGTCCACCATTCCAAGAGCTATCCTTCAAAGCCAGATGCAAGTGAATTAACTGCATCACTATGGGTCATATTCTGTTTTTTAATATAAATATATCCTATAGTATACATTTGCCTAATAACAGTCATAATCTGATATTCAAACAAGCCATCAATATTAAATTGATAACAAGCGTTACCAGTATAAGCTCTATATGGCACAGATTCTTCATATTGGAGATCTGGAGGTGTAGGTCTAGGATAGTAGGGTTTTGTGTCATTGTTTTATTTATTATAAACATGACTATCTATCCTAGAGGTTGTCAATTTCCGAATCATATTGTCTAAGTCTGAAATATCAATGTCAGAATCTGGGGTTGAGGAGATATGGCCATCTAGAGTTCGAATTTTTGGTTTGGGAATCTTGTCTAATCTTTCTTGTAACATTTTGACAAGTTCTAAATCGGTAGTAAAACTATCAAAACATTTTTCTATCCCGGTGGTGTCTGGGAATAGGATTGTTCCTGATTCATATTCAGCAATTTTGGATTTCATTTTATAATCTTTGGGGGAAATATTAGAGGTTGCGATAATAGGTGTTTGAGATTGGTTGTTTTCTATTCTGTCTAGTTGTTCCCCTATGGTTGTGAGGTATTCATTGGAAAAATTGTTTTGTTTTATGACAACACCAATCTGGTGGGAGGAAGCAGCAACCCCATGAGGTAGTTCTTCATCAAACATGATAAAAGGGACACATTGTAGAGTTCTACTAGTGTTTCCTGGTGTTTCATTGTCTATCTCAATAGTGCTTTTTCTGGGTGGGGAATGCATTCTCGTCTCATCTCCTCTACTGGATTTATAAATCTTGAAATTTTGTTGGTCTAAGACAAGACATTGTTCTTCCAAGTTGTGCCTATTGGTATACCATTGGAAAAGTGGTATCTCTGTTTCTAATGTATCAATACATCTCATCCATCTAGAATGAAACTGTTTTCTTTTGTGACTTGAGTAATTTTTCTCATATTTTTCTCTCATAATAATGTTTTCTGGGTAGAAATACTCTTGGGATAGATAGGTTTTGTCGATCTCTTTGGGATTATTGAGAACATCTATAGATCTTATTCTAGGTTCGTGGTCAGGGATTTCTGTGAGAACTTGAGAAGAGGTTGGAGATGATGGTCCTTCATTGTCATAGACATGAATTGGTTGGGCCACTTGTTCTGGTGTTTTATAGACACCAGTTATATGAGTAGGAGGTTCTGTTATTGGTATAACTGGTGGTGAATTTCTAGTTTCTATTATAGGTGGAATGATCGGTCTCCTTCTTCTATGAATAAGGTCTGATTGTGAAGATGATTCACTATGACTTGGTCTATAATCAGGTCTATAATTAGGTATTTGTTCAGCTATTCTAAGTTTGGATCTACTGGATAAAGATCGTCTGGCTGCTTGCAGGTTGCTACTAATATTTACTGGTTCTTTGCTAGATAGGCTTCTTTCTTATGGTCTGAAAGATATTCTTAAGTTTCCATCATGGTCAGTTATACAATCATCTAAATTTCTCATAGGTGGTCTGAATATGGGTCGGTCAACTCTTTCTTTTGTTAAGGTATCAGGAAATTTAATCCTATCCCATGGGATAGGAATTGGGACCATCATGTTAACAGTTTCTAAAGCATTGTAACAAATGGTTTGGCCTGCTAGGATTTTAGGAGGTATGTAACTAGGAATAAGTCCAGATGATAAAACACGATAGTGGACTCTGTAAACAAGTTTATAAGGACTGGATCCTTTTACAAATTTATAGTTGTGAATTTGGACATCTACAACTAAGCATTTTTCTTTATGGTCATCAGATTTAAGGCTTATTTGAAAGTTTGGATAACATTGAAAATAAATGGGTCCATAAGTAAGACTTGACTCTGCTATACCAATTATGGATTCTTTATAATCTGTGATACGTCTGTCATGGAGACATACAAGCATAGAATTGTTCAAACCAACTTTTGATAGAGGTTTGATATCAATTTGGACACTCCCTATATGCATATTATTATAGCCTAGCTTGTAATAATGTTTCATACTACATTTGTTAAAAAGGTTGGTTGAAAAAATATTATCCTCTTGGAATTGAACATCTATTTCTTTGGTGATTTGTCCTAATAAAGTTTTAAAATTTAAAACACCATTTCTCTTATAGATACTATGTTTTGCAACATTGGGAAGTTGCCAAGCACTTAAGTCTTTATCACTCCAATTAGTCTCATAATTAGCTATAGCTTGTCCTATTATACTATCTCCTTTGTCTGGTTCTACATCGGATCTAGAACTACTTGTAGACATGATATATTATATTATTATATATATTATATATATTATATTATTATATATTATATATTATATATGTATTATATGTTATTATATGAAATAATATATATTATATATTTATATTATATATAATATAATATATATATTATAATTTATATATATTATATATATTATATATATTTATATTTATAATAATATTGATTCAGAGACTAATTCTAAAGTTCCAACCAAATAAAAAAAACTCAGTTTTCCTTTCCTTTCTATTCTCATTCTCATTCCCATGACAATTTCAATTACCATTCCACCATGTAACTAAACGTGACCATAGAGTATAGACCAATAACTCAACTATATATGTTTAAAAAAATATAATTTTATTAAAAGTTTCAATAATTATTTTTTAATATATGTTTATCATAGAAATTAGAATTTTGATTAGTTGAATAAGTTTAAATTTATTTAACAAGTTTTTTTTTTTTTTTTTTCTAACAACTCATATAGGTTATATATAAATATTGTTCAATTATTAACACATCAAATCTTGTAGTCAAGTGGTTAAGGCTTACAACTTTTGACTTGAGGTCTCAAGTTCGATTCATAATAATTCATTATTATCAGAAGTGGGTCGCCGGCGACGGTGGTGCCGATGGCCGAAATGGAGGCGGGCGGCGGCGATTGTGTATAAATATAAAAAAAAAAATTAATAATTAAAATAATGTTATTCTTGACAGTTTTTAATTGTCAAGAGCATTCTTGACAGTAGAATCCTTGACGGTTTAAAAACTATCAAGAATTGCATTATTTTGTTGTAGTGAATTCCAAAAAAGTTTAATCTAATCACTTCTACATTCGTGATGAATCAACAAACAATCAACCATACCCAAGTGTTCACAAGAGCGAAACACAAATTTGAGTAGGGTTTAAACCCCTCATTTTGAGCAAAACACACATTTCAGTAAAACATAGTTTAATCTCCTCATTTATCTATCTCCATTTTTTCACAAACAAACGGTTTACAAGAGTAAAATACAAAAGCAAGGGATTAAAATTCCGTGAAACTAACCAGGTTTGAAGCTCAACTTTGAAGATCGATGAGTGAGGGTTATGGTGACGGCATCGACGACCAAGAGTAGCTAATTCGGCGAGAGGACTGGCGGAGTCAACAACCTAAAGCATCGGATTCAACGACCTAAAGCAGTGGATTCGATGACCTACAATGGCGGATCCGGTGAGAGGTGTGGTGATCGGAAGAGGTCATGCAACGACAAGAGGTCCAGCGAATTCGATGAGAGCGGCGACAACAGCGAGGTTTGACAAATTGAACGGTTTTCTGATTTAGTTTTGCTCCTTTCTCTCTCTTTCTTGTGTTTTGCAATTTAACTTATCCCAAAAAATTATAAATAAAAAAAACAAAACAAAACGGTGAAGACCACCCCTTTTTGTTTTCAAATTTCAAATTTAGGGGTATTTCTGTTCAAAAGTGGTGAAAAGTGATAAAAACAATAAAAAATAAATTGGCGGCTAAAAATAATAAACTCATAAATTTTTTGGCTCTTTATGAATTCACCCCAATATATATACAGCGAGTCTCTCATGAGAGATCCTTTATTTTAATTTCGGTAAGGACCATGATGAAAATACGTTGATTTTAATGAATTTTAATCTAAATGTTTTTGTGGATGATGAGTTCAATAAAATTTACATATGAACAAAATTTAAGAATTTTCCGAGCACTATAACTATTTATCCAAATTTTGTTAAATATGAAGAAATCGGAAACTAGGTTATATATAAGACAATACAAGAAAAATAGTTCTAGTATTCGAAAATTTCTAAAATTTTGTCCATATGTAGATTTCAATGAACTTTGTAAGTTCTTCAAGTTTGATTGACTTATTTCGGTGACAAACCACAAATTGGGGCTTGAAATGTAAGGGTAGCTTAAGTGTTGATGATCAAGCTCAAAGGTCCTCTCAAGACCTCAAGTTGATAAGCACTCCAAAGGTATATCTCTTGTGCTTCGTTTTCATTGAAGAGACTTAGTTGCACACACACACCTATCATTATTGCATATATATTCATTGCTCTTGTGTGCATTCTCTTCACATTCCACACTTGCACTTCTTTATTATATTTTTATGTGTGGATTTGTCCATAAATGAGTTCCGAGTGATTCAGAGACTTGTCTATTTGTTTCGGATGATTTTTGAGACATTTGGGACATTCCTTGTTTTTATCGAAAATCGAAATCGAAATCGAATTCTGAGCTTCAAGCGGAAACTTATATAATTTTCCATGTTTATGATTGAGTCCAGTCTATATTTCAAAAATGGAATCGAATTCCTAGTTCCAATGTCAAAATTGGATTGAAGAACGCATGGAACGGAAGTCGACTTGGCATGGCATGAAAGCCACACCAAGAGAATGACTGCCGCGAAGCTCATGCCTATCATCTCTTTCAGTCACGTGAAGCTCACGTTGATTTCATTCTTTTTTATTTCAAGGACATTTTATTTTGTATTTTACTTCCACAAGCAACCTCTTGTTGTGTTGCACACATGCATTTGATTTGTTAAATAATTGGACCTCTTGTTAGCCTCTCACATGAGCTCACCTCACTGGATTACTCTGAATTGATTTGTTTTCTCTCAAATGTCAAAACGGTGCAGTTTTCTCTTTACCTAATATATATTGATTCTCTTCTCTTCACTTCGCCACACAAGAGAGAAAGTAATATATACTTTAAAGAAATAAAATATTTTAAAGAGAAATCCTCAAGAACTTTTCTTTCACTCTCCAAACCCATTTCCATATGCATAAATCATAATCCAATCATCATCTAGGATCATCTAGTATGTGTGCTCATAAGCTGATAATAAACGCCCATGTGTGGAACCCCAGGAACTGCTACTGAACATCTAGCTCTGTCTTCAGATCTTTCTTTCCCATCTCCAAGTCCTTATTCCGCTCCTAGCTAACGAGTGGTTTGCCAAGCTTGCCTCTAATGGCAACCAAACAACATTTCCCTAGCAACTCTATTTTCTTTGTTGTTTCCGCTTCCGCCTACGAGGTTGCTTGCGACGGTTGCTTTGCTTGCAATAAATACCCGCGAATGGTGAATATCTAGCTGCTTGACCCCACCCAATGGAAAAAGAAGTGGAAGTGGACCTCTCACTCACATGTGTATACGTGGGTAAGATTTAGCTATGAATCCTGTCTACTCACCATGGTAGAGAACCAAGCATTTGATATCCCACCTGGCACGGGAACTAGGGTAGTCAAAGGAGGACGGTCTCATTCCGCCTTCTCTTGTCACTAATAGATCGAATCAAAATGATGGATAGGTCGCCTCTACACCCACTGCTTGTTCGGATGCTTCTCCCACAGGAAAGGAGGAATGAACTGAGACTCGACTTGGAGTGGACCCATTCGGTGGGTCCAGGCAGCTACTTGGTTCCTTTAATGGTTTCAATGGATGATTTTGTAAGCACCTTTTCTTTCCTCTTTTTATACACAGTATTGGAGCTTCCCCATTAGAGATCGTACCCGACTCAAGGCTTTAAAGAAGAAAGCCCAGGCTCAAGCGCCTAACATCAAGCTGATGAGGCCTACATGATCCTCCCTCCTAATCTTAAAGTCCATCATCTCCCGTTAACCCACGAATGGCCAATCTCATTTCACAAATGGGCCATTTATCCATTCAAATGGCCCAGATGGTCCAAATGACCCAGTCCATGGCCCAAACAATGACTCAATCAATGGCCCAGACTATAACCCAGGCAGTGGCCCAGTGCTAGCCCCTTGGTCAAAGGGTCTGCTATCATCATGCTGGTGCTAATGTGATCTATCGACACTAAATGATCTTCCACAATTTCCTTCAAAACATAGTACTTTACGTCTATATGCTTCAACCTGCTAGATGACTTGTTGTTGTTGGAGAAGGCAAGGGCTGCTGAGTTATCACAGTAGATTTGAAGATCTAGAGATAGTACCCATCACCTGAAGTCCTGTGATGAAGTTCCTCAGCCAAATAGCCTAGCATGTGGCCTCGTAGCAAGCAATATACTCAGCATGTGTAAAGGAAGAAGCTGTGACCCTTTCTCACTCTTCCACGAAATGGCACCGCTGGCAAGCAGGAAGACTTATCCTGATGTCGATTTCCTGGTGTCCGGGCACCCAGCGTAATCAAAGTTTGAATATCCAACGATCTCCAGTATATCGGATCGCCGTTATGTGATCATTTAGTCTCTG
Organism: Acer campestre; assembly: GCA_954870605.1. NCBI lineage: Eukaryota > Viridiplantae > Streptophyta > Magnoliopsida > Sapindales > Sapindaceae > Acer > Acer campestre. The sequence continues at coordinate 27,449,931 of OX940811.1, read as the reverse complement.
GTCCCCTGAAGATACCTCATTACTTTGAAGGCAAGCTCCATGCCTTTGGTATCTACCTAGTAAACCCACAACATAGGCAATGTCCGGCCGTGTACACGTCTGGGCGTACATCAAGCTTCCAACAGCAGAAGCATATGGAATGCCCTTAATCTAATCCTTCTATATATCGCTCATCAGGCACTGCGAAGCACTGAGCCTGTCTCCATCTTCCTTCTTCTGCTACTGGGTTTGCTGTGCTGTATACCATACCTCTCTAATACTTTTTTTATTTAGGCCTTCTGAGATAGTTCGAGGATACCTCTAGAGATGTCTTTGTGAATCTCAATGCCAATAACATATGAGGCTCACCCATATCCTTCATCTCAAAGTTCCTTATGAGGAATGCCTTTGTATCGTGCAACAGCCCTAGATCACTGCTAGCAAGCAGTATGTCGTCAAAATATAAGACTAGAAAGAGAAACTTGCTCCCACTGACCTGTAGGTATATACACTGATCAACATCCTTAAACCCACAGGTCATTCTCACCTCATGGAATTTGAGGTACCACTGACGGGAAGACTCGTCCGTATATCGACTTCCTTAACCTACACACTAAATGCTCGCTGCCCTCCTGCGAGAAGCCAAAAGGTTGGTCCATGTACACTTCCTCTTATAGCTCCCTATTGAGGAAAGCTGTCTTCACATCCATCTAGTGAAGCTCTAAGTAAAAAAGAGCCACCAAAGCCATGATTATCCTGAGTGAGTCCTTCTTATAAACCGGATAAAAGGTCCTCAGCCCTTCCATTTCCTTAAGAAGGAGCATGCCAAACTTGTTAGGATTATGCTCAATAGCAAGAGTGTAATAGTGTAATTAACAATCTTATTCATATTAATAAAGTGATTTCTGGTTTAAACAAATCTTATAGCATTTATAGTTTAATAATTGTTAAAGTAAATAATCATAAGGTCTAAAGGCTATGAGAAAAGAAGAATTGTTCATACATCTGGATATGTATGTGGTAGACACAATTCTTTAGTTAGTCTTGAATATCGTTCACAACTTAAGTTAAAGGTTGGGCACCTTTATCTTGTTAAAGTTGTAGAATTCTTTTGCTAGCATTTGAGTGGGATCAAATGAGATATGATGAGTCTAAAATCATCGGAGTGTCTTCGAGCAAAAGGATCTAGTGCACTGGGTGCATTGAACAGGATCACAATGAAATACTTTATCTATAACCGTCAGTAGATAAAAGTAATTTCATTATCAGGACAATCGGAGAGTCTATCTTAATCCTGAGATAAATGATGGACTTATGGTTGCAGGTGATATCATTTGAGCTATCAATGAGTACGATTATATCGCATAGTCTATCCTCGATAGTTTGGTGATATTCATTTGTTAATCGATAGAGGACTTCATTTATAGATATGGACATCGTGGCTCCATTTATTAAATGAGAGTATAATATCATCATATGGATGTTTTGAGGTAATTGGATATTAAATCTCAACGTTGAGTTTTCAATAGTGTCTATTGAAAACATGGCTTCTGGACAAGTCAAAATATCCAAGTTCAAAATGTGGTCATATGAGTAAATATGGTAACTTGGAGAGTTATAGGCGGTCTATGAACTCTTGGCGATTACTGATATTAATCACGAGGATACACTATCTCCAATATGATTGTCTAGGGTATGAATGAGGAAGCATCTTCCTTTTCTGTCTTTATTTAAGAGTTCAATTTTAGCTCTTTAGTGGAATGAGCTAAAATTAATGGATCGGACCTAAGTGAATCATTAGTTGATTGTGATTAGATTATGTCGATTGGAGCTTAAATTTAGATAGCCCGCCAAGATCCCCAATCCACACGGACTTGCATGGGTCACTTGATATATTCTACCGGACCAATTTAGGGTCCATCTAGAATTGCAATTTAATATATTAAGAATATAATTTGCACATTATTTATGTAATGGGCTGCACAATTATATTTATATATTAATGGATGACATGTGGGCTTGTTTCTTTTAGTAAGATTGGGTCTAGTTCACATGTGGGCTTTTTAATTAAAGTCCTATGGATTAAATGAAATAGGAAAAATAATATTTGGCCCATTACTAATATGGGGCGGCAAGGTTAAATAATAACCTAAAATATTATTTTGTTTTCATTATTTAATTAAATAAGAATTAATTAATTCATTAATTAATTATTTAATTAAGATACAAATCTTTTCTCATTAGGAAATATATTTCCTAAAGGTATACTATTGGTAGTAGTATAATTAAATAGAAAGACTTGTTTGACAAGGAAATAAATAATTAGTTTTATTTATTCAAACAGGAAGTCTTTTTATTTTAGTCAAATATGAGAATAAAAGATTTATGAGTTTGATTAGGTTTGGGAAATCTTTTCTAAATAGGAATTAGGGTGCAATTCAAACTAGTTAACTTGTTTTGGAAATTGCGGCAACCCTAATGCATCAAGGAAGAGAATTCGGCCAACCCTAAAGCTAAAAAAGAAAGGAGAAAAATTTGGGCCATATATATATGCACATATATTATTTTCGGCCAGCCCTAAGGCTTAGTGCAGAAAATTATTTTTCTTCTTCTTCTTAACTCATAGATAGAGATTTTATTCAACTAAAAACAAAAGAAAAAGGAACATAGATTATTCTTTGATGGTGTACTACTTGCTTGATCATTGATAAGCTTGTGTATACAACATCGATTAAGGTTCACGCGAGTTTCGATCATTAGATTGAGAACTCAAAAGTGACCGGAATAATCTTAGATTTCTTTTGATTGTTTTTGTGACTAACGATCAAGAAAGAAAAGTTTGTTTAATCCCATCACAGGTTTGCAATTCAAAGAGAAGGGAGACCACGCTCCTAGGTGATCCACGTTCGTGCTAGGATTGAAGATCTTGCGGATTACCATTGACGCAAGTCAATCGGATCACGTGACAAGAGGTATTAAATTTTATTACTTTGTTATATATATTTAATTAATCAAAAGGGTTTAAGGTTCATAATTGGAAAAATTTTAAAAGCTACCCAACACTATTTTTTTAGTCTCGCTTCCGCTGCGGGTACTACGGTATTTTTCCCTACAATTGGTATCAGAGCCTAGGTTGAACCCTTTTAATTAATTAACGTATATATACGTGGATCGATTTCTTTTTATTGTGATTATGCATGTTTTAGAAAGAGATGGCACTCTAGGTATTCGCATATATTATTACATGTGATGTATGGATTAATATATGTTTTTATGTGGATTGTTATTGCTCGATTTTGGCTCTAGATTTTCAATGTATTTTTTGTTTTGGAATTGTAACAAGAAGGGTGGTCTATCATCGCCATAATTCCTTCTTGGTAGTTGCTAGTATTTTTTTTATGTATTAAATAAGCTGCAGTTTTTTTTTTATTGTATTAAAAAATTTTCTGCAGTATTTTTTCTGCAGTATTTTTTTTTGTGTGCAGTATTTTACTGCTGTGATTAAAAAAAAAAAAAAAAAATTTCTGCAGTATTTTATTTTGTTTAAATTAAATTGTAACACGTCCTATATCGAAGAATTGAAGATGTGAAGCAAACCGGAACCGAGAACGAGCACCGTGCGCACCCTAGGAGTGGATTGGGCCGCACAATGCAAGCCCAAAGCTTGGTGGGCTGCGCATGGCAGCCATGCAAAGCCTTATGGGCTGCGCATGGCAGCCCCTTTGAGAGGTGGTGGGCCGTGAAGTCCCGAGGAGGGAGGCCGGAGGATGGGCTTATGGTGATGGGCCACTCGAAGATCTTGTATTCCTATATCAAATGTAATTTACTTGTTTTTCTAGGATGGGCCAAAATTGTTGCTATTTAATTTATGCTTAAATATTACAATATTTGTTGTTGTATGATAACATGACATATAGAATAGGAGTGCCACTCATATATCTCTTTTGGTATGAACATGCATTGAATGATTTAGGTATCTAAATTGACATCTAGATAACTTGGTAAATCATTCTATGGGATTTAATCACACGCCTTAAATAATTGAGTGGGAGAAGGTGTTTTTGTAACACCTATGGCTTCCAAGATTAGTTGAGCTTAATTATTTTATGGTAATTCCCCAAAGGGACATCCATAAATGGAATTAAGCAATATACTTCCTTACAAGGATAGACTAGACAATGGACTCAACGAGATCTACTCCCAAAGGAGGGATTTTCGTTAGAGAAAATTGAGGGTCGATATCTTGGTGACACACTCAATGTAATTTTATTGATATCCTCCAAAGAGTTCTTGTCAGTAAAATTGCAAGGCTAAAATTGAAAACGCTGGTTGTTATGTTAACAATTAGGTGGGACCTAGTCTAACTAGTAAATGGTGCGAACTCCCAAAGGAGGCGTAACATTTATGGGTGTTAGATCACCGTTGAATTTTATGATTGAGTTATTCATTTAATTCAAGATAAATATTTAAAAGTGCTTTTTAATGATTATTTACTTATATATGTTTTGTTTTCATTCAGAAATCATGACCCCATCACTTATGAACATCCTGAAAGATAACACCTTAACTGGAGATAACTATGTAACATGGAAAAGGAAAATTGGGTTGTTGCTGCAAAGTGAAAAACATAAGTTTGTTCTAACCACTCCTAAACCACCTGCTCCTACAATTGAATCAAGCATTGTGCAAAGAGATGAGTATGAGCAGTGGAAGACTTCAGATGATATGGCCAAATGTTATATTATGGCCACTATCTCCGACGTGTTGCAACAGCAGCATGAAGGAATGGAGTCTGCTGCTGATATAATGATGTCTCTAGAGGAGATGTTTGCTATGAAGTCCAGGACGACTAAGAGAGAGGCAGTGACTGCTTTTATGAATCTTAGGATGAAACCTGGACAGGCTGTGAAAGATCACATGATGAAAGTCATAGCACATCTCAACATTGCTGAACTGCATGGCGCTGAGATAGATGGTGAGACAAAGATTGATATGGTTGTCAATTCATTGTCAGATTCCTTTGATCAGTTCAAATTGGACTACACTTTGAACAAAAAGGAATACACCTTACAGAGCCTGATGCAAGATGTTCAAAGTGCTGAAAAGATCCTTGTGAAAGGCAAAGGTCAAGAGATTCATGTGGTTGGTAAAGTTGCTACTGTTAAGGCCCGTCAAAAGGTCAAGAAACAACAGAAGAAAAAGCAACTTGGGGCCTGCCAAGAAGGACACCAAGAAAGTAACCAAGATCAAAGGGAAATGCTTCCTTTGTGGTGAAAAGGGACATTGGAAGAGAAATTGCCCAAAGTCCCAGAACAAGAAGGAAGAAGGTAATTTGAATTATCTTGAAACATGTTTTTTGGCTGATTCTACAGATTCTTGGATCATAGACTCAGGAGCCACTAATCATGTTTGTTATTCCTTGCAGGGGTCCAAGAAAGGAGAAGGCTGAATAAGAATGAGATCAATTTGCGCTTGGGCAACGGAACGTTAGTGTCTGCAAGTGCAGTGGGAGATATTAGAGTTTGTTTGGATTCTAGAAGGCATTTAGATTTAATAGACGTTTATTATGTACCTCAATTCAAGAGGAATTTAATTTCAGTTTCTTGTTTGAATAAATTTGGATATTCGGTTACTTTTAATAAAGTTTTTATTATTAGTAAGAATGACAAAGTTATTTGCAAAGGTACATTGGAAAACGGTCTATACTTCTTGCATAGAAATATCTCTCACTCGTTAGACACAGAAATAACGGAACCTGATCATAAAAGAGTTAAATTATCAAAAGATGAAACCTACCTTTGGCATTTACGCTTAGGTCATATTAACCTTAATAGGATTAAAAGATTGGTAAGTGACGGACCTTTGAGTGGCTTAAAGGTTGATGATCTACCAACTTGTGAATCTTGTTTGGAAGGTAAAATGACCAAAAGGACGTCCTCTGCCAAAGGTGCCAGAGCCACTGAATGTTTAGGATTGATACACACTGATGTATGTGGACCTATGAGCATTCAAGCTAGAGGTGGATATGAGTACTTCATCACTTTCACAGATGATTACTCAAGATTTGGATATGTGTATCTCATGCGACATAAGTCGGATGCTTTTGACATGTTCAAATCATTTAAAGCTGAAGTGGAAAATCAGCTTGAGAAACACATAAAAATCTTGAGATCTGATCGTGGTGGAGAATATCTATCTGGGGAGTTTCAGCAATATCTTATTGAAAATGGGATAGTTTCTCAGTTTTCTGCACCTGGTACACCTCAACAAAATGGGGTAGCAGAAAGGAGAAATAGAACTCTTTTGGATATGGTTAGGTCTATGTTGAGTTATTCAACACTTCCTATTTCTTTCTGTGGAAATACTTTACAAACTGCAATATACATTCTAAACCGAGTACCATCTAAGTCTGTTCCTAAAACACCGCATGAGTTGTGGACTGGGCGCAAGCCTAGTTTACAACACTTAAGGATATTTGGATGTCCTGCGCACGTGTTAAAAGGAAAGACAGAAAAGATGGAGTCCCGTTCAGAAACATGTATATTTGTAGGGTATCCGAAAGAAACTAAAGGATATTATTTTTATAGTCCTTCAGATCTTAAAGTATTTGTTTCGACAAATGCTAAATTTCTGGATAAAGACTATATGAATGATTTTGTGCCTAAAAGTAGAATTGTCCTGAATGAGATGTCAGGAGATACAATTCCACGAGAGGTTACACAACCTAACCCAATTGTAAGTTCCGATCCAACACAAGATCAACAACCTACCATTCCTCGTCGTAGTGGGAGGGTTAGAACACAACCCGAAAGATACATCGGTCTGGGAGAATCTGTAGAGAATCTCCCGGACGACGATGATCCCTATACATACAAGGAAGCTATGGAGGATGTTGATAGTCGCCATTGGCAAAAGGCAATGCAATCCGAGATTGAATCTATGTTCAATAACAAAGTCTGGTCCCTTGTAGACTTGCCTAAAGGGATAAAACCCATTGGGTGCAAGTGGGTATACAAGAGGAAAAGAGGTATGGATGGAAAGGTGGAAACCTTTAAAGCTAGATTGGTAGCTAAAGGGTATACACAGAAAGAATGTATCGATTACGAGGAAACCTTCTCTCCTGTGGCCATGCTTAAATCCATTAGGATACTCTTATCCATTGCAGCATCTTTAGATCTAGAGATTTGGCAAATGGATGTCAAGACAGCTTTCCTTAATGGAAGTCTTGACGAAAGCATCTACATGATGCAACCAAAGGGATACATTGAAAAGGGCCAAATGGACAAGGTATGCAAGTTGCAGAAATCCATATATGGATTAAAGCAAGCATCCAGATCCTGGAACATAAGGTTCGATCAAGCTGTCAAAGGTTTTGGATTTATTCAGAATCTTGACGAACCTTGTGTATACAAGAGGATTAAGGGCGACAAGTTGGTTTTCCTGATTCTTTATGTTGATGATATACTACTCATCGGAAACGATGTAGGTGTATTGACATCAGTAAAAGAATGGTTAGCAAAACAATTTGATATGAAGGACTTAGGAGAATCAAGTTTTATTCTAGGTATCCAAGTTATAAGGGATAGAAAGAATAGAACGATTGCATTATCCCAAGCTTCATACATAGACAAAATCTTGTCTAGGTTTTCCATGCAGGATTCCAAGAAAGGTATGTTACCTTTCAGACATGGAATCAAGCTTTCTAAGGAACAAGTTCCTAAGAATGAGCATGAAGAGCAGTTCATGAGTAGAGTTCCATATGCCTCGGCAGTTGGAAGTCTCATGTATGCAATGCTCTGCACTAGACCAGATATTTGTTTTGCTGTTGGCATAGTTAGCAGGTTTCAATCGAAACTTGGTCCTGATCACTGGACGGCAGTCAAGCATATTTTCAAGTATCTCAAGAGAACGAGAGATAATATGCTTGTATACTCTGGAGGGGATTTGATTCCCGTTGGGTATACAGATTCTGATTTTCAATCAGATTCTGACTCCAGAAAATCCACATCAGGGGCTGTGTTTACTATTGGAGGAGGAGCAGTTATATGGAGGAGTATCAAGCAATCTTGTATTGCTGATTCCACCATGGAAGCTGAGTATGTTGCTGCATGCGAGGCTGCCAAAGAGGCTGTTTGGCTCCGCCAATTCTTGATTGACTTGGAAGTAGTTCCTAGTGCGAATAAGCAGATCACTATCTACTGTGACAACAGTGGAGCAGTGGCTAATTCGAAAGAACCAAGAAGTCACAAGAGGGGTAAACACATAGAAAGGAAATATCATCTTTTAAGGGAGATTGTTCAAAGAGGTGACGTGACGATTACCAAAATCGCGTCAGCGGAAAATCTAGCAGATCCCTTCACAAAGGCTCTACCTCAGAAGAGTTTCGATGGGCACCTAGAGAATATGGGCTTGAGAGATATGACACATTTGCTATAGCGCAAGTGGGAGATTGTTAGGATTATGCTCAATAGCAAGAGTGTAATAGTGTAATTAACAATCTTATTCATATTAATAAAGTGATTTCTGGTTTAAACAAATCTTATAGCATTTATAGTTTAATAATTGTTAAAGTAAATAATCATAAGGTCTAAAGGCTATGAGAAAAGAAGAATTGTTCATACATCTGGATATGTATGTGGTAGACACAATTCTTTAGTTAGTCTTGAATATCGTTCACAACTTAAGTTAAAGGTTGGGCACCTTTATCTTGTTAAAGTTGTAGAATTCTTTTGCTAGCATTTGAGTGGGATCAAATGAGATATGATGAGTCTAAAATCATCGGAGTGTCTTCGAGCAAAAGGATCTAGTGCACTGGGTGCATTGAACAGGATCACAATGAAATACTTTATCTATAACCGTCAGTAGATAAAAGTAATTTCATTATCAGGACAATCGGAGAGTCTATCTTAATCCTGAGATAAATGATGGACTTATGGTTGCAGGTGATATCATTTGAGCTATCAATGAGTACGATTATATCGCATAGTATATCCTCGATAGTTTGGTGATATTCATTTGTTAATCGATAGAGGACTTCATTTATAGATGTGGACATCGTGGCTCCATTTATTAAATGAGAGTATAATATCATCATATGGATGTTTTGAGGTAATTGGATATTAAATCTCAACGTTGAGTTTTCAATAGTGTCTATTGAAAACATGGCTTCTGGACAAGTCAAAATATCCAAGTTCAAAATGTGGTCATATGAGTAAATATGGTAACTTGGAGAGTTATAGGCGGTCTATGAACTCTTGGCGATTACTGATATTAATCACGAGGATACACTATCTCCAATATGATTGTCTAGGGTATGAATGAGGAAGCATCTTCCTTTTCTGTCTTTATTTAAGAGTTCAATTTTAGCTCTTTAGTGGAATGAGCTAAAATTAATGGATCGGACCTAAGTGAATCATTAGTTGATTGTGATTAGGTTATGTCGATTGGAGCTTAAATTTAGATAGCCCGCCAAGATCCCCAATCCACACGGACTTGCATGGATCACTTGATATATTCTACCGGACCAATTTAGGGTCCATCTAGAATTGCAATTTAATATATTAAGAATATAATTTGCACATTATTTATGTAATGGGCTGCACAATTATATTTATATATTAATGGATGACATGTGAGCTTGTTTCTTTTAGTAAGATTGGGTCTAGTTCACATGTGGGCTTTTTAATTAAAGTCCTATGGATTAAATGAAATAGGAAAAATAATATTTGGCCCATTACTAATATGGGGTGGCAAGGTTAAATAATAACCTAAAATTTTATTTTGTTTTCATTATTTAATTAAATAAGAATTAATTAATTCATTAATTAATTATTTAATTAAGATACAAATCTTTTCTCATTAGGAAATATATTTCCTAAAGGTATACTATTGGTAGTAGTATAATTAAATAGAAAGACTTGTTTGACAAGGAAATAAATAATTAGTTTTATTTATTCAAACAGGAAGTCTTTTTATTTTAGTCAAATATGAGAATAAAAGATTTATGAGTTTGATTAGGTTTGAGAAATCTTTTCTAAATAGGAATTAGGGTGCAATTCAAACTAGTTAACTTGTTTTGGAAATTGCGGCAACCCTAATGCATCAAGGAAGAGAATTCGGCCAACCCTAAAGCTAAAAAAGAAAGGAGAAAAATTTGGGCCATATATATATGCACATATATTATTTTCGGCCAGCCCTAAGGCTTAGTGCAGAAAATTATTTTTCTTCTTCTTCTTAACTCATAGATAGAGATTTTATTCAACTAAAAACAAAAGAAAAAGGAACATAGATTATTCTTTGATGGTGTACTACTTGCTTGATCATTGATAAGCTTGTGTATACAACATCGATTAAGGTTCACGCGAGTTTCGATCATTAGATTGAGAACTCAAAAGTGACCGGAATAATCTTAGATTTCTTTTGATTGTTTTTGTGACTAACGATCAAGAAAGAAAAGTTTGTTTAATCCCATCACAGGTTTGCAATTCAAAGAGAAGGGAGACCACGCTCCTAGGTGATCCACGTTCGTGCTAGGATTGAAGATCTTGCGGATTACCATCGACGCAAGTCAATCGGATCACGCGACAAGAGGTATTAAATTTTATTACTTTGTTATATATATTTAATTAATCAAAAGGGTTTAAGGTTCATAATTGGAAAAATTTTAAAAGCTACCCAACACTATTTTTTTAGTCTCGCTTCCGCTGCGGGTACTACGGTATTTTTCCCTACAAAACTTATAGCACGTCAACACTCCTCTCTCCGGGAATGTTAACCAGAACTCGATTGGCAATGAATATATACCCGAAGGGGCATGCATTAAAAGGTAATGACGTTGTAGACTCCATTATAGGTCATTCGGAAAGGCTCCATATAGTTCTATTTTAGGGTATAACGTTGCCCTCTATTGACCGAAAAAATGAGTTCCAGAGGCATCTTCCATCCATATCGATTTTGGTTTTTCTGCATCATATTTGGATCTGCCTCTTCTTCGATCCAGAATTCCTAGCAAATCCTTTGAAACAAATTATGGTGTGTTCAATATTAATCTAGAGTGGGGGGGGTGAATAGATTTTATCCGATTTTACCCAATTTTCGTTATTAGGCAGGATTACGAAAATACCCCTAATAGTCAACACAAATATAGCAAGTGTAATTTAGTGCGAAAATATTAAATGACACTTGATATTTACGTGGAAACCCTCACGAGAAAGACCACGGGCTATTAAGTGAGCCACACTCGAACCTCGAATCCACTAAATGTGAGAAAGATTACAACCTAATCCTAGAAGTAATCACACACCTACCTAATCCCGGTATGAGTGAACCTAGTCCAATTGCTTGTGGTTTACGCAACCTAATCCCGAAAGCTACACAAGTCTTACTTCTCAGAGAAGAGATAACAAGCCTATGTGAATATATGAATACTCAAAATGCAATAAGAGCAAGGCAACCCTATATGCTTATCTAGGATGATGATGTATGAATGAAATCAATCATAGATATCAAAAGCTAAATGACATATCATAAAGCTTAGCTAATCAAGATTAAGCAAAACCTAGATAGCTATCACAATACAACACTCAATCATATTCATCACAAACAATCTTTATCTTGTATTTAGCATGTGAACATAAAGCATACAAGTAAGTAAAGAGATTTCTTGATACGAAAGAAACTAAAATTAGATGAAGTTAGTCAAAATCTTACCAAGCAAGTTGTGATGATGCAAAGCTATGCATGAATGATCCTAGACGAACTTAATGAATCAAATGAAAAGCTTTGAGTGTTTAAAGGTGAGTTCTTGATGATTTTTCTCTCAGGTGTTTCCCTTTTTGCTTTAGGGTTCTAAGGAGTCAAAGAACTAACACAGAGAAATGAGAAAGCATGATATTTATAGGCATCAAGAACAGGGCATGTGAAAAGACAAGTTTGCCCTTGAAAACACACGATCGGCGGTTTCATTCGGCGGCCAGGCCGCTGATCACGACCGCCAAATTGGTCCTGAGAGAAACAGGGAAGCAACGGCGGTTTCATTCGATGGTTTCTAAACTGCCGATCTAACCGTAGAATAAACCCGAGAGATTGAAATCAATCAAGTATGAATGGCGGTTTCAAATCGACGGTCGGGGCCGTCGATCTAACCGCAGGATCAGACCAGAGACCTCTGGTCCAAAACAGCGGTTTCATTCGACGGTCTGGGCCGCCGATATAACCGTCGATTCACCAAAAGTGGTGAATCCAAGGAGAAGCCAGGGCATTCTCAGAGAGCGATCTTCGTGCAACACCAAGCACACTTATGTGCAAGCGCGGACGTTTTCGAACATCTAGGAAAACGAATTACAAGACACAAACACACAACAAGATACAATTCATAAAAGTGTATGTGTGAAAGTGACATGTGAAGAGAATGCACACATATTAAATTATGCTAGGTGAGTGTGTGCTACTAAATCTCTTCAATGAAAAACTAAGCACAAGAGATATACCTTTAGTGTGCTTGTCACCTTGAGGTCTTGAGGGCATTAAGCTTGATCTTTAAACACCTAAAACTACCCTTACAAGTCAAACCCCAACTTGTGGTTTGTCTACAAAATAAGCCAATCAATATGAGAATCCTTACAATCTCCCCATTTGGCTATTTCATGACAAAACCACCTCTCACATTGATCCTCACAACAAAATATAAACTACGGGATTTCAAAGATAATCTACATTACAAAGAGATATAAATAAATAAAATAAATAAACATCTTCAAGCCTTCAATCTCTTGTAGAATTATCAACCCTTCAAAACAAAAAAAATTACACTTTCCAAAGCAAGTGTATGTGAAATGATCAAGTGAAAATAACCAAGCATTTGCATTTAATTAATTTAAGCCCAATGCAATGCATGTAAATGCAATGCTCCTCCTCAAAGGGTTACTCCCCCTCAATCCATAAACTCCCCAATATGCACATTTGCTACTACAATAAGCTACTCCCCTTACCACATCCTACTCCCCCTTTTTGTCATGATATAGGCAAAGGAGTAGTCCCCAACCGGCTCACTCATAGCAAAGAGGGATATTAGCATACAAGATAATGCATAAGCAAATAAGCCACTTTATGCACTCAATTAATTGAAGAGAATCAAGGAGATTTATTTTATTGAAAATGTGTGAAATAAAAATGCTTTGCAAACAAGACATGTTGCATTCAAGTCCAAAATACAATGGTATTTGGCAAAGCAAATGACAAAGGTTTCCAATAAAATTTAAACCAATTTTACCATTTGTCATGAGAGATGCAAGGATATAGAGATTTCATTGATTTCAATTTTAATAGAAACTATATCCAACTTTATAAGCGAAACATGGCATGAGTGACTTTGCACCCTATTTGATTTTTCTGGGTATGAAACCCGTATGATAGTAGCCATGTTCAACAAATAAAGAAAGAGAGAGATTTTGATAAACATTTAAGTCTCATTTTCTTTTCACACATTGTTTTGCATTTTAAGAAATTGCAATCATCAATTCATGCTTTTTCAATTTAGCATGCTATTTGAATTTCATGCTTTTCATATGTCATTAGCATGTCAATTAAGAATCATCATGTCATGGAAATAACTATAGGTCATTCAAATCATACTTCCTATGTAAATTTCCTAGTCCAAAAAAGCATGTTTGAACATAAATATGACATGGATTGAAAACAAAGCAAGGTTCACACTTATTGAGATAAAAGTATATACGCATATGTCCAACCAAGCTTACTTCAAGCAATTAAAAGTGAAGCACAAGATCTTTCAAATATTTTGCATGCATCAAGTATACAAAAAGCTCTCTTTGCTTGAGTTCCCCTTATGGGGTCAATAACAAAAACTCATCACTCCACAAGACATATCCCAATAGATCTACTAAGAGTTTTAAATCGAGTAACATCTAAGGGTTTAGTAAATAAGTCCGCTAGTTGATCATTAGTACCTACATGCTCAAGTACTATGCATTTATTTTTAACTAGTTCTCTAATGAAATGATGGCGGATGTCAATATGCTTAGTTCTAGAGTGTTGTACTGGATTCTTGGAAATATTAATAGCACTCATGTTATCACAAAAGAGAGTGAGTGTAACTTGGTTGAATCCATAGTCTACTAGCATTTGCTTCATCCATAGGAGTTGTGTACATCCACCCCCCGAGGCTATGTATTCGGCCTTCGCCGTGGACAAGGAAATCAAGTTTTGCTTCTTGTAAAACCAAGACACCAAATTATTGCCTAGAAAGAAGCAACCACCCGATGTGCTCTTTCTATCATCGTAATTTCCCGCCCAATCCGCATCACTAAAGCCTACAAGACTAGCATTAGTATCAAACGAGTACCAAATCCCATAGTTGGAAGTCCCATTCACATATCGAATGATTCTCTTAATTGAAGAGAGATGGGACTCCTTGGGATCGGATTGGTACCTAGCACACACATCCACACTAAAGGATATATCGGGCCTACTTGCAGTCAAATAAAGCAAGCTTCCTATCATGCCCCTATATAGTGTTTGTTCCACACTTTTACCACTAGCATCCTTGCTAAGTTTCAAAGTGGTAATCATGGGTGTATCACAATGTTTGGCCTTTTCAAGACCAAACTTCTTCACAAGGTTTTTGGCATATTTGGCTTGAGATATAAAGCTCCCATCATTTAATTGCCTAATTTACAAACCTAGGAAGTAACTAAGCTCACCAACAAGACTCATCTCAAATTCATGAGACATAACATCAACAAATTGTTGAACCTTGGTGTTGTTGGTGGAACCAAACACTATATCATCAACATATATTTGAGCTATAAAAAGCTCATCATTCTCTCTTGATGAATAGTGTCTTGTCAACACTACCTCTTGTGTAGTCATTGTTGACAAGGAATTGAGTGAGCCGCTCATACCAAGCCCTCGGTGCTTGTTTCAACCCATAAAGAGCCTTCTTGAGGCGATAGACATGGTTGGGGTGGTATGCATCCACAAACCCCTTGAGTTGCTCAACAAACACTTCCTCTTGCAAGAAGCTATTTAGGAAGGCACTTTTAACATCCATTTGGTGCAATTTGAACTTGTGCACACAAGAGATGGACAAGAGAAGCCTAATGGATTCTAGGCGGGCAACGGGAGCAAATGTCTCCTCAAAGTTGATACCCTTAATTTGAGAGTACCCTTGTGCAACAAGTCTTGCTTTGTTACGCACTATGTTGCCATCCTCATCAGATTTGTTCCTATATATCCATTTTGTGCCTATGACATTAGTAGTCTTAGGCTTAGGAACTAGAGTCCAAACCTCATTCCTTTCGAATTGGTTTAGCTCTTTTTGCATGGCAAGAACCCAAAACTCATCATTTAGAGCTTCATTAATCTTTTTGGGTTCTATTTGAGAGGTGTAGCAAGTAAAGCTAATAAGATTAGCTATTTGCCTTCTAGTCCTAACACCTTCATTCACATCTCTAATAACATCATCCTTGTTATGGAGTCTTCTAACCCATGAAGTGGGTTCATTAGAGTCCAAGAGAGGAACTCTATCAAGAGGTTGAGTGACCTCTTTATCCAGGTTAGATGTCTCAACATTAGGAGTCACCACAACCTTCTCCAAAGGAGAGTCATCAACTCTAGTAATCTCCTCCTCATGGTCAATAGTTTTGAGCCTTTCATCATCAAATTCAACCTTAGATGATTCCATAACGCTTCGAGTCTTCAAATTAAAAACTCTATATGCTCTACTATTTAAGGCATAGCCAATAAAGATACCCTCATCACTCTTGGCATCAAATTTGCCAAGTTGATCTTGGTCATTTAAAATGTAGCATTTGCTTCCAAATGTGTGGAAGTAGCTAACATTTAGCCTTTTACCTTTCCATAACTCATAGGAGCTATTTCTAGTTCTGGGCCTTAGGAAAACTCTATTTCCTATATAGCAAGCCGTGTTGACGGCTTCGGCCCATAGATTCCTAAGCACATTGTTGCTAAGCAACATCATATGGGTTATCTCTTGAAGGACCCTATTTTTCCTCTCAACAACTCCATTTCGTTGAGGTGTCCTAGGAGCCAAAAAATCATGGGAGATACCTATACTATCACAATAGGTTTCAAAAGAAGCATTCTCAAATTCTCTCCCATGATCACTTCTAATCTGTTTTATGCTTTTAATATTAGAATTCATTTCATTTTGAAGTTTAGTACAAAGCATTTTAAACTTATCAAAAGTTTCAGATTTTTCTCTAAGAAAATATGTCCATGTGAACCTAAAGAAATCATCTATACAAACTAAAATGTATCTCTTTCCACCCAAGCTCTCAGTTTGCACAGGACCTATAAGATCCATGTGGAGAAGCTCTATGGGCTCCTTGGTGGAGAGATACTTGCCCTTTTTGTGCATGCTTTTAGTTTGTTTTCCTTGTTGACAAGGTCCACAAACACCATTGGCTCTCTTCCCAAGCTTAGGGAGGCCACGCACACATTCAAACTTTCCAAGGGTTTGTAGATCCCGAAAGTTCATGTGGCCAAGTCTTTCATGCCACAACTCAATTTTCTCATCCTTGGACACATTGTTTGAGACTATTCTAGCTTCAAGACAATATCAATTGTCGCTAGATCTCATACCTTTCAACAAGGTTTATCCATCGGGCTTTAGGATAGAGCAATTATCTTTGCTAAACAAGACGGAATATCCTTCATCACTTAGATGAGAAATGCGAATCAAATTGGCTTTCAAGCCATCAACAAATAAAGCATTGGATAAAAAGAGTAATCCGAGAACAGAAATGGTTCCTTTCCCTTTGACTCTCTTTTTGGATCCATCACCAAAGGTGACACATCCTCCTTCCTCCATAACAAGAGTCTCGAAGAAACTCTTGTTTCCAGTCATGTGCCTAGAGCACCCACTATCCAAGTACCACATGTTAAAAGAATTGGCCTTTAAGGCAATTTGAGCAACATGGAAAACATTTTCATTCTTTCTAACCCATTTAAGAACAATATTTCTTTTCTTAATGGTCTTTGGTACATGGGCTCTAGATGTCCTAGGATCATGCAAATTAATGTTCATATTCCTAGGAACATGCATCATGGCTCTATTCTTTCTCTTTTCAATCATGCTTCTAGTTTTGTACATTTTAATATAACGAAAGCACCTTGGTCTAATATGACCATCAAAACCACAAAAATGACAAATAGGAATGAAATAAGGAGTCATACCTTGTCCTTGTGCTTGCATGGGAGCTTTCCCTTGTCTTTGTGGTTGAGAAGGTTCAATTCTTCTCCTTTGTTGAACCGGTCTATCTTGCTTCCAATGTTGGACTTGCATGATTGGCTTCTTCCCTTTTTGAGCCAAATGATGAGGAATGTTGGCTTGAGGTTGCCTTCTTGACACCATCTTCACTTATGCATTCTTAGAACATTGTCCTAGATCTATCTTCTTTCTAGGAGTGTGCACCGGTGAAGCTTCTATGTTGCCCAAGCCCTTAACAAACAAGGTCTTCTTAGAGGAGGAGGTCTCTTGACTATCTTCAAACCCAAGACCTCTCTTGTCACATGGACTCTTTCCAACACCAAGTATGTGATCTAACTTTTTAGTGCTAGAGTCCATCCTAATAAGTGACTTCTTAGCTTTATCAAGCTCCCTCTTCAACCCTTCTTCATTCCTTTTAGATAAAGCTAACTCCTCTCTTAGCTTATCTTCTCTCTTCTTAAGTCTCTCCACTTCTTCACTTAAGTGGTCATTGTGAGATGAAAGCTCAAGATTTTCTTCTCTCAACATCTTGATCTTCTTAGTGGTTTTCATCTCTATACCTCTAAACTCCTTAAGGTATTCAACTAACACCTCTTTCTCCACATATCCATTTGCGGAGTTAGAGTCGGAGTCATCTTCACTAGAGTCACTTTCCCTTTGACTCTCATCCTCTTTTTCACTACTACTTTTGCTCTTGTGAGAGGAGGCAAAAGCTAGGAAGTTAGCCATGATGTCTTCATCATCCGAAGACTCATCTTCTTCATTGGAGTCATCACTACTTCCACTCCAAGTGGCGGCCATCACTTTTCCCTTTTTCTTTTCCTTGTGATTTGCACATTCGGGAGCAAAGTGACCTATCCCGCCACACTTAAAACAACGGGCCCCTTTCCTTTCGGTCCTCTCTTGCCTTGGTTCAAACTTCTTGAAATGACCCTTTTTCTTCAAGTCTTGGCCTCTCAAACCAAATCCTTTCTTCCCAAACTTCATAACCTTATTGAATATTTTCACAAATAAGGCCATGTCTTCATCCGAGTCATTTTTCACCTCATTTTCATCCTTAGATGCTTTCAAAGCAATTCCCTTTTGTTTTTAGAAGGAGTGGAGCTAGAAGCCTTCCTAGACTCGTAGGTGAGAAGTCTTCAAATGATCTCGCTCAGCTTCATATCCTTATATCCACTATTTTCTTCTAAAGCCGTCACCTTAGACTCAAACCTATCGGGTAGGGATCTCATAATTTTTTGTTTAATCCTCCTATCTGAATAAGGATCACCAAGTTGATGACTTTGGTTGACTATGTCCATCAACTTGATCTCGAAGTCATTGAAGCACTTATTTTCCTCCATCTTGAGTATCTCAAATTGAGTTTGGAGAACCTGGAGCTTGGAGTCCTTCACAACTTCGGTTCCCTTATATGCAACTTCTAGGATTGTCCATGCCTCCTTAGCAATCCTAGTATTTTGAATCAACTTGTATTGATTCTCATCCATTGCACATAGGATGGCATGCATTGCCTTCCTATTCCATTTTGAAGCCTCAAACTCTTGTGCACTCCATTGTGCCTTAGGCTTCAAAACTTCTTCTCCTCCACTCGTGGGAGTCATCATGGGAAGATCATATCCATCTTCAACCGCCATCCACGCACAGTCATGAATTTGGTATATGTAGGATTCCATCTTCCCCTTCCATGCGGAGTAATTCAAGCCGGTAAGAAGAGGAGGACGCGTGCTAGAAGCTCCCTCATTATTGCCACCGTTTCCACTCATTGTGTATATGAATGAAATGAAATAAATGCAAAATGTATGAATGAACAAAGATCACACAGATGCAAAACACACCAAAATGAGAAAGGATCACCTAAGTATATCTAGGAACCTGCTCTGATACCAATTGAAACAAATTATGGTGTGTTCAATATTAATCTAGATGGGGGGTGAATAGATTTTATCCGATTTTACCCAATTTTGCGTTATTAAGCAAGATTAGGAAAATACCCCTAATAGTCAATACAAATATAGCAAGTGTAATATAGTGCGGAAATATTAAATGACACTTGATATTTACATGGAAACCCTCACGGGAAAAACCACGGGCTATTAAGTGAGCCACACTCGAACCTCGAATCCATTAAATGTGAGAAAGATTACAACCTAATCCCGAAAGTAATCACACACCTACCTAATCCCGGTATAAGTAAACCTAGTCCAATTGCTTGTGGTTTACGCAACCTAATCCCGGAAGCTACACAAGTCTTACTTCTCAAAGAAGAGATAACAAGCCTATGTGAATATATGAATACTCAAAATGCAATAAGAGCAAGGCAACCCTATATGCTTATCTAGGATGATGATGTATCAATGAAATCAATTGTAGATATCAAAAGCTAAATGACATATCATAAAGCTTAGCTAATCAAGATTAAGCAAAACCTAGATAGCTATCAAAATACAACACTCAATCATATTCATCACAAACAATCTCTATCTTGTATTTAGCATGTGAAAATAAAGCATACAAGTAAGTAAAGAGATTTTTTAATAAGAAAGAAACTAAAATTAGATGAAGTTAGTTAAAATCTTACCAAGCAAGTTGTGATGAAGCAAAGTTATGCATGAATGATCCTAGATGAACTTGATGAATCAAATGAAAAGCTTTGAGTGTTTAAAGGTGAGTTCTTGATGATTTTTCTCTCAAGTGTTTCTCTTTTTGCTTTAGGGTTCTAAGGAGTCAAAGAACTAACACAGAGAAATGAGAAAGCATGATATTTATAGGCATCAAGAACAGGGCATGTGAAAAGATAAGTTTGCCCTTGAAAATGCAAGATCGACGGTTTTATTCGGTGGCCAGGCCGCCTATCACGACTGCCGAATTGGTCCCGAGAGAAACATGGGAGCAACGGCGGTTTCATTCGACAGTTTTGAAACCACCGATCTAACTGCAAAATAAACCCGAGAGATTGAAATCAATCAGGTATGAACGGCGGTTTCAAATTGGCGGTCGGGGCCACCGATCTAACCACAGAATTAGACTAGAGACCTCTGGTCCAAAACGGCAGTTTCATTCGGTAGCCTAGGTCACCGATTCACCAAAAGTGGTGAATCCAAGGAGAAGCCAAGGCATTCTCCGAGAGCGGTCTTCGCACAACACCAAGCACACTTATGTGCAAGCGCGAACATTTCCGAACATCTACGGAAAATGAATTACAAGACACAAACACACAAAAAGATACAATTCATAAAAGTGTATGTGTGAAAGTGACGTGACATGTGAAGAGAATGCACACATGTTAAAATATGCTAGGTGAGTGTGTGCTACTAAATCTCTTCAATGAAAAACTAAGCACAATAGATATACCTTTAGTGTGCTTGTCACCTTGAGGTCTTGAGGGCATTAAGCTTGATCTTTAAACACCTAAAACTACCCTTACAAGTCAAACCCCAACTTGTGGTTTGTCTACGAAATAAGTCAATCAATATGAGAATCCTTACATCTTTGACTCCTCGAATACAATGGAATTTCACACCTGGCTAGTCTTTCACTCTGCCTCCTCTTATTAAGACCATAGAATGTTCCTGCAAATTATGACCTTCACCCGGAATGTAAGCAAATATATCATGTCGATTGCTCAATCGTACTTTGGCTATCTTACGTAAAGCTGAATTAGGATTTTTTGGTGTTCTCATTGAAACACGCAAGCATACTCCTTGCTTCTGGGGACATTGATCCAAAGCTCAAGTACAGTCCGTGCGCCATTTTTCTTCTCTACCATGACGAATCAATTGATTTAATGTAGGCATCACTCTTTCCTTTGTCCTTCCCTATCACTAGTGATTACTCCTAATCCAAAGCACCCCTTTTCCATTCATAGAGAAATCCAATCATCAAAATCAATAAAAAGGCCATCATGGACCAAAATCCAAACAGATCAATCTTGTTGAGAGAGACTGCCCAAGGAAAAAAAAAGGTGGTACTAAACCCGAAGAAGACAAAGCCAATTCGGACAGCTAGGACCGATAACACCGGAATGCTAACACCGGACTGCTAACAAGGAGCAGGCAGCAAGGAGGAGTCAGAGTTTTAGGAGTTGAGAAAGAAGGTGTTACGTCATCTTCACTCTTCGGTTAAAAACTCACTCCTCACGCTGTATTGGTTCAATGGAATGCATGGTTCTTCTTCAACACACATGTTATGGTAAGTTCAACACTAATTTCATCCAATCTTAGTGTTTTTACGTATCAATTGTTAGGATTATGCTCAATAGCAAGAGTGTAATATTGTAATTAACAATCTTTTTCATATTAATAAAGTGATTTCTGGTTTAAACAAATCTTATAGCATTTATAGTTTAATAATTGTCAAAGTAAATAATCATAAGGTCTAAAGACTATGAGAAAAGAAGAATTGTTCGTACATTTGGATATGTATGTGGTAGACACAATTCTTTAGTTAGTCTTGAATATTGTTCACAACTTAAGTTAAAGGTTGGGCACCTTTATCTTGTTAAAGTTGTAGAATTCTTTTGCTAGCATTTGAGTGGGATCAAATGAGATATGATGAGTCTAAAATCATTGGAGTGTCTTCGAGCAAAAGAATCTAGTGCACTGGGTGCATTGAACTGGATCACAATGAAATACTTTATCTATAACCGTCAGTAGATAAAAGTAATTTCATTATCAGGACAATCGGAGAGTCTATCTTAATCCTGAGATAAATGATGGACTTATGGTTGCAAGTGATATCATTTGAGTTATCAATGAGTACGATTATATCGCATAGTCTAACCTCGATAATTTGGTGATATTCATTTGTTAATCGATAGAGGACTTCATTTATAGATATGGACATCGTGGCTCCATTTATCAAATGAGAGTATAATATCATCATATGGATGTTTTGAGGTAATTGGATATTAATCTCAACGTTGAGTTTTCAATAGTGTCTATTGAAAACATGGCTTCTGGACAAGTCAAAATATCCAAGTTCAAAACGTGGTCATATGAGTAAATATGGTAACTTGGAGAGTTATAGGCGGTCTATGAACTCTTGACGATTACTGATATTAATCACGAGGATACACTATCTCCAATATGATTGTCTAGGGTATGAATGAGGAAACATCTTCTTTTTCTGTCTTTATTTAAGAGTTCAATTTTAGCTCTTTAGTGGAATGAGTTAAAATTAATGGATCGGACCTAAGTGAATCATTTGTTGATTGTGATTAGGTTATGTCTATTGAAGCTTAAATTTAGATAGCCCGCCAAGATCTCCAATCCACATGGACTTGCATGGATCACTTGATATATTCTACCGGACCAATTTAGGGTCCATCTAGAATTGCATTTAATATATTAAGAATATAATTTGCACATTATTTATGTAATGGGCTGCTCAATTATATTTATATATTAATGGATGACATGTGGGCTTGTTTCTTTTAGTAAGAATGGGTCTAGTTCACATGTGAGCTTTTTTATTTAAAGTCCTATGGATTAAATGAAATAAGAAAATAATATTTGGCCCAATATTTTTATATGGGGCGGCAAGGTGATTAATTAACCTTAAATATTATTTTGTTTTCATTGTTTAATTAAATAAGAATTAATTAATTTATTAATTAATTGTTTAATTAAGAAACAAATCTTTTCTGATTAGGAAATATGATTCCTATTAGTATACTATTGGTAGTAGTATACTTAAATTGAAAGACTTGTTTGACAAGGAAATAAATAATTAATTTTATTTATTTAATCAAATAAGGAGTCTTTTTATTTTAGTCAAATAAAAGATTTATAAGTTTGATTAGGGTTTGGAAGTCTTAAACAAAATAGGAATTAGGGTGCAATACAAACTCCTTTTTGTTTGAGGATTGCGGCAACCCTAACCCCTTTTTGGCTAGAGAATTCGGCCACCCTAGTTAAAAAGAAGAAAGAAATTTTGCCACATATATAAGTGGTCTTATAATTTTCGGCCACTGGGGTTTGGGGGTGCAGAATTTTATTTTCTTCTTCTTCTTAACTCATAGAAAGAGGGCTTTTATTCTACTAAGACAAAAAAGAGACATAGATTATTCTTTGATGGTATACTATTTGCTTATTCATCAATAAGCTTGTGTATACTACATCGATCAAGGTTCACGCGAGTTTCGATCACAAGATTGAGAACTCAAAAGTGACCGGAATAATCTTAGGTTTCTTTTGATTGTTTTTGTGACTAACGAATAAGAGAAAAGTTTGTTTTATCCAATCACAGGCTTGCAATTCAAAGAAAAGGGAGACCACGCTCCTAGGTGATCCACGTTCATGCTAGGATTGAAGATCTTGCGGATTACCATCGACGTAAGTCAATCGGATCACGTGACAAAATGTATTCTTCTTTTGTTATATATTATATATCTTTAATTGATTAAAAGGGTTTAAGGTTCATAAAAGGAAAATTTTTTAAAAGCTACTAAACTATTTTTTTAGTCTCGCTTCCGCTGCGTGTACTTTACGGTATATTTTTCCCTACATCAATTTATCTCATTTATAACTTGTATGCTCTTAGATTAATTTCTACTTAGAAGATTGAGATTATGTGTTGAATGTTTGAGTGTTGTATTTTAATAGCTATACCTAGGATTGTTTTACCTTATATAGTTATGCTTTATGCCATGACATATAACAATTAATAACTAGGATTGATTTAATTGACATCTTATAATCATAGATAAGCATTTAGTGTAGCCTAGCATTATTTGCATATTTGGATATCTTGCATATTCACATAGATTGCTTAATCTCTTCATTAAGAAGTAAGACTTGTGGCTAAGGTTGCTTAGGCCAAAAGCAAATTGGACTGGGTTCACTTTTAAAGGCCCGTGGGTAGTAGTGGTGGTTAGTGACCGTAGGGTTTGACGTGGTCAACATAGGTTGTGAACACCACTGCAATTAATGGATTTGAGGTTCGTGTGTGACGCACATAACAGCCCGTGGTTTTCCTTGTTGAAGGTTTCCACGTAAAAATTTCGCTTTTACACTTGATTTATTGTATTGACTAGATTGGGGTTATTTTCGTAAAATTGACTAATCACAAAAATTTGGTAATATTCAGATTAAAATCTATTCACTCCCCATCTAGATAATATTTAGAACACACCATTATTTGTTTTAATTGGCATCAAAGTGGGTTCCTAGATATATTTAGGTGATCCTTTGCTTATTTTGGTGTGTTTTGCATTTTGGTGAATTACATTCTAAACCGAATGACACCTTTGCTTTGAAGCTTTGGCCTTTTGAATGTAAGGTCACATTACGTACAATCATATCTAGAGTGGCATGCTATTAATCTTTACTTAACACTTTCTTACATGTATAAGTCCTCAGTAGTGCATCATTGTTTTAATCTCGTCATTTTGGTTTCGCATATTGATCTTGAAAAGTAAAACCTTGCTCGGATGAGTTAGAACATTATTGAAAACCTTTGAAACATTTTGATGCATGTGATGACTCGCTTTTTGTGTCGTTACCAAATTGCGAATTACCAAAAGAATGTTTATAAAATGAATCTTTACGCAATATATTTTAAGTTATGAAAATGAGTATTGTGGTAAGCTTAGAGTTCGTTCCACAGGGAATTAGAGAAATATGTTGATTTAATTAGCTAATCTATAAACAATAAAATAAATCATAAATGATGAATGAGTGTATGGATTGTCAAACCATCAAACATACATGCAAAATTAACCTAACTAAAAATATGGTGATATGAAAAATAGAAGACTCACAATCTTGATAAGAAAAATGGATATAAACAATTAATGTTGATGCTAGGGAATTGATTGATTAGCAAGTAGGTATGGGTATTGCTTTTTAAGCCACTTTAAGGACCAATCTCTACATGTTAACCAATTTAGGTTTAGATTAATGTGGTTGATATACCCTCCACTAATCTATCCTATTTATTGGGTTCTTAATCACTCAAGTGTGTCAATCCAAGAGTGATTATATAGCATGTTATTCTAAACAAGATTGTAATTAACAAGTGGGTATACAAGTCAATCACATAATGAATAGAATCTAACGAATTAATAAATAGAACACATATAGAGATTCATTACAAAGCTTAAGCAAAAACCCACAACCAAATGTTTATCAAATCAATCCCCTAGATTAGGGGTTTAATTACACATAGTAGCAATCAAATAGAAACAAGT
This sequence comes from Acer campestre, assembly GCA_954870605.1. Classification (NCBI taxonomy): domain Eukaryota; kingdom Viridiplantae; phylum Streptophyta; class Magnoliopsida; order Sapindales; family Sapindaceae; genus Acer; species Acer campestre. Next base: position 27,424,513 of record OX940811.1, on the reverse strand, counting down.
AAATGGTAAGGAAATCACCCTTGGGCCACCTTCTTTAGTGCTTGATCCTTGTTCTCCTTTGATGCTCCTAGATGCAAAGAATGGAAGATGAGGATGTGTCTAGATAGGTGGATGGCTTATGGTGAGTGACAAAGGATTTGTGATGGAGAAAATGGTAGGGAAGGAATGGTCTAGGGAAGTAATCAAGATTTGGTGTGAGGTTTTGGATGGAAAAGATAAGTCCAAGTATAGAAATGGAGGAGTTTGGGAGATGATTAATGGAGAAAAGGAGATTGGTAGGAGAGAATAGGTTTTGAAATATGTAAAAGTTGATGAATTTATAGGCTAGGAAAGCTAGGGTACGAAATGGGTATGAAATGACAAGAATACCCCTCCTGAATGCCAACATAGGAATTCCTACGCTGGAATTCCAACGTGGTCGCCACTTGTCCTTCTAAGTCACCATGGTGACCTCAAATGGCGACCTCTCATGGATTCTTCTGTCACCATGGCGACCAAATGGCGACCATTCCCACGTTGGAATTCCTATGTTGGAATTCCTATGTGGTCGCCATTTGCAAGTGTGGGTCGCTATGGCGACCTCAAATGGCGACCATGAGATGCTTTGCAATTTCCTCTGTCGCCATGGCGACCATTTGGCGACTTTTCTTGCTCAAATAGCGAGAATGCCCTGTTTCATCTATTTGTGAGTCTTTTTGCATCAAATTCTTCATCTTCTTCACAAATTCCCTTGAGTTCTAATAAAACTTGAAACACTTGATTTAACGACATTAAATACGGGGAAATGCCCGAGAATCAAGCATAAAGAGACGGGAATGAGGGCTAAAATCATACCAATTTTGGTTCGATCAGCATGTCTTTGGGGTTGATTTGTGATTGTTTTGCTCGAGGACTAACTAAAGATAAGTTTTGGGGTATTTGATCGAACCAAAATTGATATGATTTTGGCCCTCATTCTCATCTCCTTATGCTTGATTCTCGGGCATTTCCCTATATTTAATATTGTCAAACCAAGTGTTTCATGCTAATTTATGCCACAGGGGCACTTGTGGAGAAGAAGAGGAGTTTGGTGCAGAAATGTTTATAAGTGGAAATAGGGCATTGTCGCCCTTTGAAGGTGTCGTTGTGACACACGGCGATAGAGGACAATTGCATAAAGTTAAATTACCACGGTATTGTCGCAGTGGCGACAGAGGACAATTACATGAAGTTAGATTGCCGTGGTATTATCGCGGTGGCGACAGGGATAATTAAATCCTAAAAATCAATTAGGCATGGCGCCGTGGTGAGATGTCGCTCTTTGGTCACACCACGACAGAGAGAATTAAACCAAGGAAATTCATCAAGTGTGGTGTCACTACGAGACCAAATGGCGACCACCCTCTTTTCTCAGATCTTCTTGTCACCCTTTCCTATGTCACTGTGAAGTTCATCGCCAAAAAGATCAAATTCACCGCGACAACTAAATCGAAGATCCTGTAACCATTTGACATGGTGATGTCACCACAACGACAACACACTGCGACACCCTACCACATCAGCTTTTCAAATAGTTATCAGTACAAGTTCGAGAGCCACTATATATATATTCTTCTTTTCCAACTTGAAGAGGATCGAAACTAATTTCCAAGCACAAAATTCACTGAGTACTAACCTAGCTTTCTCCTCCATTTTTCCTTAATCAACCTCCTCCATTTTCTAATCTTGAACTACCTTTTACATCTAAACCCTTAACACCAAATCTTGACTACTTCACCCAACCATTCCTCTCTTCCTATTCTCTACATCTCTATACCTTTGTCACTCACCATTAGACACCCACCTATCTAGACACATCCTCTTCTACCACTCTTTGCACTAAGAGCATCCAATGAGAGGAAAGAGCAAGCCCTAAGGAATGAGGCCCAAGGGTGATTTCCTTATCTATTACTTCCTTTCTATTTGTTTGTAACTATGTGTAACTAAACCCATAATCTAGGGGATAGATGTGAGGAACTTTTGGTTGTGGGTATTTGTTTAAGCTATTGTATTTGAATCTCTATATGTGTTTTATTCAATTTATACTTAGATCCTATTCATTATATGATTTTCATTGTATATCACTAGTAGATCATGATCTTGTGTGGGATAAATTGTTGTGAAACCAATCTTAGATTGACGCCCTTGATTGGTAGGGAACATAGTAAATAGGAAAGATTAGTTAAGGGTATATCAACCACACTAATCTAAACCTTGATTTGTAATCAACCAATCCCACCTTGACCTCTTTTCCTTAATCGGTTAAGCATTTTGGTAGGAAGATGTTTAAGGTTCATAGTTATGACCTAAACATATCCTATAAAACAAATTGTTAACATGTAAGAGATTGGTCTATTAAAGTGGCTTAGAAAGCATTACCCATACCCACTTGCAACTCCATCAATTCCCTAGCATCTATCTTAACTATTTACATCCATTTCAATTATCAAGATTGTTGAGCAATCTAATTGTTCTATCACTTTTTGTAAGTTTATTTTACTTGCATTTTTGGTGGTTTATAAACCACACAACTATCCATTTACAATGATTTATTTTATTGCACTATAGATTAGTCAATCAATCTAACTATTACTCTCATTCCCTATGGAATGAATCTTACTTACCACTTGCTAAGAATTTATATCCTAAAAGGATTCTAAAGTGGCTAAAACATGGTTTTCAATCGATCGCATAAATATTGTTTTGAAGAGTATAAAACAACCTCATCAATGACACCAGCGACGAATTGCAGAGGTTTGATTTTGACGGTGCCGACACTGGTGATGATTTTCATGGTTTGGTTTTGAGGGGGAGAGAGAAAGGAGATGAGAGAGAAAGAAAGAGAGAAAAAGAGAGAGTGTGTGTTTGGGGATGGTTTTTATATGAGGGCATTCAAGTAATTTCTTAAAAAAAAAATGGTTATTAACAATTAAATTTTCATTTGTGGGTTACAAACAAACTTTCCATGTTGTATAAGGAGAGATTTTTCTTTATCTTTTATATTATTCGGTTTGAATTGCAAAAGATGATTCAATGGGAAGAGATAGATTAATGTAGCTTAATTAGAGGGAGAAAAATATATTAATATATTAAATTAAAATATGAGAGAGGAAATAGAAAGTGTAAGTAATTAATTAGGGAGAGAAAATAGTAATAAATTATGTAATCCTTAAATCCTAACCATCAAAATCCTCCAAATCTAATGGCCACGGAGTTGTGTCAAATCTTGTGTAAAACATTGGGGCCATGGATTCTGCCCCTATATATACATGGTGGTTCTTTAGTCAGGACATCCTGATTTTATAATTTCAAGACATCCAATCGCAGCCACACATTCACATTAGGCCCACAGCCACATATTAACAAATACCCACACCAAATGTGAATATGTGGTTGTGGGTGATTATCCTCACTTTATAATTTCATGACGTTCTTACTAGAGAACCATATATATATATATATATTTAAAAAAAAGGTTCCAATTTAATCAAGTTGCTTGATGAATTGTTAAAGATACTGACTTGAATTGTATTGATATCAGGTCACCTTGTTCTAAAACATTTTGTGCTTCTAGTCGAGGGGTCACCCTGTCACGAAGCTTTTTGTGCTTCGGGTTGAGGTGACCCGATATTTCAGGTCACCATGTCCCGAAGATTTTTGTCAACCCAAATATATATATATATGCTTCAGGTTAGGATGACCTGATATCTGACAAAAAGCTTCAGGACAAGGTGACCTGATATCCTGAAATACTTTTTTTGGTTTGACAAAAAACCTTTGGGACAAGGTGACCCAATATCGGATTATCCCGACCTGAAGCTTTTTAAGCCTCGGGTCAGGGTGAACTGAATACAATGGTAAATGTTTTTTTTTAAGAAAATACAATGATATATGTGATTTCCATGAAAATAAGGATTACGATGTTTAAAGATAAATTTAAAATGTATTACTTACCTTCAAACCACTTTAAATAATCTTCTCCAATTTTTAAAACCTAAAATAGAAGAAAAAAAAATTGTGGGAAAGAAAATGTCATAGAGGAAGATAATGGTTAGAAAGTGTTTAGTTAATTTGTTTGATAAATTGGTTGGTAAAAGTATTTATTAAGGTTAATAGATGGAGTGATGACATTGAAAATCCATTAATTATCTTTCTACACTTCATTTTAAATAAATTTATCATATGATAAATTACTTCAAGCATCCCCCGTACTTCTGCTCATCCCAGAGAATCTATTTGATCAATAACCGGTATTTCTCTTTCCCAAGCTCGATCAATATCCACTTTATGAGGGAAAGAATCGACTTTCTGAGCTCAATGGTCTCACACTTCCTAGCATGAGAGAAGGGGTCTTAGAGGCCAATCAAACACGTTTTAAGGCATAGTTCAGGGGGAAGATGAGTCGAATCCCATAGACAAGCTTTGAAAGTGGATAGAAAAAGTACTATCATAGAATCGACATTTGTTGCGGTGGCATTTATTGAATTGAATTCCTAATTAAAGTAACTAAAGAGGAAAAAAATTTATAAACACACAAATAGTTTTTCTAAACTCCAACATTATTTATTTATCTAATTTTTATCTTTTTGTTTCACAAACACAAAAGCATATTTTTCAATATTATTTTGATTTTTGTGATATTTTTTTTTTCCTGGGTTTCTAATTTTCCGTCATGCCTTTGTAAGCTGATTGAAGATAATGTAGTCGTTTGTTCTGTTTTATGATTTATTTTTCTTCCTGTTTCAAAACAAAACCTTGAATTAAAAGAAGCCATCGAATCTGGTCAATAATCTAGTGAGAGAGAGGTCTAGACTTGTTCACGTAACATATGAATTTCTAATTGCATCTTGAATTACAAGCTTATGAACAATTCATTTAGCTTAATTTTTTTTAAATGTTGATTTTTGTAGGGTATTTTTTATTTTATTTTATTTTATTTTTGCATACTTTTCATAAGTGTTGACTTTCAAATTTTTTGAAAAAAATACTCAAATTAGAATATTTTTTTCATAAAAAAAAAAACAGGTTTTTATGATGAAAGGTGTAAGTTCCTCAAGTTTGATTGGCTTATTTCGGTGACAACCCACAATTGGGGTTTGTGTTGTAAGGGTAGCTTAAGCTTATTATTGTTGGTGATCAAGCTCAACAAAGGCTTTCTCAAGGCCTCAAGATGATAAGCACCTCAAGGTAAAACACTTTTGCTTAATTGCATTGAAGAGATCTAGTTGCACACACACACACAATTCACGCATATATATACTTCTTGTTTATTATGTGTTTTAAGTATGTGCATTCATGTTCTTTAATCCTCTTCATGCATATTTTATTGATTGCATCTTGTTTTTCAAATGCCATGTTATAATAGGCATAAGGATGCAAAGTTTGTATATGGGTGCTATACACCTGCTATTGGGTCGCCTTACGTACAGCACCTATAAGGGACTTGAGCAAAATTTCTCTTACCCACTATACACTCGCCTTACGTACAACGGGTGACTTGATGGATTTTATCCATCGCTATTCAACCGTTGTTCAACCGCCCTACATAAAATGAGTGAACAGCGACTCACCAAACCCGAGAGCAACCGCTTCTTGGTCGCCCCAATGTTGCTTTTATGTAAAGCGGATTATGAAGAACATGTTCTTCATTTTCCTAGGTGTACTGCTATACACTCATCCTACGTAGAGCAGGTGAATAGCGGTCAAGGCCATTTTTCAGAAAACTTATTAAAACGACGTAGCATCATTTTGACAACCTATATATATGCTACTTTGACTTTAGGTCATTTTTGGGAGAGTTCAAAACATATTTTTGACTTAGCATTTTTCCAAAGAGAAAAAATCACAAAGAACTCACCTTTGATTACTCAAACACTTATCCATGTGCATCAAACATCATCTAGCATCATCCATGATCATCTAGGTGTCATCTATGCTTGGGTTTTATTCAACAAACTTTGCTTGGTAAGTTGGTCACTAATATCTTACACATTTTGTGTCTTTCTTGACAAGCAATCTCATTTATCACTTGTATGCCTTTAGAATATATTATAGTTACAAGATTGAGATTATTGTGTTGATTATTTGAGAGTTGTATTTTGATAGCTATACTTAGGATTGCTTAATCTATGTTAGCTATGTTGTATGCCATGTCATATTGCAATTAATATCTAGGATTGATTTAATTGACATCTTATAATCCTAGATAAACATTTAGTGTAACCTAGCATTATTTTCATTTAGAATATTATCATATTCACATTAGGTTGTTGATCTCTTTAGCGAAAATTAAGTTTTGTGGTTAAGGTGGCTTAGTTCGCAAGCAAATTGGTCTAGGTTTGCTATTAAAGGCCCGCTGGGTAGTAGTGATGGGTTATACACTATTGATGAGCCGTCGTGCACTCATAAAAATGATGTAATTTGTTTGATCTTTGAAAACCCTTTTTAAACCACTTAAATCCTTTAAAGTGTGATTTTATAGCAAATGGTAAGCAAGTTCGTTCCATAGGGATATGGAGTGCTAATTATTTATGAAAGTATACATACAAGGTTAAATTGCTTAAGACGTACCTAGAGGGGGGGTGAATAGGTTCTTCGCCTAATTTCAATCCCTTGAACAAATTAACGTTTGTCCCTCAAGGTAGCCTTACATACAACATAAACATCACGGAATCATACTAAGACAAGTTATCATGTGATCATTCATACATTGTCTAAGTATCAATATGTTGTATGAGGTATAAAGAAAATACAAAAACAATTAGCAAGAATACTTGTATATGAATATATGTTCAATCATTACAAGTATATACAAATATTGCTATACATAAAATTCTAAACAATATACAAAAGAAAAATGTATTTACAAATATGATCAAAAGAATATATTTACAAATCACACTATACAAAATCTTGTATCAATATACTTCACAAGTAATTGATGTGTCACAAGATAACAACATATACATAAACAAATATAAAAGTGAGAGATAGGAAGAATTAACACAAGGGATTTTTTAACGTGGTAAAACCTCCAAGGAGGAAACATCCACGGGTTGAATTACAACCATTGGGTACTTATATATATACTTGGAAAGTAAATTAGAAATTCCACAAAATGACCAATCCTAGTCACCAACCCATGTGGAGTCTATGTTTACCCAACCCTATTGGAAGATACAAAATCCCTCAATGATGTAAACCACCACATATTGGAACTCATACCAAAACCAACATCGTTGGAAGATTAGAAATTCCTCAAGAGTGCATACACATCCCATGTACCCCGCTCTATCGGACTCTATGTCTAACCAACCGCCCGGGCCTACCAATATATAAGCCAACTCTCTATATAAGGCACACGTGCCTCTAGAAAGCCTCCCATGCATGACTATCCAAGTCCTCCCGACTCTAGCCATGACTTCTTACTTGTCTATCCAAGTCCTCCTGACTCTAGACAAGACTTCTTGCTTACCTATCCGAGTCCTCCCGACTCTAGGCAAGACTTCTTGCTTGGCTATCCGAGTCATCCCAACTCTAGCCAAGACTTCATGCCTTTTACAAGGACTTCCTAGTGTGATCATGTGAATGCAAGTGATGCAATCAATCAAAACAACATAGAACATGTGATCAATACATTCCATGGAACAACTAGATCTAGAGATGTGAAAACACAAGCAATAGAAATCTAGATGCAAAATCATGAATGAAAACCTAGAGCATGTGAATACAATTAACACATAAAACTTCTAGATTCATTCATACAAAACAACACTTGAACAATTTCATATTCATAAGGCACAAGTTCAAGATGTCATAAACATACATCAAAAATGCTAGAATCATAAAATGTATTCAACAATTATTCTAGCCAAAGATTTAGAGATAGGAGACATGTTAAAAACAAATCAATCCTATATATCTCTAAAAACACATAAAAGGCTCTAATCCTAGATTTCATCAATCATGGATCAAAGTCACATAGAAAGGATTATTAATCATAAACTTGATCAATCAAGTCTCAAACAATCCTATATATCAATCTAATCACAATACAACTCACAATCATGTTAAGAACAAAGAATCCAAGATTCTAGTCAACATGTGTCTCTAATTAGACTATTCAATTAGATTGATTATGAAGCTATCTTTCTCTATAGCATTCACTAAACAAACATATATATATAGAAGAAGAAACCCCAAGCAAATTGGAGGATTAAAAAGATGAAATCACAAAGTTATGAACTCTACCTCAATTACAAGAGCTGGTTCGTTTTTCTGAGGAGATCTGTCAGAAATTCGATCAAACAGCTGCACAACCACTTGGAAAAGGTAGAGGACTCGAATACGAACAATCTCCAACTTGAATCACTCAATTCCGACTCCGGATGAGAAAGTTATGGTGTTTGGAAGTTGAGAAAAATTGAGAGAAAATCATAGACGGGATTTCAAACTATTTCTTCTTGAAAGAGAATGGAGGGAATTGGAGGAGTTTAAAAAGAATGAAAGAAGGGGCAAAATTGTCCAAATTTTTGAGAGGACTTTTGCAAGTCCACGTGTGGCCAGCGTGTGCCACACGTGGCCAGAGAGGAGCTCTGGCCGTGTGGCACACGTGGTCCACACGTGGCCACCCTTTGCTTGGCTTTTGGCCAAGCGATCTCCTCGCGCACCTCTCGCGTTCTTCAGCCGTATTCGGGCATCCTAACTCCGAATTCGAATCCGTTTTCGGATTACAAACCATGACTCCCTCACGCACGACAACGACTATGAAACTTTGAAAAATGGTTGAGAATTCATCTCGGAAAACGACGACGAACACAACTCAACGAATGAGAACGAAAAGTAGCGTAGCTACATCGTTTGGACTCGAAACTTAACGAATGAGTAACCGAAATGACCGGAACTCAATAAGGAATCAATTAAGCACTATTACAAGACCAGAACACAAGAAACACAAACATACAAACACAAGTTCACATATGAATGCCATTTCCTAGACATAGTCTTAGAACATGCAACTCTAAAATGTATGACCATTTGAGTCCAATGCATGAGCATACAAAATCATGTGAATGTGTTATAAAAATGGTGCACAACAATGCAGGGACACTCATGAATGATTTGTGTGTGTGTGCCTATGCCTTGTAAGAGGAATGAGGTCGATTTTACCTTTGATGAGTAATGAAGCTTATTTCCTCTTAGCAAGCCATCATCTTGAATGTACCGTAGTCAAATCTTTCTTTGAAGCTTTGTATCATCATCAACATGACCACATAAACATTTACAAGATAAACACGTTTTGATATGGAATATATGCCAACAACAACCAAAAACCTAACAATATAGTTGACTAATCTTTAGACAAGTAAAATAAATCATGATATGTGAATGATGTGTGGTTTCATAAACCACCAAAGTTAACTACTAAAATTGAAAATGCAAAAGTGATAAAAAATAGAATACTCAACAACCTTGATAAGAATAATGATGTAAACAGTTAATATGATTGCTAGGGAATATATTGATTAGCAAATGGGTGTTGGAAATGGCTTTTTAGCCACTTTAATAGACCAATCTCTCTATGTTAACCAATTGAGGCTTAGATTAGTGGGGTTGATATACCCACCACTAATCTATCATATTCAATGGATTCTTAATCACAAAAGGGTGTCAATCCAAATATGATTGTATAACATATTACTCTAAACAAGATTGCAATTAACAAGTGGATATATAAGTCAATCACATAATGAATAGAATCTAATTATTAAATGAATAGAACACATATAGAGATTCATTACAAAGCTAAGGCTAATACTCATAACCAAATGATCCTCAAATCTATCCCCTAGATTAGGGGTTTAGTTACACATATTAGCAATAAAATGGAATGCAAGTAAATAATGAGGAAATCACCCTTGGGCCTCCTTCTTTAATGCTTGATGTTTCCTTTCCTTTTATGCTCCTAATGCAAAGAGTGGAAGTAGAGGATGTGTCTTGAGGTGTGGATGTTTAGTGGAGAGTGACAAAGGAATTTGGGTGTAGAGAATGATAGGAGAGGAATGATTTAGGGAAGTAGTCAAGGTTTGGTGTTGAGGTTTGGATGGAATTAGGTGAATACAAGTATAGAAATGGAGGATGAGGAAAGATGAGCAATGGAGGAGAAATCTAGATCTCAACTTCAGTAATTTCGTGCTCTCAAAGGTGTTATGTGTTTGCTGAAGACGAAGGGCCTTTATATATATACTGTCACTTGGACATGTACTGATAACTGCTTGATTCGTTGATGTGGCACAGATGTCGCCAATTAGTCGCTATGGCGACCTTGGGGCGGAAAACGATTAGATGCAGATGTCACCACGAACACCATCTTTTTAGCCCTATAGCAAGTGGCGACCATGAGCAAATTCTAATAAGGTCATCATTTGCTACATGAGATCGCTCCCAAACACAAGTGGCGACTATGAGCAAAAATGTGAGGTCGCCATTTGCAAGAGTGGGTCGCTATGGCGACCTCAAATGGTGACCCACCTGATTGCTTTTGCAACTCTTCTGTCACTATGGCGACCAAGTAGCGACTAAGTGGCAACCTTCTGATGCTTTAAATAATTCCCCTGTCGCCATGTCGACCATGTGGCGACCTCTTCTTGCTTAAGTAGCGAGAATGCCCTGTTTCACCTATTTGTGAGCCTTTTTGCACCCAGGTCCTCACCTTCTTCCCAAATGATCTTAAAACCTAAGAAAACCTGAAACACTTGATTTTACACTATTAAAAATGGGGAAATGCCCGAGAATTAAGCAAAAAGAGTCGGAAATGAGGGCTAAAAATCATACCAATTTTAGCTTGATCAAATACCCCCAAACCTATCTTTTGCTAGTCCTCGAGCAAAAAAATAACAAATCAAAACCCCCAAAAACATGCATCAAGATATATCAAAGGCTTTTTACTTTCTCTTGGTCAATATGTGAAACCAAAATGAAGGTGTTGACGGTGATTTTTGGATTGACTCGGTCAACAATAATATCTTAATAAAAAACAAACAAATAAAGAAAATAAATCAATGCATGCAAAACAGATTTTACGTGGAAAACCCTTGAATGGGAAAAAACCACGGTGCCCCTTGAGAGTGAGAGAAATTACTATGAATCGCTTATGGTTTACACACTCAGATCTCTCATATAATTGCCTGATTATTCTCTCTATATGTTCGAACCCCTTTTCATGGGATTTAGGGTTCTATTTATATTAGTCTTTCTAGGGTTCCCGTGCCCATGCCGTGTTGGTAGAGGAGTTCCTATTTTTAATCATACAAGGAGTCTAGAGTTCGCAAGCAGCTTTAGGGTTTGTTTCCTGTTTGGACTCTTCTTTGTTTAAAATCTGTTGGATCCTATCCGGAGTAGGATTTGACCTTCAAGCTTGGTATCCAGTCGGATTCTTGACGTGGAAAGTATACTGGAGTTAGATCATTCTTCTGGCTGAATATTTCTTGGTGAACACCTTAGGTCGGCAAGCGCACTTTGCCTTTCTATCGGTCGACCAGTTGTGGCGAGCACACTTCTACTCTGAACCGGCGAGCATGCCAGTTGGCGTATCTTTGACTGATTTCCTCTCGTTAACTAGTCAATGAGTGACGTGTTTATTTACTTGACCCGTCTTTATTGCATCTTTTGCTGGCGTGTCCTATTGCCGAATTTATACATACAACAATACCCCCATAAATACTTCGAGCTGATCCAATGTAGGTTGGTTTCTTTGGTTCTGCGAGCAGTGTTTATATGCTTTACTTACACTTTTCTGACTTTCCTCATTTTCTGAAATTTTTGCAGATGTTTTTCCCTCTCTTTTTGTTTTAGCCATGTGTTACTCTTGTTATCAAGTCTTCCACAACAAGCTTTCATTTTCAGCCACAGAATTTCAAACGCCGGTTGTTGATGTGACGCGCTGTAACTGATGTCACGCCTACAATGATTTCGCATCTGTTGCGAATTCCCATGGTGCCACGTGTTCTTTGTTTGATGGGCACTTTTCCTTACTGCCTTTACTCACAGACGGTGGCACTTTATCATGGCCGTTTTTAATTATTGTTTTTTCTTGAATTTCGAATTCCCCCCTTTTTAAAGATGGGACTGTTCCACTTCATTTCACTTCTTTTGATCTTGCTGTTTCTGCAGAAAATATCCTCTGAAAACACGAATCCTCCAGGCTTATGATTCAAAGTGTTGGGTTTCCGACGGTTTTCTTGAAGTTCGATTCCGCTTCATACTCCATTTTTTTCCTTTTTCAAGAGCATTTCTGGTGAGTTTCATGGATCCTTCTCAACGCGCTTTCTTTTTTAATCAAATGATGCAAGCCCTTGAGCTTGGCAACAAGAAAGTTGCAGACAAGATTGAGTTATATTTGTGAAATTTTGACCCAACTTTTCCTGTGCCTATTTCCCTTTTCATCCCTTCTGATTCTGACACCAATACTTCTGATTTCACATTTCCTTCGACTGTTGACAATGATTTTTCAGATATGGCTAAGACTTCTAGAACTGGTGGTAGTGGGCGACGGGGACCTAGAACCCCAAGGGACTCCCTCCTGGGTGTTCAAATGGTGATTGATTCAGATGTTGAGGATCATCGGTGAAACACTCTGCGATTTGCAGCCGATCGCCCAAGCTTTTTCGATACGGAAGTGAATGTGGTCGGCGAGCAAGAAATCATAAAATACAAGAGGAGATACGATATTCCGAACTCGGTTATCCTTATTCCTTCTGGCGCGCGGGCTACGTGGAACCCATCGAGCAACGCCGTTGCCATCTACGGATCAATGCTGGGTTGTGAGGTGACTCTCCCACTTTAGCCATTTATAGCCAGATTTTTGGCTGATGCAATGCTCGCTCCTGCCCAACTTTCACCGAACAGCTATAGGATTCTGATGGCCTTATGCGTGAATGGAAGTCAATGGGTCACCGGTCACCAACACCTCGCGAAATCCGTCACTTCTACATCTTGCGGCAGTCTGGTCATGGAGGTACTTATTAACTTCAGTCAACCCCTGTGGAAAATTGGATCACCGAGGGTGTATCTGACCCGGACAAGTGGAAGTCTCGAGCGATGAGAAGAAGAAGGGTTTTATTTGGGGTTTCCCAACCTCGAACAAGAGGTGGAAGAACAATTGGTTTTTTGTTGGTGGCGAATGGGGAAGAAATAACCCTGCCGACCCTCGCCGGAACCTTCGAGCGAGTAAAATTCTGAGACACTTTACGCCTCCTGAAGCCTGGTCAAAGGCTCTCCCTGCCTTGACCCTGTACAAGGTAAAGAATGTGATTGAAGCTGCGGTGCTTGGTTTGGCCAAGAGGGGTCAAGAATACCTTCTCGATGAAGCCAGGATGATCACTTGTGGCGTTTTTCCTCTCCTGTCTGCTAGGCGACGCCGCTGTAAGTTCTTTAAACCTTAAAACTTGTTTTATTGGTTTTGCTTTGAATAACACTGTTTTTTGCTTTTTAATGAGCGAGTTCGATATCATCTGTGACGAGCAAGCTCGAGCAGTGAAGAACTCCGAAGCTACTAGTCAAAGACATACTGCGGGCTTGTCCAAAGAGGGGGTCGCACCACTCGAGGGCGATGATTCCCAGGATGAGGGTGGAGCAGGGGTTCCTGCTACTGCAGAGGTGGTCACCCAGCCTCGTGGGGGTGGAGTTGACACTTCACCTCATATCCCTTTCCGTAAGGGGAAATAAAAAGTTGGGGCTCCTGCGGCGAGTACAGAGGTTCCTGTTTTTGATGCGAGCATCCCTGAGCCTCCTGAGGACCCTTCTAGCGACCTAAACCCAAGAAATGGTCGAGGGAAACGCCCTACGGAGACAACCCCCGAATGTGCCGCTCGTCCTTTGAAACGGGCGTCAAGGGTGGTTCAATACGTTGTCTCATTAGATGAAGAGGGGAATGGTGAGTCTGTTCGTCCTGAGGTTGCTAATGTTGACAAAACTGGTGCCGAAGTCCCTCAGGTTACGGATCCAATCTCTCGACCGGAGGAAGGTGGTGGCGCAGGGACTGCACCCTCTCTGGCTGCTCAAGACCCTATTTCTGATAAGTTTAGGCCCTCAGTACCCCCGGTGAATATTAGAGCACGGGGCACTGTTGTGTAGGAGGATACCCCAAGTCCTTCGTTCCCCACTGCTGTGAGGGGTGGGGATGCTGCGGCTCCGGCTGATACTCTTGGTCCATCGTCGACCCCTGCTGCGGATTTAGAGGGTTTTAGTGAAGGGCCATCTATTGATCTAGACGGTCAAGGCGAGGGATCAGGAATTGTTTCTCTGTCTGATTTTTCTCCCGCCGAACTCCTTAACCATTTTATAAGCAACGATATCTTTTTTGGCGAGGGTTGGGAGAAGGTGAAGGGAAAATCGTGCAATAGTAAGATGGAGTTCTTTTTCAACTGCCATTCTTTGGTAATTTCTTTTGACATTACCCTATTTCTTCGTTTCTTTTCCTTTACTTCATCGCCCTTTTTAACTTTGTTTTACTCACAGATGATGTCAGAGATGGCGAATACCTATCGGCGAGCAAATGCGGCGTTGAGCGACATCAAACGTTAGCAGAAGCAAGTTTCCCGCTCGGAGGTTGAAAGACTATCAGCTGAGGAGTCTCATGCCCAACACATTGCTCAACTGCAGGAGTCTGCTGATGGGTTCTTAGCTGCTCAGCTTGCTGCTGAAGAGAAGCTACTCGCCGCTGAGGAAGAGATCAAGCTGCTGAAGGAGCAACTGTCTGGGAGTCAAGATGCCTTGGCTGCTCGCATGGAGGGAGAGAGGTTGGCGACTGAGGCCAAGGAGAGGGCCGAACGTGAATATGAAGATTTACGGCATCAACAGGCTTCTCAGGATGTCATCTTGAATGACTTGAAGGCAGTTTTGGAAGTTGAAGCTGTTGACCATTTTAAGAGGTCTCCTGCATATGATGCGCTCCTCCTCCGCGAGTTTGAACGAGGTATGCTGCAGGCCAAGAAGTTCTTCGCCCTGAAGGACCATTCTAACGAGAAAGCCCTGAAGCGTTACGACAGAAACCTTCAGCGACACATGGATGGCGCAGTCCGCTCAATTAAAAGCCAGCTGAAGTTATGGAAGGCCCATTGTCTTTATACTCAAGCGGAGCCTCTTCCTATGCACCTTGAGATTCCTACCAAACGTGCCTTTAGTACTTACTACTCTGGCCAGAAAGGGAGTTTCACAGGGTCAGGTGCTGAGCCCGAATTGGGTCCTGTTGCGGGTCGGGATTATACACCTTTCATGCCCGACGGGGATGAAGAGGTAGTTTGGCCGTCGGAGGACGAGGTGAGCGAGGAAGAAGAGGATGATGATGGGGGCTTTCCACCGGCGAGCGCTTGATTTCCTCGTATATTTTACTTTTCTTTTTATTTCTTGACTTTGTAAATACATTCAACAAGTAAATGAAATATCGATTTTTCTCGTGTCGCATTCCTCTCTTGTTCGCCGTATTTAATTCTATATGTTTTTGTTCAGCTGCCATTGCTGAGTTTTTGGCCCAGGCTTTGAAGCCTTTTGAAATTCCCTTTAAAGCAATAGTGTTTTATACCTAGAGGGGGGGTGAATAGGTATAGTCCCAAATTCTTCCAATATTCAAAAATGTGGAATATAAGAATGAAATGAATACTTGAAATGATATAACAATTGTATAATATGAATCAATTCATGTAAGCATCAATATACAATAGAATCAATACAAGTGAACATATGGAAGATAAGGAAATATAAAGTGAAAATGAGACACAATATTTTTACGTGGTAAAACCTCAAAGAGGAAACATCCACGGGTTGAATCCACAACCACCGGCAAAGCAAATCCACTATACGAAAAGGCCTTACACACTCAAAGCTATCAACACTATGATATCCACTTCAAGCTATCAAAACCTAATCAACCCTCGAGCTAGTGATTCACAAAGCGTATTCTCTATCCAAGATGTGTCCTACACCTCTAGAGAGCAACTCCA
The DNA here is from genome assembly GCA_954870605.1 of Acer campestre. Lineage (NCBI taxonomy): Eukaryota > Viridiplantae > Streptophyta > Magnoliopsida > Sapindales > Sapindaceae > Acer > Acer campestre. The sequence continues at coordinate 27,408,497 of OX940811.1, read as the reverse complement.
TATCCAAGGCTCTCAAGCCTCTAGGAAGATTTCCTCGCTTAGCAATCTAGATCACTAGGATCCTAGTCAAGCTACCCAAGCTCAACCATCCAGAGTACGCAACTCCTTGCTAAGACTTTTGCTTAGTTATCCGGATCCTCTTGATCCTAACTAGGATCCTCTTGATCCTAACTAAGACTTCTTGCTTGGCTATCCGGAATCCTTTCCTAGCCAAGTCTTCTTGCTCAAGACAAAGCTTCATTCACTTTGCAAGAGACTTCAACCTTTCACAAGGCAATGATCTAAGTGAAGTGCACACAAGCAATATGATGCAATCACAAACAAATAGAGCAAGTTGATCAAACACACTCTATGAACATGCAATTAGAGAATCTAGAATAAAGCTATCACAACTCAATCACAAAATGTATCTAGAAACCTAAGCATGTGAATTAACATCATTCATATTACTTTTCATCAATCAAATAAGAAACTTAAAGAGATGATCAATAATGAAAGTGAAAATAAATATAAACGAGTCCTAATATAATCTAGAGGGGGGGTGAATAGATTTTAATCCCTTTTACTAATTTTTCGAGATTAATCAAGATTACAAAATTACCCCAACTAGTCAACAAATCAAATCATGTGAAGACAATGCGGAAAGTAAATAACACATGATTTTTACGTGGAAAACCCACACGGGGAAAAACCACGGGCTATTTAGTGCGCCACACTAGAACCTCAATCCACTACTTGCAAATACGATTACAATCTAGGTTGACCGCATCACACCTAAGATTACTAATCCGTCTTTGCTACCCACGGGCCTTTAGAAGTGAACCTAGTTCATGCTTGCAAACTACCAACAAGGCAAATACAAGACTTGACTCTAAGTGAAGAGATAAAACAACCTAGTGTGAATATGTGCAATATTCAAGATGCTCAAAATGCAAGGTTAGACATTTTAGCTTATCTAGGCATGAATGAACATGTTAGACATTCCTAGATATCATATAACTAAGTGGCATGCATAAAACATAACAAAATAGGCAAACAAAGTCCTATATGCAATATCTACCACAATACAACACACAAAACACACTAACACAATCTTGAACCTAAGTCAAGTCATCAAAGAGCAATCTTGAACCTATTCAAGTAATAAATGAGCAATCTTGTAGAGAAAGAACATGTGACATGATGCAAGAGATGTTCTAACTACAAGTCATATGAGCAAGATGAAAACCCTAAGAGAATCATACTAGAACATGCTAGATGATGAATGAATCATGCAAGAATGATGGGTTTTGATGTTTGGAGTAATAAAAAGGTGTTCTTGATACCTTGGCTTTGAAGACACTTAGAAGCTCTCAAAAGATGTAATTTTTGCTCACCAAAACGAGCCAAGGCCAAACAAGATGTATATATATGAGATCCAAACAAAGTGAGGTCGTTTTGAAAAAAACGTTTCAGATTCCGTCATTGGCGCTGGTGAGGTTGCGCTGGTCACCCGCGCACGACACCAGCGCACAGCCCAAGCGCACAAATTGCGCTGGTCACCAGCGCACGCCACAGGCGCACGACCAGCGGCAATTCTCTGGGAGAGTTGCGCTGGTGAGGCTGCGCTGGTCACAGGCGCAAGTCACCCGCGCACAGCCAAGCGCACAACTTGCGCTGGACACCCGCGCAAGCCACAGGCGCACGACCAGCGACACTTCTCTGGGAGAGAAGCGCTGGTCAGGCTGCGCTAGTAACCCACGCCAGGGCACCAGCGCACACACACACAAAACAAGCTAAAACAACAACAAAGAATGTGCAAGTGTGAAGGATGTGAAATACAACCAAACCAAGAAGTAAATATCACACATGCATGCTAGAGAGTGTGTGTGTGCAACTAAATCTCTTCAAAGAGAGTCAAGAACAAGATTATACCTTTCATGATGCTTTCGAAATCCACAATGAGGTCCTTAAGCACCTGAGGAGAAAAACTTCAATCCTAAGCTACCCTTACAAGATTGAACCCCATTGTGATTTTGTCAACGAAATAAGCCAATTAAAAAATGAGGCACTTACAATCTCCCCCTTTGGCTATTTCGTGACAAAATCAACACTCACAAGCAACCTCACAAAACAAAAAAAATGGTTGGTCAACAAAAATTTTCTACATTACAAATAAGCCCTAGTCTAAATCTTGAACATCTTCAAGTCATTTCCAAGCTTGTAGAAAATTCCAACCTACACACAATCAACAAGAAAATATACCTTGGAAGAACAAGTGTGTGAGAGGTGCTTGAACAAAAGGAAATTACAAAAAAAAAAAAATGTAATCATGCAATGCAATGCAACTCCCCCTAAAAGCATCAACTCCCAATAAGGGTTACTCTCTCTCTTAACTCCCCCTAAATGCAATGCCAAATCAAAATAAATCTCCCTAACCTCCCTAACCTTACTCTCCCTTTTTGTCATGAGATAGGCAAAGGGAGTCTCCCCAAATAGGAAGCATTTAGCAATGAGAGCTCGTAGCACAAAAACATATGCATAATCATATGAGCAATTTTATGCAACTCAATTAAGTAAGAGAGATTCAAGGAGTTTTATTGCAAGAAAACATGTGTGGCAAGGATGCTTCGCAAGCAAGACATGTTGCATTCAAACTCAAAAACAATGGTATTTGGCAAAGCAAACTACAAAGGTTTCCTTAAGGAATTCAAACCAATTTCACCCATTGCATGGAATAAGATGAGGAAATAGAGTTTAAACATTTCAAATTTTATCAAGCAACTAAATCCAACTTTATAAGCAAAACAAGACATGGGCGACTTTGCACCTTATTTGATTTTTCCGGGTGAGATTCCGGTATGATAGTAGTCTTGTTCTACAAATAAAGAGGGAGAGACTATGGATATAAAAATCCTTATTGATTGAAGTCTCAAAGTTTGCTTTTGCACACATATTTTCCATTCAAGATAAAGCAATTAAGCATATCATACTTTTCACTTAAGCATGTCAACAAAAAGAATCATCATGTCATAGGAATCAATTAAAGGTCATTCATCAAGTACTTCCAAAGTACATTTCCTATTCCAAAAATGCATGTTTGAGCATAATTATAACATGGATTGCAAGCAAGACAATAAGTCACACTTATTAAGAAAAATACAGATAAGCATGTACAACCAATCATCTCAAGCAATTAAAGAAGAGGCATAAAATATTTCAATGTAGCACAATGCATGATCATGCAACTTTGCTCTCTTTGCTTGAGCTCCCCATGAGGGGTCAAGACAAACCACTTCAACCCAAGTGACAAATCCCAATAGACTTGCTAAGGTTCCCAAATCTAAGAGTGTCTAAGGGTTTTGTAAACAAATCCGCTAGTTGGTCTTTAGTTCCCACATGTTCCAATGCAATGATTTTACTCTCAACTAGCTCTCTTATGAAGTGGTGTCTAATGTCAATGTGCTTGGTCCTAGAATGTTGGACGGAATTCTTAGAAATGTTTATGGCACTCATGTTATCACAAAATAAAGTAAGAGTACCTTGCTCCAAGCCATAGTCGGCTAGCATTTGTTTCATCCACATCAATTGAGTACAAGCACTACCGGCGGCAATGTATTCCGCATCGGCCGTGGATAGGGAAATTGAGTTTTGTTTCTTACAAAACCAAGAAACCAAGTTGTTTCCAAGGAAAAAGCAACCGCCCGATGTACTTTTCCTATCATCACAATTTCCCGCCCAATCGGCATCACTATATCCAACAAGACTTGGATTAGTGTCATAAGAGTACCAAATCCCATGGTTTGAGGTACCATTCACAAACCGAATGATCCTCTTTACCGCAACAAGGTGAGATTCCTTGGGATTATCTTGGTACCTAGCACAAACACCCACACTAAATGCTATATCGGGCCTACTTGCGGTTAAGTATAGCAAGCTCCCTATCATGCCACGATATAGACTTTGCTCCACATCCTTTCCGCTAGCATCTTTGCTTAGTTTCAAGGTGGTGCTCATGGGTGTGTCACAATGTTTGGCATTCTCAAGGCCAAACTTCTTCACTAGGCTCTTGGCATATTTAGCTTGGGATATGAAGATCCCATCATTCATTTGCTTAATTTGCAAGCCTAGGAAGTAATTTAGTTCACCAACCATGCTCATCTCAAATTCATGAGACATGACATCAACAAATTGTTGAACTTTCAAGTTGTTGGTGGAACCAAAAACAATGTCATCAACATAAATTTGAGCTATGAATAGCTCATCTTTAGTGCACTTGATGAACAAAGTCTTGTCAACACTACCTCTAGAGTAGCCATTGTCAACAAGATAGAGAGTGAGGCGCTCATACCAAGCCCTCGGTGCTTGTTTCAACCCATATAAAGCCTTTTTGAGGCGATAGACATGAGAGGGGTGGTGTGGATCCACAAACCCCTTGGGTTGCTCAACAAACACTTCCTCATGCAAAAAGCCATTGAGGAAGGCACTCTTAACATCCATTTGGTGTAATTTGAACTTGTACACACAAGAAATGGACAAGAGAAGCCTAATGGACTCTAGGCGGGCAACGGGAGCAAAAGTCTCCTCAAAGTCAATACCCTCAATTTGAGAGTACCCTTGTGCAACAAGCCTTGCCTTGTTTCGCACAATGTTGCCATCCTCATCGGATTTGTTCCTAAACACCCATTTAGTGCCAATGACATTGGTGTTTTTAGGTCTAGGAACAAGAGTCCAAACCTCATTTCTCTCAAATTGGTTTAGCTCTTCTTGCATGGCAAGAACCCAATATTCATCATTTAAGGCCTCATCAACCTTTTTGGGTTCTATTTGAGAGGTGTAACAAGTATAGCTAATTTGATTAGCTATTTGACGCCTAGTTCTAACACCCTCTCTAACCTCTCCAATGATATCATCCTTATCATGGAGTTTTCTAACCCAAGGAGCGGGTTCATTAGAGTCCAATGGAGGAACTCTATTTAGAGGTAAATCATCCTCTTCATCTTGGTTTGACTTCACACCACTTGAAGTCTCACCACTTTCCTTCAAAGGAAGGTCATCTAACTCACAAACATCCTCCTCATGGTCATCATGTTTTGGCCTACAATCATCAAAGACCACATTTGATGATTCCATCACACTTCGAGTCTTAAGATTAAAAACTCTATAGGCCTTGCTATTTAGTGCATATCCAATAAATATACCCTCATCACTCTTAGCATCAAACTTGCCAAGTTGATCACGGTCATTAAGTATATAGCACTTACTTCCAAAGATGTGGAAATAGCTCACATTGGGTTTTCTACCCTTCCATAACTCATAGGAAGTTTGTTTAGTCCTGGGCCTAAGGAATACTCTATTCCCTATGTAGCAAGCCGTATTAATGGCTTCGGCCCAAAGATTTCTAGGGACTTTGTTGCTAAGCAACATCACACGGGCCATCTCTTGAAGGACTCTATTTTTCCTCTCAACAACTCCATTTTGTTGAGGAGTCCTAGGGGCCGAAAATTCATGGGAAATGCCTAAGCTATTGCAAAAATTCTCAAAGCTAGCATTTTCAAATTCTTTCCCATGATCACTTCTAATTTGCTTAATGCTTTTAATGTGAGAAGTTTTCTCATTTTGAATTTTGATACAAAGCATTTTAAATTTCTCAAAGGCTTCGGACTTTTCCCTTAGGAAGTAAGTCCATGTAAACCTAGAGAAGTCATCAACTACCACAAGAATGTACCTTCTACCACCTAAGCTTTCGGTTTGAATGGGACCCATAAGGTCCATATGGAGAAGCTCCAATGGTTCTTTGGTAGAAAGGTATTTGCCTTTCTTGTGGACACTCTTGGTTTGCTTGCCTTGTTGGCAAGGTCCACAAACACCCTCAACCTTTTTCCCAAGCTTAGGAAGGCCTCTAACAACATTCAATCTATCAAGGACTTTCAAGTCCCTATAGTTCATATGGCCAAGTCTTTGGTGCCACACTTCAACTTGCTCACTAGTGGACAAGTTACAAGAGATGAGATTTGACTCAAGACAATAACAATTGTCACTTGATCTCTTGCCTTTTAACAAAACTTGCCCATTTTCTTTAAGAATAGAGCAATCAACTTTGCCAAACATAACCGAAAGCCCTTCATCACTTAAATGTGATATGCTAATAAGATTGGCTTGCAAGCCATCTACATAGAGAGCATTGGGCAAGGAGGGCAATCCGGGAATAGATATGTTACCTTTCCCTATAACCTTTTTCTTAGACCCATCACCAAAGGTGACGAATCCACCATCCTCCATTACAAGAGTTTTAAAGAAACTCTTGTTTCCGGTCATGTGCCTAGAACACCCACTATCAAGGTACCAAGTGTTGGAGGCATTTGCTTTCAAGGCAACTTGGGCCACATAGCAAAAATAATCATCATTCCTATTCAATCTAGGTGAAACAAAGTCATTCCTAGGAGCCATTGGTCTATTGTCTCTAAATTTCCTAGGAGCATGCATTGTGGCTCTTCTAAGCATATTTTTCTCAATCATGCTTTTTCTTCTACACAATTTAATATACTTGAAACAATTTGGCCTAATGTGGCCTTCAATTCCACAAAAATGGCAAGTAGGGGAGAAATAAGGATTCATACCATAGCCTTGTGCAAGCATTTGTGGTCTCCTTCTATTTTGAGTTGCTCTTGGGTGTTGAGGCAACTCTCTCCTTTGTTGTTGAGCAAGATTGACATGTCTCCTCGGTTGAGCTTGTGGGATCCTTTGTTGTGGAGGTCTTGGTTGTGGGAGTCTAGCTTGAGGAGCTCTAACTTGTGGTGGAGCTCTTGTTGGAATCCTTGCTTGTGCTTGCTTGGAGGATTCACCAACTTCAACCCACTTAGTTGAATGTTGTGGGGTTTGAGCACTTTCAACTTCTTTGCTCTTGACAAAAGTTGTCTTCTTCAAAGGTGTGGCTTCCACTTCTTCCACATATCCTAGCCCCTTTTTGTCACACGGATTTTTCCCACAAGAGAGCATTTTGTCAAGCTTCTCGGTTCCGGAAGTCATCTTAGCCATTAATCCTCTTGCTTCCATGAGTTCTTTCCTCAAGCTTTCTTCATTCTTCTTAGCCAAGACTAACTCCAATTTTAAACCTTCTTCCATCTCTTTAGCTTTACTCATTTCCTTGCTCAAATGAGTTACCTTGGAGGTCAATTCAAGCTTCTCCTCTTTTAATTTTTGTATCTCCTTCTTCTTCTTTGATCTTGAGTTATGAAAGAATCTCATGAAGTCATCATAGCCCATTTCTTCATCAAACTCAAAGTTAGAGCTAGAAGAGTTGCTCTCACCATTTGAGTCACTTTCTTCTTGCTTGTCCTCTTCTTCTTCTTTGTCACTCACAACCTCATTGCTATTGTGAGAAGATGAGAAAGCAATGAAGTTAGCAACTTGGTCTTCATCATCATCCGAAGACCTATCTTCCTCTTCTAAGTCATCACTATCACTCCACGTCACCGCCATGGCTTTTCCTTTCTTCTTTTTCAAGTTAGCACATTCGGGAGCAATGTGTCCAAAGCCACTACACTCATAGCATTGGACACCCTTCTTGTGGTCCTTCTCTTGAGTTTGCTCCACTTTCTTGAAAGGGGCCTTCTTCTTCACAAACTTTCCCTTGGAGCCAAACCCTCTCTTCTCAAACCTCATAAATTGCTTGAACTTCTTTGCCATCAAAGCAATTTCTTCATCCGAGTCTTCTTCATCCTTTTCTACCTTGATGCTTTTCAAGGCAAGACTCTTTTGCTTCTTTTGAGGTGTAGATGTAGGACCCTTCCTAGATTCATAAGCCAAAAGCCTTCCAATAACTTCACTTGGCTTCATCTTTGAGTAATCACTATTCTCTTCCAATGCCGTCACCTTAGATTCAAACCTCTCGGGAAGCGACCTCATGATCTTTTGCTTAATTCTTCTATCCGAGTAGGGATCACCAAGTTGGTGACTTTGGTTCACTATATCCATAAGCTTCACTTGGAAGTCATTGAAGCACTCATCCTCCTCCATCCTTATAGTCTCAAATTGTGTTTGGAGGACTTGAAGCTTGGAGTCCTTTACCACCTCGGTTCCTTCATGAGCCATCTCCAATATATCCCAAGCTTCCTTTGCTATCCTAGTGATTTGGATGAGTTTGTATTGGTTGTCATCCATGGCACATAGAATGGCATGCATGGCCTTGTTGTTCCATTTTGAAGCTTCAAACTCTTGAGGGGTCCATTGTGCCTTTGGCTTTGGAACATCCTCTCCACCTCCCGTAGGAGTCATCATAGGTGGCGTATATCCGTCTTCAATCGCCATCCAAGCCCGATCATGAATTTGGCACACATAAGCTTCCATTTTGCCCTTCCATGATGCGTAGTTGACCCCGGTAAGCAAAGGGGGTCTAGTGCTAGAGGCACCCTCGCCTCCAATTCCATTTCCACTCATAGTGTTTGGGAGGGAATGATATGAATGCACACAAAGAAAAGCAAACAAATGCAAAGGACTCTAACAAGAGCAAGGGATCTCCTAATTATGTTAAGGAACCCGCTCTGATACCAATTGAAAATAAATATAAACGAGTCCTAATATAATCTAGAGGGGGGGTGAATAGATTTTAATCCCTTTTACTAATTTTTCGAGATTAATCAAGATTACAAAATTACCCCAACTAGTCAACAAATCAAATCATGTGAAGACAATGCGGAAAGTAAATAGCACATGATTTTTACGTGGAAAACCCACACGGGGAAAAACCACGGGCTATTTAGTGCGCCACACTAGAACCTCAATCCACTACTTGCAAATACGATTACAATCTAGGTTGACCGCATCACACCTAAGATTACTAATCCGTCTTTGCTACCCACGGGCCTTTAGAAGTGAACCTAGTTCATGCTTGCAAACTACCAACAAGGCAAATACAAGACTTGACTCTAAGTGAAGAGATAAAACAACCTAGTGTGAATATGTGCAATATTCAAGATGCTCAAAATGCAAGGTTAGACATTTTAGCTTATCTAGGCATGAATGAACATGTTAGACATTCCTAGATATCATATAACTAAGTGGCATGCATAAAACATAACAAAATAGGCAAACAAAGTCCTATATGCAATATCTACCACAATACAACACACAAAACACACTAACACAATCTTGAACCTAAGTCAAGTCATCAAAGAGCAATCTTGAACCTATTCAAGTAATAAATGAGCAATCTTGTAGAGAAAAAACATGTGACATGATGCCAGAGATGTTCTAACTACAAGTCATATAAGCAAGATGAAAACCCTAAGAGAATCATACTAGAACATGCTAGATGATGAATGAATCATGCAAGAATGATGGGTTTTGATGTTTGGAGTAATAAAAAGGTGTTCTTGATACCTTGGCTTTGAAGACACTTAGAAGCTCTCAAAAGATGTAATTTTTGCTCACCAAAACGAGCCAAGGCCAAACAAGATATATATATATGAGATCCAAACAAAGTGAGGTCGTTTTGAAAAAAACGTTTCAGATTCCGTCATTGGCGCTGGTGAGGTTGCGCTGGTCACCCGCGCACGACACCAGCGCACAACCCAAGCGCACAAATTGCGCTGGTCACCAGCGCACGCCACAGGCGCACGACCAGCGGCAATTCTCTAGGAGAGTTGCGCTGGTGAGGCTGCGCTGGTCACGGGCGCAAGTCACCCGCGCACAGCCAAGCGCACAACTTGCGCTGGACACCCGCGCAAGCCACAGGCGCACGACCAGCTACACTTCTCTGGGAGAGAAGCGCTGGTCAGGCTGCGCTGGTAACCCACGCCAGGGCACCAGCGCACACACACACAAAACAAGCTAAAACAACAACAAAGAATGTGCAAGTGTGAAGGATGTGAAATACAACCAAACCAAGAAGTAAATATCACACATGCATGCTAGAGAGTGTGTGTGTGCAACTAAATCTCTTCAAAGAGAGTCAAGAACAAGATTATACCTTTCATGATGCTTTCGAAATCCACAATGAGGTCCTTAAGCACTTGAGGAGAAAAACTTCAATCCTAAGCTACCCTTACAAGATTGAACCCCATTGTGATTTTGTCAACGAAATAAGCCAATTAAAAAATGAGGCACTTACAGAAAGTAAGAAGAAGATGAATCACTTACAAACAAATAAAGCTAGATAATCAATCAAGCTCTATGAACATGCTTACATACATTCTAGGATATGCTTTCAACAATCAATCACAAAAATAACTAGAAATCAAAGCATGTATATCAATAAGATCAAGGTATGGATATTCAATATATCACACTAAAAACCTAGTTCTTAGATCATGAAATTAAACCTAGAAAATGTCATAAAGCACATCACATATATCATTTCTAGAATCAATTTCAAGATTAATCAAGTTTAGCAAATATATGTTCAAGTAAAATCACAAAGCTAAAACTCAATTACCAAATGATCAAACACCCCTAGAATATGTTCTAACATCATTCTAAACACAAATCATCTATCAAATTGAAAGATTAAAGTGCAGATCAAAAGATGAAGTGAGAAGAAGAAGTTTAACATACAACAATGAAACTCGGACTGAAGAACAGCATGCTGCGACCAATCACAAATTCTAATGACTCTGAAAATGCTTGGGGTTTGTATCTCTCTTCAAGACCAACAATTTTGGTTTTTGAATCACTCAATTTCGAGTTCGTATGAGAGAGTTATGATCAAAATAAGAAAACAAAAATCAAGAACAATTCTGCAGAATTTCAAATTTGATGTTGTTGAAGTTGTATGAAAATGGAGGGAAGAGAGGTCATTTGAAGAGGAGGGAAGAGGGGCAAATTTGTCCAAAAAATAGAGGCATTTCAGCCATGCCCACGTGTGGTCAGTGTGTGCCACTCGTGGCCAGAGAGCTGGCTGGGCCGTGTGGCACACGTGGTCCACACGTGGTGGCCATACCATGGCCTTTGGCCAGCTTGCTCCTCTCGCGCACCTCGCACGTTCTTCGACCGTATTCGGTCATCCGAACTCCGAATTCGAATCTGTTTTCAGATTACAAACCATGACTCCCTCATGCACGACGATGACTATGAAACTTTGACAAATGGTTGAGAATTCATCTCAGAAAATGATGACGAACACAACTTAACAAATGAGAACGAAAAGTAGCGTAGCTACATCGTTTGGACTCGAAACTTAACATATGAGTAACCGAAATGACCGGGACTCAATAAGCAATCAAATAAGACCATGTTAAAGTCCAAAACATAAGAAACACAAACAAATAAACACTATACAACACAAGCATGCCATATCTAAGCGATAGTGAGAAAACATGCAATTCTACAAGATTGTTAACAATGAGATGAATGCATGTACATACTAAATGTGTGTGAAAGTGTTATACCAAATGTTTGAACTATGATGCAGGGACACACATATATGAATTGTGTGTGTGTGCGCTTACGCCTTGCAAGAGGAAAAAGAATCTTGATACCTTAGCATCCAAGTATGCGATGTTCCCCTTGAAGACGATATTTGCACAAGATGTTGCTTCTTCACCTTTGAGGCTCCTTTCTTCCAAGAAACACTTAAGCAACTACTAATACAAATATAGAGAGTTTTTCAATGGAATCAAGCCAATACAAATAAATGATCTTACACCTTTTATAACTTAGCTTATAGTTGCTAGTTTTTATTTTACCCAGTGTTTGTCAGGACGTGTCCGACCATACACCAAGCTTTACGTGAGCATACTGTTGGGACATCTCCCACTTTTGCTCACTGTTTTTTGATTGCTAGCTTGCTTTACCCCCAGCATTTTTAGTTTCGGGGAGTTTAGCCCGAATACCATTGGCTGAACACCTCTTACATCCTGGGGGTTTTATGCCTTTATTGATGGCGATTGCCTTTTATACGACACTTTTCTCTAGCTTAGGCTACTTTGTAGCGTTTTTGCCTTTAGACTGCTATAATACGGGGTATTTCCCGATTTTCTTTGGTGTTCGCCGAATTTAGATAGCTTAATCTATCCGTCTTTGGCGATCCACTCATTATGGTTGATCCACGATTTCAACGATGGTAGACATCTCAGTAATAAATTACTTTTTTATTGACTATTTCTTGCAAACTCTAACATCAAGAAATAAAAGACTTCTAGAAAGGTAAATTGAAAAAAGGAGAAATAATAAAAGGTCTTCTTGGGCTGAAGTTTCAAGGGTAGTAGATCTTTAGGTATTGAGCATTGCACGGTCGGGGCAGCTCGCCGACTCCTCTCTTTGCTATGTAATACGCTTCATGGCCTACTATACCTGTGATGTGATACGGTCCTTCCCACTTGTCTGCGAGTGATCCTGCAGTTTTGTCCTTCGTTCTGGGCGTCACTCTTTTTAGTACCAAATCCCCGAGTGCGAACCTTCTGACTTTCACATGTGAGTTGTAGTATCTCGCTGCTCTCTGCTGATAGGCGGCATTCCTTATTTGGGCATGCTCCCTTCTCTCTTCTAGTTCATCTAAGCCATATTTCAGCATGTCGACATTAAGTTCTAGCTGGAAGAGTTGTGTTCTTGGCGAAGAGAACGCTGTTTCGACCGGAATGACTGCCTCGGTTCCAAATGCCATGGAGTAGGGTGTCTCCTCAGTGGAGTTTCTTTCCTTTGTTCGGTATGCCCATAGTACCTGTGGTAGTTTTTCTACCCAATTCCCCTTTTTGATGGCTAGCTTGGCTTTCAGGTTGTGCTTGATAATTTTATTTACCGCCTCAGTTTGTCAATTTGTCTGCGGGTGAGTTGGAGAGGCATAGTAGTTGTTGATCCCATACTTCTTGCATAAATCTCTGAATTTCTTGTTATTAAACTGTGTCCCATTATCAGTGATGATGGTGTTTGGTATTCCGAACCTGTAAATAATGTTTTTCTTCACAAAGCTGGTTGTGTTTGCTTCTGTTATGTGTACCAGTGATTCGGCCTCTACCCACTTAGTGAAATAATCCACTGCTACAATGGCGTGCTTTGCTCCTCCTGATGCCGTGGGCATTGGGCAGATCAAATCAATTCCCCACATGGCGAACGGCCATGGGAAGGTGATGCTTTGTAAGCGTTCGGGTGGCTGGCGAATGTTATTTGCAATCTTTTGACATGCTTCACATCTGGTCGCTATTCTTTTTGCATCGGCGAACATGGTTGGCCAATAGAACCCTTGCCTTAGTGCTTTGTGGGCTAGATTGATGCTCCCAATATGATTCCCATAGCTTCCGCCGTGTATGCCCTTCAGGATTCCTTCTGCCTCTTCAGGTCCAACACATCTTTGCAGTGCTCTCGAAAATCCTCTTCTATACAGTTAACCGTTGAGGGCTGAATATCTTGTTGCCCTGTATTTCAGCCGCTTGGCTTCTAGCAAGTAATTTGGGAGGATGTCATTGATCAGGTACTCTTTGATTGGGGTCATCCAGTTGGTTGATACGTTAATGATTACTCCTACTTCAGCCTGTTCTGCTATGCTTGGTCGGAGTAGGTGTGCCAAGGGAATTGTTCGGGGCCAGATATTGATCGTAGCTGATGCTAATTTAGCCAAAACATCTGCTTGTTCGTTCTTTTCTCTTGGGATTTGGACTATCTTGTATTCTTTAAACCGCCCTAATAACTCCTTTGCTAGCATTAAGTAAGCGATCATGTTTTCGTCCCTTGCTTGGTATTCGTCGAGTACCTGGTTGACGATGACTTGAGAATCGCTGAAGACCTCAATCTCATCAGCTCCTAAGGCCGTGCATACCTTTAGTCTTGCTATCAATGCCTCATACTCGGCTTGGTTGTTGGTGGCCTTAAAATCAAACCACAAGGCACATTCTACTGAATCTCCTTTTGGGGTTGTAATTACTATCCCTGCCCCGCTGCCATGCGTGTTTGATGAACCGTCGACACAAAGTTTCCAGCGAAAGTATTTCTTTGCTTGGTCTATTATCATCTTTGCTACTTCGGTATCTGGTTCGGTGAACTCTGCCACAAAGTCTGCTACTGCTTGGCCCTTGATTGCTGTTCTTGGAATGAATTCTATGTCAAACTCACTCAGCTTAATAGCCCATTTTGTGAGTCTGCCCGATACTTCTGGTTTTTGAAAAAACATTCTTAACAGGCAGTTGGTGTATACTCCTATTTTGTGTGCTTAAAAGTATGGCCTCAACTTCCTTGCTGCTGTTATCAGGGCGAGCGCCATCTTTTTAGCTGGTGAGTATCTTGTTTCGGCTGGCAGCAGCGCTTTGCTAGTGTAGTACACCGGTTTCTGTATTCCATCTTCCTGGCTGATCAGTACGGAGCTAGTGGCCGCGTCCGTGATGGATAGATACAAGTATAGTACTTCTCCTGTGATTGGTTTAGAAAGTAGCGGCGCTCGGCCCAGGTAGCTTTTAAGGGCAAGAAAAGCTTGTTCACAATCTTTATTCCACTCTATTCCTTTTCCTTTCTTAAGTGCTTTGAAAAATGGCAGGCATCGATCCGTTGATTTTGCTATAAACCTGTTCAGTGATGCTAGACATCCAGTAAGTTTTTGGACATCTTTTAGGTTTTTTTGGGTGACCATATTAGTCAGTGCTTTGATCTTGTCAGGGTTCGCTTGTATCCCTCTTTGATGCACTTGGTATCCGAGAAACTTTCCGGACGGCACGCCGAAAAGGCATTTTGAAAGGTTTAATTTCATTCCAAATTTGGTTAACACGTCAAAGGTTTCCCGCAGATCATCTACATGTCTATCAGCCATGATACTCTTGGTCAGCATATCATCAACGTATACTTCCATATTCCTGCCTATTTGGCTGGTGAACATCCTGTTAACTAACTGTTGGTATGTTGCCCCAGCGTTCTTCAGGCCGAACGGCATTACGGTATAACAGTACAACCCTTGGTCCGTGATGAACGCTGTCTTGTCCTCATCTAGCTTGTGCATTTTGATTTGATTGTAGCCTGAGTATGCGTCCATGAAGATTATCAGCTCGTGTCCGGCTGTTGCGTCGACCAACTGGTCGATTCTTGGCAATGGGAAGCTGCCTTTGGGACAAGCTTTGTTCAGGTCAGTAAAATCTACGCACATTCTCCACTGATTATTCTTCTTTTTCACAAGCACCACGTTCGCCACCCATTCAGGATATTTGACTTCCCTGATCAATCCTACTATGAGCAACTTTGATATTTCTTCCCTTATTGCTGCGCTTCTTTCAAGGTTGAAACTTCTTCTTTTCTGCATCACCGGTTTGCATTCTTCGCTTACCGCTAGGTGATGTGTGGTTACGTTCTCATTAATTCCTGGTATATCTTCGTGACTCCAAGCAAAAACCTCCTTATATTCCCTCAATAGATTCACCACTCCTGTTTTAACCTGTTTCGTGAGACTTGCTCCAACCTTGACGGTTTTGTTTGGTTCCTTTTCGTCTAGAATGATGGTTTCGGTCGGTTCCTCTTTTTCTTTGTCGGTTTTATCCCTCGGGTCTAGCTCGAAGGTTTCGGGGGTTTCTTCTCGTGTCCCTTAGTCAAGTTGAAATATACCCAGCGTTTCTACCCTAATCTTGTCCTTAAAGATTGACAAGTTGGCTCGGCGAGCCATTTCCTACGATCCCTTAAGCTCCCCAATTCCGAAGCTCCCATTGTCTATCATCACTCAAAGGACATCCCTATGTGCTATTTGTACTCCCACAACTATTGCATCATTGGGTTTGGCATCAATTTCTTCTGAATCTTCGGCTATGAAGGTTATTGGGTCATGTCCTCTTGGTTTTTTGTGGTTTTTCTGCACGGAATTCACTTCTAAGTCCCTGTTTTCATACATTACTTCCCTGACCTCTGACATCCTTTCTCTATTGCTTCTGCCCGTGTGAGGTCCACCAAAGATAGTATTTATCGCCGCGTTAGGGCTACCTTTTCTTGGACTCCTTCTTTCTTGTCCTCCTCCTCGGTAGCTATCGTGGCAACTAGTGTTTTGGTCTCCCTTCAAGGTGAAATCTTTAAGGTGCCCTTCTCTGATCAGACTTTCAATATGATCCCGCAGCTGGAAGCATTTTGAAGTATCATGCCCGTGATCTTTATGGAATTGGTAGTATTTTGTTGTATCCCTCCTGGCATTTGCCGACTGTTGCTGGGGATACTTGGCGAGTCCTTTGTCCTCTACTACAGACAGTATGTCTTCCTGTTCGCCATTCAGGGGAGTGTAATTGCTATACCTGCCTTGGAACCTACTAGTTCTGTTGCTACCCCGACTCTCTTTGGGCTGATTCTTTTGGCTTTTGTCTTCTCTTTGGCGATCGCGCGACTGACCTTTTGCCCTGTCATCCTTGGATTCGGGTTTTATGTCTGGTTTGTGACCATGGATGTAACTACCCCCTTGCGCTACTTCTTCTTCTTCTGCCAATGCATAGTCTCCAGTTATATCCATCATCTCTTCATACGTCTTTGGTCGATCCCTTCGTAGGTCGAAAGACAGGTGACCACTTTGCAGTCCGTTGGTAAAGGCTGCTATGACAGCTACGTCGCTTGCATCTTCTATTTGGGCAACTTCTTTTCCAAACTTGGCTAAGTATTTCTTAAGTGACTCGTTGCTTTCTTGTTTCAAGTTCGATAGATGGGCTAATGATTTTCTCCTCTGTACGATTCCCATGAACTGCCTTATGAATGCCTTGCTGAAACTGGAAAAGTTGTTTATACTCCTGGCTGGTAGGCATCCAAACCATCTAGAAGCAAGGTTGCCGAAAGTTTGGGGGAACGTTAGGCATAAGAGGCCATCATCTGACGCATACTGAACCATAATATTATGGAATCTGCGAACGTGCTCCTTCAGATCCCTGCTTTCTTTATACTGCTCGATGGTTGGCATTCTGAACCGTTCCGGGAACTTGGTGTGGGCAATATGGTCAACGAATGGATTGTCCGACTCATCATCTGAAAAAACATTGTGTCCATACCGCTTAGCCATAGTTGAGACCTTTTTTGAGAGCTGTTGGAGGGTAACACTTCGGTGACCAGTCGGTTCCCCTTCTTGGTTGACTCTACTTTTAATTATCATCTTACAAAAATCTCCTTCCCTGCTATCATCACCTCTGTTAACTTCTGGATCATCTGTACTTTCGGATCTCTGCTGGCGTGCTCTTTTTGACCGCAATCCCCTTCTCGGTTAGGGGCTTTTGTCTTCTGACGAGATTGATCGCCGTCTCTTGCGGTTCCCGTTAGATCCATCGTTGACGACTTCCCCATGTGCTCGCCTGCGGCCTCGTTTTTCTGGGAAATCTTCGTCCAGCAACCCCTTTCCCCTTTTGTGTCTTATTTCGTCCAGGACTCCTTGTGGGTCTTGGAGTGCTTCCTCGATATTTGGTTCTGCTTGAAGGCTGGGAGTTGCAATATGAACTTCTGACCATATCCTTCCCGGAGGGTGATTCCCATGTGTGCTGGTTGTTAGTTCATAAGGAGATGAGGCTCCTAGCCTTATAGGGAGCGTGAGACCTATTTTATTGGCTTCATTGACCAAGTTTACCAGCGCTGCATGGAAGTGCTGTAAAGTCTCATTCGTTACTCCAGTCCCCGTAGTAGCTGCTGATTGTTCTCTAGTTGCCAACGTTTCCTCTCCGGGTACTACGGCCTCCTCGGGAAGCCGATTGTTACTGCGGATTCCGTCTCTTTCACTGTTATTGCTCATGTTGTGTCTGTTAGTAAGGGTTCCTGGAAGTTTTATTCTGAAATCCTCTCCCCCTCCTTCTAGCGCCAATTGTTGACGGTGATTTTTGGATTGACTCAGTCAACAATAATATCTTAATCAAAAACAAACAAATAAAGAAAATAAATCAATGCATGCAAAACAGATTTTACGTGGAAAACCCTTGAATGGGAAAAAACCACGGTGCCCCTTGAGAGCGAGAGAAATCACTATGAATCGCTTATGGTTTACACACTCAGATCTCTCATACAATTGCCTGATTATTCTCTCTATATGTTCGAACCCCTTTTCATGGGATTTAGGGTTCTATTTATATTAGTCTTTCTAGGGTTCCCGTGCCCATGCCGTGTTGGTAGGGGAGTTCCTATTTTTAATCATACAAGGAGTCTAGAGTTCGCAAGCAGCTTTAGGGTTTGTTTCCTGTTTAGACTCTTCTTTGTTTAAAATCGGTTGGATCCTATCCGGAGTAGGATTTTACCTTCAAGCTTGGTATCCATTCGGATTCTTGACGTGGAAAGTATACTGGAGTTAGATCATTCTTCTGGCTGTATATTTCTTGGCGAATACCTTAGGTCGGCGAGCGCACTTTGCCTTTCTATCGGTCGACCAGTTGTGGCGAGCACACTTCTACTCTGAACTGGCGATCATGCCAGCTAGCGTATCTTTGACTGGTTTCCTCTCGTTAACTAGTCAATGAGTGACGTGTTTATTACTTGACCTGTCTTTATTGCATCTTTTGCTGGCGTGTCCTATTGCCGAATTTATACATACAACAGAAGGGATTAAAGCAATTATGCAATAATGAGGACTTCTACATGTAAGAGAATGTCAAGTAAAGATTAAAAACGTGCCACTCTTAGATATGATTATACATAATGCGATCTTACATTGGAAATGCCAAAGCTTTAAAGAAAAGGTGCTATTCGGTTTAGAATGTAATTTGCCTTGATACTACTCCTCACCGGATTCTCTCTTCTTTTCTCTAAGATTCCTAGGTTTCACTCAATAACATACATGTGCAATATGAATTCATGTTATGGGCCTCTAATTGATTGCACATGATAATCATTAAACACGTAATTTTCTGAAAAGTTGTCTCATGAATGGAATTGAAAGTCATGAATTAGAAAGAACATGTATCAACCAAATTTACAAAATGGACAATCCCAAAGATCATGAAGGTCTTTCTTTTGGTTGTAATAGGGCCTTAAGTGATGGTGAAACAAAGAATGGGACAATGGATATCAAGGAACCCGATGATTACACTAAGGCGTACATTATAATTAGGAGTTCCACATGTTTCAAACATATTGTTCACACTTCAAGGTGTCCAGGCTTCCAATTCTACATGTGCATTCTACTCTCATTTTCATACTGAGTAGTTCCTTTTACTTTTCTTTCTTTTCTAGGCCAATTGTGCCTAATGTTAGGATTATGCTCAATAGCAAGAGTGTAATATTGTAATTAACAATCTTTTTCATATTAATAAAGTGATTTCTGGTTTGAACAAATCTTATAGCATTTATAGTTTAATATTATAATTGTCAAAGTAAATAATCATAAGGTCTAAAGACTATGAGAAAAAGGAAGAATTGTTCGTACATCTGGATATATACGTGGTAAACACAATTCTTTAGTTAGTCTTGAATATTGTTCACAACTTAAGTTAAAGGTTGGGCACCTTTATCTTGTTAAAGTTGTAGAATTCTTTTGCTAGCATTTGAGTGGGATCAAATGAGATATGATGAGTCTAAAATCATCGGAGTGTCTTCGAGCAAAAGAATCTAGTGCACTGGGTGCATTGAACTGGATCACAATGAAATACTTTATCTATAACCGTCAGTAGATAAAAATCATTTCATTATCAGGACAATCGGAGAGTCTATCTTAATCCTGAGATAAATGATGGACTTATGGTTGCAAGTGATATCATTTGAGTTATCAATGAGTACGATTATATCGCATAGTCTATCCTCGATAGTTTGGTGATATTCGTTTGTTAATCTATAGAGGACTTCATTTATAGATATGGACATCGTGGCTCCATTTATTAAATGAGAGTATAATATCATCATATGGATGTTTTGGGGTAATTGGATATTAAATCTCAACGTTGAGTTTTCGATAGTGTCTATTGAAAACATGGCTTCTGGACAAGTCAAAAATATCCAAGTTCAAAACGTGGTCATATGAGTAAATATGGTAACTTGGAGAGTTATAGGCGGTCTATAAACTCTTGGTGATTACTGATATTAATCACGAGGATACACTATCTCCAACATGATTGTCTAGGGTATGAATGAGGAACATCTTTGAAACAAATTATGGTGTGTTCAATATTAATCTAGAGGGGGGGTGAATAGATTTTATCCAATTTTACCAAATTTTCGTTAATGGTCAAGATTACGAAAATACCCTCTACTAGTCAATATACAATAGCAAGTGTAATATGGTGCGGAAATTAAAAGACACTTGATATTTACGTGGAAACCCTCACGGGAAAAACCACGGGCTATGTAAGTGAGCCACACTTGAACCTCGAATCCACTAAATGTGTAAAACGATTACAACCTAATCCCGGAAGTAATCACACACCTACCTAATCCCGGTATAAGTGAACCTAGTCCCAATGCTTGTGATTTATGCAACCTAATCCCGGAAGCAACACAAGACTTAGTTCTCAATGAAGAGAAAACAACCTAAGTGAATATATGAAATACTCAAAATGCAACAAGAGCAAGGCAACTCTATATGCTTACCTAGAATGATGATATATCAATGAAATCAATCCTAGATATCAAAAGCTAAATGACATATCATAAAGCTTAGCTAGATGTTATCAATCACAAAACAATCCTAGCTATCAAACAATGTCAACATGTCCAAACATGTGAACTCAATTAGTTGTAGAGAATTTCTAACAACATAATTGTCAATTAAATCCACAAGAACATTCAATTAAGCTTGACTAGATAAATAAACATTAATCTATCAACCTAATCATCAACCAATTGTACAAGAATGTTCTAGGGTTAGCTATTTAGGGAAAATCATCCTAATCATGTAAGCTACCACAAACAAAACCCAATCATGTCATAACTTCACTAAATATGCAATAAGAGTGAAGATTTGCTAAACTAAGCAATAAAAGACATGTCTTGACTAAGATAGAACAATAAATGAAGATGTTGAGTTTGTTCTACTTACCAAGTCATAAATGAAGAAGACCCATGGAAGATTGATGCATGAAACATGTTAGATGCACATGGGTTTTGGGTTTGGAGAGTTAAAGAAGCAAGATTGAAGCTTTCTCTCTCTAGGGTTTGAGTTTCTCACTCTAAGGTCTGATTTTGAGCTCTCAAAAACGAGCAAGGAAGAAGATGATACTTATATAGGACCCCTAGATGAAATGACGTCGTTTTGAAAAAATTTGCAAAAGAACGCCCATTTTGCGCCCTGTTCTGCGGCCTTGACCGCAGAACACAAGGGCGCAGAAATGCACCTGACAGATTTTGCGGCCCCTAAACGCAAAAACCAAGGGCGCAGAAAAGAGGACAGAGAGTATGAATTCTGATCCTTATTCTGCGCCCTTATTTCTGCGGCCTTGGCCGCAGAACAGGGCGCAAAATTGCACCTGATGGTGTTTCCTAAAAAGAAAAATATGATGTGTAATTCCAAGCAAGATGCACCCATATGGACAAGAATGAAGAGAGATTAAATGAGCAATTCATGCATACACACAATAAAGACACAACACATTCAAGAATAAGAATTATGCAAGTGTTGTGTGTGTGTGCATCTATTTCTCTTCATTGTAAGAAACACTAAGTATAATACCTTTGGAGTGCTTCTTCCCTTGAAGTCTTGAAAAGGGCCTTTGAGCATGATCTTCAATCACCTAACTACCCTTACAATTCAAACCCCCAATATGTGGTTTGTCTACGAAATAAGCCAATCAACAATGGGAATCCTTACAATCTTCCTTTTCTGTCTTTATTTAAGAGTTCAATTTTAGCTCTTTAGTGGAATGAGTTAAAATTAATGGATCGGACCTAATTGAATCATTTGTTGATTGTGATTAGGTTATGTCTATTGAAGCTTAAATTTAGATAGCCCGCTAAGATCCCCAATCCACACGGACTTGCATGGATCACTTGATATATTCTACCAGACCAATTATGGGTCCATTTAGAATTGCATTTAATATATTAAGAATATAATTTGCACATTATTTATTTAATGGGCTGCTCAATTATATTAATATATTAATGAAAGGCATGTGGACTTGTTTCTTTTAGTAAGAATGGGTCTGGTTCACATGTGGGCTTTTTATTTAAAGTCCAATGGATTAAATGAAATAAGAAAATAATATATGGCCCATTTGTATGAGTGGGGTGGCAAGGTGCTTTTTAACCAAATATATTATTTTGTTTCATTGTTTTAATTAAATAAGAATTAATTATTTTATTAATTAATTGTTTAATTAAGAAACAAATCTTTTCTGATTAGGAAATATGATTCCTAGAGTTATACTATTGGTAGTAGTGTACTAAAATTAAAAGACTTGTTTGATAAGAAAATAAATAATTAATTTTATTTATTTAATCAAATAAGAAGTCTTTTTATTTAGTCAATAAAAGAATAAAAGATCTATGAGTTAGATTAGGGTTTGAAGTCTTAAACTAGATGGGAATTAGGGTGCAACACAAACTCCTTTTTGCTTGTGATTTGCGGCAACCCTAGTCCCTTTTGGAGTAGGATTTTCGGCCACCCTAAAAGAAAAAGAGGAAGAAAATTTGGCCAGCTATATATTTGGACTTATAGAATTCGGCCACTAAGAGTGAGTGGTGCTCTATTCAATCTTCTTCTTCTTCTCAATTCATAGAAAGGATTATTTTATTCTACTAAAACATAAAAGAGTGAATAGATTATTTTTTGATGGTACACTAATTGCTTGTTCATCAATAAGCTTGTGTGTACAACATCGATTTAGGTTCACGCGAGTTTCGATCATTAGATTGAGAACTCAAAAGTGACTGCAATAATCTTAGTCTTCTTTCGATTGTTTTGTGACTAACAAAAAGAAAAGAAAAGTTTGTTTGTCCATTCTCAGGTTTGCAATTCAAAGAAAAAGGGAGACCACGCTCCTAGGTGATTCACGTTCGTGCTAGGATTGAAGATCTTGCGGATTACCATCGACGTAAGTCAATCGGATCACTCGACAAAAGGTATTCTTCTTTTGTTGATTATATATATGTTTAATTAATTAAAGGGTTAAGGTTCATAAAAAGGAAAAAAATTTAAAGTTACTAAATCTATTTTTAGTCTCGCTTCCGCTGCGTGTACTACGGTATTTTTCCCTACAGAATCCATCAAGCAAAGACAATAAACAAAAGATATCAATAATTCGGCATATTGCCCTCTCATCCAATCATTCACAAAATCCAAATAATCAAAATATATCAAGAAAGCACAAATATCCTAAATCCACTACTAAAATCCAATCCACACCCTTGTTCTATGCAAAAACGAAATAAGAGCAATAAAGAAATAAGAGCGAAAGATAAGGAAATGCTTAAACTAAAAATTTATGAGAATAAAATCTAATAAGAAAAAGGGAGAACAATTGTTACCTGAGCAGATCGGTCAATTCCTCATTCGAAATGGGCTCCTAAGTTGGGTATCCTCCCCTATATGGTTTCAATTGGTGGCAATTCACCTTAAACCTTTCACCCTTTTTCAAGCTTTCAATCTCAATGGCACCATGCACAAACACTTGCACAACTTTGTAAAGTCTCGTCCATCTTGACTTAAGCTTCCCCAGAAATAACTTCAAACGGGGACTCAAATAGTAGGACTAGCATTCCTGGATAGAAATCTTTTCTTCTAAGCTTCTTGTCATGGTAGAACTTAGTCTTCTCCTTGTAAAGCTTTGTGCTCTCATATGCCTCTAACCAAAACTCTTCTAGTTCACTGAGTTGGAGCTTCCTTTCCTCTCCGGCTTTGTCAAGGTCTGTTGGGGTTTTTGCCCTAAAGCTTGTAATTTGTAAATGTGAATTGAACATAAATAAAAGAAGTAATTTATTCATTTAAATTGTATCATACATTTGTTTATATCATGTGTACATAATATCCAAGATTGCCGGATGTAATCTCTAACTGAGTATATGAGTGTCATATACAGAGGTATTCAGTTTGAGATGAGCAATCTAAAGAGTCCGTAGATAGCAAATAAAGTTGGGTACTTTATTTGTGGTTAATCTACAGCTGTTGTCCATTCCGTAATATATGATGGTCTTAACCTAGACTATTCATATGGTGATACGAGAATGGAGGCACCTTATATGATTTGATCATATAGGACTGGGCCATGATCTATATGAATCTCTCACCAAGATCCGTTAGTGATGAGATTCATATATATCAACAAATGATGGCTATATGTGGGTGATCTTAATCCTGAGTGTCTTATCGACTCCTTCAGGTTAAATCGTGGTCTTTGATATACCATGGGTGAGGTCGGAGTTCCATTCCTGATCAATATGCTCTGTATGTTGGGATCGCGGTTTGGCTTGTGGCCGCGAAGGTTTGCACACAATAGTAGAATCCACTCCTTCTTGTGAGAAGTAGATAGTAGTTCCCTTAAGGGTTGATTCGGGGCTTGAACAATATGAGCGCTCTCCTAATTCCGTAAGGAATGTAGGATTTATTGTTCATTAGAGAATCAACGGTACATAATGTAAAGATATAATTAGAGGGGTATAACGGACATTATGACCCAGCTCTAATTATAAACTACTTGTGGAGGATCATACCATATGTAATAGCTATATCGATGGACACCAAGAGTTATTGGTTTGTGTAAAAACGTCTACAGTTGAGAGAGTGCAACTTCGGGTTTTTAGTGGAATAACACCGAAGTTAATAATCATGAAATATTAATTAAAGAGTTTAATTAATTATTTTTAAGGATTATTGGAGCTCAAAATACTGTGGGTCCATTAGGTCCCCTTGCTAGCTCGATTGATTAAGGTAACAAGGGTCACGGTTAATTAATTGGATTGTCCAATTAATTGTGTTACGATTGTGACACGTATCTATTTGGGAATTAATTGAATAATGAGATTATTTAATTAATGAATATTAATGATTATGTTAATTAAATAATTAAATTATTTTAATTGTGTAATTAATCATTAGATGGAGGGTGTTGATTGATATTTAATTTTGAATGAATATAAGATAATTTGATTATTTTATTTTCATTAAATTAAATATTTAAATTTGAATTTAAAAGAGTTTGAATTCAAAATCAAATCAAATAAATTAATTTATATCTTATAGATATTATATATCTTAAAAGATTCAATTAATTAGTTTATTTTAAATATATATATATATATGATATATGTTTTTATTAAAGTGACAAGAATTTGTATATGATACAAAGAATGAAACAAAAAAGAAAAGAGAAACATAGGGTGTGGCCAAAAAAAAAAAAAAAAGAAAAAAAAAAGGTGTTTGTTTTTATTTTTTAGGCTTGTTGCATTCTATACACAAAAAAGCAAAAGAGTTGTTTCATGTGTCTCTTTATCCTCCTTGTTCCTGAATACCGTGACGCGCTCACACGCCGTTACCAATCTCGGGTCATAGCGAGAAAGATCAAGTGGTTCAAATCAGGAGCAGATCGTATTAAAGTGAAGTAGCCTCCTACGCTGGTATGAAATTGTTTTCATCTCCTTCATATTTGAAACAAATTATGGTGTGTTCAATATTAATCTAGAGGGAGGGTGAATAGATTTTATCCGATTTTACCCAATAATAGGCAAGATTACTAAAATACCCCTAACTAGTCAATATAAAATAGCAAGTGTAATATGGTGCGGAATATTAAAAGACACTTGATATTTACGTGAAAACCCTCACGGGAAAAACCACGGGCTAGTAAGTGAGCCACACTAGAACCTCAAATCCACTAAATGTGAGAAAGATTACAACCTAATCCCGGAAGCTACACAAGTCTTACTTCTCAAAGAAGAGATAACAAGCCTATGTGAATATATGAATACTCAAAATGCAATAAGAGCTAGGCAACCCTATATGCTTATCTAGAATGATGATATATCAATGAAATCAATCATAGATATCAAAAGCTATATGACATATCACAAAGCTTAGCTAATCAAGATTAAGCAAAACCTAGATAGCTATCACAATACAACACTCAATCATATTCATCACAAACAATCTCTATCTTGTATCTAGCATGTGAACATAAAGCATACAAGGAAATAAAGAGATGGCTTGATAAGAAAGAAACTAAAATTAGATGAAGTTAGTCAAAATCTTACCAAGCAAGTTGTGATGATGCAAAACTATGCATGAATGATCCTAGATGAACTTGATGAATCACAAGGTAAACTTTGAGTGTTTAAAGGTGAGTTCTTGATGGATTTTCTCTCAAGTGTCTCTCTTTTAAGTTTAGGGTTCTTAAGAGTCAAAGAACTAGCTTTAGAAACAAAGAAGATGGTATATTTATAGGCATTAAGAACAGGGCACATGAAAAGACAAGTTTGCCCCTGAACCGCATGATCGGCAATTTCATTCGACGGCTTGGCCGCCGATTATGACCGCCGAATTGGTCCCGAGAGAAACAGAGGAGAAATGACGGTTCTATTCGACGGTTTCGAAACCGTCGTATAAACCGCAGAATCAAACCCGAGATAATAAATGCATTAGGTATGATCGGCGGTTTCGGAGCAGTCATGGCCGCCGATCACAACCGCAAAATTAGACCAAAGACCTTTAGTCCAAAACGGCGATTTCATTCAGCGGCTAGGCCGCCGAAATAACCATCGATTCACCAAAAGTGGTGAATCCAAGGAGAAAGCCAAGGCAAACTCCGAGAGCGGTCTTCGCGTAAAACCAAGCACACGTATGTGCATGCGCGGACATTTTCGAACATCTACGGAAAACGAATTACAAGACACAAACACACAACAAGATACAATTCATAAAAGTGTATGTGTGAAAGTGACATGTGAAGAGAATGCACACATACAAGAATATGCCAAGTGAGTGTGTGCTACTAAATCTCATCAAAGAAAAATAAGCACTAAAGATATACTTTTGGAGAGCTTGTCACCTTGAGGTCTTGAAAAGGTCCTTTGAGCTTGTTCCTTAAACACCTAAACTACCTTTACAAGCTAAACCCCAACATGTGGTTTGTCCACGAAATAAGCCAATCAATATAAGAATCCTTACATTATTGTTTTCGATTATTACTGTACAAATCGGTTTATTTGATTATTGCTTTTAAAAATTTTAAAACCTTTTCACTGCGAAATTTGTTACCCTAGGTTCTATCAAGGTCTAGGTTTAACTTTCGAATAGCCCATAAGGCGTTGTACTCTAGTTCCACCGGCAAATGGCAAGCCTTTCCAAAGACTATCTGGAAAGGACTCATTCCAATTGGAGATTTGTAAGCCGTCCTGTACGCCCACAATGCGTCACTTATTTTGGACGCCCGATCCTTTCTACTCCTGTTGACTATTTTTTCCAAGATTTGTTTGATGTGTCGGTTACTCACCTCCACTTGTCCCGAAGTTTGAGGATGGTATGGGTTTGCCACCTTATGTCTAACCTTATACTTCTTTAACAAAGTTCTGAAAATTCTATTACAAAAGTGACTTCCACCGTCGTTTATTATCGCCCTAGGAATCCCAAACCTAGCGAAGATATTTTCCTTGATGAACCCAACAACCACATGGCTATCATTTGTCCTTATGGGGATTGCTTCAACCCACTTATACACATAGTCTACCGCCACCAAGATAAAATTATAACCTTGGGATGTGACAAATGGCCCATAAAATCTATCCCCCATACATCAAATAATTCAATCATATGCTCACTATTCAATGGCATCTTGTCCCTTTTTCCAATGTTCCCCAACCTTTGGCATCTATCACACTTCAAGCAAATTTCATAAGCATCATTTGCCAAAGTTGTCAATAGAACCCGCATTGGAGGATCTTCATCATTGTCTTCCTTTCACTGTAATGCCTTCAACATTCGCTTTCATGACAAAATTTTAATATCTCTCCTTGCTCATTTTCTGGAACACATCTTCTAATAACTTGATCTGGACCACGCTTAAACAGGTACGGCTCATCCTAAAAGTAGAATCTAGTACTAGAAATGAACCTTTTTTTTTCGCTTGAGGGTTCAATTTCGAAGGGATCACATTTGATGCTAAAAAATTGACTATGTCTGCATACCATAGGTCTTTATCTTGTACCACCCATAATTGTTCATCGGGGAAACTTTCTCTTAATGGTATCACGTCTTCCTCTTTGAGAGTTCCTTGAGTCATTCTACTTAAATGATCCGCCACCACGTTCTCACACCCCTTTTTATCTCTAATTTCGAGGTTGAATTCTTGCAAAAGGAGTATCCACCTAATCAACCTAGGCTTTGCATCCTTTTTATGCAATAGATACCGGATGGCGACATGATCCGTGTATACCACAACTTTAGCACCCACCAAATATTGCCTAAACTTTTCCAAGGCAAATATTATAGCCAAAAGCTCCTTCTCTGTAGTTGAGTAGTTCATTTGAGCATCATTAAGAGTTTGTGATGCGTAATAAATGACGTGCGGAAGCTTCTCTACACGCTGCCCCAAAACTGCCCCTATTGCATAGTCGGAGGCGTCACACATAAGTTCAAAGGGAGGACTCCATTATGGTGGCATGATGATGGTGCCGTGGTTAGTGCTTCCTTCAAAATCTTAAAAGCAATGTTACACTCTTCATTGAACTTGAATTCTACATCCTTTTGAAGAAGAGTGCACAATAGTCTTGAAATCTTCGAGAAATCCTTTATGAACCGCATATAGAACCTCGCATGACCAAGAAATGATCTAATATCTTTTACTGTCCTAAGAGGAGGAAAACTCTTCATCACTTCAATTTTTTCCTTATCAACCTCAATACCCTTTTCTGAAATCACATGGCCTAAAAATATACCACTTTTTACCATAAAATGGCATTGTTCCCAATTAAACACTAGACTTGTCTCTTCACATCTTTGGAGTACCAAAGATAGGTTTTTCAAACACTTATCAAATGAAGCCCTAAATACTAAAAAGTCGTACATGAATCTCTATAATGTCTTATACCATATTTGAGAAAATTGAGGTCATGCACCTTTGAAAGGTGGCCGGCGCATTGCATAGCCCGAAGGGCATTCTCCTATAAGCATAAATGCCAAACAGACATGTAAATGTAGTCTTCTCTTGATCTTCAGGAGCTATGGCTATTTGGTTGTAACCGGAATAGCCATCTAGGAAACAGTAATAGCTATAACCTGCAAGGTGCTCCAACATTTGGTCGATAAAAGGAAGAGGAAAATGGTCTTTCTGAGTGCTTGTGCCAGTTTCCTATAATCGATACAAACCCTTCATCCTGTTTGTAACCGTTGAGGAATCAACTCATTCTTCTCATTCTTCACCACCGTGATTCTGGATTTTTTTGGTACCACATGTATAGGGCTTACCCACTTGCTATCCGAAATTGGGTAGATGATTCCGACATTTATTAGCTTCAACACCTCCTTTTTGACTACCTCTTGCATAATAGGATTCAACCTACGTTGCACCTCCCTAGTCTGCTTTGTGTCATCTTCCAAAAGGATCTTATGCATACACAATGTCGGACTAATTCCTTTGATGTCGTCTAGAGTCCATCCTATAGCCTTTTGTATTTTCTTAAGATCTCAAGCAATCTCTATTCCTCTATTTGGCCTAAGTTTGCCACAATGATAACTGGAAAGTTTCCACTATCATCTAAGAATGCATACTTCAGGTTTGAAGGGAGCTCTTTCAATTCTAGTTTCTTAAGGGGAAGTTCATCCTTGTTGCTCACGTGTTGTTCGACCAAATCCTCCCTTGAACTTCCCAAGCCATCCTCTAATCCAACGTCCCTAGTGATCACTTCGTCCACTACTTCTTGATAACATACCCTTTATATTATCTTTTTCTTCAATGTCATCCATGATATCCACACTATAACAATCATGCGCTCCAATTGGATAAGCTAAAGACTTAAATACCTTATATTCCATAACTTCATCAAGGACCTTCAAAGTCAACTTCTCCTCGTGCACATTTATCACTGCCTTTGCTATAGCCATGAAAGGACGTCCCAAAAGGATTAAAGAGTCTTTTTCATCAGGATCTATCTCCATATCTAGTACTACGAAGTCTGCAGGAATAATTAGCTTATCAACTTGGATAAGGACATCTTCAACTATCCCTCTAGGTTGCCTAGCCGATTGGTCCGCCAAAATGAGAGACATTTTTGTTGGTCTTAGCTTATTCAAACCCAACTTCTTGTAAATTGAGAAAGGCATCAAGTTGATGCTTGCCCATAGATCAAGCATAGCCCTCACTTGTCCCTCTCCACCGATTATTATACTGATAATGAAGCTTCTCGGATCTTTTAGATTTGGAGGAAGTCTCTTTTGAATAACAGCACTTGCGTTCTCATCAAGCCTCTCTTGATTCTTCGGCCTAAACCTATACTTCTCCTTATTCAACTCTTTGAAAAACTTCCCAAACGCCAGCATCTTCAGAATTGCATCTAGAAGAGGTAGATTGATAGTTACTTTAGAAAGCACATCATACATATCCTTGAATGGTTGTTCCATTCTATCCTTCTTCAACCTCCCCGGATATGGTACCTTGGAGAAACTGGAGCTAAAAGGTTT
This sequence comes from Acer campestre, assembly GCA_954870605.1. Lineage (NCBI taxonomy): Eukaryota > Viridiplantae > Streptophyta > Magnoliopsida > Sapindales > Sapindaceae > Acer > Acer campestre. Next base: position 27,378,079 of record OX940811.1, on the reverse strand, counting down.
GTTGTTACTAGGATTTCCCTTAGGTGTTTCTATTCCCTCCGGAATTTGAGTCTTCTCCCTTTCGGCTATCTCCTTAACCAGCACTTCATTTTCTTCATCATTTCCTTCTACAGGTGAGTTGTCGCTCCCAACAGTGATTCCCTCATTTCTTCCACTGTTCACTATTCTACCACTTCTCAAGATGGCTCTGGCACTTCCAAGATTGAGTGATTCATTTGAGCCTACCGTCACTAATTGATTCCTCTAGCTTTGAGAACCTACTTTGACTGGCTTCCATAAATCTATTCAATAGCTTCTCATAGGTTACCTATGTATCGTGAAGGTTCCTTCTCATCTCGTCCTCTATTCCTTCTTCATGGAATTCCACCTCCTTAGCCTCTCTTACTTGTCTCTCCAGTCCCCTTGAGGTCCTTGTGGCGAATGATGTCATTCCTTTATTGAAATTTGCCATTTGTTCAGCAAGAGAATCCATTTCCTGAAATCTGAACAGCACAACACTACAATGTAAATAATTCCAATGTAACCTACAATTTAACACTACTTGACAACATAAACAATCTACAGAAAATGTACACTAAAAAGAGAAGTCAATCTATGTAACAAATGCTACCAATCCCCGGTAGAGGTGCCAATTTTTGATGAGCCGTCGTGCACTCACAAAAATGATGTAATTTGTTTGATCTTTGAAAACCCTTTTTAAACCACTTAAATCCTTTAAAGTGTGATTTTATAGCAAATGGTAAGCAAGTTCGTTCCACAGGGATATGGAGTGCTAATTATATAGATTGACTAATCTTTAGACAAGTAAAATAAATCATAATATGTGAATGTTGTGTGGTTTTATAAACCACCAAAGTTAAGTACTAAAATTGAAAATACAAAAGTTATATGAAAAATAGAGTACTCAACAACCTTGATAAGAATAATGATGTAAACAATTAATATGATTGCTAGGGAATAGATTGATTAGCAAATGGGTGTGGGTAATGGCTTTTTAGCCACTTTAATGGACCAATCTCTCTATGTTAACCAATTGAGGCTTAGATTAGTGGGGTTGATATACCTATCACTAATCTATCATATTCAGTGGGTTCTTAATCACAAAAGGGTGTCAATCCAAATATAATTGTATAACATATTACTCTAAACAAGATTGCAATTAACAAGTGGATATACAAGTCAATCACATAATGAATAGAATCTAATGATTAAATGAATAGAATACATAAAGAGATTCATTACAAAGCTAAGGCTAATACCCACAACCAAATAATCCTCAAATATATCCCCTAGATTAGGGGTTTAGTTACACATATTAACAATAAAATGGAAAGCAAGTAAATAATGAAGAAATCACCCTTGGGCCTCCTTCTTTAATGCTTGATGCTTCCTTTCCTTTTATGTTCCTAATGCAAAGAGTGGAAGTAGAGGATGTCTCTTGAGGTGTGGATGTTTAGTGGAGAGTGACAAAGGAATTTGGGTGTAGAGAATGGTAGGAGAGGAATGATTTAGGGAAGTAGTCAAGGTTTGGTGTTGAGGATTAGATGGAATTAGGTGAGTACAAGTATAGAAATGGAGGATGAGGAAAGATGAGCAATGGAGGAGAAATCTAGATCTCAACTTCAGTAATTTCGTGCTCTCAAAGGTGTTATGTGTTTGTTGAAGATGAAGGGCCTCTATATATATACAGTCACTTGGACATGTACTAATAACTGCTTGATTCGCTGATGTGGCGTAGATGTAGCCATTTAGTCACTATGGTGACCTTGGGGCGCAAAACGGTTAGATGCAGATGTCGCCACGAACACCATCTTTTTCGCCCTATAGTAAGTGGCGACCATGAGCAAATTCTAATGAGGTCGACTTTGCTACACAAGGTTGCACCCAAATAGAGGTGGCGACCATGAGCAAAAATGTGAGGTCGCCATTGTAGGGAAAAATATCGTAGTATACGCAGTGGAAGCGAGACTAAAAAAATAAAATAGATTTAGTTGCTTTTAAAATTTTTCCTTTTATGAACCTTAACCCTTTTAATTAATTAAACATACATATAATCAACAAAAGAAGAATACCTTTTGTCGTGTGATCCGATTGACTTACGTCGATAGTAATCCGCAAGATCTTCAATCCTAGCACGAACGTGAATCACCTAGGAGCGTGGTCTCCCTTTTTCTTTGAATTGCAAACCTGAGAATGGACAAACAAACTTTTCTTTTCTTTGGTTAGTCACAAAACAATCAAAAGAAGACTAAGATTATTACGGTCACTTTTAAGTTCTCAATCTAATGATCGAAACTCGCGTGAACCTCAATCGATGTTGTACACACAAGCTTATTGATGAACAAGCAATCAGTGTACCATCAAAGAATAATCTATTCACTCTTTTTTGTTTTTAGTAGAATAAAATTCCTTTCTATGAGTTGAGAAGAAGAAGAAGAAGAAGAATTGTTTCAAGCACAACACCCAAATCACTAGGTGGCCGAATTCTCTCCTCTTTCTATTTAGGGTGGCCGAATTCTATCTCCCAAAAGTATTAGGGTTGCCGCAATTTTCACTCCAAAAATATAGGAGTTTTAGTTGCACCCTAATTCCCTTCTAGTTTTAAAGTTCAAACCCTAATCCAACTCATAGATATTTTTATTCTCTTATTTGACTAAATTAAAAAGACTTCTTATTTGATTAAATAAATAAAATTAATTATTTATTTTCTTGTCAAACAAGTCTTTTAATTTAAGTATACTACTACTAATAGTATACCTTTAGGAATCATATTTCCTAATCAGAAAAGATTTGTATCTTAATTAAACAATTAATTAATTAATTAATTAATTCTCATTTAATTAAAACAATGAAACAAAATAATATATTAGGTTTAATTTGACCTTGCCGCCCCACTTATATAAAATGGGCCATATATTATTTTCTTATTTCATTTAATCCATTGGACTTTAAATAAAAAGCTCACATGTGAACCAGACCCATTCTTACTAAAAGAAACAAGCCCACATGCCTTTCAATAATATATTAATATAATTGTGCAGCCCATTAAATAAATAATGTGCAAATTATATTCTTAATATATTAAATGCAATTCTAAATGGACCCATAAATTGGTCCGGTAGAATATATCAAGTGATCCATGCAAGTCCGTGTGTATTAGGGATCTTGGCGGGCTATCTAAATTTAAGCTTCAATAGACATAACCTAATCACAATCAACAAATGATTCACTTAGGTCCGATCCATTAATTTTAACTCATTCCACTAAAGAGCTAAAATTGAACTCTTAAATAAAGACAGAAAAGGAAGATGTTCCTCATTCATACCCTAGACAATCATGTTGGAGATAGTGTATCCTCGTGATTAATATCAGTAATCGCCAAGAGTTCATAGACCGCCTATAACTCTCCAAGTTGCCATATTTACTCATATGACCACGTTTTGAACTTGGATATTTTGACTTGTCCAGAAGCCATGTTTTCAATAGACACTATCGAAAACTCAACGTTGAGATTTAATATACAATTACCTCAAAACATCCATATGATGATATTATACTCTCATTTAATAAATGGAGTCACGATGTCCATATCTATAAATGAAGTCCTCTATCGATTAACAAATGAATATCACCAAACTATCGAGGATAGACTATGCGATATAATCGTACTCATTGATAACTCAAATGATATCTGTTACCTGAAAATCGTTATCGGGGTTGAATTCCAAATAACAACTTTAAATGGGACCAAGATCAAGATTGATCCTGGTCGGAGGGGTATCACGTAGTTCGATACCGACTAAATCCCTATCAACGCAAGAGTTATATAATGTATATGAAACTAAGCAACAATAGGTTTTATTTGATTGTCTCTTTTCATTACAATACATGAACTATTTCTGATTTAGATTACAATGGCATATGGATCATAACCACAGAGATGGTAGATGGTGTGTTAGGATTATGCTCAATAGCAAGAGTGTAATAATGTAATTAACAATCTTATTCATATTAATAAAGTGATTTCTGGTTTAAACAAATATTATAGCATTTATAGTTGAATATTATAATTGTTAAAGTAAATAATCATAAGGTCTAAAGACTATGAGAAAAGAAGAATTGTTCATACATTTGGATATGTATATGGTAGACACAATTCTTTAGTTAGTCTTGAATATCGTTCACAACTTAAGTTAAAGGTTGGGCACCTTTATCTTGTTAAAGTTGTAGAATTCTTTTGCTAGCATTTGAGTGGGATCAAATGAGATATGATGAGTCTAAAATCATTGGAGTGTCTTCGAGCAAAAGGATCTAGTGCACTGGGTGCATTGAACTGGATCACAATGAAATACTTTATCTATAACCGTCAGTAGATAAAAGTAATTTCATTATCAGGACAATCGGAGAGTCTATCTTAATCCTGAGATAAATGATGGACTTATGGTTGCAAGTGATATCATTTGAGTTATCAATGAGTACGATTATATCGCATAGTCTATCCTCGATAATTTGGTGGTATTCATTTGTTAATCGATAGAGGACTTCATTTATAGATATGGACATCGTGGCTCCATTTATCAAATGAGAGTATAATATCATCGTATGGATGTTTTGAGGTAATTGGATATTAAATCTCAACGTTGAGTTTTCGATAGTGTCTATTGAAAACATGGCTTCTGGACAAGTCAAAATATCCAAGTTCAAAACGTGGTCATATGAGTAAATATGGTAACTTGGAGAGTTATAGGCGGTCTATGAGCTCTTGGCGATTACTGATATTATTCACGAGGATACACTATCTCCAATATGATTGTCTAGGGTAAGAATGAGGAAGCATCTTCCTTTTCTGTCTTTATTTAAGAGTTCAATTTTAGCTCTTTAGTGGAATGAGCTAAAATTAATGGATCGGACCTAAGTGAATCATTTGTTGATTGTGATTAGGTTATGTCTATTGTAGCTTAAATTTAGATAGCCCGCCAAGATCCCCAATCCACACGGACTTGCATGGATCACTTGATATATTCTACCGGACCAATTTAGGGTCCATCTAGAATTGCAATTTAATATATTAAGAATATAATTCGCACATTATTTATGTAATGGGCTGCACAATTATATTTATATATTAATGGATGACATGTGGGCTTGTTTCTTTTAGTAAGATTGGGTCTAGTTCACATGTGGGCTTTTTATTTAAAGTCCTATGGATTAAATGAAATAGGAAAAATAATATTTGGCCCAATACACATATGGGGCGGCAAGGTTATATATTAACCTAAAATATTATTTTGTTTTCATTATTTAATTAAATAAGAATTAATTAATTCATTAATTAATTATTTAATTAAGATACAAATCTTTTCTCATTAGGAAATATGTTTCCTAAAGGTATACTATTGGTAGTAGTATAATTAAATAGAAAGACTTGTTTGACAAGGAAATAAATAATTAGTTTTATTTATTCAAACAGGAAGTCTTTTTATTTTAGTCAAATATGAGAATAAAAAGATTTATGAGTTTGATTAGGTTTTGGAAATCTTTTCTAAATAGGAATTAGGGTGCAATTCAAACTAATTAATTTTGTTTGGAAATTGCGGCAACCCTAATTAATTTAGGAAGAGAATTCGGCCAACCCTAAAAAGAAAGAAGAAAAATTTCGGCCACCTATATATGTATACATATAATTTTCGGCCAGCCCTAGTGCTAAGGTGCAGAATTTTTTCTTCTTCTTCTTCTTAACTCATAGATAGAGAATTTATTCAACTAAGACAAAAGAAAAAGGAACATAGATTATTCTTTGATGGTGTACTATTTGCTTAATCATTGATAAGCTTGTGTATACAACATCGATCAAGGTTCACGCGAGTTTCGATCATTAGATTGAGAACTCAAAAGTGACCGGAATAATCTTAGGTTTCTTTTGATTGTTTTTGTGACTAACGAACAAGAGAGAAAAGTTTGTTTAATCCAATCACAGGTTTGCAATTCAAAGAGAAGGGAGACCACGCTCCTAGGTGATCCACGTTCGTGCTAGGATTGAAGATCTTGCGGATTACCATCGACGCAAGTCAATCGGATCACGCGACAAGAGGTATTAAACTTTTATTACTTCTTTATATATCTTTAATTAATCAAAAGGGTTTAAGGTTCATAAAATTGGAAAAATTTTAAAAGCTACTCAAAACTATTTTTAGTCTCGCTTCCGCTGCGGGTACGTTATTTTTCCCTACAATTGGTATCAGAGCTTAGGTTGAACCCTTTTAATTAATTAACGTATATATACGTGGATCGATTTCTTTTTATTGTGATTAAACATGTTTAGAAAGAGATGGCACTCTAGGTATTCGCATATATTATTACATGTGATGTATGGATTAATATATGTTTTTATGTGGATTGTTATTGCTCGATTTTGGCTCTAGATTTTCAATGTATTTTTGGTTTCGGAATTGTAACAAGAAGGGTGGTCTATCATCGCCATAATTCCTTCTTGGTAGTTGCTATTTTTTTTCTTTTATGTATTAAATAGCTGCAGTTTTTTTTGTATTAAAAAATTTAAGTGCAGTATTTTTTTCTGCAGTATTTTAGTGCAGTATTTTTACTGCTGTGATTAAAAAATATATATATATATATATTTTTTCTGCAGTTATTTTTTTGTTTAAATTAAATTGTAACACGTTCTACATCGAAGAATTGAAGACGTGAAGCAACCGGAACCGAGAACGAGCACCGTGCGCACCCTAGGAGTGGATTGGGCTGCGCATGGCAAGCCCAAACCTTGGTGGGCTGCGCATGGCAGCCATGCAAAGCCTTATGGGCTGCGCATGGCAGCCCCTTTGTGGGGTGGTGGGCCGTGCAATCCCAAGGGTGGAGGCCGAAGGATGAGCGTATGGTTGATGGGCCACTTGAAGATCTTGTATTCCAAATTCATTGTAATTTACTTGTTTTTCTAGGATGGGCCAAAATTGTTGCTATTTATTTTATGCTTAAATATTACAATATTTGTTATTGTATGATAACATGTCATATAGAATAGGAGTGCCACTCATATATCTCTTTTGGTATGAACATGCATTGAATGATTTAGGTATCTAAATTGGCATCTAGATAACTTGGTAAATCATTCTATGGAATTTAATCACATGCCTTAAATAATTGAGTGGGAGAAGGTGTTTTTGTAACACCTATGGCTTCCAAGATTAGTTGAGCTTAATTATTTTATGGTAATTCCCCAAAGGGACATCCATGAATGGAATTAAGCAATATACTTCCTTACAAGGATAGACTAGACAATGGACTCAACGAGATCTACTCCCAAAGGAGGGATTTTCGTGAGAGAAAATTGAGGGTCGATATCTTGGTAACACACTCAATGTAATTTTATTGATATCCTCCAAAGAGTTCTTGTCAGTAAAATTGCAAGGCTAAAATTGAAAACGCTGGTTGTTATGTTAACAATTAGGTGGGACCTAGTCTAACTAGTAAATGGTGCAAACTCCCAAAGGAGGCGTAACATTTATGGGTGTTGGATCACCGTTGAATTTTTTGATTGAGTTATTCATTTAATTCAAGATAAATATTTAAAAGTGCTTTATAATGATTATTTACTTATATATGTTTTGTTTTCATTCAGAAATCATGACCCCATCACTTATGAACATCCTGAAAGATAACACCTTAACTAGAGATAACTATGTAACATGGAAAAGGAAAATTGGGTTGTTGCTGCAAAGTGAAAAACATAAGTTTGTTCTAACCACTCCTAAACCACCTGCTCCTAATATTGAATCAAGCATAGTGCAAATAGATGAGTATGAGCAGTGGAAGACTTCAGATGATATTGCCAAATGTTATATTATGGCCACTATCTCCGACATGTTGCAACAGCAGCATGAAGGAATGGAGTCTGCTGCTGATATAATGATGTCTCTAGAGGAGATGTTTGCTATGAAGTCCAGGACGACTAAGAGAGAGGCAGTGACTGCTTTTATGAATCTTAGGATGAAACCTGGACAGGCTGTGAAGGATCACATGATGAAAGTCATAGCACATCTCAACATTGCTGAACTGCATGGCGCTGAGATAGATGGTGAGACAAAGATTGATATGGTTGTCAATTCATTGTCAGATTCCTTTGATCAGTTCAAATTGGACTACACCTTGAACAAAAAGGAATACACCTTACAGAGCCTGATGCAAGATGTTCAAAGTGCTGAAAACATCCTTGTGAAAGGCAAAGGTCAAGAGATTCATGTGGTTGGTAAAGTTGCTACTGTTAAGGCCCGTCAAAAGGTCAAGAAACAACAGAAGAAAAAGCAACTTGGGCCTACCAAGAAGGAGACCAAGAAAGTAACCAAGATCAAAGGGAAATGCTTCCTTTGTGGTGAAAAGGGACATTGGAAGAGAAATTGCCCAAAGTCCCAAAACAAGAAGGAAGAAGGTAATTTGAATTATCTTGAAACATGTTTTTTGGCTGATTCTACAGATTCTTGGATCATAGACTCAGGAGCCACTAATCATGTTTGTTATTCCTTGCAGGGGTTCCAAGAAAGGAGAAGGCTGAATAAGAATGAGATCAATTTGTGCTTGGGCAACGGAACGTTAGTGTCTGCAAGTGCAGTGGGAGATATTAGAGTTTGTTTGGATTCTAGAAGGCATTTAGATTTAATAGACGTTTATTATGTACCTCAATTCAAGAGGAATTTAATTTCAGTTTCTTGTTTGAATAAATTTGGATATTCGGTTACTTTTAATAAAGTTTTTATTATTAGTAAGAATGACAAAGTTATTTGCAAAGGTACATTGGAAAACGGTCTATACTTCTTGCATAGAAATATCTCTCACTCGTTGACACAGAAATAACGGAACCTGATCATAAAAGAGTTAAATTATCAAATGATGAAACCTACCTTTGGCATTTACGCTTAGGTCATATTAACCTTAATAGGATTAAAAGATTGGTAAGTGACGGACCTTTGAGTGACTTAAAGGTTGATGATCTACCAACTTGTGAATCTTGTTTGGAAGGTAAAATGACCAAAAGGACGTTCTCTGCCAAAGGTGCCAGAGCCTCTGAATGTTTAGGATTGATACACACTGATGTATGTGGACCTATGAGCATTCAAGCTAGAGATGGATATGAGTACTTCATCACTTTCACAGATGATTACTCAAGATTTGGCTATGTGTATCTCATGCGACATAAGTCGGATGCTTTTGACATGTTCAAAGCATTTAAAGCTGAAGTGGAAAATCAGCTTGAGAAACACATAAAAATCATGAGATCTGATCGTGGTGGAGAATATCTATCTGGTGAGTTTCAGCAATATCTTATTGATAATGGGATAGTTTCTCAGTTTTCTGCACCTGGTACACCTCAACAAAATGGGGTAGCAGAAAGGAGAAATAGAACTCTTTTGGATATGGTTAGGTCTATGTTGAGTTATTCAACACTTCCTATTTCTTTCTGGGGATATGCTCTACAAACTGCAATATACATTCTAAACCATGTACCATCTAAGTCTGTTCCTAAAACACCGCATGAGTTGTGGACTGGGCGCAAGCCTAGTTTACTACACTTAAGGATATTTGGATGTCCTGCGCACGTGTTAAAAGGAAAGACAGAAAAGATGGAGTCCCGTTCAGAAACATGTATATTTGTAGGGTATCCGAAAGAAACTAAAGGATATTATTTTTATAGTCCTTCAGATCTTAAAGTATTTGTTTCGACAAATGCTAAATTTCTGGAAAAGGACTATATGAATGGTTTTGTGCCTAAAAGTAGAATTGTACTGAATGAGATGTCAGGAGATGCAATTCCACGAGAGGTTATACAACCTAACCCAATTGTAAGTTCCGATCCAACACAAGGTCAACAACCTACCATTCCTCGTCGTAGTGGGAGGGTTAGAACACAACCCGAAAGATACATCGGTCTGGGAGAATCTGTAGAGAATCTCCCGGACGACGATGATCCTTATACGTACAAGGAAGCTATGGAGGATGTTGATAGTCGCCATTGGCAAAAGGCAATGCAATCCGAGATTGAATCTATGTTCAATAACAAAGTCTGGTCCCTTGTAGACTTGCCTAAAGGGATAAAACCCATTGGGTGCAAGTGGGTATACAAGAGGAAAAGAGGTATGGATGGAAAGGTGGAAACCTTTAAAGCTAGATTGGTAGCTAAAGGGTATACACAGAAAGAAGGTATCGATTACGAGGAAACCTTCTCTCCTGTGGCCATGCTTAAATCCATTAGGATACTCTTATCCATTGCAGCATCTTTAGATCTAGAGATTTGGCAAATGGACGTCAAGACAACTTTCCTTAATGGAAGTCTTGACGAAAGCATCTACATGATGCAACCAGAGGGATTCATTGAAAAGGGCCAAATGGAAAAGGTATGCAAGTTGCAGAAATCTATATATGGATTAAATCAAGCATCCAGATCCTGGAACATAAGGTTCGATCAAGCTGTCAAAGGTTTTGGATTTATTCAGAATCTTGACGAACCTTGTGTATACAAGAGGATTAAGGGCGACAAGTTGGTTTTCCTGATTCTTTACGTTGATGATATACTACTCATCGGAAACGATGTAGGTGTATTGACATCAGAAAAAGAATGGTTAGCAAAACAATTTGATATGAAGGACTTAGGAGAAGTAAGTTTTATTCTAGGTATCCAAGTTATAAGGGATAGAAAGAATAGAACGATTGCATTATCCCAAGCTTCATACATAGACAAAATCTTGTCTAGGTTTTCCATGCAGGATTCCAAGAAAGGTATGTTACCTTTCAGACATGGAATCAAGCTTTCTAAGGAACAAGTTCCTAAGAATGAGCATGAAGAGCAGTTCATGAGTAGAGTTCCATATGCCTCGGCAGTTGGAAGTCTCATGTATGCAATGCTCTGCACTAGACCAGATATTTGTTTTGCTGTTGGTATAGTTAGCAGGTTTCAATCGAAGCCTGGTCCTGATCACTGGACGGCAGTCAAGCATATTTTCAAGTATCTCAAGAGAACGAGAGATAATATGCTTGTATACTCTGGAGGGGATTTGATTCCCGTTGGGTATACAGATTCTGATTTTCAATCAGATTCTGACTCCAGAAAATCCACATCAGGGGCTGTGTTTACTATTGGAGGAGGAGCAGTTATATGGAGGAGTATCAAGCAATCTTGTATTGCTGATTCCACCATGGAAGCTGAGTATGTTGCTGCATGCGAGGCTGCCAAAGAGGCTGTTTGGCTCCGTCAATTCTTGATTGACTTGGAAGTGGTTCCTAGTTAGACCTGGCGCGGTTCCGGTTCGGTTTCGGTTCCGGTTCCGAACCGGCGGTTCCGGTTCCTCGAAGGGGTGGAACCGGAACCATCGGTTCCGGTTCCGGTTCCACCGGTTCCGCCGGTTCCGAACCGGAATTTTTTTTTTTTTTTTTTTTTTTTTTTTTTTTTAACATTACAAAATAAATTCCCACATCCCACATTGGAAAAATAGAGAAGTGAATGAGATGCCTAACCTATATAAATATGAGGAGAAAGGAATGGAAAACATATTTATTTGGACAAGGGTTATGGGCCATGGCTCAATACTCTACAATGTCCTTTCTAACATTTTATTTTTTTATAAATGAAATGTAATAATATTTTGTAATGTTAAAAAAAAAAAAAAAAAAAAAAAAATTGGAACCGGCCGGTTCAGAACCGGAACCGGGGTCCGGTTCGGAACCGGCCGGTTCCGGGAAAAACGGAATCGGAACCGGAACCGGTTTAGACCGGTTCCGGTTCCGGTTCCGATTTTTCCGGTTCCGATTCCGGCCGGTTCCTCCGGTTAGAACCGGAACCGTGCCAGGTCTATTCCTAGTGCGAATAAGCAAATCACTATCTACTGTGACAACAGTGGAGCAGTGGCTAATTCGAAAGAACCAAGAAGTCACAAGAGAGGTAAACACATTGAAAGGAAATATCATCTATTAAGGGAGATTGTTCAAAGAGGTGACGTGACGATTACCAAAATCGCGTCAGCGGAAAATCTAGCAGATCCCTTCACAAAGGCTCTACCTCAGAAGAGTTTCAATGGGCACCTAGAGAATATGGGCTTGAGAGATATGACACATTTGCTATAGCGCAAGTGGGAGATTGTTAGGATTATGCTCAATAGCAAGAGTGTAATAGTGAAATTAACAATCTTTTTCATATTAATAAGGTGATTTCTGTTTTAAACAAATCTTATAGCATTTATAGTTTAATAATTGTTAAAGTAAATAATCATAAGGTCTAAAGACTATGAGAAAAGAAGAATTGTTCATAAATCTGGATATGTATGTGGTAGACACAATTCTTTAGTTAGTCTTGAATATCGTTCACAACTTAAGTTAAAGGTTGGGCACCTTTATCTTGTTAAAGTTGTAGAATTATTTTGCTAGCATTTGAGTGGGATCAAATGAGATATGATGAGTCTAAAATCATTGGAGTGTCTTCGAGCAAAAGGATCTAGTGCACTGGGTGCATTGAACTGGATCACAGTGAAATACTTTATCTATAACCGTCAGTAGATAAAAGTAATTTCATTATCAGGACAATCGGAGAGTCTATCTTAATCCTGAGATAAATGATGGACTTATGGTTGCAAGTGATATCATTTGAGTTATCAATGAGTACGATTATATCGCATAGTCTATCCTCGATAATTTGGTGGTATTCATTTGTTAATCGATAGAGGACTTCATTTATAGATATGGACATCGTGGCTCCATTTATCAAATGAGAGTATAATATCATCGTATGGATGTTTTGAGGTAATTGGATATTAAATCTCAACGTTGAGTTTTCGATAGTGTCTATTGAAAACATGGCTTCTGGACAAGTCAAAATATCCAAGTTCAAAACGTGGTCATATGAGTAAATATGGTAACTTGGAGAGTTATAGGCGGTCTATGAACTCTTGGCGATTACTGATATTATTCACGAGGATACACTATCTCCAATATGATTGTCTAGGGTAAGAATGAGGAAGCATCTTCCTTTTCTGTCTTTATTTAAGAGTTCAATTTTAGCTCTTTAGTGGAATGAGCTAAAATTAATGGATCGGACCTAAGTGAATCATTTGTTGATTGTGATTAGGTTATGTCTATTGTAGCTTAAATTTAGATAGCCCGCCAAGATCTCCAATCCACACGGACTTGCATGGATCACTTGATATATTCTACCGGACCAATTTAGGGTCCATCTAGAATTGCAATTTAATATATTAAGAATATAATTCGCACATTATTTATGTAATGGGCTGCACAATTATATTTATATATTAATGGATGACATGTGGGCTTATTTCTTTTAGTAAGATTGGGTCTAGTTCACATGTGGGCTTTTTATTTAAAGTCCTATGGATTAAATGAAATAGGAAAAATAATATTTGGCCCAATACACATATGGGGCGGCAAGGTTATATATTAACCTAAAATATTATTTTGTTTTCATTATTTAATTAAATAAGAATTAATTAATTCATTAATTAATTATTTAATTAAGATACAAATCTTTTCTCATTAGGAAATATGTTTCCTAAAGGTATACTATTGGTAGTAGTATAATTAAATAGAAAGACTTGTTTGACAAGGAAATAAATAATTAGTTTTATTTATTCAAACAGGAAGTCTTTTTATTTTAGTCAAATATGAGAATAAAAAGATTTATGAGTTTGACTAGGTTTTGGAAATCTTTTCTAAATAGGAATTAGGGTGCAATTCAAACTAATTAATTTTGTTTGGAAATTGCGGCAACCCTAATTAATTTAGGAAGAGAATTCGGCCAACCCTAAAAAGAAAGAAGAAAAATTTCGGCCACCTATATATGTATACATATAATTTTCGGCCAGCCCTAGTGCTAAGGTGCAGAATTTTTTCTTCTTCTTCTTCTTCTTAACTCATAGATAGAGAATTTATTCAACTAAGACAAAAGAAAAAGGAACATAGATTATTCTTTGATGGTGTACTATTTGCTTAATCATTGATAAGCTTGTGTATACAACATCGATCAAGGTTCACGCGAGTTTCGATCATTAGATTGAGAACTCAAAAGTGACCGGAATAATCTTAGGTTTCTTTTGATTGTTTTTGTGACTAACGAACAAGAGAGAAAAGTTTGTTTAATCTAATCACAGGTTTGCAATTCAAAGAGAAGGGAGACCACGCTCCTAGGTGATCCACGTTCGTGCTAGGATTGAAGATCTTGCGGATTACCATCGACGCAAGTCAATCGGATCACGCGACAAGAGGTATTAAACTTTTATTACTTCTTTATATATCTTTAATTAATCAAAAGGGTTTAAGGTTCATAAAATTGGAAAATTTTTAAAAGCTACTCAAAACTATTTTTAGTCTCGCTTCCGCTGCGGGTACGTTATTTTTCCCTACATGGTGATGGTGAAGCAACTGAGCCTGTCGATAAGTAGTGTGTAGAGATGGTAGATGGTGATGGTGAAGGAACTGTGCCTGTCGATAAGTAGTCTGTAGGGTTTCTTTTCTTTTTCTCTCCCTTCTCTCCCTCTTTTTCGGTGAATAAACTGTTATATATATAGGTCCTGCTTGCTTGCCATGCACTCCTACAATCTCGGGTTAGGGTTTGGGCAGCTGCAGGATCCTTCTTATTTGGAGGTAATCTAGGAGTTTTTACGTGCAGAGTTCAGTCTTTCCTTTCTAGGAGGAATTAATCTCTTCCCTTCCTAATTGGACTCTTATTGTGTTGACCTGTTCAAAAATAGGATCCTTTGGTGGGAGAGGGTATAACCCCTTTGTACGGCGACGTTTTTACTGGATCTTCGCGGAGTTTAGAGTATTTGGAGTTAAAATCCTGCTTCCTAGCGTGCTTTTACTTAGCGGGCTGTCTCTGTCTAGTAAGCGTCCTTCTGGCGGTAGTAGGGGGATATATAGCTGACTTTGTTACAGGATGATTAGCAGAACTCTGTGTCGGGGTGCTGCGGGGTCCATAGGAAGTAGTGTTTAGGATGGTGCGTGGTCCCTTAGAAGCCCTGTCATGACCGGGTTGGGTCTGGTTGTGAGTTATGGTGAGTATTTCGGCTTCTGGTCACTTTGTTGAGCTAAGACGCTGGCGGGGTGGACCCCGCTGAAAGAGGTGCGCATTTGGGCTAGTCGGGGTCCGCTCTGTCGAGGTATTCGGATTATGTTTGCCCTCCTTTATCCTTCTTATGTCGAGGTGAAAAATTCTTCTTTTGGTCCCTCGCCAATTTCGGCGGTTAACAATATCATTTGCAACCATAAGTCCATCATTTATCTCAGGATTAAGATAGACTCTCCGATTGTCCTGATAATGAAAAGACTTTTATCTACTGACGGTTATAGATAAAGTATTTCATTGTGATCCAGTTCAATGCACCTAGTGCACTAGATTCTTTTGCTCGATGACACTCCGATGATTTTAGACTCATCATATCTCATTTGATCCCACTCAAATGCTAGCAAAAGAATTCTATAACTTTAACAAGATAAAGGTGCCCAACCTTTAACTTAAGTTGTGAACAATATTCAAGACTAACTAAAGAATTGTGTCTACCACATACATATCCAGATGTACGAACAATTCTTCTTTTCTCATAGTCTTTAGACCTTATGATTATTTACTTCGACAATTATAATATTAAACTATAAATGCTATAAGATTTGTTTAAACCAGAAATCACTTTATTAATATGAAAAAGATTGTTAATTACAATATTACACTCTTGCTATTGAGCATAATCCTAACAATCTCCCACTTGCGCTATAGCAAATGTGTCATATCTCTCAAGCCCATATTCTCTAGATGCCCATCGAAACTCTTCTGAGGTAGAGCCTTTGTGAAGGGATCTGCTAGATTTTCTGCTGACGCGATTTTGGTAATCGTCACGTTACCTCTTTGAACAATCTCCCTTAAAAGATGATACTTTCTTTCAATGTGTTTACCTCTCTTGTGACTTCTTGGTTCTTTCGAATTAGCCACTGCTCCACTGTTGTCACAGTAGATAGTGATCTGCTTATTCGTACTAGGAACCACTTCCAAGTCAATCAAGAATTGGTGGAGCCAAACAGCCTCTTTGGCAGCCTCGCATGCAGCAACATACTCAGCTTCCATGGTGGAATTAGCAATACAAGATTGCTTGATACTCCTCCATATAACTGCACCTCCTCCAATAGTAAACACAGCCCCTGATGTGGATTTTCTGGAGTCAGAATCTGATTGAAAATCAGAATCTGTATACCCAACGGGAATCAAATCCCCTCCAGAGTATACAAGCATATTATCTCTCGTTCTCTTGAGATACTTGAAAATATGCTTGACTGCCGTCCAGTGATCAGGACCAGGCTTCGATTGAAACCTGCTAACTATACCAACAGCAAAACAAATATCTGGTCTAGTGCAGAGCATTGCATACATGAGACTTCCAACTGCCGAGGCATATGGAACTCTACTCATGAACTGCTCTTCATGCTCATTCTTAGGAACTTGTTCCTTAGAAAGCTTGATTCCATGTCTGAAAGGTAACATACCTTTCTTGGAATCCTGCATGGAAAACCTAAACAAGATCTTGTCTATGTATGAAGCTTGGGATAATGCAATCGTTCTATTCTTTCTATCCCTTATTACTTGGATACCTAGAATAAAACTTGCTTCTCCTAAGTCCTTCATATCAAATTGTTTTGCTAACCATTCTTTTACTGATGTCAATACACCTACATCGTTTCCAATGAGTAGTATATCATCAACATAAAGAATTAGGAAAACCAACTTGTCGCCCTTAATCCTTTTGTATACACAAGGTTCGTTAAGATTCTGAATAAATCCAAAACCTTTGACAGCTTGATCGAACCTTATGTTCTAGGATCTGGATGCTTGCTTTAATCCATATATGGATTTCTGCAACTTGCATACCTTTTCCATTTGGCCCTTTTCAATGAATCCCTCTAGTTGCATCATGTAGATGCTTTCGTCAAGACTTCCATTAAGGAAAGCTGTCTTGACGTCCATTTACCAAATCTCTAGATCTAAAGATGCTGCAATGGACAAGAGTATCCTAATGGATTTAAGCATGGCCACAGGAGAGAAGGTTTCCTCGTAATCGATACCTTCTTTCTGTGTATACCCTTTAGCTACCAATCTAGCTTTAAAGGTTTCCACCTTTCCATCCATACCACTTTTCCTCTTGTATACCCACTTGCACCCAATGGGTTTTATCCCTTTAGGCAAGTCTACAAGGGACCAGACTTTGTTATCGAACATAGATTCAATCTCAGATTGCATTGCCTTTTGCCAATGGCGACTATCAACATCCTCCATAGCTTCCTTGTACGTGTAGGGATCATCGTCAACCGGGAGAATCTCCACTGATTCTCCCAGACCGATGTATCTTTCGGGTTGTGTTCTAACCCTCCCACTACGACGAGGAATGGTAAGTTGTTGATCTTGTGTTGGATCGGAACTTACAATTGGGTTTGGTTGTGTAACCTCTCGTGGAATTGTATCTCCTGACATCTCATTCAAGACAATTCTACTTCTAGGCACAAAATCATTCATATAGTCCTTTTCCAGAAATTTAGCATTTGTCGAAACAAATACTTTAAGATCTGAAGGACTATAAAAATAATGTCCTTTAGTTTCTTTTGGATACCCTACAAATATACATGTTTCCGAACGGGACTCCATCTTTTCTGTCTTTCCTTTTAACACATGCGCAGGACAACCAAATATCCTTAAGTGTTGTAAACAAGGCTTGCGCCTAGTCCACAACTCATGCGGTGTTTTAGGAAAAGACTTAGATTGTACATCGTTTAGAATGTATACAACAGTTTGTAAAGCATATCCCCAAAAAGAAATAGGAAGTGTTGAATAACTCAACATAGACCTAACCATATCCAAAAGAGTTCTATTTCTCCTTTCTGCTACCCCATTTTGTTGAGGTGTACCTGGTGCAGAAAACTGAGAAACTATCTCATTATCAATAAGATATTGCTGAAACTCACCAGATAGATATTCTCCACCACAATTAGATCTCAAGATTTTTACGTGTTTCTCAAGCTGATTTTCCACTTCAACTTTGAATGCTTTGAACATGTCAAAAGCATCCGACTTACGTCATATGAGATACACATAGCCAAATCTCGAGTAATCATCTGTGAAAGTGATGAAGTACTCATATCCACCTCTAGCTTGAATGCTCATAGGTCCACATACATCAGTGTGTATCAATCCTAAACATTCAGTGGCTCTGGCACCTTTGGCAGAGAACGTCCTTTTGGTCATTTTACCTTCCAAACAATAGGAGAGCGCTCATATTGTTCAAGCCTCGAATCAACCCTTAAAGGAACTACTATCTACTTCTCACAAGAAGGAGTGGATTCCACTATTATGTGCAAACCTTCCCAGCCACAAGCCAAACCGCGATCCCAACATACGGAGCATATTGATCGGGAATGCAACTCCGACCTCACCCATGGTATATCAAAGACCACGATTTAACTTGAAGGAGTCGATAAGACACTCAGGATTAAGATCACCCACATATAGCCATCACTGGTTGATATATATGAATCTCATCATGTAACGAATCTTGGTGAGAGATTCATATAGATCGTGGCCCAGTCCTATATGATCACATCATACAAGGTGCCTCCATTCCCATATCACCATATGAATGATCTCGGATAAGATCACTGTATATTACAGAATGGACCGCAGCTATAGATTAACCACAAATAAAGTACCCAGTTTTATTTGCTATCTACGAACTCTTTAGATTGCTCGTTTCAAACTGAATCCATCTGTATATGACATTCATATACTTAGTTTGAAAATACATCTGACAATCTTGGATGTTAAGTACACATGCTATATATAAATGTATGAGACAATTTGAATGAATAAACTACTTCTTTTATTTCTTGTTCAATTCACATTTACAAACTACAAGCTTTAGGGCAAAAACCCCAACAATCTCCCACTTGCTCTAAAGAATGTGAGACATGTCTTGTAACCCTAGACTCTCTAGGTGACCAGTAAACACTTTAGCCGGTAAGGTCATCGTAAATGGATCAGCATGATTGTCCTGTGATGCTACCTTGGTCACGATCAAATCTCCTCTCTGCACTATCTCTCTAATGAGATGATATTTCCTCTCTATATGCTTACCTCTCTTGTGGCTTCTTGGTTCTTTGGAATTAGCCACAGCACCACTATTATCACAATAAAGTGTGATGGGCTTATCCATATCCGAAACAACTTCCAGATCACTCAAGAACTTGCGGAGCCAAACAGCCTCTTTTGCAGCTTCACAAGCGGCTACATATTCGGCTTCCATGGTGGAATCAGCAATACAAGATTGCTTAACACTCCTCCACACAATGGCTCCACCACCAAGGGTGAATACTGATCCAGACGTGGATTTCCTAGAATCATTATCTGTCTGAAAATCAGAATCCTAATGGGATCAAATCCTGTCCAGAATACACTAGCATATAGTTTCTCGTTCTCTGAAGATACTTGAGAATAGTCTTGACAGCAACCCAATGATCTAATCCTGGGATGGACTGGTATCTGCTGGCTACTCCCACTGCGAAGCAGATGTCCGGTCTCGTGTATAACATAACATACATGAGACTACCTACTGCTGACCCATAGGGAACTCGTCTCATATCCTCAACTTCTTGAGGTGTCTTAGGACACTGTTCCTTAGACAAGTGAACTCCATGCCTGGAAGGTAAATTACCTTTCTTGGAGTTCTGTATCGAAAATAGCACAAGAATTTTGTTGATATACGATGCTTGAGACAATGCTATAAATTTGTTCTTGCGATTCCTTATAAATTGGATCCCTAGAACATAACTCGCCTCTCCCAAATCTTTCATTTGGAATTGGCTGGTCAGCCAGCCCTTTACATTAGACAGTACTCCCACATCATTCCCAATGAGTAGGATGTCATCTACGTATAGGACCAAGAAAACTACTTTCTTGTCAATGATGCGCTTGTAGACACAAGGCTCATCAACGTTTTTCTCAAACCCATAGGTTTTGATCACATCATCAAACCTTATGTTCCAAGATCTAGATGCTTGCTTAAGTCCATAAATGGATCTTTGTAACTTGCAAACTTTTTGCTCTTGATCTGGAGACACGAATCCCTCTAGTTGCATCATGTAGATGCTCTCATCAAGATTGCCATTCAAGAATGCAGTCTTGACATCCATTTGCCAAATTTCGTAATCAAAATAAGCAGCAATGGATAAGAGAATCCGAATAGACTTAAACATGGCTACTGGCGAGAAGGTCTCTTCATAATCGACCCCCTCCTTTTAGGTATAACCCTTGGCCACTAGCCTTACCTTGAAGGTCTCTACCTTCCCGTCTACTCCTCTCTTTCTCTTATAGATCCACTTATACCCTATGAGTTTCACCCCATCCGGTAAGTCTACAAGTTCCTAGACTGAGTTAGAGTACATGGACTCCATCTCGAGATTCATGGCTTTAAGCCATTCCTCTTTATCAGGATCTTCCATTGCATTCTTAAATGTCAATGGATCATCCACACTATCAGCAGAGACAACATCTTGTCCCTCACTTACACCTGAATAGCGTTCAGGCTGTCTCACAGCCCTCTCATTACGTCTAAGTGGTAGTATATCCTGACTAGGAATCATCTGACTCTTAGATGTTAATGGATCAACAACTCTTGTTGACTGAGAACTGGTCTCACCAGGCTCCAACTCATTCAATACAATTTTAGAACGAGGCTTATGGTCACTAATATAGTTATCCTCAATAAATGTTGCATTTGTCGATACAAACACTTTGTTATCTTCAGGACTATAGAAGTATCCACCTCTGGTCTCCTTGGAGTATCCTACAAACAAGCAGACCACAGACTTGGGTTCTAGTTTTCCACTTATGTTCTTCAGCACGTGTACTGGATACCCCCATATGCGGAAATGTCGCAAACTAACTTTACGACCATTCCACAACTCTAGAGGAGTCTTAGGAACAGATTTGGATGGCATTACATTCAAAATGTATGCCGCTGTTTGTAATGCATATCCCCAAAAGGAATTTGGTAACGATGAGAAACTAATCATAGATCTCACCATTTCCATTAGGGTTCTATTTCTCCTCTCCGCGACACCATTCTGCTGAGGTGTACCAGAAGCTGTGAGTTGGGACACTATCCCATACTCGACCATGAAGTCTTCAAACTCTTGGTCAAGGTACTCACCTCCAGGATATGATCGTAGAATCTTGATAGTCTTACCTAACTGATTTTCAACTTCAGCTCAGAATTCTTTGAACTGTTCAAAAGTTTCCGACTTTCGTTGCATTAGGTAGACATATCTGTATCTTGAGTAGTCATCTATAAAGGTGACATAATACTCATAACTACCCCTTGCTTTAACATTCATCGGTCCACAGACGTCTGAATGTATAAGCTCTAGTGGTTCTTTAGCTCTCAGCCCTTTTCCAGTAAAAGGTCTCTTGGTCATTTTACCTTCTAAACAGGATTCGCAGACAGGTAATGTGCCAACCTTTAACTCACTTAAAGGTCCGCTTTTCACTAGTCTATCTATCCGGTCAAGGTTAATATGGCCAAGTCTTAGATGCCATAGATACGTTTCGTTTTTTGGAGAAATCTTTTTTCGTTTTGTTTTAGGTTTTTCAACTTTAAACTATTCAGCGTTAAGCAGTGTAGTATGTATTAACGGCCTTAAAACATACAAGTTGTTTTCGTTTAATCCTGAACATATATTCAAACCATTCTTTGCAATAATAACAGACTTATTATTAAAAGAAACAGAATATAATTGTTCCAACAACTTTGAAACTGAAATCAAATTTCAAGTAAATCCAGGAATTAAATATACATTATCCAAAATAATGAAACAACTTCCAAAATGTAGTCTAACTACACCCACTGCTCGGGCTGACACGACATCCCCAGACCCAACACGCATAGAAAAGGATCCCTCCTCAAGCTATGTCCAAGATTCAGTTCATTGCATAGAAAAACAAACATGGTTAGTGGCCCCTGAATCAACTATCCAGGGTGAAGAATCATCTTCCACTATACATGATTCAAGAACAAGTAAATCACATTTACTTTTTGCCTTTTTCTTCTTGCTTTGGGCTTTCTTGGGTTTGGGCTTACGCTTAGCCTTCCCAGTAAACCTCTTCCTCTTCTTTGATCTAGAAGAAGATGGTTCAGCAACATTTGCCTCACCGGTCTTATCTTTGTTGTCCTTTGTTATGGACTTAAAGATAGTGAGCTCATCAAGCAACTGAGTCAGACTGAACCTCAACTTGTTCATCCCATAGTTGCTTTTAAACTGATTGAAACTCTTTGGAAGAGTTGTCAGTATGATGCTCACTTGACTTGGTTCATCAATGGCCCCGCCATTGATTTCTACCGTTTTGAAGTAGGACATCATGTGCAGGACATGTTCCCGAACTGATGTACCATCCTTCATACGAGCAAGCATAGCGGAACGAACAACTTCGTGCCGCTTTTGCTCAGAGGGTAGCCCGAACATAGCCTACAATGACTCCATTATTTCAAATGCAGTACCCAGTGCTTTGTGCTTACTGACAAGCACGTCTGTCATACTTGCTAACAGATATGTTCGGACTTTCTCATCTGATGAGACCCATTTCTCATATGCCTCACGAATAGTTCGTGCGGCATTGGCAGTAGGCGTTGGAGGACATTCCTCCGTAAGCACAAACTTAAGGTCCTTGGTGACCAAAATTGCATTAATATTGTGTTTCCATTTAATGTAGTTATCACCATTTAATTTGTCATTGGCTATGATTTGTAATAGTGCAGTTGACATGGCTGAAAAAACATAAATAAAAAATTCATTCATTCATACATTCAAAACATGTGCGAATGTTCGGCATAAAATTAAACATGATGCATGAAAATGTTTAATGAACAAGAACAACCCTAAAAAGTGTTTCTACGCCACGACAATCCAACATACCACAAGCAAGTGCCGCCTTAGGGTCAGTCAAATTCTTGCATGTTGGATCGAGACATTCTCAATCAAATGTTATACCGAAATAACTCTTATTCTTCTAACATTCAACCATCGTATATTTCAGTCAGGTTTCTAATTAACCAATTTAATTAAAACCTTATGAGCATAACCCATCATTTCAGATCTCATAAGCTTAACTCGAGAATTGCCGCCTTAGGGTCGGTCAATCCCGAAATCCCCTCAGAAATCCTATCCGTTAGGAAGTCAACCTTGATATTGATTCTTATAGAAACCCTCCTTAGGGAGGACGAAAACAATGCCGTCACGAGGCCCCACTCGAATCTTACGGTGTTGAACTAATGATGGAGACCGCGGGATATAATGTCATATATCCCTCTCCTACTCACTATTTTATAATTAGGGTTTTCTATTAATATTAATGCACCTAAATTAAACTAGATTAAACGGCTAATTTCAATCTAAGCGTCAAGTGCATTAATCGCAAATTATTAGAATCCTATTCCAATAACTAATAAACTAATTCGATTTTTAACTCTTAAAAAAAAACAAACTAGTTCATTAGTGATAATTCTAATCTATGTAAACTATTTACCAAGACTAGAATTATTAAATGTGTATTTACCAAGTTTTAACTATTAAAACTAAACAAATTATTGGGTCCAATTATTATTAGGGGCTTAATCAAATTAATCCTAATATATACAAAGGACCCTACTAATCTAAGTAATTAAACTCTTTAATAATAAGATTAGTGATTAATGAGAATTACCAAGTTTTTATTCCTAAAAACTAATCCCATTAATATAAAACCAATTATGTGAATTTCCCATTTTAATCAAATTAAAAAAAAAAAAAAAACACATAATTTTGATGGCTATAATGCATGTATGACATATCAACATATATATATATATATATGTGTGTGTGTAAGCACACCTAATCTAAATGATATGTATATGCATGCATGACAATGCTTTAATCATCTCATAATAAAAGCATACATGAGTTGACCGAGTATAATGGGTTATCTAACTTAAAAAAAAAATAAAAAAAATAAAAAAAAATTCTAATTATAAAATTTAATCCAAGGCATTCCTTGGTCTTCTTGTAATCTCTTTTTCTTCAAGTCCATCTTTTGCATCTAATGGGCTTTTAACCAAGTCCAACTTGATTAACCTTAATATTTTTAATGGTGATCCATCTCATGAATCATTAAACTAAGGCTCATATGTTACACTTAAAATTTATTTGAGGCCCAATTCATTAATAAAAAAATATTCCGGCCCATTCACACTTCGGCCTTACGCTTTCGCGCGTAGCCATCGTCCGTTCGAGAGGGGCGATTGTCCACAGCAATTTGCACAAAAATGTGCACGCTGCTGCAGCCTTTGCGCAGCACCATGTGCCAAACGCGCAACTTGCCTTATGTTGCATAACTACTTTGTGATGGTGCGTTGCACCAAGAATTGCACACCTGTGTGCTTTAATTTTTTTTTTTTTTTTTTTTTTTTAAATAAAAAACGTGCAACTTTTGCACTGCAACAATTATATTGCATGGCAATCATGCATTTGGCAAGTACACCTACTAGTGCAGCAGCCTGCTAGTGTCTTCGTTCTTCCGGATCGTTGTTCTTCGTCTTCGATTTACATCAATAATTCAAAATTACAATAAATCAACGGAATAAAAATATTATTCAACCCAGGATTAATATTACATTAATATGACAACCTTTTTAAAAACGAATCCTAAACCCATTGTACCATACAATTAACGATCAACCATATTTATAATAAATAAATAAATAAATAAAAATTATAAACACCATACAATCATTAGAAAAAAAATGCCTACACATTCATACATGCAATCGGGAGCGATCGAATTCGATTATACTGTACAAAAATTGGCTCTGATACCAATTGTAGGAACCCAGGTTTACAGATTACGCAGCGGAAAGGTTTTTTAAATTTTTTTATACAATCATGAAATAAACCTATTTGTACAGTAATAATCAAATGCAATAAGAAGGAGATGAAATTAATTCATACCAACGTTTGTAGGCTCCTTCTTCTTTTCGATCCGCTTCTTAATTTGAACCACAAGATCTTCCTTGAAGGACAACTCTTGTGCTTTGTGTATTGTTGAAGTTCGGCCACCCTTCTTTTCAAAAAAAATAAAAAAATAAAAATAAAAAATAAAAAAAATAAAAAAAAAAAATCTTTCTTTTAGTTTTTAGTTGGCCGCACCCCTGTTTCTCTTTTTTCACTTTTGCATATTGCTTGTGTGATGATACTTGTTAATAGTATCTGATACCACTCGTAAATCAAAAAATTAAAATAACATATATATCATATATATATATATTTTAAACTTAAATTAATTAATAAAATCTTTTTAGATATCGAATGCCTTTTAAAGATATTAATTAATTTATTTGATTTAATTTGAATTCAAAACTCTTTTAAATTCAAATTTAAATATTTAATTAAATGAAAATAAAATAATCAAATTATTTTTTTTCTTCATTCAAAATTAAATATCAATCAACACCCTCGATCTAATGATTAATTACACAATTAAATAATCTAATTATTTAATTAACATAATCATTAATATTCATTAATTGAATAATCACATTATTCAATTAATTTCCGAATAGACATGTGTTACTTTTGTAACACAATTAATTGGACAATCCAATTAATTAACCGTGACCTTTGTTACCTAAATCGATCTGGCTAGCAAGGGGACCTAATGGACCCACAGTATTTTGAGCTCCAATAATCTTTAGAAATAATTAATTAAACTCTTTAATTGATATTTCATGATTATTAACTTCGGTGTTATTCCACTGAAAACCCGAAGCTGCACTCTCTCAACTGTAGACGTTTTTACACAAAAAAATAACTCTTGGTGTCTATCGATATAGCTATTACATATGGTATGATCCTCCACAGATAGTTCATAATTAGAGCTAGGTCATAATGTCTGTTATACCCCTCTAATTATATCTTTCCATTAAGTACCATTGATTCTCTAATGAACAATAAATCCTACATTCCTTACGGAATTAGGAGAGCGCTCATATTGTTCAAGCCCCGAATCAACCCTTAAGGGAACTACTATCTACTTCTCACAAGAATGAGTGGATTCCACTATTGTGTGCAAAACTTCCCAGCCACAAGCCAAACCGCGATCCCAACATACGGAGCATATTGATCGGGAATGCAACTCCGACCTCACTCATGGTATATCAAAGACCACGATTTAACCTGAAGGAGTCGACAAGACACTCAGGATTAAGATCACCCACATATAACCATCATTAGTTGATATATATGAATCTCATCATGTAACGGATCTTGGTGAGAGATTCATATAGATCGTGGCCCAGTCCTATATGATCACATCATACAAGGTGCCTCCATTCTCATATCACCATATGAATGATCCCGGATAAGATCACTGTATATTACAGAATGGACCGCAGCTATAGATTAACCACAAATAAAGTACTCAGCTTTATTTGCTATCTACGAACTCTTTAGATTGCTCGTTTCAAACTGAATCCATCTATATATGACATTCATATACTCAGTTTGAAAATACATCTGGCAATCTTGGATGTTAAGTACACATGCTATATATAAATGTATGAGACAATTTGAATAAATAAACTACTTCTTTTATTTCTTGTTCAATTCACATTTACAAACTACAAGCTTTAAGGCAAAAACCCCAACAGAAATGAGGGTCAAAAATCATACCAATTTTGGCTTGATCAACTATGTAGGGTTTGATGTGGTTAACCTAGGGTGTAAACACCATTAAAAATAGTTGATTCGAAGATCGTGTGTGATGCACATACCAGCTCGTGGTTTTTCCTTGTTGAAGGTTTCCATATAAAAATCAAATATCAGTTAAATGCTGCACTTTACACTTGATTTTGTTAATTGACTAGATTGGGGTTATTTTCATAAAATTGACTAATTGCAAAATTTTGGTAAATACCAGATTAAAATCTATTCAACCCCCTCTAGATAATATTAGACACACCGGCATATTTGTTTCAAAGGGTTTCAAAAGAAAAAAATGTAAAAATAATTTTGGAACAAAATGGGAGTCTTTAGAATTTTTTAAATTTCAAGTTTTTAGGATTAAGTGTCTTTAGAATAGGAGTGTGAAAAGACAAAATTGAATTGTAGGAAGAAAATCTATGATATATGGTGTAATGATTAGTGAGGGCATTTTAGGGAAAAATAGGGTTTTTTGCAATTGATTTTCATTTTAGGGTGGATTTGCAAATACTCCCTAAAATAGGGTATTTTTACTAAAACCCTATAATATGTTTATAAAAAAATTAGGGTTAATATTAAAAACCTCCCCTCACCTTTGAATTATTATTGGATGTATAGTTACAAATGCTTTTATTTTAGAAACCTCCCCCATGAACTAACACCGTTATTATTCCATTTGTGTTGACTGAGTTTAACCGTTAAATAGTCTAAAATGTCTCTATTTAAGCTTCAATTGTATGAATTAGCCATTATAATCTCATACTTTTACTAAATAAATTAATAAAATGATACAAAGGGAGAGAATGTTAACTTGCGAATGAAAAGTTATTTTGTGGACAATTTTATCCCTAAAAAAATATCAAAATTGCAAATAAACCAAAAACATTGAAATAAACCATAATATGTATTTATTTATGTATTTATTTGTTTATATATATGTATATATAAATCCAAGCAAATACTCATTTTCAATGCTTTTGGTTAATTTATAACTTTGTTATTTTTAGGGATAAAATTGTCCACAAAATAACTTATCATTTGCAAGCTAACATTCTCACCTTTTATATCCTTTTTATAATTTATTTGGTAAAAGTATAAGAGTATAATGGTCAATTCATACAATTAAAGCTTAAATAGGGACATTTTATACTTTTTAATAGTCAAACTCAGTCAACAAAAACAGAATGCTAATAGTGTTAGTTCATAAGGGAGGTTTCTAAAATAAAAAACATTTGTAACTATACATTAAATAATAGTTCAAATGTGAGGGGAGGTTTTTAATATTAACCCAAAAAATTAAGTAAAATACAATTACTTAAAAAAAAGGTTGAAATTCATTTTCATCCCTCTAGTTTGACCTAACAGCCAAACTGGTCCCCCGGTTTTCAGTATTATGTTCACAAGTCCCTCTAGTTTCCAAAAATCTGTATTTTGGTACCTACCATCCAATTCTGTTAGGGTTTTTAAAAATTTTGTCAGTGCTACGAGGATAAAATGGTAACTTACATAATTAATGATATATTAATAATTGAAATTTTTTTTTAAAAAAAAACAATTAAAAACTTGATTTAAAACAAAACAAAACAAAAAAAAAACAAAAAAAAAAACAAAAAAAAAAAAAAAAAAAAAAAAAAACCCATATCAAACCCACCACCACCATCTCCATCAGTTTTCCAGAAACCTAACCACCCCAAATCCAACACCCACCACCAAATCAAACCTATCCATATCAAAAACCAAAACCCACCACCATCCATCTCAACTCTAACCTTAACCCTTTCTGTGTCTTCACCAAAACCACCAACCAACCCCACTGTCAACCACCACCACCACCAGATCAAACCCAGTTTCACCACCATCAACCACCTCTCTCTCTCTCTCTCTCTCTCTCTCTCTCTCTCTCTATCTTTTTCAACACCCAACATTAACATAATCCACCACTTCTAAGGCTATAGCCGTCACCGTCACCGTCACCGTGGCTATTGGATCTCAAATCTCTAGATTTAACAACCACCCTCACGCTTCTCACTCTCAAATCCCCGCCTTGTTTTAAATCTCTCTATTGCGCGAACGTGAACGCAAACCCTAACTCCACGATTCATCGCCACCATAGTCTCACCACTCAACGCGATAAACCCAACACTTGCTTTAACAACAAAGACATGAATCTCTCTTCAAACGAGTGAAAGCTTGACACTAATGATAATCAAGTTGAAAATGAGACACGATTGGAGAATCTTGATGGGTTTGTGCGAGGAGGGTAAGGTTGAAGAAGTGATAGCGTATGTAGGGGTTCAAGGTGTACTTACTAGCTATCATGTGTTGGTGTGTTGTTGGATTCGTGTGGGTATTTGAGGTCTCACCTCCCCTGTTGTTTGTGGAAATCCAATCTCCACTCTCCAGTGATGTTTATATTTTTTCGATTTTTTTTTCTTTTGAACAATGAATGGGTTTGATTGGCTTTGATTTTGGATCTGAAACAAGCTTTGATTCTGGATTTGGGTTTGTTTGTTGAATGATGTTTGGATATAATTGAAAATATATATTATGTGTCTAAATTAACCTAGATGAGGGTGAATAGGTTTTAATCAAGTTAATTACCAATTTT
The DNA here is from genome assembly GCA_954870605.1 of Acer campestre. Lineage (NCBI taxonomy): Eukaryota > Viridiplantae > Streptophyta > Magnoliopsida > Sapindales > Sapindaceae > Acer > Acer campestre. The sequence goes on along the minus strand of OX940811.1, from coordinate 27,348,645 downwards.
TCTTGATTAGTTAATATTCAAAAATAACCCAAAACAAACAAATACAATTAACGTAATATAATTGCGGAAAACAACAAATTACTCGTTGATTGATTTACGTGAGAAACCCTCCAACTGGACAAAACTCACGGGCACTGTGTTAGCCACACAAGGTCCTCAAATCCACTATTTGATTGAAAGTTTACAACCTAGGTTGACCTCAAGTCAAACCATTCTTGGTCATTAACCCTTCCACTCTACCTAATGAGCCTTTAATAGTGATCGTAGACCAACTTGCTTGTGCACTTAGCCACTTAGTCACAATACTTAACTCTCAAAGAAGAGAACACAACCTAAGTGAATATCAAATGCATAAATGCTATGTCAACATATTTAATACTTACCTAATCATGAATGAACAAATCAAACAATCCTAGATATCTTGTTGCTATATGTCATACATATAACTTAACTATGTAAAATAAAAAGCAATCCTAGAAGCAATAGCTATCCCAATACAATACCCAAACAATAACACAAAAATCTCTACATGAAGATAAGAACTTAATCTAGATGCAAACAAGTCATAAAAGAGATTTCTTGTTAAGTAAGAATACTAAAATGAATGAAGATGGTATTCTACTTACCAAGTCATGTGTGTTGAAGAAAACCCATACTAGACCACAACCTAAATGAAGCTAAGCTAGAAGATTCTAGATGGTCATGAAAATGAGTTTGGATGATCAAAGGTGAGTTCTTGGAAGTTTTTCTCTCTTGGGAAGCACTCAATATTAAAAATATGATTTTTAACATTTAAAAACAAATTAGAGAGAAAACTACATATATATATATATATGAGGTCAAATTGATGCTACATCGTTTTGAATATTTTATAAAAAATTTACCTTGGCCGCTGTACACTCGTTGTACGTACTATGGCTATACAGTGGGCTGCCTAGGAACCAAGAACACAATCCTAGAAAACCGTTGTACAAGAGGGCAAAAATTGGGCAAAAAGAGGGCAATGTCCTCTAAAATCGTTGTTCACTCACTGTTCGTACAATGGTTGAACAGCGAGACACCGACGATTAAAAAATCAATTAGGTGCCCCATTATACAAACAACCTGTGTACCGCAGTGACGAGGCAAAAGCCAACAATCTTCTAATAGGCGCTATACGTTTAGCAACCCATTAGCGGCTGTATAATGCCTCTTGAGAAAAAATGCATCCTAATGCCTAAAATGACGTGACAATTATCAATCAAGATGCAATCAATTATAATATGCATGAAGAGAGTTTAAGAATATGAATGTACACCTACAAGAAACACACAAAATACAAGAAGTATGGAAATGCATGAGTTGTGCGTGTGTGCAACTAAATCTCTTTAAGGGAATTAAGCACAAGTGAAATACCTTTGAAGTGCTCTTGATCTTGAGGTCTTGAGAGGGCTTTTGAGCTTGATCACCAACAATGAATACATAATATACCCTTACACAATAACCCCAAATGTGGTTTGTCACCGAAATAAGCTAATCAAAATATGAAGACTTTACAATGATGATGGAAGAAAAAAATCTAGGGTTTGTTAATGGTGGTTTGATTCCAGATCTGGGTCTGGCTCGAATTTAATATTTTTTTTAATTGGAGATTTTATATATATATATATATTGTTTTAAAACAAAAATCAGGGGCAACAAGGTCATTTGACCCTTTGTCCTAGTCAGATTTTACCTTTTTAAGGGAAATCGTGACAGAAGGACCAAATGAGATAATTTTAAAAACTGTGGAGCCAGTTTGATTATTAGATCAAACTAAAGGGAAGAAAATGAATTTCACCAAAAAAAAAAAATGTCATTTAATAATAATCTCCGCTCAGTCATTCAGGCAAACTACTTCATGAAGACCACAAAACCACCATTTTTAGGGTTTTAGCTGTTCTGAAGAGTAACAAAGTAGACTCCAAAAATCAGGTGAGCATTCATTTTCTTCTCCAAAACCAACTGTTATTTATCACGCATTTGAATTCAATGATCCACCGTGCCAACAAATTGTGCCCGAGAGCTCTCTATTTTACAGTCACTAAAAACCCTATTTCCCTGTCTCCCTTTCACACTCTTAATTCGCAAAACCCTAATTCCTCCTCCAATGTTGTCAGTAATAGCTGCAATAGCTTCACTTTCTGTGGCTCTCAGATGGGTGTCAATTCGATTTCTTCAATTCATTTCTTATCAGAAACCCACCATTCTCTGAAAAACCCTAATCTTAGCGCTGATTGTACCAAAAATCGTAAATTTATCAGAAAGATGGATTGTGTTGAGAATTTTAATTTTGTTAGAAACCCCGATTTTTTCAGAAGTCTTAAACTTGCAAGAAACTTGAGTCTTGTTAAAAGCCCTAGTTTTGTGAGAAGCTACTGTACTGGGAAGAGTAGCGATGGTGATAAGTTCAATGAGTGGACTGAAGAGATAGAGTATTTAGATGAGTCAGGGAGTGTTATATACAGTGGTAAAGGTGTCAGGTCTGTTGAGCCAGGGCTTGATGACCATGTAATGGTTGGTGAGCTAAAGAAACCGTTATTGAATGCCTCAGCTGTTGCGAAGATTGTTGAAGTTGTGAATAGGTGGAGATGGGGGCCAGAATTGGAGACGCAATTGGATAAACTCCAATTCGTGCCGAAAATGGTTCATATAACCCAAGCTTTGAAAGTTATCAAAGAAAGCGATGCATCATTGAGTTTGTTTAGATGGGCCAAGAGGCAATCTTGGTATGTGCCAAATGATGAGTGTTATATTATGTTGTTTGATGGGCTGAATCAGCGTAGAGATTTTGATGGGATTCAGTCTTTGTTTGATGAGATGGTTCATGATTCTAGTAAGGATGGGATTTCCTCATTTGGTGCATATAATAGAGTGATTCAGTATTTGGCTAAAGCTGAAAAATTGGAGGTGTCTTATTGTTGTTTCAAGAAGGTTCAGGATTCAGGCTGTAATATTGATACCGAAACATACAATGTGCTTATGACCTTGTTCCTTAATAAGGGATTGCCTTACAAGGCTTTTGAGATGTACGAGAGCATGGAAAAGGCAGAGTGTTCATTGGATGGTTCGACCTATGAACTGATGATACCAAGCCTTGCAAAATCAGGCCGTCTTGATGCAGCTTTTAAGCTTTTCCAAGAGATGAAGGAAAGGAAGTTCCGGCCAAGCTTTAACATCTTTGTATCACTTGTTGATTCGCTGGGGAAAGCTGGGAGGCTGGACACTTCAATGAAAGTGTACATGGAGATGCAGTTTTTTGGGCTTAGGCCATCTGCTAGTATGTATGTTTCTTTAATAGAGTCATATGCAAAAGCTGGTAAGTTAGATTCTGCTCTTAAGCTTTGGGATGAGATGAAGAAAGCAGGATTTCGGCCCAACTTCGGATTGTACACTATGATCATCGAGTCTCATGCAAAATCAGGGAAGCTTGAAATTGCAATGTCCATTTTTACAAATATGGAGAAGGCTGGATTCCTGCCGACTCCATCTACCTATTCATGTCTTTTGGAAATGCATGCAGGGTCTGGACAAGTAGATTCTGCCATGAAGCTGTATAACTCAATGACCAATTCTGGGTTGAGACCAGGCCTAAGTACTTATACTGCCCTCTTGACACTCCTTGCTAATAAGAAGCTCGTGGATGTTGCTGCCAAAATTTTGCTTGAAATGAAGGCCACCGGATTTTCTGTTGATGTTAATGCTAGTGATGTTCTAATGGTATATATTAAGGATGGTTCTGTTGATCTTGCTTTGAGGTGGCTACGTTTTATGGGTTCATCTGGGATCAGAACAAATAATTTCATAATTAGACAGTTGTTTGAGTCTTGTATGAAGAATGGTTTGTTTGAGTCGGGCAAGCACCTTCTTGAGACCTATGTAAATTCTGCTGGTAAAGTGGATCTTGTACTTTATACATCAACTCTTGCTCATCTTGTGAGATGCCAGGATGAGATGAATGAAAAGCAATTGATGTCCATCCTTAGTGCAACGAAACATAAAGCTCATGCTTTTATGTGTGGACTCTTCACCGGTCCAGAACAGAGGAAACAGCCTGTGTTATCTTTTGTGAGAGAATTCTTTCAGAGTATTGATTATGAGTTGGAAGAAGGGGCAGCAAGGTATTTTGTTAACGTCCTCCTTAATTACCTTGTTCTTATGGGCCAGATAAATCGAGCACGGTGTGTATGGAAAGTTGCCTACGAGAACAAACTTTTCCCGAAGGCCATAGTTTTCGATCAGCATATTGCTTGGTCTCTTGATGTCAGAAACTTATCTGTAGGAGCTGCTCTTATAGCTGTTGTGCACACCCTCCATAGGTTCAGGAAGCGCATGTTGTATTATGGCGTTGTACCAAGACGCATAAAACTGGTTACAGGACCTACTCTGAAGATCGTGGTTGCTCAGATGTTGAGCTCAGTAGAATCTCCTTTTGAAGTCAGTAAGGTTGTTTTGAGGGCTCCAGGTGATTCTATAATGGAATGGTTTAAGAAACCTGTTGTTCAGCAGTTTCTTTTAAATGAGATTCCATCAAGGGCCGATATCCTCATGCACAAGTTGAACATACTTTTTCCTAGTTCTGCTCCTGAAATCAGATCACTCGCCCCTCCAAAACCGCTCATGTGAGGAGGAAAGTACTCGAGGCTATATACTTGTGAAATGGAATTGTAGGTATCTCAATTTTCCTTTCAGTTTTATTCTTAGCAACGATGAATGTTTTATGTAGCACCACTAGTAAAGTATCGGTACACCATAAATAGTGGGTCAAAAGGATAAATATTTTAAGGGATCACAAATGAATAAATGCCTCTAAAACAGAGTAGAAAAGTATGAAGCTTTTGGTTAAGAGAAGCAACATGCACAATTTAGTTGTGTTTAGGTGATGATATGAATCTTTGTTTTACGAGAATTGAGATCTTTTCTGCTGAGTTGATCTATGTGCCATTAATTGTTTAAAGAGAGAGATTGTAGTCATTTTACTTGCATAAGTGCATGTTGCGTAAGGAAAGCTTTGCCATTGCTGTCTGGATATGGCTTTTAGGAAAAGAAAAAAAAATGCATGTCAGGGAAACAATAAAGAAAACTCAACAAAACTAAAAATGTATCTAGGTGCAATGTATCAAGTTCGAGTCCTCAAACCCATTTGAATGTAAGCAGTATCAAATATGCCTCTAGAAAGATCAAAAGTGATCAGAGCTGTAATTGTACGTACTTGTAAAGAACTCAAACGAGATAATGGTATAATAATACGATATGATGACAATGCTGCAGTTGTCATTGATCAAGAAAGAAATCCAAAAGGAACCTGAGTTTTTGGTGCGATTGCCTAGGAATTGAGACAGTTAAATTTTACTAAAATATTTTCATTAGCACTTGAGATATTTAATATGAGACCGTGACATAGTGATAGTATTTAAATAAAATAGATAAATTAGCAAGTTCTTAAACATGGAGCAGGGGCAGGTTGAAATTGTTGGTTTGGAAATTTCCCTTTATCATTTTTTTTTATCTTTTTTTTTTAACGTAAAATAAAGCAAAGGACAAAGTTAATAATGTTGTAATAAAATTGGAAACAACAATAGATAACAATAATTAAATAACAAAACAAAAGAATAAAATGCAAGAAGAAAGAAGTAGAGATGAACGAGACAGAGATATGAGAAATAGATACAATAGAGAGAATGAACAAAAGTAGAGAAAATATGAGCTTTTATTGATATTTTAGAAAGAGCATCATCGGATTCAATAACAATAAAAAGCCTATTTATAGGCAAACACTATAATAAAATGAGGACACATAACAAGGGTGCGTGTCACAAAATGAAGCTTACATGTTTTCTTCACATGCAAAGTGTGTAGTGGAAGATTTGAGAATTGGTGGGAAGCCACACGTATTACAACACTCCCTCTTGGATTTCCACCATTCGTATTTTTAATTTGCTAGGAAAAACCCAGTGGGATAAAAACCTTAGCAAAATATATACAATGATCTTTAGGATTAGGTGGTGGGGGTATGTTTAGAACTGCCTCATTAAAACCTTCCCGGTAAAACCCAGTGGGACAAAATCCGGTAAAAGGAAAAAGAGTACAGTATACATACATTCATTTAAAAATTTTGCTCCCCCTGATTGAACGCTCCCCCTGAATGAAACTTCAATGTCAATAATGTAATTTGCAGAGTCGACGCATGCTAATCCCATATACCAATTTCTCAAAAGTTGATGTAGGCAATGTTTTGGTAAACATATCTGCAAGATTATCTGTAGACCGTATTTGTTTAACATCGATCTGTCGACTCTGTTGAAGTTCATGAGTATAGAAGAATTTGGGAGAAAATATGTTTGGTTATGTCTCCTTTGATATATCCCCCTCTAACTTGAGCGATACAAGCCGCATTATCTTCAAATATCGGTGTCAACATTCCTGTAGATAATGAAAATCTACATGTATTTTGAATATGAGAAATTACTGACCTTAGCCACACGCATTCTCGGCTTGCTTCATGAAGTGCAAGGATCTCAGAATGATTAGATGATGTAGTAACAATAGTTTGCTTTGTTGAGCGCCAGGAGATTGATGTGCCATTATAAGTAAAAACATACCCCATTTGTGAACGAGCTTTATGGGGATCAGATAGATACCCGGCATCAGCATAACCAAGTAAACCTGAAAAGTTGTTAGATTTCGAAAAATATAACCCTAAATCTTTTGTTCCACGAAGATAATGAAAAAGATGTTTGATCCCATTTCAATGTCTTCGAGTTGGTGCTGAACTGAATCTAGCAAGCAAATTTATTGAAAATGCGATATCTGGTCGAGTACATTGAGCCAGATATAATAAAGCACCAATTGCATTAAGATATGGTACTTCAGGACCAAGTATCTTTTCACCATCTTCCAGTGGTCGGAATGGATCTTTCTTAGGATCAAGGGTTTTAACAATCATAGGAGTAGTTAATGGGTGAGCATTATCCATATTAAATATTTTCAGAATCTTTTCAATATAAGCTGATTGATGGATAAGTATTCCGTCTGATTTATGCTCAATCTCCAGACCGAGACAATATTTTGTCTTTCCCAGGTCTTTCATTTCAAATTTCTTTTTCAAATATTCAGCAGTTTTTAGGAGCTCTCCAGGAGTTCCAATCAAATTCATGTCATCAACGTAAACTGCTATAATAGCAAATCCAGATTCTGATTTCTTTATGAAAACACATGGGCATATGGGATTATTGATATATCCCTCTTTAATCAAATATTCACTGAAGCGGTTGTACCACATGCGCCCAGATTGCTTTAATCCATACAAGGATCTTTGTAATTTAATTGAATATAAATTGCGAGATCTCGAGTTGTATGCTTCTGGCATTCTAAATCCTTCTGGGATTTTCATATAAATATCTGAATCGAGTGAGCCATATAGGTAGGCAGTTACTACGTTCATAAGACGCATTTCAATTTCAAGTCTTTCTGAGACAGCCAAACTTATTAGAAATCGAAATGTAATTGTATCCATCATTGGTGAATACGTCTCATCAAAATCAATACCAGGTCTCTGCGAGAAACCCTGTGCTACGAGTCGTGCCTTATATCGCACCACCTCGTTTTTCTCATTACGTTTCCGTACAAAAACTCATTTGTATCCAACAGGTTTGACGTCTTCAGGCGTCTGGACTATTGGTCCAAATACTTTACGTTTGGTTAATGAAGTCAATTCTGCTTGAATTGCTTCTTTCCATTTAGGCCAATCAGATCTTTGCCTACAATCATTAAGGCTATGAGGCTCATAATCATCATTTAAAATTTCAGTAGCCACTGTATACGAAAAAATATCATCAATGATTATTTTTTCACGATTCCACATTTCTCCTGTATAATTTATAGAAATTTCCTCATTTCTCTGTTCTTGTATCTCTTCAGAGATTCCTTCCCCTACAGGGGTCTTTTGTGTCCTTTCAGGGACATCTAACTCTTGTGGAGTTGATTCAGAGAAAGTGGATTTATTTATCATTTCAGGAACATGATCCTGATATTTTGTTTTCTTCCTTCGAGGAACAGTATCTTTCGAACCAAGTGGCCTACCACGCTTCTGGCGTACAGTAGATGATTCTTTTGTTACTATTTGTTTAGATCGTTCTTCTGGAACAATCACCCGTGCTGGTACATTAACAGCTGGGATGTGTGATTTTGTTACCTTAGTAGCATCTGTAAATCCATCTGGTAACTGATTTGCTATTATTTGAAGATGAACTATCTTGCGTACTTCATTATCACATTGAGATGTGTATGGGTCAAGATGAGTTAGACCAGGAACTTTCCAAGAAAATTTACGCTTCTCTTCAGGAGAAGTTTTTCCGTTCCCTAATGATGGGAAATTTCCCTCATCGAAATAACCCTCATTGAAATAACAATCAGCAAATCGTGCAGTAAAAAGATCACCAGTTAAAAGTTCCAGATATCTAATAATTGATGGTGAATCTAGACTAAAATATATTCCCAAAAGCCGTTGGGGTCCCATTTTAGTTCTATTTGTAGGTGCAATTGGGACATATACTGCACAGCCAAAAGTATGCAGATGGGAAATATCTGGTTGATGGCCAAACACAAGTTGCACAGGAGAATATTGATGATAAGCAGTGGGACGAAGACGAATTAATGCAGCAGCATGTAAAATAGCATGTCCCCAAACAGAAATCGGTAATTGTGTTCGTAATAACAAAGTTCTTGCAATTACCTGGAGACGCTTGATAAATGATTCTGCTAATCCATTCTGAGTATGAACATGTGGAACTGGATGCTCAACATCAATCCCAATTGATTTGCAATATTCATCAAATGTTTTGGAGGTAAATTCACCAGCATTATCAAGGCGGATTGATTTGATCGGATGATCGGGAAAATGTGCCCGAAGCCTGATAATCTGTTTGTGCGAGTAATCTGGCAAAAGCAACATTGCGTGTTGACAATAAGCAAACGTGTGACCATCTGCTGGATGCGTCAACTAGGACCATAAAATAACGAAACGGTCCACTTGGTGGATGAATAGGTCCACATATGTCCCCTTGAATCCTTTGTAGGAATGATGGGGATTCAAAACCAACTTTAGAATGGGATGGTTTTATTACCAATTTCCCTTGTGAACATGCAGTACATAAATTTTCATGGGATAAAATAATCTTCTGATTCTTTAATGGATGCCCATGAGAATTTTCAATGATTCTACGCATCATTGTAGATCCCGTGTGACCAAGACGGTCATGCCAAAGCATAAATATTTTTGGCTCTGGGAACTTCTGGTTCATAACTGCATAAATTTATATACCTCTTATAAGAGTGTAATATAATCCAGATGATAAACCACGCAGCTTTTCCATAATGAGCTTCTGGCCTGAATTATGAGAAGTAATGCACATATACTCAATATTCTCATCACTTATAGTTTCTATGTGATATCCATTACCCCTTATATCTTTGAAACTAAGTAGATTTCTTCTGGATCTACTAGAATATTAAGCATCACTGATACATATTTTAGTATCGTTTGGTAACAATATCATGGCTCTACCGGAGCCTTCTATCAGATCTGCGGGACCCGATATTGTATTAACATTTGCTTTGAGCAAGGTCAAATTCAGAAAATATTTCTTATTCCGCAGAATTGTATGCGTCGTTACACTATCGGCCAGACATATATCTCCTGTATCTTGCTTTTCAACATCAATCAATTTATCGTTTAGAGACATATCTATTCACAAAACAAAAACAAAAACAAAAATAAATAAAGTGCAAATCAGATAGAGTGATCAAAAATATAAACATGTAGATATGAAAATATATCACTTCATAAAACAAAATCATGAATCATATTGATCTTTCGAACTTCCGGTTCGACCATGAACTACAGGTTCATAAAATTCTGAAAACTTCAGGTTCTAAATAGAAATTACAAATTTACTTTCTAGATAAAAGAATCGTGACTCGATTCAATTCAGAATTTCTGGTTTTAATAAACTTTGACATAAAAATTTTAATATCATAATTTAAATTGAATTCAGAGCTTCAAGTCTGATTAGAACTTTATGTTCAAAACTTAAGAACTTCAAGTTCAGATTCAATACTTCGTATTCAAAATTAGAACTTCAGGTCCCAAGTATGACATTCATGTATATATTAATGAATCCAGACATATTCTGATCGGTTTGTAAAACCGTGTCAACTTAAATATTATAATGATAAATCCAGAAATTTCAGATTCTGGTTAGTCGGTCTAGCCGAGCTTGGTGTAAATTTCAGAAACTTAACGGTTGACCTAGTTAGGCTCAACACATAATTTATACAAATCCAGAAACTTCAGGTTTCGGTTAGTTTGCATATTCAGATACATAAATTGCATAAAATTAAATAGATGCGTAAAATTAAAATAATAGATAATATAACAGAAATAAGATGAAGAAGAATAATGAGATAAAATGAATAGGGGAGAAAATTTACTATTTTTATTAATGATTTCGGATTACATCCTGACCACACAATTTCAGCTATGTAGTGATTTTGAATAAAACAGTATTATACTTAGAGACTGATCTAAAGTCTTGAAAACGTAAATGTTGCCACTGATACTTGACATTTGGTAATGCAACTTCTGGTTGGTTATCAAATCGGTCTTTTTAGTTCTTGCCATAGAACTTCTGGTTCTGTGACCGTTAGGTATTGGGCTTTCAGATCATCATTGTCCCCAGACACTTCCAGTGCAGCAAATTTCAAATTTACAATTTTTGACATAATTATAACTTATGGTTATCCGAAAATCACAATCGGAGTCAGAACTTCTGGTTTGACAAAAATCCGAGAAATTTTAATTCTTCAAATATATAAAAAGAATAAATCCAGAAATTTCAGATTTCAGCAATGATAAATAAATCCATGAACTTCAGGTTCTGGATGAGTGACCAAATTATTTAAATAAAAATTACAAAATAAAATGCGTAATAATAAATGCGGAAAAAATAAATCCAGAACTGCGGGTTCCGGTAGGTTGGCATAGCCAATCTCATAAAAGCATATAAATAAATAAATGCGGGAAAATAAAATGCAGTAAAATAAATTGCATAAAAGTAAAGTGCGAGAAATTAAATTCAGAACTGCGGGTTCTGGTATTAATAAATAAAAATTTGGAAGCTTCAGGCTTCAATAATTAATAAATTCAGAACTTCAAGTTCTAGTAATAAATCTAGGAACTTCAGGTCCCAGTAGTAATAAATTCAGAACTTCAGGTTCTAGTAATAAATCTAGAAACTCCAGGTTCTAGTGGTAATAAATTCAGAGGCCTCAGGCTCTGGAAATAACAGCATTCGTGCTGATAACGTGTTGTAATAAAATTGGAAACAACAATAGATAACAATAATTAAATAACAAAACAAAAGAATAAAATGCAAGAAGAAAGAAGTGGAGATGAACGAAACAGAGATATGAGAAATAGATACAATAGAGAGAATGAACAAAAGTAGAGAAAATATGAGCTTTTATTGATATTTTAGAAAGAGCATCATCTGATTCAATAACAATAAAAAGCCTATTTATAGGCAAACACTATAATAAAATGAGGACACATAACAAGGGTGCGTGTCACAAAATGAAGCTTACATGTTTTCTTCACATGCAAAGTGTGTAGTGGAAGATTTGAGAATTGGTGGGAAGCCACACGTATTACAACAAATAACAAAAACCCTGCAATTGTTTTGTTTTGTTTTTTTTTTTTTATACACAAGACTTCTTTCCTTTGGTTCTACATTTCTATCCAGAAATAATGAATTGAGTTCTTATAGGCATTTTTGACGCCGCTATTGAAATAGCCTTTCGAGCTCTATTTTCGGCTACTCCACCCATTTCATAAAGTATTCTACCCGGTTTAACTACAACTATCCAATATTCTGGGGATCCTTTCCCTGAACCCATATGGGTTTCCGTGGGAATTATGGTCAATACCAGGTATATAAGCAATGATTGCAAACCTAAAGGTTAATCGTACTCTGGCAACTTTACGTAAGGCAGAGTTTGATTTTTTGGGGGTGATAGTAGAAAAGTTGACAAATAAGTCACCCTTACTGTCAGTCTACAGAACCGTACATGAGATTTTCACCTCATATGACTCTTTGTTCAATTCTTTCGAAGTCATTGTCGTTTTCCTCTTTCGATAATCTCCTCCCTTCTTCCACTCCATCCCGAAGAGTAACTAGGACCAATTCAGTCACATTTTCATGTTCCAATTGAACACTTTCCTTTTTTGATTGTTCATAAAGGAGAAGATTATTCTCTTTTTAACAAACATTTGCGGATCCAATCACACGATCTTATAATAAGAACAAGAGATCTTTCTCGATCAATCCCTTTGCCCCTCATTCTTCGAGAATCAGAAAGATCCTTTTCAAGTTTGAATTTGTTCATTTTGAATCTGGGTTCTTCTACTTTATTTTTATTTACTTATTTCTTTATTATTTTCTTCCCTCTCTTTTCTTTTTTTATTTCTTTTTATTTTATTTTATTCCCTTCCATCATTTGTTAAGTCCAATAGGTTTGATTCTATCGAATCTGATCCATTTTCTCATGAGCGAAGGGTACGAAATAAATCGGATTTCTTTTTCGATCAAAAGTACTATGTGAAATCTTCGGTTTTTCCTCTTTCTCTATCCCTATCCCATAGGTACAACATTTGAATCCATATAGAACCGTTTCTTCTGTATCTATATGAAAATACTCATGAAGAAAAAATCGCAATAAATGGAAAGAAGAGGTATCTTTTACTCAATAGCGAAAGGTTCAAACCAAGATTGCGAAAGGTTCAAACCAAGATTTCCGAGCGAATGGGGTAGGGCATTAGTACATCTAAGACATAGTGTAATGTGAGAAATTGTTCTCGAAAAAAGGAAATATTGAATGAATTGATTGGAAATTATGAGATTTCGCAATTTCTTTTTCTTTCCCGTCTAAGAAAGCTACTAATCATAGGGAAAATGGAATTTCCACAATGACTGAAAATCCCTCCGATATCATTTACGAATACCGTTGGTTGAATATAATAAATGCCTAGCTGCTCCACTTACAGATTTTTGGTTGTCTATGAAAGGGTAAATACAAGAGTAATGTTATTCAGAGGTATTCTTATATGAGTAATGCTACATTGCTCAAATGATGTGGCAACAATTTAGATCGTTCATTTCAATCATGCAAATTTAATACAATTTAAATGAATGGTCTAAAGTATTGCCGCATCATTTGAGCACCAAATTTGGACAATGCAGCATTAATCTTCTTATATATATATATATATATAACAACAGAATCAAGAATATTAAAAGTAAAATTAATTTACCTCATATTTTAAGTTTTGAATGAATTTTAATAAAGTAACCAATAACAATTGAATAAATTCTGTCATTACTCGATTTTAATAATACTTTATGTGTCATGAAATTCTTTATATTTCAGATAAATGTCTAAATTTGCATCATATTTTTTAGGGCAATTACCAATTAGGTCTTGGACCTTTTTTTTTAATTCCAAGTTGCTTGCAACGTTTACAAAAGTGATCAAATTGGTCCTTATATTTTTTCCAAGTGTCAAATTAGTTCATCTAACTAAGTTCCGTCAGTTAACTTTAACTGTGTAAGGGTAAAATTGCACTTACTCCTAAACAATATAATAATAACACAAGCATAGTTTTTTATTTTTTTATTTTTTTTTAACACGTATATTTTTGTTTATTTTATTTATGGGTTTTGATTTTGGAATAATGTTGACTACAATGCTTGTATAATATTAACAAATAAATAAATATACATATATATATATATATGGTAAAAGACTAAACTGGCAATGAATGGTAACTAAGTGTATAATTGACATTGTCTTATTAAAATATTTTTAGATTTTCTTAGAAAATTTTAATTAAAAAAGGTACAAATGGTGTTTTATTAATAATATTTTTAGATTTTGTTGTAATTATAATGGTGAATTTAATGCACAAAAACAAAACAACTTTGCTCTAGTATGACAAATAAAAAGGTATTTACGTACTTTAACTAAATTTGTTAAAGTTAACTATTATATTTAACACCGTTAAACTATTAGAGGGATCAATTTGGTCACTTCCAAAAAGAGAGGGACTAATTTGGCACTTGAAAAAAATAGAGGACCAATTTAGTCACTTTTTTAAAAGTCGTATATAACTTGGAATTTTTTAATTTTTTTTTTTAAAAGGAAGTCTAGGATCAAATTGGTAATTGCCCTATTTTTTATAATCTTTATGTGACGCGATTGTCTCAAGACTCCTCTATAGGGTCAGCTCTAAGGAAAATTCCACTGTGTTTTTGAAAGTTCAACTTAGGGGTTATTTGTTTTTTCCACTTAAAACTTAACGGGTTTGAATTGAACCCATTAAGTTGTTTTGTTTGTTTGTTTGTTTGTTTTTTTTTTTTTTTTTTTTTTTTTTTTTTTTTTTTTAAGTGGTCAAACAACTTAAAAATATCAAAATTTTTTTTTAAAAAATAAAGTAAGAAATCATGACTTTTAACTTAATTCCAAATCACTGGATTACAATTAAAATATTCTCTTCCAAGTCTATCATCCCAAAAAGATATATTTCCAAATTTATCCTAATTTGATATAGTGTAAAATCTTTATTTTAACATATTTCTTATTTCAAATGGCTTTTAGAAAGAAAAATAAAAACCCCTAATCACTTCTCATAGAGACTGGTGCATATAATTCAGAAACCTATTTAAAAATAAAAATAAAAAATCAATATATTTTTTTTTTAATTTGGTTTTCGGCGCATATGATCTAGGAAACCAAAAAAAAAAAAAAAATTGGTTTTCTCAATTATATACACTGGAAATGTGGACAACATGCAAAATAACTTTATTTTTATTTTTTTGATAATAGATTGAACTTGAACTTGAACTTGAACATTGTTTGCAGAACATGCAAAAGTATACTCTTTGATGGATTTTTTGTTTTGTTAAATTGAACTTTGTTATCATAAGAATATGCATGTTAAATTACTTCTTTTAATTACCATGGGTATAAGTCATTCAGGTTCAGATTTCAATCACTATTTAGTTTTCAGAAAAAATTCATGAATGTTCAATCTTCAGATAAAAAAACAAACAACCCCTTAGTCACTAGTGATGACATTTAGAAATTCATATGGGTTTTGCATTTTAGCTCGAATGGTATTTTCATTGGATTCGATATGGTTTCTGTTTGATGTTTATCTGTTTTTAAAGTTTCAAGTTGTATTTTTCTTGGTTGGTGTTAGGTAATGTAAATGTAGTCCAAGTTTTGTTTTTGTGTTGAAGTTTGAACATTTTGTTATCTTGTGTTGAGTTTGTCTAATGGTTCAAATTAATTTAAAAAACTTATTATATCAAGTTTAAGATATAACATTTTGTTTGAAGCTTCATTTTTATGTTAATATATTGCACATCACCTCTTAGTTAAGCTGGTAGTGTACCTCTCTCTCACATAGGTGGTTAGGGGTTCAAATCCCACAATGTGTATTTTACAAGTATGTGTGGGGAGTTTTCTTTCAGGGTTGTGGGAGTAATTATCTCCCATTATGAGAGTAAATATCCGGGTTGTACATGCATTGTTTAATCTCGGCAGGTCCCGGTAGTTTTATTGTAATATTTGTTTAACAATGATTGAGTCCTACAAGTGCTTCATATTTGGCCATGTTGTTGGTAGCCTTAAAATCAAATCGCAAGGCACATTCCACCTGATCACCTTCAAGGGTGGATACAACTATTCCTGCTCCACTGCCATGCGTATTTGATGACTCATCAATGTGCAGCTGCCACTATAAATTTTTTTCTCTCCCTTTCTTCAAGCATCTTAGCTACCTCGTCATTTGGTTCACTGAATTCGACGATGAAATCTACCACTGCTTGGCCTTTAATCGAGGCCCTTGGTACATAGTTGATGTCAAATTCACTCAGCTCGACTGGCCATTTGGTCAATCTTCCTGATACTTCTGGTTTGGACAAAATTTGCTTGAGTGGGCAATATGTGTAGATTTCTATTTGGTGCGTCTGAAAGTAGGGCCTGAGTTTTCTTGCCGTTGTTATTAGTGCCAAAACCATCCACTTAACTGTTGGGTATCTTGTTTCTACTGGTAGTAAGGATTTACTGGTGTAATATCATCCAATCTGACCAGTATTGAGCTAGTTTCCACTAACGTGACTGATAAGTACAAGTACAAGGTCTCGCCATCTAGTGGTTTTGATAGGATGGGTGCCTTAGGTATTCATTTTGTTTTTTGCTAGAAGGCTTTCTCGCACTCCTCCGTCAACTCTACACCTTTGCCTTTTCTTATGGCCCTGAAAATGGGGAGGCACTTATCTATTGATCGACTGATGAACCAATTTAGCGAAGTCAGGCATCCAATCAGCCGTTAAATATCTTTCAAGGTTGGAGGGGACCTCATGTCCTTCCGTGCCTTTATCTTTTTGGGGTTGACTTTGATTCCTCTCTGATGAATGCATCCATAAAGCTGAGTAGTTCATGCCCAGCGGTAGCATTGACCAGCTGATCTATTCTTGGTAGAGGGAAACTGTCATTTGGGCATGCCTTGTTTAGGTCAGTGAAGTCTACACACATCCTCCATTACCCATTATTTTTCTTGTCCAACACCATAATGGCTACTGAAAGTTCACAAATAAACACGGTGTGTATACAAATATTAATCTAGAGGGGGGGTGAATAGATTTTAACTAATTTTCACCCAATTTTTGTTTAAGGTCAATATTACGAAAATGCCCCTAATAGTCAATATAAAAACAACAAGTGTAATATGGTGCGGAATTATAAATGACACTTGATGTATACGTGGAAAACCCAACCACTGGGAAAAAACCACGGGCTGATTAGTGTGCCACACTTGAACCTCGAAATCCACTAATTGAAATGAAGTTTACAACCTATGTAGACCTCGTCTAACACTCCGGTCTGTAACCCCCCACTTCTACCACGCGGGCCTTTAAAAGTGGCTCTAGTCCATATTGCTTGTGGCCTAAGCAACATTAGCCAACAAGACTTAAATTCTCAATGAAGAGATAAAACAACCTATGTGTGAATATATGGAAATACTCAATACATGCATATAAGAGCTAGGCAAC
The DNA here is from genome assembly GCA_954870605.1 of Acer campestre. Lineage (NCBI taxonomy): Eukaryota > Viridiplantae > Streptophyta > Magnoliopsida > Sapindales > Sapindaceae > Acer > Acer campestre. Next base: position 27,331,453 of record OX940811.1, on the reverse strand, counting down.
TCTATATGCTTATCTAGAATGATAATATGGCAACCAATGCAATCCTAGATATCAATTGCTAAATGACATGTCAAATAGCTTAGCTAACAATAGATTATAAAAACCTAGATAGTTATCACAATACAACACTCAATCATGTCATCACAAACAATCTCTATTTTGAATATAAGATATTAATCTAAGATCATTCAAATAATAAAAGAGATGCCTTGATAAATAAAACACTAAATATCAATGATAAAAGTGAAGAACATACCAAGGGAAGTGTGATGACCAATACCCACTCAAATGAGCAAACTAAATATGCTAGAAAATGCTTAGATGATCTTTGATGCATATGTGTATAATTTGAGTGTATAAAAATGAGTTCTTTATTTGATTTTCTCTCAAAAATCTCTCTTTCAAGTTTAGGGTTCTTTTGAGTCAGAGAACTAAGTTAGAGAAATGAGAAAGTATGATATTTATAGGCATCAAGAACAGGGCAAGTGAAAAGACAAAATTGCCCTTGAAATCATCGATCGGCGGTTTCATTCTGCGGTCGTGGCCGCAGAATGTAACCGCCGAATTGAACCCGAGAAGCAGGGGTTCATTAGGCTACCAGATTCGGCGGTCACACGAAACCGCCGATCAAAACCCAAAATGAAACCGACCTAAAATATCTAATTCGGCGGTTTCAATTCGGCGGCCAGGCCGCCGATTAAACCGCCGAACAGAACCTGAGAATAATAAATGCATCAGGTCTATTCGGCGGTTTCGATTCGACGACCTGACCGCCGATCGTAACCGTAGATTCAGTCCAGAGCTTTCTGGAATCAAACGGCGGTTTCATTCGGCGGCCAGGCCGCCGATCAAACCGCCGTTTCACCAATGATGGTGAAACCAAAGGAGAAGCCAAGGGCATTCTCCGAAGGCGATCTTCGCGCAAAACCAAGCACACTATCGTGCAAGCGCGGACGTTTCCGAACATATTCGGGAAACGAATTACACGACACAAAACACACACCAAGATATGACAAACAATGTGCTAGTGTGAAAAGTGACATTTGAAGAGAATGCACACTAAAGTAAAGCATACATATGCAAACATTACAAGTGAGTGTGTGCAACTAAATCTCTTTTATAAGAAAGTAAGCACAAGATATACCTTTGAGTGCTTGTCCACCTTGAGGTCTTGAGAAGGGTCATTGAGCATGAACACCTACCACTTAAGCTACCCTTTACAAACAACCCCAATATGTGGTTTGCACACGAAATAAGCCAATCAAAAACTGGGAATCCTTACAATCTCCCCCTTTGGCTATTTCGTGATAAAACCACCACTCACATTGATTCCTCACAACAAAATAGAAACTAAGGGTCTACAATGATTTTCTACATTACAAACAGATATAAGAAAATAAAATCTTGAAGTCTTCAGTCTCTTGTAGAACAATCAATCCCTGAAAACAAGTTTTCTATATTTTCCAATACATATACATGTGAGATTAATCATGTGAGATAAACCAAGCATTTGCATTTACGAAAGTTAAGCACAACATAATGCAATGTATGTGAATGCAATGCTCCCCCTCAATGGGTTACTCCCCCTCAATATGTAATCTCCCCAACATGCACAAATTGCCACAACAATTTAGCAACTCCCCTTACCACATTTTACTCCCCCTTTTTGTCATGATATAGGCAAATGAGTAGTCCCCAACAAGGTCACTCATAGCAAAGAGAGATAGTAGCATACAAGATATTTGCATATTCATGTTAGTCATTATGCTACTTCAAATAATTGGAGAGAAACAAGGAGATTTATTTTGATTAAAATGTGTGAATCAAAAATGCTTTGCATACAAGACATGTAGCATTCAAGTCCAAAATACAATGGTATTTGGCAAAACAAATGACAAAAGTTTCTAATAAGCATTCAAACCAATTTTACCAATGTCATGAGAGAAGCAAAGATATAGAGAAATCATTGATTTTCAATTTAATAAACACTATATCCAACTTTATAAGCGAAACATGGCATGAGCGACTTTGCACCCTATTTGATTTTTCCGGATATGAAACCCGTATGATGGTAGCCATGTTCAACAAATAAAGAAAGAGAGACATTTGGATTGTAAAATCCTTTGACCGGATACAAGATCCTTTAATCAATTTGAGTCTCATAATCTTTTTCACACAAGTTTTGCATTTAAGAATTATGCAATCATCAATTCATGCTTTTTCATTTGAGCATGCCATTTGAATTTCATGCTTTTCATATGGCATTTAGCATGTTATAAAGAATCATCATGTCATGGAAATAACTATAGGTCATTCAAATCATACTTCCTATGTAGATTTCCTAGTCCAAAAATGCATGTTTGAACATAAATATGACATGGATTGAAAACAAAGCAAGGTTCACACTTATTGAATAGAAAACATATATACATATGTGCAACCAAGCTTACTCAAGCAATCAACAAAGAAGCATAAGATCTTTAAAATATTTTGCATGCATCAAGTATGCAAAAACTCTCTTTGCTTGAGTTCCCCATATGGGGTCAAAAACCACCCTTCAACAATGAAGGTCATTAGGTCCTATGGACCTTCCAAGTCCATTAGACTCGGTTGAACCTATATGAGACTTGTTAGTCTCGTAGCAAGCGGGTTCATTATTTTTTCTTATCCACTTAGGTGATATATTTTTCTTCCTAGTGGACAAAGGTTCTAGAGCTTTAGAAGTTAAAGGATCATGCAAATGAGTTTCTTCCTTTATGTTAACATGCATTCTAGCTCTAGCCTTTCTCTTTTCTATCATGCTTTTAACTCTACACATTTGAATGTAATAAAAGCAACTTGGTCTAATGTGACCATCAATTCCACAAAATGACAAGTGGGAATAAAGTTAGGAATCATACCATTCCCGTGTGCATGCTTTGGTGCATTCCCATGTCGTTGTGGTTGTCTCGGTTATTGGATAGGATCTCTCCTTCTTTGTTGTTGACCAAGACAAGGTTGCTCGTTCAATTGAGCTTGCATGATAGGTGTCTTCCCTTTGTGGATCTTAGGTTGAGGGAAGTTAGCATGAGGAACTCTTTGAGCTTGAGGTTGTCTCCTTGAAGCTACCTTCACTTGTGCACTATGAGAGCATTGTCCTAGATCAATCTTCTTCCTAGGAATTTGCACCGGTGAAGTCTCTTTCTTGCCTAAGCTCTTGACAAATATGGTCTTGTTAGGAGTGAGACTCTCCTTGTCTTCTTCAAAGCCAAGACCTCTTTTGTCACTAGGGCCTTTTCCAACACTCAATAAGTGGTTGAGTTTTTCCGTGCTAGAGGTCAACTTAGTGATCAATTCTCTAGCATTCCTAAGCTCTCTTTTCAACCCTTCTTCATTCCTCTTAGACAAAGCTAGTTCATCTTTTAGCTTGTCTTCATCCTTCATGGATCTTACCACTTCACTACTCAAGTGGTCAACAAGTGTTAAAAGCCTAAGTTTCTCTTTTTCATTCTCTAACCTAGAGCTTTCAACATTGTCTTTAAGACCCATCATCTCCACTTGCTTACTTAAGTGGTCATTGTGTGATGAAAGTTCTAGATTTTCTTCCTCTAAAATCTTTATCTTTCTTTTATCCTTCAACATAGAACTTTCACACTTGACTATAAAGTCATGAACATCCATTTTCTCTACATTTCCTTTTGTAGAGTTAGGTAACAAATTCTCAACACTTGAGTCATCTTCAATGTTCTCCAACTCACCAATGGAGTCATCTTCTTCATCAAGATCATCAAATTTGTCTCTTGATGAAGTAATGGACATATCCCAATGAGTATCTGTTAGGATTATGCTCAATAGCAAGAGTGTAATAATGTAATTAACAATCTTTTTCATATTAATAAAGTGATTTCTGTTTTAAACAAATCTTATAGCATTTATAGTTTAATAATTGTCAAAGTAAATAATCATAAGGTCTAAAGACTATGAGAAAAGAAGAATTGTTCATACATCTGGATATGTATGTGGTAGACACAATTCTTTAGTTAGTCTTGAATATTGTTCACAATTTAAGTTAAAGGTTGGGCACCTTTATCTTGTTAAAGTTGTAGAATTCTTTTGCTAGCATTTGAATGGGATCAAATGAGATATGATGAGTCTAAAATCATCGGAGTGTCTTCGAGCAGAAGAATCTAGTGCACTGGGTGCATTGAACAGGATCACAATGAAATACTTTATCTATAACCGTCAGTAGATAAAAGTAATTTCATTATTAGGACAATCAGAGAGTCTATCTTAATCCTGAGATAAATGATGGACTTATGGTTGCAGGTGATATCATTTGAGCTATCAATGAGTACGATTATATCTTATAGTCTATCCTTGATAGTTTGGTGATATTAATTTGTTAATCGATAGAGGACTTCATTTATAGATATGGACATTGTGGCTCCATTTATTAAATGAGAGTATAATATCATCATATGGATGTTTTGAGGTAATTGGATATTAAATCTCAACGTTGAGTTTTCAATAGTGTCTATTGAAAACATGGCTTCTGGACAAGTCAAAATATCCAAGTTCAAAACGTGGTCATATGAGTAAATATGGTAACTTGGAGAGTTATAGGCGGTCTATGAACTCTTGGCGATTACTGATATTAATCACGAGGATACACTATCTCCAATATGATTGTCTAGGGTATGAATGAGGAAACATCTTCCTTTTCTGTCTTTATTTAAGAGTTCAATTTTAGCTCTTTAGTGGAATGAGTTAAAATTAATGGATCGGACCTAAGTGAATCATTTGTTGATTGTGATTAGGTTATGTCTATTGAAGCTTAAATTTAGATAGCCCGCCAAGATCCCCAATCCACACGGACTTGCATGGATCACTTGATATATTCTACCGGACCGATTTAGGGTCCATCTAGAATTGCATTTAATATATTAAGAATATAATTTGCACATTATTTATGTAATGAGCTGCTAAATTATATTTATATATTAATGGATGACATGTGGGCTTGTTTCTTTTAGTAAGAATGGGTCTAGTTCACATGTGGGCTTTTTATTTAAAGTCCTATGGATTTAATGAAATAAGAAAATAATATTTGGGCCCAATATTAGTATATGGGGCGGCAAGGTGGTTAAAATAACCTTAATATTATTTTGTTTTCATTATTTAATTAAATAAGAATTAATTAATTTATTAATTAATTGTTTAATTAAAAAACAAATCTTTTCTAAATAGGAAATATGATTCCTATTGGTATACGTACTATTGGTAGTAGTGTACTTAAATTAAAAGACTTGTTTGACAAGGAAATAAATAATTAATTTTATTTATTTAATCAAATAAGAAGTCTTTTTAATTTAGTCAAATAAGGAATAAAAGATTATTGAGTTGGATTAGGGTTTGAACTCTTAGAAAGTGAATTAGGGTGCAACTAAGACTCCTATATTTTTGGAGTGAAAATTGCGGAAACCCTAATCCTTTTTGGTGAAAGAATTTGGCCACCCTAGTTAAGAAAGAGAAAAGAAAATTTGCCACATATAAGGCTGAAAGTATACATACAAGGTTAAATTGCTTAAGACGTACCTAAAGGGGGGGGGGGGGGGGGGGGGGGGGTGAATAGGTTTTTCGCCTAATTTCAATCCCTTGAACAAACTTACGTTTGTCCCTCAAGGTAGCCTTACATACAACATAAACATCACGGAATCATACTAAGACAAGTTATCATGTGATCATTCATACATTGTCTAAGTATCAATATGTTGTATGAGGTATAAAGAAAATACAAAAACAATTAGCAAGAATACTTGTATATGAATATATGTTCAATCATTACAAGTATATACAAATATTGCTATACATAAAATTCTAAACAATATACAAAAGAAAAATGTATTTACAAAGATGATCAAAAGAATATATTTACAAATCACACTATACAAAATCTTGTATCAATATACTTCACAAGTAATTGATGTGTCACAAGATAACAACATATACATAAACAAATATAAAAGATAGAGATAGGAAGAATTAACAGAAGGGATTTTTTAACGTGGTAAAACCTCCAAGGAGGAAACATCCACGGGTTGAATTACAACCATTGGGTACTTATATATATACTTGGAAAGTAAATTAGAAATTCCACAAAATGACCAATCCTAGTCACCAACCCATGTGGAGTCTATGTTTACCCAATCCCTATTGGAAGATACAAAATCCCTCAATGATGTAAACCACCACATATTGGAACTCATACCAAAACCAACATCGTTGGAAGATTAGAAATTCCTCAAGAGTGCATACACATCCCATGTACCCCACTCTATCGGACTCTATGTCTAACCAAACACCCGGGCCTACCAATATATAAGCCAACTCTCTATATAAGGCACACGTGCCTCTAGAAAGCCTCCCATGCATGACTATCCAAGTCCTCCCGACTCTAGCCATGACTTCTTGCTTGTCTATCCAAGTCCTCCCGACTCTAGACAAGACTTCTTGCTTACCTATCCGAGTCCTCCCGACTCTAGGCAAGACTTCTTGCTTGGCTATCCGAGTCATCCCAACTCTAGCCAAGACTTCATGCCTTTTACAAGGACTTCCTAGTGTGATCATGTGAATGCAAGTGATGCAATCAATCAAAACAACATAGAACATGTGATCAATACATTCCATGGAACAACTAGATCTAGAGATGTGAAAACACAAGCAATAGAAATCTAGATGCAAAATCATGAATGAAAACCTAGAGCATGTGAATACAATTAACACATAAAACTTCTAGATTCATTCATACAAAACAACACTTGAACAATTTCATATTCATAAGGCACAAGTTCAAGATGTCATAAACATACATCAAAAATGCTAGAATCATGAAATGTATTCAACAATTATTCTAGCCAAAGATTTAGAGATAGGAGACATGTTAAAAACAAATCAATCCTATATATCTCTAAAAACACATAAAAGGCTCTAATCCTAGATTTCATCAATCATGGATCAAAGTCACATAGAAAGGATTATTAATCATAAACTTGATCAATCAAGTCTCAAACAATCCTAGATATCAATCTAATCACAATACAACTCCCAATCATGTTAAAAACAAAGAATCAAAGATTCTAGTCAACATGTGTCTCTAATTAGACTATTCAATTAGATTGATTATGAAGCTACCTTTCTCTATAGCATTCACTAAACAAACATATACATATACAAGAAGAAACCCCAAGCAAATTGGAGGTTAAAAAAGATGAAATCACAAAGTTATGAACTCTACCTCAATTACAAGAGCTGGTTCGTTTTTCTGAGGAGATCTGTCAGAAAATCGATCAAACAGCTGCACAACCACTTGGAAAAGGTAGAGGACTCGAATACGAACAATCTCCAACTTGAATCACTCAATTCCGACTCCGTATGAGAAAGTTATGGTGTTTGGAAGTTGAGAAAATTTGGGAGAAAATCATAGACGGGATTTCACACTTTTTCTTCTTAAAAGAGAATGGAGGGAAATGGAGGGATTTAAAAAGAATGAAAGGAGGGGCAAAATTGTCCAAATTTTTGGGGGGACTTTTGCAAGTCCACGTGTGGCCAGCGTGTGCCACACGTGGCCAGAGAGGAGCTCTGGCCGTGTGGCACACGTGGCCACCCCTTGCTTGGCTTTTTGCCAAGCGTCCTCCTCGCGCACCTCTCACGTTCTTCAGTCGTATTCGGGCATCCGAACTCCAAATTTGAATCCGTTTTCGGATTATGAACCGTGACTCCCTCATGCACGACGAAAACTATGAAACTTTGAAAAATGGTTGAGAATTCATCTCGGAAAACGACGACGAACACAACTCAACGAATGAGAACGAAAAGTAGCGTAGCTACATCGTTTGGACTCGAAACTTAACGTATGAGTAACCGAAATGACCGGAACTCAATAAGGAATCAATTAAGCACTATTACAAGTCCAGAACACAAGAAACACAAACATACAAACACAAGTTCACATATGAATGCCATTTCCTAGACATAGTCCTAGAACATGCAACTCTAAAATGTATGAGCATTTGAGTTCAATGCATGAGCATACAAAATCATGTGAATGTGTTATAAAAATGGTGCACAACAATGCAGGGACACTCATGAATGATTTGTGTGTGTGTGCCTATGCCTTGTAAGAGGAATGAGGTCGATTTTACCTTTGATGAGCAATGAAGCTTATTTTCCTCTTAGCAAGCCATCATCTTGAATGTACCGTAGTCAAATCTTTCTTTGAAGCTTTGTATCATCATCAACATGACCACATAAACATTTACAAGATAAACACGTTTTGATATGGAATATATGCCAACAACAACCAAAAATCTAACAAAGGCCATTCATTATTTTCGGCCAGCCTAGGGGTTTTATGTGCATAATTTTTTCTTCTTCTTCTTCTTCTCAACTCATAGTTAGAGATTTTTATTCTACTAAAAACAAAAGGAACATAGATTATTCTTTGATGGTATACTGTTTGCTTATTCATTAATAAGCTTGTATATACTATATCGATTAAGGTTCACGCGAGTTTCGATCATAAGATTGAGAACTCAAAAGTGACCGGAATAATCTTAGGTTCCTTTAGATTGTTTTTGGGACTAACGAATCAAGAAAAGTTTGTTATATCTGATCTCAGGTTTGCAATTCAAAGAAAGGGAGACCACGCTCCTAGGTGATCCACGTTCGTGCTAGGATTGAAGATCTTGTGGATTACCATCGACGCAAGTCAATCGGATCACGCGACAAGAGGTATTAATCTTTTGTTTATTTATTATATATCTTTAATTAATCAAAAGGGTTTAAGGTTCATAAAATTGGAAAATTTTTTAAAAGCTACTCAAACTATTTTTTTTTAGTTTCGCTTCCGCTGCGGGTATATTTTTCCCTACAGTAGCTACACCAACCACTTCTAGAGCTACTTCTTCATCTCTTTCTTCTATGGGATCACTTGTCACAACATTCTTACCATCAACTATATCTTCTACAAAAGTGGCTCCAAAAGCCGTATAGTTAATGGTAAGCTCATCATCACTTGATGACTTATCTCCCTCTCCGGAGTTATCACTATCACTCCATGTGGCGGCCATCACTTTACCCATCTTGTTCTTCAAATTCCCACAATCGGGTGAGATGTGTCCTATACCGCCACACTCATAGCATTGGATCCCTTTCCTTTCACTATTCTCTTGCCTAGGCTCAAATCTCTTGAAAGAAGCCTTTTTCTTCAAGTATTGGCCTTTGGATCCAAAACCATCCTTCTCGAACTTGACAAATTTCTTGAATCTTCTAAGCAATAAAGCCGTGTCTTCGTCCGAGTCATCTTTTTCCTCCTTCTCAATCTTGGAAGCTTTCAAAGCAATCCCTTTTTTCTTTTTAGGAGGTGAAGTACTAGGACCTTTCCTAGACTCATAGGCGAGGAGTCTTCCAATAACCTCGCTTGGCTTCATATCCCTATATTCAGAATTTTCTTCTAAAACCGTCACTTTTGATTCTAGCAGGGAGAGACCTAATAATTTTCTGCTTAACTCTCCTGTCCGAATATGGATCACCTAGTTGATAGCTTTGATTGACAATATCCATCAACTTGACTTCAAAGTCATTGAAGCACTCATCCTCCTCCATCTTGAGCAACTCAAATTGCGTTTGAAGGACTTGTAGCTTGGAATCCTTGACAACATCGGTTCCTTCGTGTGCAACCTCTAAGATATCCCATGCCTCCTTGGCTATCCTAGTGTTTTGAATCAGTTTGTACTGATTTTCGTCAACTGCACATAGAAGGGCGTGCCATGCCTTCCTATTCCACTTCGAAATCTCAAACTCTCCATTTGTCCAATCTGCCTTAGGCTTGAGAACTTGATCTCCTCCAATAGTGGGAGTCATCATAGGAGGTGCATACCCATCCTCGATTGCCATCCATGCCCTATCATGGATTTGACACAAGTATGCCTCCATCTTGCCTTTCCATGAGGCATAATTCACGCCGGTGAGCAACGGTGGCCTCGCACTCGACGCTCCCTCTTTGCTCATCCCAATATCACTCATAGTGTTTGGATGAATGCAAATGAGATAAATGCAAAATGTATGAAGAAATCAAACAATCACACACAATGCAATACACACCAAAAGTGAGCAAGGATCACCTAAGTATATCTAGGAACCCGCTCTGATACCAATTGAAAGTTCACAAATAAACACGGTGTGTATACAAATATTAATCTAGAAGGGGGGGGGGGGGGGGGGGGGGTGAATAGATTTTAACTAATTTTCACCCAATTTTCGTTTAAGGTCAATATTACGAAAATGCCCCTAATAGACAATATAAAAACAACAAGTGTAATATGGTGCGGAATTATAAATGACACTTGATGTATACGTGGAAAACCCAACCACTGGGAAAAAACCACGGGCTGATTAGTGCGCCACACTTGAACCTCGAAATCCACTAATTGAAATGAAGTTTACAACCTATGTAGACCTTGTAGGGAAAAATAACGTACCCGCAGCGGAAGCGAGACTAAAAATAGTTTTGAGTAGCTTTTAAAATTTTTCCAATTTTATGAACCTTAAACCCTTTTGATTAATTAAAGATATATAAAGAAGTAATAAAAGTTTAATACCTCTTGTCGCGTGATCCGATTGACTTGCGTCGATGGTAATCCGCAAGATCTTCAATCCTAGCACGAACGTGGATCACCTAGGAGTGTAGTCTCCCTTCTCTTTGAATTGCAAACCTGTGATTGGATTAAACAAACTTTTCTCTCTTGTTCGTTAGTCACAAAAACAATCAAAAGAAACCTAAGATTATTCCGGTCACTTTTGAGTTCTCAATCTAATGATCGAAACTCGCGTGAACCTTGATCGATGTTGTATACACAAGCTTATCAATGATTAAGCAAATAGTACACCATCAAAGAATAATCTATGTTCCTTTTTCTTTTGTCTTAGTTGAATAAATTCTCTATCTATGAGTTAAGAAGAAGAAGAAGAAAAAATTCTGCACCTTAAGCATTAGGGCTGGCCGAAAATTATATGTATACATATATAGGTGGCCGAAATTTTTCTTCTTTCTTTTTAGGGTTGGCCGAATTCTCTTCCTAAATTAATTAGGGTTGCCGCAATTTCCAAACAAAATTAATTAGTTTGAATTGCACCCTAATTCCTATTTAGAAAAGATTTCCAAAACCTAATCAAACTCATAAATCTTTTTATTCTCGTATTTGACTAAAATAAAAAGACTTCCTGTTTGAATAAATAAAACTAATTATTTATTTCCTTGTCAAACAAGTCTTTCTATTTAATTATACTACTACCAATAGTATACCTTTAGGAAACATATTTCCTAATGAGAAAAGATTTGTATCTTAATTAAATAATTAATTAATGAATTAATTAATTCTTATTTAATTAAATAATGAAAACAAAATAATATTTTAGGTTAATATATAACCTTGCCGCCCCATATGTGTATTGGGCCAAACATTATTTTTCCTATTTCATTTAATCCATAGGACTTTAAATAAAAAGCCCACATGTGAACTAGACCCAATCTTACTAAAAGAAACAAGCCCACATGTCATCCATTAATATATAAATATAATTGTGCAGCCCATTACATAAATAATGTGCAAATTATATTCTTAATATATTAAATTGCAATTCTAGATGGACCCTAAATTGGTCCGGTAGAATATATCAAGTGATCCATGCAAGTCCGTGTGGATTGGTGATCTTGGCGGGCTATCTAAATTTAAGCTACAATAGACATAACCTAATCACAATCAACAAATGATTCACTTAGGTCCGATCCATTAATTTTAGCTCATTCCACTAAAGAGCTAAAATTGAACTTTTAAATAAAGACAGAAAAGGAAGATGCTTCCTCATTCTTACCCTAGACAATCATATTGGAGATAGTGTATCCTCGTGAATAATATCAGTAATCGCCAAGAGTTCATAGACCGCCTATAACTCTCCAAGTTACCATATTTACTCATATGACCACGTTTTGAACTTGGATATTTTGACTTGTCCAGAAGCCATGTTTTCAATAGACACTATCGAAAACTCAACGTTGAGATTTAATATCCAATTACCTCAAAACATCCATACGATGATATTATACTCTCATTTGATAAATGGAGCCACGATGTCCATATCTATAAATGAAGTCCTTTATCGATTAACAAATGAATACCACCAAATTATCGAGGATAGACTATGCGATATAATCGTACTCATTGATAACTCAAAAGATATCACTTGCAACCATAAGTCCATCATTTATCTCAGGATTAAGATAGACTCTCCGATTGTCCTGATAATGAAATTACTTTTATCTACTGACGGTTATAGATAAAGTATTTCATTGTGATCCAGTTCAATGCACCCAGTGCACTAGATCCTTTTGCTCAAAGACACTCCGATGATTTTAGACTCATCATATCTCATTTGATCCCATTCAAATGCTAGCAAAAGAATTCTACAACTTTAACAAGATAAAGGTGCCCAACCTTTAACTTAAGTTGTGAATGATATTCAAGACTAACTAAAGAATTGTGTCTACCACATACATATCCAGATGTATGAACAATTCTTCTTTTCTCATAGTCTTTAGACCTTATGATTATTTACTTTAACAATTATAATATTCAACTATAAATGCTATAATATTTGTTTAAACCAGAAATCACTTTATTAATATGAATAAGATTGTTAATTACATTATTACACTCTTGCTATTGAGCATAATCCTAACAGACCTCGTCTAACACTCCGGTCTGTAACCCCCCACTTCTACCATGCGGGCCTTTAAAAGTGGCTCTAGTCCATATTTCTTGTGGCCTAAGCAACCTTAGCCAACAAGACTTAAATTCTCAATGAATAGATAAAACAACCTATGTGTGAATATATGGAAATACTCAATACATGCATATAAGAGCTAGGCAACTCTATATGCTTATCTAGGATGATAATATGGCAACCAATGCAATCCTAGATATCAATTGCTAAATGACATGTCAAATAGCTTAGCTAACAATAGATTATAAAAACCTAGATAGCTATCACAATACCACACTCAATCATGTCATCACAAACAATCTCTATTTTGAATATAAGATATTAATCTAAGATCATTCAAATAATAAAAGAGATGCCTTGATAAATAAAACACTAAATATCAATGATAAAAGTGAAGAACATACCAAGGGAAGTGTGATGACCAATACCCACTCAAATAAGCAAACTAACTATGCTAGAAAATGCTTAGATGATCTTTGATGCATATGTGTATAATTTGAGTGTATAAAAATGAGTTATTGATTTGATTTTCTCTCAAAAATCGCTCTTTCAAGTTTAGGGTTCTTTTGAGTCAGAGAACCAAGTTAGAGAAATGAGAAAGTATGATATTTATAGACATCAAGAACAGGGCAAGTGAAAAGACAAAATTGCCCATGAAATCACCGATCGGCGGTTACATTCTGCGGTGGTTTCATTCTGCGGTCGTGGCTGCAGAATGTAACCGCCGAATTGAACCCGAGAAGCAGGGGTTCATTCGGCGACCAGATTCGACGGTCACACGAAACCGCCGATCAAAACCCAAAATGAAACCGACCTAAAATATCTAATTCGGCAGTTTCAATTCAGCAGTTTCAATTCAGCGGCCAGGCCGCCGATTAAACCGCCGAACAGAACCCGATAATAATAAATGCATCAGGTCTATTCGGTGGTTTCGATTCGACGGCCTGACCGCCGATCGTAACCGCAGATTCAGTCCAGAGCTTGTAGGAACCCATGTTTACAGATTGCGCAGTGGAAGGGTTTTTAAAATTTTTTTATGCAATCATAAACTAAACTTATTTGTACAGTAATAATCGAAAGCAATTAAAGAAGGTGAAACGATTTCATACCTACGTAGGAGGCTCCTTCACTTTAATTCGATCTGCTCCAAGATTTGAACCACAAGATCTTCCTCGCTATGACCCGGGATTGATAACAGCGTGTGGGCGCGTCACGGTACTCAGGAACAAGGAGGATGAAAAAGACACACGAAAGCAACACTTTGCTATGTGTATAGAATGCAGCCCCCGAACTTATAAAACAAAAAATATATGTATATCTTTTAAGTAATTAGGCCGCACCTACTTTTGTTTTGTTTTATGCAACTCTTTGCAAAACCAAAAACTTTTCTTTTTTCTTTCACCTAACAAAAGACCTGATGCTATTTTTAATCTCTTGTTTTGTGTTAGTTTTTCCAATCTCATTCGGTTGTGCTTTTTTTTTTATTTAAAAAAAAATATATCTCATATATATTTGTTTAAAAAACCGAATCAATTGAAAAAATCAAATATCTCCAATATCTCATATGGTTGTAAAAGATATTTAAACATTAATTTTTGAATTTAAACATTTTAAATTCAATTTCAAATATTTAATTTAATAAAATAAAATAATCATATTATCTTATTTTATTCAAAATCAAATATCAACTAACACCCTCCATTTAGTGATTAACAACATAATTGAATAATCTTATTATTTAATTTATTTAATCACCATTATTCATTAATTAAATAATCTCATTATTCAATTAATTCCCGAATAGATACGTGTCACTTTCGTAACACAATTAATTTGGACAATCCAATTAATTAACCGTGATCCTCGTTACCTAAATCGATCGGGCTAGCAAGGGGACCTAATGGACCCACAATATTTTGAGCTCCAATAATCTTTAGAAATAATTAATTAAACTCTTTAATTAATATTTCATGATTATTAACTTCGGTGTTATTCCACTAAAAACCCGAAGTTGCACTCTCTCAACTGTAGACGTTTTTACACAAACCAACAATTCTTGGTGTCCATCGATATAGCTATTACATATGGTATAATCCTCCACAGGTAGTTCATAATTAGAGCTGGGTCATAATGTCCGTTATACCCCTCTAATTATATCTTTCCATTAAGTACCATTGATTCTCTAATGAACAATAAATCCTACATTCCTTACGGAATTAGGAGAGCGCTCATATTGTTCAAGCCCCGAATCAACCCTTAAGGGAACTACTATCTACTTCTCACAAGAAGGAGTGGATTCCACTATTGTGTGCAGACCTTCCCAGCCACAAGCCAAACCGTGATCCCAACATACGGAGCATATTGATCAGGAATGCAACTCCGACCTCACCCATGGTATATCAAAGACCACGATCTAACCTGAAGGAGTCGATAAGACACTCAGGATTAAGATCACCCATATATAGCCATCATTTGTTGATATATATGAATCTCATCATGTAACGGATATTGGTGAGAGATTCATATAGATCATGGCCCAGTCCTATATGATCATATCATACAAGGTGCCTCCATTCTCATATCTCCATATGAATGATCTAGGATAAGATCACTGTACATTACGGAATGGACCGCAGCTATAGATTGACCACAAATAAAGTACCCAGCTTTATTTGCTATCTACGGACTCTTTAGATTGCTCGTTTCAAACTGAATCCATCTTTATATGACATTCATATACTCGGTTTGAAATTACATCCGGCAATCTTGGATGTTAAGTACATATGTTATTATAAATGTATGAGATAATTTTAATGAATAAACTACTTCTTTTATTTATATTCAATTCACATTTACAAATTACAAGCTTTAGGGCAAAAACCCCAACAGAGCTTTCTGGAATCAAACGGCGGTTTCATTCGGCAGCCAGGCCGCCGATCAAACCGCCGTTTCACCAATGATGGTGAAACCAAAGGAGAAGCCAAGGGCATTCTCTGAAGGCGATCTTCGCGCAAAACCAAGCACACTATCGTGCAAGCGCGGACGTTTCCGAACATATTCGGGAAACGAATTACACGACACAAAACACACACCAAGATATGACAAACAATGTGCTAGTGTGAAAAGTGACATTTGAAGAGAATGCACACTAAAGTAAAGCATACATATGCAAACATTACAAGTGAGTGTGTGCAACTAAATCTCTTCAATAAGAAAGTAAGCACAAGATATACCTTTGAGTGCTTGTCCACCTTGAGGTCTTGAGAAGGGTCATTGAGCATGAACACCTATCACTTAAGCTACCCTTTACAAACAACCCCAATATGTGGTTTGCACACGAAATAAGCCAATCAAAAACCGGGAATCCTTACAGCTACCCAGTTCGGGTATTAGACCTCCTTGATCGATCCTACAACCAGTAACTTCTTAACTTCTTCCTTGATAACCTTGTTTCTCTCTAGGTTACGGGGGGAGAATTATACAAAAGATGGTTCTCAATAACCCTGCAAAGGTGCGTTGGACCTAGTGAGGCTGAGAAGGTCCTAAAAAGTATACATAGTGAAGTGTGCGGGAATCATACTGGGGGTAATAGTTTGGCTTATAAAACTCTTAGGTAAGGATTCTACGGGCAACCTTGTTCCAAGATGCCCAACGGATGGCAAAAAAATGTGAAACCATCAGAGGATCGCAAATGATATCAAGCAACCTCCAGAACTGTTGAAGAGCCTGACCTCCCTATGGTCATTTGCGATGTGGGGGTTGGATCTGATAGGGCCAAAGTCGACTGCAACCAAAGGGGGAGCAAAGTACGCCATTGTACCAGTAAACTACTACATGAAGTAGGCTGAGGCAAAGGCACTGGTGAATAAAACCGAGGCTAACACCACTAGCTTTATAAAAAAGAACATCATCGATCAGTTTGGGATCCCAGACACGATTATCATTGATAACGGAACCCGATTCGATAGTGATAATTTCAAGGAGATGTATGAGATATACCATATCAAGAACTACAATGCCACACCTGCTCACCCATAGACTAATGGACAAACTGAAGCTGTGAACAAGATCATCAAGCACACCTTGAAAGCTAATCTCAATACCATGAAGAGAAACTGGGCAGATAAGCTGGATGAGGTGATTTGGGCATACCGAACCACTGAGAGAACGACAATAAGAGAAACTCCATATTCATTGACGTTTAGAACCGAGGCTGTCATCTCAGTCGAGATAGTCCATACCTCCCCAAGAATTCAGTTGTATCAGCCCAAACAAAATGTGGGCATGTTAGAAGAAAGTTTGGCCGAACTTGAGGAAAGAAAAGACCTGGCACGGGTGAGAAATGAGGCCTATCATTAAAGGGCAACCAGATACTACGATTCTCACATCTAGATAAAAAGATTCGAACTCGGGGACCTGTACCTAAAGAGAGTATCCCAAAATACAAAGGCAAAAGCAACTAGATCTTTAGCAGACTAGTGGGAAGGACCTTATCAGGTGGTTGATTTAGATGGGCATGAAACATATCGCATAACCTAACCAGAGGGGTGGGAGTTACCCTGGCCATACAACACCCAATATTTAAAGATCTATTACCCTAAAGGGGTTCCTCCATCTGTCATTTCTTTATTTTAAGCATTAAACTATGATGGTTTATTTTGATTTTAACATTTCTAATCAGTTGTTATTTGTTAACATTTTACATCAAAGTTATCAATAAAAATCCCCACTGAGGGAAAAATTCTTCAAAGACCAAGAAAAGTGTTCAAAAAGCAAATTTGTCTTCGATTACAGAGACAAACCTATGGCCCCTAAGTTTGCCAAGGCTAGTGGGTGCTCAGGGGGCCCAGTGAAGGGACCAAAAGCAAAGTCTGAAAGATGATGCATACACACTAAAACTAATTGGGTGCATTTAAAACACTATTAGCACGTCTTTAGGTATTAGAAAAACTAACGGGATGCGTGAAGCTGAGTCAGGTTATGTTTTAAACACCCGACTCAGCGAATCTTAAGTAACAGACTACTGGGAGTCATCTCAGTGACTTAGTTACCAGATAAAAGACAAGAGTCTGTAAATAAGATACCGTATAAACTACATAAAAAGAACACTACTTGGCGAATATCTACAATCAGATCAAATGCGACCAGTTAATAAGATAACTGGTCAGATCAAATATGACCGGCTAATGGGATAAACTGAGCAGATTAATTAAGAACAATTAAAGAGACAACTGATCATATCAATGATAATGGGTTTAAAAGATAACTAATCATGTTAAAGATAACTGGTTGCATAACATAAACTAGCCAAATAAAAAATGATCGGTTTAACAAGATGCATGATCGAATTAAAGATGATTGGTTTAATCAAGCAAACGAATCATCCTAAAAATGGCTAGTACTACAATCGGTTTAGCGGTCTAACTTAATAAACCGGTTCTGAAAGGCACTTCATTAAACTGAGGCAGTGAAGATACCCAGCGACTAAAAATCAATTAGAGGGCCCCTTGCCCATATTTACTATATTGTCGGTTTAAGCCAATGAGTAGTTTAAACTTTACTCCAATTGATTACTTATTCCATTAACTGGTTTGAAAGAGTTGCTCAGCTTAAAACAAACAATAAAAACAAAGTAGAATAATAAAAAAGAATTTGTAATTATGTTCATAAAAGTTTATAGGATATAATTACAAAAGGAAAAGCAGTTATAAGAAGGAAGGAAGGAAGCTGGGAGACTACAAATCAAGCCTTTGATGAGCCCGAATGACCTCTAGGCCCAAAACTAGAAGGAGGACCAACAGTTGGCCCAACAGAAGGATCTTCCCCATAACCTTTGTTTAGATCTTTGAAATCTGGCCAACTTATATCATCAGGCTCAGTTGTCATAAAGGGAGAATAGTCCAGGTCAAGCAAAGGCCCAGTATCAGCTTCTTCGCCCAAGATGTCAACTTTTTCATTGGTATGGAAAGTTATGAGGGAAGATTCAGAAGTCAACTCAAGGTGCATGATGTGAGGCCCTTTCCTGACCGATTTGCAATATGCACGACATCTCATCCTCTGGTTCTTGATGGCATCTAAGGATTTAGCCTTACATTTATGAATCCTACCATCCCATCTGCGATGAACGTGCTTATCAGACCGCCCCTTGGTGCCAAAAAACATGCGAGCAGTATAGAGCCCCCACACTAGTTCTCTCAGCATGATAGCATCAAAAGTAGGAGATCTTTTGTATCGATCGACGGCCTGGACTTCGAGTGCCTCTTTAGCCTCTTTCGAAAGCACTTCCATAGTGACCTACAAGCGACCTAAATCTTCAACCAACTTCTCATAATAAAGTCTAACTTCCTCAGATTTCTAATGAGACTCGAGCATTAAGTGCTAAGCAGTGACCAGAGTTTCTGATGAGGCCGTTTTATACTCAACAAAATATATTTATAGTTCACTTTGAAAACCAAGTTTCACCACTTGTATAGTCACTTAGGATGTAAAAATTAGTAAAATGGTAAGCTAGGGATTCGTCCACATGGGAATTAGAGTTGATAGTTGGATTATTTAAATAATCTATTTGCATAAATGTAAATAATAGATGTTTGGATAGTGTTTGGTTCGAGAAATCAACAAACATAATATTCTAAACTAAAATGTAACAAAAGTGACAGGAAAAATAAAAAGCTCAACAATCTAGATAAGATATGGGATTTAATCAATTAATGAGGAACTAAGGAATTGATGAAGTTGCAAATGGATCTTGGGCAATGCTTATTAAGCTACTTTAATGAGCCAACCTCACAATTATGGACCGTTTGTAGTCTTAAATGTGAAATGGCCATCGAAACAAAACCAAGAAACTTTCCACCTAAATTTCTCACCTGTGGTATTTAGAGGGAGGGGATAAAGGTGGGATTGGTTAATTACAAACCAAGGCCTAGTTAATTAGGGTTGATATATCCTCCAATTATCTATCCTATTTACTTATGTACTCTACCCAATCAAGTGTGTCAATCCTTAATTAGTTGTATCACAAATTATCCTAACAAGATTGTAATCAACTAGTGACATACAAAATCAATCACGTAATGAATAGAATCTAATTAACAAGTGAATAGAACATAAAAGGAGATTTAAATATTATAGCTCAAATAAAAACCCACATCCAAAAGTTCCTCAAATCAATCCCCTAGATTGAGGATTAGTTACACGTAGTTACAACAAAGGAAAAGAAGTAAAAGAATAGGAAATCACCTATAGGTCACCTTTTTTTAATGCTTGATCCTTCCTTGCCTAGTTGTTCCTTGTGCAAAGAGTGGTAGATGAGGAGATATCTAGATAGATGGATGTCAAATGGGTAGTGACAAAGGTAGGGAGTGTCAAGAATTAGAAGAGAAAAATGATTGAGGGAAAGTAATCTAGATTTGATGTTGAGTTTGGGATGTAATAGGTAGTTCAAGTTTAGAGATTGATGAAGTTGAGTTTGAGAAAAATGGAGGAAAGAATGCTCTTCTAAATCTAGAAATTTTGTGTATGGCAAAGCTCTCTTTGAAAATGGAGAAGACAAGTACTTATATGGGCACAAGATGATGTCTTGTAACTGCCAGAAATGTTAATGTGGCATGTGTCGCGGTCATGAGTTCGCGGTTTGCTGCCAGTGAACATGACCGCGACAGACGGTTATACAGTCTTCGATCTGGTTGTCACAGACATTTTTCATCTTTCTCGTATTCGTGGAGGTAGCGACATTTGGATTTGAGATCTTCATGAGCAGTCATTGTTGGCCACATAGCAACATATTGGAAGCGACATTAAACCTGATTGATTTCTTGATTTTCTTCTTCTTTATCACTATTGGCATGCCAATGACATTTCAACTGCGATAGTAGACCTGACCAATTTATCAGTTTTACTACTCTCAGTCGCGGTGTCCTTCAGAGCAACACTTCAAATGCGACAATTCTTTGGCCTTCATCTTCATTACTTCTGGTTCTTTGTCGCAGTGTCTATATAAAGACACTTAGACAGAGACACTCCAATGAGTTGAGTCGCTGTTGGTTTTCACGCAACAAAACCGCGACAATGCTCTGATCTCCATCTTTTTGTACTTTTTGTATCCAATTCTTCTCCATCTTCACAAATGCCTTTGTGGCACAAATAATCCTAAAACACTTGATTAATGTCATTATATCACGAGAATTTGCCTGAGAATCAAGCAAAAAGAGAAGGAAATAAGGGCCAAAATCATGTTTATTTTGGCTCAATCAGTTTCCCCCAAACATATATTTTGTTCGTCCTCAAGTAAAACAAACACAAAACAGCCCAAGGACATGTATCAATATCTTTCAAAGATTTTCAATCAAGCACTAACTCTTTTTGCAAAGGATTTATAAGCCATTTAAATAACTTGTGATGCCAAAATTAAGAGATTCAAACAATGATGTACTAATGAGGAATTAGACATGTAAGAAATGCTAAGTAAAGATTAAGTACATGCCACTCTAGATAATATTGCACGCAGCGCGATCCTATATTCAAAATTCCAAAGCTTCAAAAACAAAAAAGTCATTCGGTTTAGAATGTAATTCACCTTGACATCTAATCCTCACCGGATTCTCTCATTTTCGCTCAGATTCCTAGGCTTCACTCAAGATCCATATGCGATATGAGTTTATGTTATGGTTATCAAATTTAAATTGCACATGATAAGTTTTAAACACAATTTCTAAAACTGAGGTCTCATGAACAAAATTGCAAGCCATGAATTAGAAAGAACATTCATCAACCAAAATTTACAAAGTATACATTCCTAAAGATCATGAAGGTCTTTCTTTTGATTGTAATGGGGCCTTCGGTGAATAGTGAGTCAATAAATGGGAAAATTTGGATAACAAAGCACCCAATGATTATATTATGGCATACATTCTAATATGAGTTTAGTTTGCTTTCAACACATTCAAATTCACACTTTTAGTGTCCAGGCTTACAATTCATTTAAGAAAATTTCTACTTCATTTTTCATTGAGTAGCTCATTCAACTTTTCATTTTCTATCTAGGCCAATTGTGCCACATACATCTTTTTCTTTTTCCTTTTCTTTTTCTTCTTTTTCTTTTCTTTTCTTTTCTTCTTTTTCTTTTCTTTTCTTTTCTTTTGTATTTCATCTTTTCATTCCAATCTTGCATGTCAATCTTTGTTTCATTTCAGTCCATTTGCACACACTTACAAGCCTAGGTACACGCCTTAACAATTTCAGGTAGAAGAGCTTACATTCATTTCTTAAGCCTTAGCAAACCATTTGGTCAAGGTAAGTCAACTATATAGGCTACATGGTTCATGAATGTTGATGGTGATTTCTAGGTTATATAGAATTAACCATACATCCAACAATTTTGTGTAAATTGGTAAGCGAACTATGAAGTAAGAAATAGAAATCAATCACACAGGATAAAGAATTTACGTGGAAAACCCGGAAAGGAAAATAAACCACAGTTGCCGGAGGCGGCAAGAGAGAATTTCACTATGAACACTTAGGGTTACACACTCAATCTCTCTCTTATTTTCAGCGTATTGTTTCATTAACCTTAGTAATGGTGTTTTAGGGTTTATTTATACGTACAAGTAAGTGAGGATGGTGAGGTTTAATAGGACTTTAACTTATCGGAGTCGTCTTGATCCTCTTTCATGTTTTGTGTGACTCATACTTTATGAGATGGATTTGTTGCCTGATTAGGATTCTAAAACCTTCAAGGAAAGTTGTTTCCTTATCAAAGTCTATTGTAAGGTGCCTTGTTTGAGTGTGATTCTTTCTCCATGTATTTGAGTTGTAATTGATTTTTATGTTTTCCGTGCATGGCCCATGAAACTATTAAAGCGTGTGTCTAAATAACCTAGACATGGGTGAATAGGTTTTAATTAAGTTAATTACCAAAAATTTTTAATTAGTCAATATTCAAAAACCACCCAAATATAAACAAATACAATCAACTAAATTTAAGTGCCGAAAACAATAAATTGCACATTGATTGATTTACGTGAGAAACCCACAACTGGGAAAAACTCACGGGCTATTGTGCTAGCCACACATGGTCCTCAAATCTACTACTTGAATAAAAGTTTACAACCTAGGTTGACTTCAAGTCAAACCATACTTGGTCACTAACCCTTCCACTCTACCCAACGTGCCTTTAATAGTGATTCTAGACCCACTTGCTTGTGCACTAAACCACTTAGTCACAAAACTTAACACTTAAAGAAAAGAACATAACCTAAGTGAATAAAAGATGCATAGATGCTAGGTCAACACATTTAAGCTTAACTACACATGAATGAACATGTCAAATAATCCTAAAATCATGTTTCTCGAGTTTTATTGGCTTATATCGGTGACAAACCACATTTGGGTTTGACATGTAAGGGTAGCTTAGGCTTGTAATTGTTAGTGATCAAGCTTAGCAAAGACCCTCTCAAGACCTCAAGTTGATAAGCACTCCAAAGGTAAAACACTTGTGCTTATTTTGCACTAAAGAGATTTAGTTGCACACACACGAAACTCAAGCATATCTATATTTCTTATATGTTGTGTGTTTTATATGTGTGCATTCATGATCTTGAACTCTCTTCATGCATGTTTTAATTGACTGCATTTTTGTTGATAATTGCCATGACATGTTGGGCATGTAGGATGCAAATTTGTGATGAAGGCGCTATACAAAGCGCTATTCATACATCGCCCATTTGAGACCTGATAGGTTTTGGCATAGAGCAACCATGAAGAATTGTTCTTCATTTCCAGGCGAGCCATTGTATAGGCGCTGTACGTACAGTGCTTCGTATAGTGACCAAGGCAAAAGTTTGATTTTTAATCAAACAATGTAGCATCATTTGGACATCCTATATATATAAATGCTACTTTGTCTTTAGGTTGTTTTTATGAGTTCAAAATCATATTTTTAACTTAGAATATTTTCCAAAAGAGAAAATTACTCAAGAACTCACCTTTATTCACTCAAAATCATTTCCATGTACATCAAACATCATCTAGCATCATCTATTGAAACAAATAACAGTGTGCCTAATTATATCTAGAAGGGGGGGGGGGGGGGGGGGGGTGAATAGATTTTAATCAAGTTAATTACCAATTTTTCTTGATTAGTCAATATTCAATAAAAACCCGTAAAACTACAATTAAGTGTAAAATGCGGAAATTAAATAACACTTGATTTTTACGTGGAAACCTTCAACAAGGAAAAACCACGGGCTGGTATGTGCTCCACACACGATCCTTGAATCCACTACTTGTAATGATGTTTACAACCTAGGTTGACCACCGTCAAATTGTACATTTGTACATGGTTACTAACCCACCATTACTACCCTGCATGCCTTTAATAGTGAACCTAGACCACTTGCTTGCACACTAAGCCACCTTAGTCACAAGATTTATTTCTCAATGAAGAGATCAATGACATATGTGAATATTATGATATTCAATTATGCAATTAATGCTAGGTTACACTAAATGCTTATCTAGGATTAAAGATGTCAATAATAACAATCCTAGATATCAATAATGCTATATGTCATGGCATACAATATAGATATCATAGATAAAACAATCCTAGGCAATAGCTATCAAAATACAACTCACAATCAATCAACACAATAATCTCAATCTTGTAAATATAATATAATCTAAATGAATACAAGTAATAGAAAAAATTAATTGATAAGTAAGAACACTAAAATGGACGAGTACGGTGTTCAACTTACCAAACTATGTGTGTTGAAGAAGACCCATGCGTAGATACATCTTAGATGATCCTAGATGATGTTTGATGCACATGGAAGTGAGTTTAGAGAATTAAAGAAGCAATATTTATGCTTTTTCTCTTAAGTCTCTCTCAATATCTCTTTAGGGTTCTTGATGTCAAAGACCTTAATTTCAGAATAAGAAATAATGGTATATTTATAGAGACCAAAAACAAGCTGGGTGATAAGACAAGTTTACCCTAGTTACACACTAAACGGCAGTTTAAATCAACGGTCGGGGCAGCCGATTTAAACTGTCGAATTGAAACCGAGTGCACTAGTTTTAATTAGCGTCTTTATTAGGTGGTTTCATAACCACCGATCACAATCGCTGATTTAGACCCGAGACATTAAATCAATCAGGTCTCAAAAGGCAGTTTCAATCGGCAATCTGGCCGCCAATCATAAACCGCCGTTTCACAAAAAATGATGAAACCAAAGGAGAAGCCAAGTGCTATCTCCGGTGGCGATCCTTGAGCTAAACCTGGCACACCAATGTGCATGCACGGACGTTTCCGAACAATCTTCAGGAAACAAATTATATGACACACTAACTACACAACACAAACCGTCAAAGATGTGCAAGTGTAAAGTGTGAAGTGAATGCATCCTAATGCCTAAAATGACAAGGCAATTATCAACCAAGATGCAAGCATATATAATATGCATGAAGAGAGCATAAGAACATGAATGTGCACAACTTGAAAACACATAAGAACACAAGAAGCATAGAAATGCATGAGTTATGTTTGTGTGCAACTAAGTCTCTTCAAAGGAAATAAGCACTAGTGATTTACCTTTGAAATGCCTATCCTCTTGAGGTCTTGAGAGGGCCTTTGTTAAGCATGATAACCAACAATAAAGCGCATAAGCTACCCTTACATTTCAAAACCCTAAATGTGGTTTGTTACCGAAATAAGCCAATCAAAACTTTAGGAACTTACATCTATGATCATCTAAGATGTATATATGCATGGGTCTTCTTCAACACACTTAACCTGGTAAGTTGAACACCATCCTTATCCATTTTAGTGTTCATACTTGTCATTTAATCTCTTTAAATTACTTGTATTCATTTAGATTAAATTCTATCTACAAGATTGAGATTATTGTGTTGATTGATTGAGTGTTGTATTGTGATAGCTATTGCCTAGGATTGCTTTATCTAAGATAGTTATGTTGTATGCCATGTCATATAGCAATATTGATATCTAGGATTGTTATTGTTGACATCTTTAATCCTAGATAAGCATTTAGTGTAACCTAACATTAATTGCATATGGAATATCATGATATTCACTTAGGTTGTTAATCTCTTCAATTAAGTCTTGTGACTAAGATTGCTTAGTGCGTAAGCAAGTAAGTCTAAAATCGCTATTAAAGGCCTGTTGAGTAGAAGTGGCGGGTTAGTGACCATGTAGGGTTTGACAGTGGTCAATCTTAGTTATAAACATCATTACAAGTAGTGGATTTGAAGACCCTATGTGGCTAGCATATTAGCCCTTGAGTTTTTCCCTATTGAGGGCTTCTCATGTAAATCAATCAACTTGCAATTTAATAATTGAGTGGGAGAAGGTGTATTGCAAACACCTATGTCCTCTAAGGTTAGTTGAGCTTTATTATTTATTGGTAATCCCCCCAAGGGGCGTCCATGAATGGAATTTAGCAATATACTTCCTTACAAGGATAGACTAGACAATTGACTCAAACGAGATCTTCTCCCCAATGAGGGATTTTCATGCGGGAAATATTGAGGGTCGAAATCTTGGTAACACACTCAATGTGATTTTGTTGATATCCTCCCAAGAGTTCTTATTAATAAAATCACAAGGCTAAAATTGAAAACGTTGGTTGTTATGTTAACAATTAGGTGGGACCTAGTTCAACTAGTAAATGGTGCGAACTCCCAAAGGAGGTGTAACATTTATGGGTATTGGATCAAACGTTGAATTTTACGGTTGAATTATATATTTAATTCAAGATAAATATTCGAAAATGCTAAACCATGATTATTTACTTATATATTTTTTTTTGTTAAGAAATCATGATCCCATCCCTAATGATCATCCTAAAAGATAAAACTTTAATTGGTAATAATTATGTCACATGGAAAAGGAAAATTGGGTTGTTGTTGCAAGCTGAAAAAATATAAATTTTGTTCTGACTACTCCTAAACCACCTGCTCCTACTAATGAATCTAATGTGATGCAAAGAGATTAGTATGAGCAGTGGAAGACCTCTGATGAGATGGCCAAATGCTACATTATGGCTACCATCTCTGACCTGTTGCAACAACAGCATGAAAGAATGGGGTATGCTGCTAATATGATGATATCTCTAGAAGAGATTCATATGGTTGGTAAAGTGCTACTGTTAAGACCCGTCAGAAGGTCAAGGAATAACAGAAGAAAAAACAACTTGGGCCTACCAAGAAAGTAACCAAGATCAAAAGAAAGTGCTTCTTTTGTGGTGAAAAGAGACATTGGAAAAGTAATTGCCCAAAGTCTCAGAATAAAAAGGAATAAGGTAATGTGAATTATCTTGAAACATGTTTTTCTGACAGATTCTACAGATTCTTGGATTGTAGACTCTGAAGCCACTAATCATGTTTGTTATTCCTTACGGGGGTTTCAATAAAGGAGAAGGTTGAATAAAAATGAAATCAATTTGCATTTAGGCAACGGAGTGTTGGTGTCTGCTAGTGCAGTGGGAGACATAAAGTTAATCTAGATGCTAGTAGGCATTTAGATTTGATAGACATTTATTATGTACCTCAACTGAAGAGAAATTTAATTTCAGTTTCTTGTTTAAATAAATTTGAATATTCAGTTACTTTTAATAAAAAAAAATTTATTAGTAAGGATGACAAATTTGTTTGTAAAGGTACATTGAAAACTGGTCTATTCTATTTACTTAGTAATATCTCTCACTTGTTAGACACAGAATTAACACAACCGAATCATAAAAGAGTAAAATTATCAAAAGATGAAACCTACCGATGCCATTTGCGCCTAGGTCATATTAACCTTAATAGGATTAAAAGATTGGTTAGTGATAGACCTTTAAGTGACTTAAAGGTTGATGATCTACCAACTTGTGAATCTTGTTTGGAAGGTAAAATGACCAAAAGGTCGTTCAGGACCAAAAGCACAAGAGCCACTGAATGTTTAGGATTAATGCACACTGATGTATGTGGTCCTATGAGCATTCAAGTTAGAGGTGGATATGAGTACTTCATTACTTTCACAGATGATTATTCAAGATTTGGTTATGTGTATCTCATGAGACATAAGTCGGATGCTTTTGACATGTTCAAAGCATTTAAAGCTGAAGGGGAAAATCAGCTTGAGAAACACATAAAAATCTTGAGATCTGATTGTGGTGGAGAATATCTATCTGGTGAGTTTCAGCAATATCTTATTGATAATGGGATCATTTCTCAGTTTTTTGCACTAGGTACACCTCAACAGAATGGGATGGCAGAAAGAAGAAATAGAACTCTTTTGAATATGGTTTGGTCAATGTTGAGTTATTCAACGCTCCATGTTTCTTTTTGGGGATATGCTCTGTAAGGATTCCCATTTATTGATTGACTTGTTTCGTGGACAAACCACATGTTGGGGTTGTTGTAAGGGTAGCTTAGAAATTGGTGATCATCCAATGGCCGTCTCAAGACCTCAAGAGAAGAAGCACCAAAGGTAAATTCTAGTGCTTACATGCTTTAAAGAGATCATAGTTGCACACACTCACAACTCATGCATAAATCTTATTCTTGTATGTTGTGTGTTTTATATGTGTGCATTCTTAATTGTTGAATATCTCTTCATGCATGTTTATTTGATTGCATCTAGTTTATTGAAATGCCATAACATGTTTAGGCATTAGGATGCAAAGTCATAAATTTTATTCATGCTTGTTTGAATTGATTGCATCTTGTTCTATGATAATGCCATGACATGATAGGCATTAGGATGCATTCAATTCCCACACTTGCACTTCATGTTTGATTAGCTTTAAGTGTGGTGTAATTCGTTTCCCGAAGGATGTTCAGAAATGTCCGTGTGTGCACATTGGTGTGCATGGTTTAACGCGATGATCGCCGGTGGAGTTGCCCTTGGCTTCTCTTTTGGATTCACCATATTTGGTGAACGGCGGTTGAGATCAGCGGTCTGGCCGCCGAATCGAAACCACCAATCAAGACCTGATTGTAATAAATGTCTTGGGTCTAAAACATCGGTTATGATTGGCGGTTATGTACCCGCCGAATGAAAGCCCCGAATGAAACCAAGGTTCTCAGGTTTCAATTCGGCGGTTACATTCTGCGGCCCCGATCGCAGAATGAAACCGCCAATCATGCGTTTTTAGGGTCAAAATTGTATTTCACATGCCCTGTTTTTGGTCTCTATAAATACATCCTTATCTCTGGTTCCCGAGCCAAGTCTTTTGATCCTTAGAACCCTAGAGAGATATTTAGAGAGACTTGAGAGGAAAACCTTAAAGATCACATCTTTATTTCTCTCAACCCATTTCCACATGCATAAATCATCATCTAAGCATCATCTAGGATCATCTAGTGTTTGCTAATGCACGGGTCTTCTTCAACACACATGATATGATTTTTTGAACACTAATCTCATCTAATTTTAGTGTTTTTACTTATCAATTTATCTCTTTTATCACTTGTATGTTCTTTGAGTAATTTCTACATACATGATTGAGATTATGTGTTGATTGCGTTAATTTTTACATAGCTTATTTGATTAGGTCATTATTGCCTAAAAGCTATGCCATAAACATTCTTGTGTGCTTTATTGATAACTAGGTTGATAGATTGTGTTTTAATCAACTAGTTAATCCTTTGAATGTTTGTGGGTTATTTTTGATAGCTATTATATCTAGGATTGGTTATCCTTTACATAGCTAAGCTATATATTATGCCATGTCATATAGCTATTTTGATATCTAGGATTGATTTAATTGTCATCATATAATCCTAGGTAAGCATCTAGAGTACCCTAGCTCTTATTGCATATTCACATAGGGTGTTGATCTCTTCGGAGAAGTAAGTCTTGTGTGATAAACCAGGATTAGGTCGTACATCGGGATTAGGTGGTCACATGAGCAAATTGGAATAGGTCCACTTTTACAGGCCTACGGGTAGTGGTAGAGGGATATAGGCCGGGATTAGGCCATCAAACTGGGATTAGACCGTCAAATCGGGATTAGGTTGTATACGCTATCACAATTAGTGGATTCGAGGTTCGAGTGTGGCGCACTATAATAGCCCGTGGTTTTTCCCTGTTGAGGGTTTCCATGTAAAAATCAAGCGTCATTTATATTTCCGCACATTATTACACTTGATTATTGTTTTGTGAATTGGGTTATATTTGTAATTTTGACTAATCCGAAAATTTGGTAATAACGGATTAACATCCCTTTCACAAACCCTCTATGTTGTTTTTAAAAGACACGCACGCGCGTTTATTTGTGAACTTTCATGCTCTACAAACTGCAATGTACATTCTAGACGATATACAATCGAAGTCGGTTCCTCAAACACCACATGAGTTGTGGACTGGGCGAAAGCGTAGTTTGCAATACTTAAGGATATTTGGTTGTCCTGCGCATGTGTTAAAAGGAAAGACAGAAAAGATGGAGTCCCGTACAGAAATATGCATATTTGTGGGGTATCCAAAAGGAACTAAAGGGTATTATTTCTATAGTCCTTCAGATCTTAAAGTATTTGTTTCGACAAATGCCAAATTTCTGGAAAAGGACTATATGAATGGTTTTATACCTAAAAGTAGAATTGTCCTGAATGAGATGTCAGGAGATATAATTCCACAAGAGGTTTCACAACCTAGCCCAATTGTAAGTTTCGAACCATCACAAGATCAACAACCAACCTTTCCTCATCATAGTGGGAGGGTTAAAAGACAACTCGAGAGATACATCGGTATGGGAGAATCAGTGGAGAATCTCCCGGACAACGATGATCCCTACACATATAAGGAAGCAATGGAGGATGTTGATAGTCGCCATTAGTAAAAGGCAAAGAAATATGAGATTGAGTCCATGTTCAATAACAAAGTCTGGTCCCTTGTAGACTTGCCTAAAGGGATAAAACCCATTGGGTGCAAGTGGGTATACAAGAGGAAAAGAGGTATGGATGGAAAGGTGGAAACCTTTAAATCAAGATTGGTAGCTAAATGTTACACATAGAAAGAAGGTATCAATTACGAGGAAACCTTCTCTCCTGTGGCCATGCTTAAATCCATTAGGATACTTTTATCCATTGCGGTATCTTTAGATTTAAAGATTTGGCAAATGGACGTGAAGACAACTTTCCTTAACAGAAGTCTTGACGAAAGCATCTATATGATGCAACCAGAAGGATTCATTGAAAAAGGCCAAGTGGAAAAGGTATGCAAGTTGTAAAAATCCATATATGGATTAGAGCAAGCATCCACATCCTGGAACATAAGGTTTCATCAAGCTGTGAAAGGTTTTGGATTTGTTCAGAACCTTGACAAACCTTGTGTATACAAAAGGATCAAAAGAGACAAGTTGGTTTTCCTAATTCTTTATGTTGATGGTATACTACTCATCGGAGTGTTTTCGAGTAAAAAAATCTAGTGCACTAGGTGCATTGAACTGGATCACAATAAAATATTATTTTCTAGAACCATCAATAGATAAAAGTCTTTTCATTACCAAGACAATCGGAGAGTTTATCTTAATCCTGAGATAAATGATGGACTTATGGTTACGAGTGTTATCATTTGAGCTATCAATGAGTACGATTATATAGCATAGTCTAACCTTGATAGTTTGGTGGTATTTATTTGCTAATCGATAGAGGACTTCATTTATAGATATGGACATCGTGGCTCTATTTATTAAATGTGTGTAGAATATCATCATATGGATGTTTTATGGTTTTGGATATTAAATCTTAACATTGAGTTTTCAATTGTGACTATTGAAAGATGACTTCTGGACAAGTCATAATATATATCCAAGTTCAAAGTGTGGTCATATGAATAAATATGGTAACTTGGAGAGCTATAGACGGTCTATGAGCTCTTGGCAATTATTGATATTCTTCACGAGGATTCACTATCTCCTGTAAGATTATCTAGGGTATGAATGAGAATCATTTGCTTATTCCATCTTTATTTAAGAGTGCAATTTTAGTTCTTTAGTGGAATGAACTAAAATTAATAGATTGAACCTAAGTGAATCATTTGTTGATTGTGATTGGGTTATGTCTATTGGAGCTTAAATTTAGATAGGCCTGCCAAGATCCTCAATCCACACGGACTTGCATGAATCACTTGATATATTCTACCGGACTATTTATGGGTCCATCTAGAATTGTATTTAATATATTAAGAATATAATTTGCACATTATTTTTTTAATGGGCTATTTAATTATATTAATATATTAATGAAAGGCATGTGAGCTTATTTCTTTTAGTAAGAATAGGTTTAGTTCACATATGGGCTTTTTATTAAAGTCCAAATGGATTTAATGAAAAGAGAAAAACAATATATGGCCCATGTTTCGGTCATGGGCGGCAAGGTTAATTTTAATTAGCCTATTATATTGTTTATTTTATTATTTAATTAAATGGAAATTAATTAATATGTTAATTAATTATTTAATTAAGAATCAAATCTTTTTTTGATTAGGAAATATGTTTCCTAGTTATACTATTAGTAGTAGTATATTAAATATAAAAGACTATATTTGACAAGTAGATAAATAAGGAATTTTATTTTTCTAGTTAAATTAGGAAGTCTTTTATATAGTCATAAATACACTAAAGAGTTGGATTAGGGTTTGTACTATAGAGATTTAATGCAAGATGAATTCGTGATCTATATATATATATATATGATTTTTGGCAAAAAGAAGATTGATGGCCGTGCGCGACATGTATAATATATAATGCATGCAGTTATTAAAACAAAACTAATATATATTTTCTTTGTAAATTGTCGGCCACAAAATATATATATATTTTCTTTGTATATTGTCGGCCACAAGATATATAAATATATTTTTTGTATATTTTTTGAACCCTAGTTTTTGCAATTGAAAGTTTTTTCTTTTGCTAGAGAACAATAAAATCCAACTCTTAAACTGGTGAAAAATTCATCCAAGAGAGATTGAGAGAAGAGATTGTTCTTTTTTCGATAGTGCACTACTAGCCTTTACATAAAAAGGTTTTGTGCACAATTTCGAATACGGTTCACACGAGTTTCAATCTAACGATTGTTAATTCAAAAGTGACCGGGACATTCTTAGCAATCTTTTGGAGTTTATTATGACTAACAGAAATCAGAAAAGTTTTTGTTATCCATTCTCAGATACACAATTCAAAGAGAAGGGAGACCATGCTCCTAGGTGATTCACGTTCGTGATTGGATTGGAAGATCTTGCGGATTACCATCGACGTATAGTCAATCGGATCACGCGACAAAGGTATGATATCTTTTGGTATATATGTTTAATTAATTAAAGGGTTAATGTTCAAATATGGAAAAATTTTAAAATATACTAAACTCTTTTTAGTCTCGCTTCTGCCGCGTACAAACGTTTTTCTTACAGCTTCATCCAGCAGTTAGAAGTAGTAGTACTTGAGTAGAATGATCTGCAACATCACGCTATGAGTACAAACTTGCTGATCTTGGTCGCAGAAGCATAATCCACGTCAGTTTTCAAGTAGCCGACCTCCAATCTTATCCTCCACTATATAAACATATTTTACTTTTGTAAAATGAGGGTTATGTTGTAGCTAGAGTTAAAAGAAGTAAAAGTTAAGAAATATCTTTGCTCAACCATTCTCTTTTAGAAAAGCAATCTTTGATTAAACACTTTAGTTTATCATCTTTTAAGGATATTTAGATCTATCTTTAATATCAAGGAAGGTTTGTTGAGCAAGCAAAGGGGAAGCATCAAGAACACCATGAGCTTTCTTTCTCTTTCTCTTTACTTTCCTTGTTTTTATTTAATTATGAGTAGCTAAATCCTTCTTGTTTGGGATTCAATGATTGTAAATATGTGAACTCTCTTTGAAATGCTTCAATCTATCTTTTATGTCCATTGAGTTTGCACTTATGCTTAAATTACCTTCATGTTGTATGTTGAGTAGGAACTTTAATCTAATTTACAAGCATGATATTTGTGTATAGAAAGTAGATCTCCATCTTGGTAGAACAAACTTGGTTGGATTTTGCTTGAAACTCTATGAGAGGTTTGAGCAAATTAATAAAAAGGGCATTAGACACTTTTGACCCTTTCTCTTAAAAAAGGATTTAAATTGATAGTAATTGGATTATGAAGTCGATAGTAACATTTTAAATCATTGTTTCTGTTAGGATTATGCTCAATAGCAAGAGTGTAATATTGTACTTGACAATCTTATCATATTAATAAAGTGATTTCTGTTTTTTAACAAAATCTTAAGCATTTATAATTATAATTGTCAAAGTAAATAATCATAAGGTCAAAAGACTAGAAGAAAAGAAGAATTGTTTGTACATTTGGATATGTATGAGGTAGACACAATTCTTTAGTTAGTCTTGAATAACGTTCACAACTTAAGTTAAAGGTTGGGCACCTTTATCTTGTTAAAGTTGTAGAATTCTTTTACTAGCATTCGAGTGGGATCAAATGTGTTATGATGAGTCTAAAATCATCGAAGGGTCTTCGAGTAAAAGAATCTAGTGCACTGGGTGCATTAAACAAGATCACAATGAAATACTTTTTTCTAGAATCGTCAATAGATAAAAGTCTTTTCATTATCAAGACAATCAGAGAGTCTATCTAAATCCTAAGATAAATGATAGACTAATGGTTACAAGTGTTATCATTTGAGCTATCAATGAGTACGATTATATAGCATAGTCTAACCTCGATAGTTTGGTGGAATTCATTTACTAATTGATAGAGGACTTCATTTATAGATATGGACATCGTGGCTCCATTTATTAAATGTGAGTAAAATATCATCATATGGATGCTTTGTGGTTTTGGATATTAAATCTTAACGTTGAGTTTTCAATTGTGACTATTGAAAGATGACTTCTAGACAAGTCATAATATATATATCCAAGTTCAAAGTGTGGTCATATGAGTAAATATGGTAACTTGGAGAGCTATATGCGGTCTATGAGCTCTTGGCGTTTACTGATATTCTTCACGAGAATTCACTATCTCCTATAAGATTGTCTAGGGTATGAATGAGAATTGTTTACTTATTCCATCTTTATTTAAGAGTGCAATTTTAGTTCTTTAGTGGAATGAATTAAAATTAATAGATTGAACCTAAGTGAATCATTTGTTGATTGTGATTGGGTTATGTCTATTGGAGCTTAAATTTAGATAGACCCGCCAAGATTCCAAATCCACACGGACTTGCATGAATCACTTGATATATTCTACATGACTATTTATGGGTTTATCTAGAATTGTAGTTAATATATTAAGAATATAATTAGCACATTATTTATTTAATGGGCTGTTTAATTATATTAATATATTAATGAAAGACATGTGAGCTTGTTTCTTTTAGTAAGAATGAGTCTAGTTCACATGTGGGCTTTTTTTATTAAAGTCCAAATGGATTTAATAAAATAAGAAAATTAATATATGGCCCAAGTAATAGTCATGGGCGGCAAGGCTATTTTTTTTAGCCCATTATATTGTTTATTTTATTATTTAATTAAATGGAAATTAATTAATATGTTAATTAATTATTAAGAATCAAATCTTTTTCTGATTAGGAAATAAGCTTCCTAGTATTATACTATTAGGCGTAGTATATTAAATATAAAAGACTATATTTGACAAGTAGACAAATAAGGAATTTTATTTGTCTAGTCAAATTAGGAAGTCTTTTATATAGTCACAAATTCACTAAAGAGTTTGATCAAGCCAAAATTAGTATGATTTTGGCCCTCATTTCCGATTCTTTTAGCTTGATTCTCGGGCATTTCCCCGTGTTTAATGTTGTTAAATTGAGTGTTTCAGGTTTTATTAGGTTTCAGAAGCAATTGAGATGAAAGTGGAGGACTTGTGCGAAAATGTCTCACAAATGGGAATAATCAGGGCATTTTCGCCGCTTGGACATGAGAGGTCGCTACATGAGCACCATGGTGACAGAGGATTCTCCAAAGACATCAGAAGGTCGCCACTTGGGCGCCACTTGAGTGCCATGGCGACAGAAAGTCCCCAAAACAACCAGGTGGGGTCGCCATGGCGACCTCCCTTGCAAATGGCGACCTAGTACACTCAAGGCATGGTCGTCACTTAGGGTCGCCATGGCGACCTTGATGTTGCAAGTGGCGACCTCCTCACATTTGTAGGGTCGCCACTTATGGTCGCCATGGCGACCTAGAGGTGCAAGTGGCGACCTCTACACAAAATACTCATGGTCGCCACTTGCCAAATAGCGAGAAAGATGGTTTTCGTGGCGACCTTCTCATCTAACCGTTTTATGCACCAGGGTCGCCATAGCGACCAAATAGCGAACAAGGCGCCACCTCAGTGAATCAAGCAGTTATCAGTACATGTCCAAGAGTGCATATATATAGATCGTCCCTCCATCTTCAAAGTATCGCAAAAATCAGAGAAAAAACACAGAGAACAAAATCTGAGATCTAGCTCTATCATCCATGGCACACTACTCCTCATCCTCCATTTCTCTCCTTGAACTCATCTAATCCATCCAACCCTCAACACAAACCTTAATTACTTCACTACATCATTCCTCATCTCACCATTTCTCCACCAAAATCCTTAGTCACTTTCCACCAAAACACCTACATTCCAAGACATATCCTCAACCTCCATTCCTTGCATCTAGGAGCATAGAGGAGAAAAAGGATCAAGCTTAAAGAAGGTGACCCAAGGGTTATTTCCTTATCATTTACTTCTTTTCATTTATTGCAAATATGTGTAACTAAACCCCTAATCTAGGGGATAGATTTGAGGATCAATTGGTTGTGGGTTTAGCTTAGCTTGTAATGAATCTCTTATGTGTTCTATTCATTCAAATTAATTAGATTCCATTCATTATAATTGACTTGTATATCACTTGTTGATTGCTATCTTGAGTGGAGTAATTTGTTATATATTCATATGTGGATTGACAATCCTTGTGTGATTAAGAACCCATTGGATTGGATAGGATAGATTAGTGGTGGGTATATCAACCCCACTAATCTAAGCCTCTAAGTGGTTAACATAATGAGATTGGTACATTAATGTAGCTAGTTAGCTTACCCACATTCAATTGTTAATCGATCTATTCCCTAGCTATCTCATTAATTGATTTTATCACAATTCTTATCAAGGTGTTGAGTATTCTATTTTTCATAACATATTTTGTGTATTTTCATTTGAGTAGTTAGCATTGGTGGTTTTAGAAACAAACAATATGATTTACTTTATTGTTCAAAGATTAGTCAATTTATCTAATTAACACTCCATTCCCTGTGGAACGAACTTGCTCACTATTTTGCTATCAAATCACATTTTAAAAGGATTAAGTGGCTTAAAAAGAGTTTTCAAGAATCAACCAAAATCTATATTATTACTATTTTGTTGAGTACACAAACGACGCTCATCAGAGTTGGATTAGGGTTTGAATTCTAAGAAGACTGGAAGAAGTCTTTTATGGAAACACAAATCCTTTTTGGAAAAGGGTTTTGGTGACCACCTTGTTTACACAAGAGTGAATTCGGCAACCCTAGTTTATTTTAGGCAAAAAAATTCGGTCCCTATATAATACAAGGGATAGAATTCGGCCACCCTAGCTTTTGATGATTGAGAATTGATTTTCTTTTACTAGAGAGAAAAAATAAAATCCTTCCCTAAGACTAGTGAAAGAATTCGGCCAAGAGAGATTGAGAGAATAGATTATTCTTGTTTTGATAGTGCACTACTAGCCTTTACATCAAAATGTTTTGTTCACAATTTCGAATAAGGTTCACGCGAGTTTCAATCTAACGATTGTGAATTCAAATGTGACCGGGACATTCTTAGCAATCTTTTGGAGTTTATTGTGATTAACATAAATCAGAAAAGTTTTGTTATCCATTCTTAGGTACACAATTCAAAGAGAAGGGAGACCATGCTCCTAGGTGATTCATGTTCGTGATCGGATTGAAAGATCTTGCAGATTACCATCGACGCACAGTCAATCGGATCACGCGACAAAGGTATGATATCTTTTGGTGTATATGTTTAATTAATTAAAGGGTTAAGGTTCCAACTTGGAAAAAATTTAAAATATACTAAACTTCTTTTAGTCTCGCTTATGCTGCGTGCAAACGTTTTTCCCTACAGTTTCCTTAACATCTTTTTATAACATTCAAATCTAAACATCTCTTAGTTTATATATCATCATCTTATGATCAGACTATTTTATACCTATTTGAGGTCCCCCATTTCCGATCGTTTGTCTCGTTTTCGAGCGTATTTTTGTATATAATGTTTTTTTTGAGCCTTGTGTAGGTACATATTCCCTACAATAAGGTTTTGAGCTTAAAGATTAGTTTGGGAGGAAAAATGAGCCAAAAATGGAAGAAATTGTATATGCTCGTGCAGAATGTACAACTTGTGGGGATCATATCTTCCTGCTCAGATCGAACCACATTGATATCTTTATATATTCAGAAAGCCCCAAAAGTCTAGTTTCCAGAACATTTTATGGATTGCAATTCAAAGATTTCTACAGGAAGTTATGCCCATTTCCGTAACGGTGCGTGATGCTGAAATGTTGAAATGCTGTCAGGTCTAAACGACTACTTCAATTGGCGGCTTGGCTGCCGAACCAAACCGCCGATTCACTCCACAAAGTCATTTTTTGGGTGAATTTCAGGGACTGTTTCATCCTTTCACCCCAACCTTCAGCCCTAACCTCCCAACACTATATATACACCTTATTCTCTTCTCTCCCACTAGAATCCACACCTCACACTTCTTCTTCTTCATCTTCTTCCACACCAAAAGAGAGAGAGAAGCTTTCAAGGGCATCCATAGAGGTTTTTCCTCCATGGATGCCTTCCATTTCATCTTTTACCCATCATCCACCTATCTAGGAGTAGATTACAAGGAGAAAGGAGGGTCTTTGGACTAATTTCGAGCTAGGGCTTCATGGAGGACTTGGAGGAGGTTTTCTTCAAGGGTTGTCTCCTTTAACTCATCTCTTTGTATTTCTTGTTTTCTTAAATGTGTAATCCCCACTTGGGAATATTTGTAAACCTATATTTGTGCTCAACATATATGTTGGTTGTTTTTATATCTAATTTGTGTTTTGATTCACTCTTGTTATTTATTGATACATCTCTTATCTTGAAATGCATGTTTATGGATGATTAGAAATTAATATGTATTCATGAATGGGATTAGGAGTAGATTAATGTAAATTAGGAGTAGTTGTAATCAAATATCCCATTTAGTGTTTGTATGTTGATGAAAGGTCAAAATTACATGTCATGAATGGGTTTGAGTGACTTAGAGTTAGGATTGTGCCTTTGGAGGGGCTCTCTAGGCATAATCTTGGCTAATTAGCTAGGAAGAGTGGGTGAACCTATAAATTGTCATATTAGAAGGGTTTGGTTCATTATTCTTGTTAACCATTGGACTTTAGCAATTTCTTGCTCTAGAGGCTCTAGGTGAGTCATGGTTAGAGTTACAATTATTGGTATTTGGCTATCTCTCATGCTAGGGGCTCTAGGTGAGTTATGGTTGGAGATACAATCACTCTTTTCACATTCATTAGACTTTCACGTTGCAATTTTACATTACGAAGCTATCATTGGGCTAAATGTAGTTTTGTTTGTAGATCGGTTCACATATGTTTGTTGCGGTTTCGTGTTTGAGAGGTTCTCAACACACTTTTTGACCATTAGCTTTATGAATGGGTATAAATTGGATTGAGGCAAGAACAAACCCTTAACTAAAATTGGATGAACTTAATGCCTAACAACCGACTATTTGTGCACTTATGTATGGTGAACTTGTTGAACCTTGTGTGACCA
This sequence comes from Acer campestre, assembly GCA_954870605.1. Taxonomy (NCBI): domain Eukaryota; kingdom Viridiplantae; phylum Streptophyta; class Magnoliopsida; order Sapindales; family Sapindaceae; genus Acer; species Acer campestre. The sequence goes on along the minus strand of OX940811.1, from coordinate 27,291,778 downwards.
TTTTCATGCACCTCTCCTATCCACCATTTTATTTATCACTTTAAACACCATTCTCACCATTCCCATTCTTTACTCACTCACACACCGCATGGTACATACACACACACACACCATTCTCACCATTTTCGCATTCTATTTACATGTTTACAATAAACACTAGAACTTGAAATGGTTGACAAATCACACCTCCCTGCGGAACGATACCCTTGCTTGCCGCTTTACTAGTCTTTTGCTAGTTTAAAGCACATTGAGTAGGAAACCCCTTTTACAAATGAAATAATCTTTTGATCCTCGCGATTCTTTCAACGACGGAAAAAGTGAGTATCAAAATGGCGCCGCTGCTGGGGAGGCGTATTCGTTGATTGTTTCTTGTTTTAGTTTAGGTTCTGTGAATTTTTAGATTTATTTGCTTTGCGGATATATTTGTATGTGTTTAGGATTTTTCTTTATCTTATATTCATTTTTTTATAGCATATGCGTTTAATGTTGTGTGAGTTGTGCTTGTGCAAGGAAAGGAAATTTCAGGTCGGATGGACCGCACAACTCAAGAGAACCATATGGTGCGGTTATCGCGCCAAGACAACTCCCTAAGTGAAACGGCAGCGCCACAATGGCCTAGTTGGTTGTAGCCACAAGAGGTATCCTCTGAATTTTGAGTTTAAATGGAGCACTTGTGGATGTAGTTGTCGATTATGTGCTTATTGTTAAAATGCTATGCTTGTAGTGTTTGTAACATTTATTTTTGTTTAGATCTAAGAGTGGATTTGTATTGTGCTTAAATCTTAGGAATTGTTGTGTTTTGTTGTTAGCTTTTTATTTTTGTTCTCATTTCCAAATTTTGCTAAGCATTGTCCATATTTTATGATTTGAACAACATTGAGGACAATGTTGAGTTTAGGTTTGGGGGTGTGGACACCTTCATTGTTTATTTTTGTTTTTATTTTTGTTACGTTTAGAAAATTTTCAAATCTCTGCACAAAACGATCAATTTCGAAATTTTTTTGGAAATAGAGTCCATTTTTGTTGAGTTGTTTTTCATTGCGTGCCGGTAGAGACACATGTATGCTTTTAGCTCCGTGTGTCACTTAAATTTGCTTGTACAGTGCCAATCTTTTGATGTTGAGGTGGATGAGACTTCTATGCTTGTTAGCCTAGGAAAATTGTGTAGACTACCCATGAGCTACACTGTGTCTAAATAACGAAAGTTTGTGGGTTTTGTTTCTACTCTTATACACTCTTCGATTTTTTTTTTCTAGACAATGGGGAAATTGTAGAAGATGCAAGTGAGCCTATAGTTCAAGAGGATGAGGTGGTTGTGGAAGAGATAAGCCAAGAAGAAGATGAGGTGGTTGTGGAAGACACAAGGAAAAAAGAAGAAAAAGTAGTGGTGTCTCCCGCAAATGAAGCTCCTCGTCTACACAAGTCTTCTAATCCATACATCCCTCATATTCCTTACCCGGGAAGATTGAAGAATACGAAGTTGGAACAATCCTTTCAAGACATCTATGACATCCTTTCCAAGGTGAATGTGAACCTTCCACTTCTTGACGCTATTCAAAAGATGCCTTCATATGCAAAGTTCTTCAAAGAGTTGAACAAGGACAAGATCAAGTTCAAACCAAGGCAACAAGAAAGACTTGGGGAGAATGCTAGTGCGGTGATTCAAAAGAAGTTGCCCCAAAAGATGAAAGATCCCGGAGGCTTCATCATCAACATTTCTATTGGAGGAGGAAAGCAAGAGAAAGCCATGTTAGATTTGGGGGCAAGTATTAACTTGATGCCCTACACAATTTACAAGAGATTGGGACTCAATGACCTCAAGACCACTTCCATGTCACTTTTGTTGGCGGATCAATCTTCAAGGCTTCCAATAGGGATTATTGAAGATGCTTTGATTCAAGTAGAGAAGCTAATTATTCTGGCCGATTTTGTGGTGTTAGACATGGAAGGCCAAAGAGACGAAGATCAAATGTTGTTATTAGGAAGACCGTTCATGGCGACTGCTAGAGCAATTGTGGATGTGCATGACGACAAGCTCACTATGAAGGTGTTAGATGAGGTAATTGAGTTTAAACTCTTTGAGTCGGGGGCTTATCCTATTGGGGCACATGATAGTTTTCATGTGAATTCGGTGGACACAATTATTGAAGAAGAAAGTGAAGAATTTTTGAAGAAGAAGTTAGATGTTTTAATGGCAAGTGCTATGGAATTCCTAGATGAACAAGAAGAAGATGATGAGAGGGTTGATCTAATGGAAGAATTACTGGAGGAAGAGAGCATCAATGAGATTGAAGAAGTGGGCAAAGGTGAGTTGGAGTCAACAGTGGCTACACCACCAAGTTTAGAATTAAAAGAGCTTCCTACATCACTCAAGTATGCCTACCTAGATGAAGCAGAAAGAAAACCGGTTATTGTTTCTTCGGAGTTGAATCAAGATGAAGAAACAAGGCTTCTTGAAGTCCTTAGGGTGCACAAGGTGGCTATTGGGTGGTCCATAGAAGATATAAAGGGGATAAGTCCCACTATTTGTATGCACAAGATACATTTAGAAGAAGATTCGAAGCCATCAAGAGAAGCTCAACGCCGATTAAACCGCTGATTAAAAATGAGGTCTCTGCCAAAATTCGGCGGTTTCAAAACGGCGGCCTGACCGCCAAATTCCCAACCGCCGAAAGTACAACTTAAGAAAACAATAGCGTTTTGATAAAAAATTTGGATTCTGCGGTCACATTCGGCGGCCTGGCCGCCGAATTAAACCGCTGAATTCACGATATCAGGTTTAAAATGGATGTCACTTTCAACGAGCCAAAACCCCAAAAATTCAAAATTCCTCTCCAAGGTGCAATTTCTTCCCTCTCTTCTCTCATTCAAAGGCATCAAAGGTATGTATCTTCCCCCCTTAACTCATTTTTACATGTTTAAACTTCCTTCATCTCTCTTATGGCCGAAAATTTCAATTTATTGTATGAAGTTAGGGTTTAGTTAGATTTTGGGGATTTTTAATTGAGGGACCGAATTGATGAAGATGCATGCTTGGGTTTTGTTTGTTGATAGAAATTGAATCTATTTAGGGTTGATGGTGATATTTGATGCTATCCTTGATTGCCAAAATTTTGAATTCTTGTTGGTTGACCGAATTTACTCTATAGATTGTGTTGAAATCAATTTTGAATGCTAATTTTGTTGGTTAATGAATGTTTGAATGCTAGGGAATGCATTTTTAATCTTAGATATAGCATGCATTCTTAAGCCAATGAAGAATTTTTTTTTGATTTTAATATGCATGAAGTAATTGTTCTTATCATGAAGTTTGGGCATGATCTACACTTAATTCCTATATTGTGTAGTGTTGGATATATCCCTCCGTTGTTCATGCATGATTCGATTGATAACGATAATGTGATTGAATTGGCATAATCTTGACTTAGATGTGGTTTTGGAATTGATTCCAGGCTAATGTGTATTATGCCATGATGGGACTTGATTGGATTATATATGTATATCTTGAGTTTTGTTTGTGTATGCAGAATAGTTCGCCTCCCAAATGGCACCAAAGAAAGTCAAGAGCAAGGCTTCTGGTTCCCACAGCCGAAGGATTGATGAGCATAGCCTTCGTAATGCTCTATATGCGGGTCGCCTCCAAAACATTCTCTCCAGAACAATCCACCTGGACAGGAGCATTGATTTGAATGACGTGGGTGGAACAGACATTGTGCGTCAGGTGGAGGGAATGGGGTGGTGCCAATTTGTCACCACACCCCGCGAAATGGCCAATGTGAGCATAGTTCGGGAGTTCTACGCATCAATGATACATGGTGAATTTGTGGCAAGGAAGTCCGTCAAGGTTCAGGACGTGGATGTGTTCGTGCGCCCCCAGGACATCAATGAGTATTATGGGACCAGTTCATATGATGATCTTCCGAATGGGCTTCCGAAGCTCAACATATTTAGGTTGTACCATCCGGAACTTGCCGAGTCCCTAAGAAGAGAAATGGACAACAGGGGCTTGTGGGACATTGATCATCACCTCCGCCAGTCAAAATTGGAGAGGGACTTAGCGTTCTGGTTCGTGTTTGTGTCTCACTCCTTGAAGCCAACATAGCAACGGACAAACATTGTCCTAGACATTGCTCAGATTTTGTATTGCATCAAGTTTCAGTTGCAGATAGATGTGGGGCGGCTGATCCGGTTGGCTATAGGCAGGGCTGGAAAGACGGAGAAGTCGGTGATTCCCTTTCCATGCCTGATCTCTGATTTATGCAGGCAAGCAGGGGTGCTCGAGCGACGTGGAGATGACATGCTCATGATGGGAGATCCCTGCAACTCCAGGACCTTCAGGGACTTGACCGCGCCTCAGGATGTGGAGCGCCTCTTACCATTAGGATCAAGGAAGTGACAGAGGCTTCAGCAGCAGCAAGAAGGGATAGATGAGGACAGTGATGATGAGGAGGACCCAGGGGCAGTCCCACCAATAGCAAATTCAGCTGAGGAGCAGAGACCAGCTTGGTTCGATGCTTGGTTCACAGAGTACTCTCGGCAGACTCCTACATGGGCTTCGACTATCATCCAGCAGTGATGACTCGCTTTTTGTATCATTACCAAATTGTGAATTATCAAAAGAATGTTTATAAATGAATTCTTACGCAATATACTTTAAGTTTTGAAAACTAGTAAAGCGGTAAACTTAAGATTCGTTCCACAGGGATTAGGTTAGATTAATCAATTTGCTATCTAATCTAAGTTAGTCTAACTAGTGTGCAATAAAGTAAATCATGATTAATGGGATAGTGTGTGGTTTGAGAAACCACCAAACAATGCATGTAAATAAATGTACAAAAATGTAAAGAGAATATGAATGGAGATAGGAATCCAATACAAACAACTTAGATAAGAAAATGGGTTTAAACAATTAAGAGAGATTTAGGGAAATGATAGAGTAGCTAATGGACCATTGAGCAATTCACACAAAACTTCATTAATGCACAATCTACACAATCAAGGACCGATCTCATTCGAAAGTGTTGTTTAGGTCGTTACTACGAACCCTAAACAACTTCCTACCAAAATGCCTAACCGATTAAGGAAAGGGGGTCAAGGTGGGATCGGTTAGTGACGATCGAATGGCCTAGGCGATTGGGGTGATATCCCCACCAACAACCTAACCTATTCACTATGTGCTCTAATCAATCAAGTGTGTCAATAACTTAACCAATTTTATCACAAATAAATCCTACAATATATTGTAATCAACAAGTGTGTCAATACTCATTTAATCACATAAGTGCAAGATCTAATTAAAAAGTAAATAGAACTATAATTATGCAAACATAATATCCAAAGCTTTAATAAATACTCAATGTCCAAATAATCTCTCAAATCATCCCCCTAAAATGGGGGTTTAATTACACATAATAACAAACAAGAAAAGGAAGTAAAATGTAGAGAAATCACCCTTGGGTCTCTCTTGTAAGCTTGATCCTCCCTTGAGCTTCCTTGATTGAATCTTGTGCAAAGATTGGGTGTTGAGGATGTATCTAGATAGGTGGAGTCATATGGAACGTGACAAAGGAAATGGGTGGAGAAGATGGAAAGAGAGGAATGATTTAGGTGGAGTAATCTAAGTGTTTATTGGAGAGGAGAATGGTAGGATTAGGAATGGTTGAAGAAGGAAGGTTTCTTGATGAACAAGAGTTGTCTAAAAGAGGAAAAATAGTGATGTATTTATAGGTGTGAAAAGCTAGGGTATGAAATGGGTATGAAATGACAAGAATACCCCTTCTGAATGCCAACACTGGAATTCCTACGCTGGAATTCCAACGTGGTCGCCACTTGTCCTTCTAGGTCGCCATGGCGACCTCAAATGGCGACCTCTCATGGGTTCGTCTGTCGCCATGGCGACCAAATGGCGACCAAGTGGCGACCATTCCCACTTTGGAATTCCTACGTTGGAATTCCTATGTGGTCGCCATTTGCAAGTGTAGGTCGCCATGGCGACCTCAAATGGCGACCATGAGATGCTTTGCAATTTCCTCTGTCGCCATGGCGACCATGTGGCGACTTTTCTTGCTCAAATAGCGAGAATGCCCTGTTTCACCTATTTGTGAGTCTTTTTGCACCAAATTCTTCATCTTCTTCGCAAATGCCCTTGAGTTCTAAGAAAACCTGAAAACACTTAATTTACACCATTAAATCACGGGATAATGCCCAAGAATCGAACAAAAGGAGAAGGAGATGGGGACCAAAATCATACCAAATTTGGTTCGATCAAGCAGCAGAAGGACTAGCAGGCACAAATCGCTGAGCTGATTTAAGTCCTTCAGACGAGCACATTGACAGCTTCAGAGCGGGTTGGAGGAGCAGGCCCTAGCTCAGAGCACCAGCAGCATCAGGATGATGATACACCCCGCTCAGTGATACCTTTTCATGCGTTTCACATTTTATTTCAGTTTTTGCTTCATGTTTACTTTTGATATTTTAGCATTTTACAAAACTATTTAGTGGTTTTTAGTTTAGCTTTTAGTCGGATTTAGTTTTTATATGCACTTATTTCATATATACTTTTGGGATATGTTATGTGATATGTTATGTGTTTCTTTGAATATCTTGCATGTGGCTATTAGAACTTACATCTTTTTGCCATAGTCACTTAGGCGCCTTCCTTGCCGGGTCCTCATTGTCAACATTGGGGGCAATGTTGGATTTAGGTTTGGGGGTATGGATCACTAACTATAATATTTCGTATATAAATAACAATTTGTTTTTTTTTTTTTTTAAAAAAAAAGTTTCTAATTTTTGTGATATAGGCCATTTTTGAGCATGGTTTGCTTGATTTGATACCCTTGACATGTGCTCATTGAAAATCTAAAAATGCATGCGTGTCATGAGTTAGTCCCATACCATTTGTTTAAGTAGAAGTGGCCATTTGTGTGAGTGTGTAGGTCTATTAGTGGAGACTACCCTAAGTTCACATGCCTTAAAGAGCGAATCTATGAGGGTTATGTTTCTCTTCTTTTTGTACTCTTAAACACTCTTCAAATTTGTTGTGCATCATGTTAGGATTATGCTCAATAGCAAGAGTGTAATAGTGTAATTAACAATCTTTTTCATATTAATAAAGTGATTTCTGTTTTAAACAAATCTTATAGCATTTATAGTTTAATAATTGTTAAAGTAAATAATCATAAGGTCTAAAGACTATGAGAAAAGAAGAATTGTTCATACATCTGGATATGTATGTGGTAGACACAATTCTTTAGTTAGTCTTGAATATCGTTCACAACTTAAGTTAAAGGTTGGGCACCTTTATCTTGTTAAAGTTGTAGAATTCTTTTGCTAGGATTTGAGTGGGATCAAATGAGATATGATGAGTCTAAAATCATCGGAGTGTCTTCGAGCAAAAGAATCTAGTGCACTGGGTGCATTGAACAGGATCACAATGAAATACTTTATCTATAACCGTCAGTAGATAAAAGTAATTTCATTATCAGGACAATCGGAGAGTCTATCTTAATCCTGAGATAAATGATGGACTTATGGTTGCAAGTGATATCATTTGATCTATCAATGAGTACGATTATATCACATAGTCTATCCTCGATAGTTTGGTGATATTCATTTGTTAATCGATAGAGGACTTCATTTATAGATATGGACATCGTGGCTCCATTTATCGAATGAGAGTATAATATCATCATATGGATGTTTTGAGGTAATTGGATATTAAATCTCAACGTTGAGTTTTCGATAGTGTCTATTGAAAACATGGCTTCTGGACAAGTCAAAATATCCAAGTTCAAAACGTGGTCATATGAGTAAAAATGGTAACTTGGAGAGTTATAGGCGGTCTATGAACTCTTGGCGATTACTGATATTAATCACGAGGATACACTATCTCCAACATGATTGTCTAGGGTATGAATGAGGAACATCTTCCTTTTCTGTCTTTATTTAAGAGTTCAATTTTAGCTCTTTAGTGGAATGAGTTAAAATTAATGGATCGGACCTAAGTGAATCATTTGTTGATTGTGATTAGGTTATGTCTATTGAAGCTTAAATTTAGATAGCCCGCCAAGATCCCCAATCCACACGGACTTGCATAGATCACTTGATATATTCTACCGGACCAATTTAGGGTCCATCTAGAATTGCATTTAATATATTAAGAATATAATTTGCACATTATTTATGTAATGGGCTGTTCAATTATATTTATATATTAATGAATGACATGTGGGCTTGTTTCTTTTAGTAACAAGGAAGCACGAATACGGATACGGATACGGATACGGGATACGGATACGGCATGATACGGGGATACGGTAAATCTTCAAAAACTAGGATACGGATACGGCAGGATACGTCAATTAAAATAATATATATTTATATTTTTTTTAAATAAGAATATATAAAAATATATTTAATAATTCATTCAAAAATCAAAACATATTCATATCCAATCATCCAAATAAAACATGTCACATAACAACCTAAGTCATAACAATTTAACATATCAATATCCAAATTAAGTCGTAACATATTACAAAATTGAAAATCCAAATAAAACATACATCACATAAGTTATAATATATTACAAAATCCAAATAATACATAAAATAAACTCATCAAATAGATATTAAATTCCTAATTAACTTCATTATCATTATTTACATTGTTAAAGGATCTAAATAATTCGACATCTAACTCTGGTTCATCAAAGTGAAAGGTTTGTAATCTCAAGTATCCCGTTATTCTCCATGTCAATGAAATTAAAGCCAAATTTGTTTACAGTTTCATTTTGACCCCAAAAATTTTGAAATTATAATTTAACCCCGTTTTATACTAAAATAATTATAATATTGCCTCAAACGTATCCTCAAAGTATCCCCTAAGTATCCTCAAAGTATCCCCTAAGTATCCTCCAAGTATCCCTCAAGTATCCTCTAAGTATCCTCCAGTCAAACTTGTAAAAAAGTCAACGGATACGCCATTTGGTGTATCGGATACGTATCCTGAAGTATCCGGGAAGTATCGGAACTGGATACGAGTTCGATACGAGTTACCTCCACCAAATGAAGTATCCGTGCTTCCTAGTTTAGTAAGAATGAGTCTAGTTCACATGTGGGCTTTTTTATTAAAGTCCAAATGGATTAAATAAAATAAGAAAACAATATGTATGCCCAAGTTCTAGTCATGGGCGGCAATGGCTAAATTTTAGCCCATTATATTGTTTTATTTTATTATTTAATTAAATGGAAATTAATTGATATGTTAATTAATTATTTAATTAAAAATCAAATCTTTTTCTGATTAGGAAATATGTTTCCTAGTAGTATACTACTATTAGTATTATACTGAATATAAAAGACTTTATTTGTTTAGTCAAATAAGGAAGTCTTTTATATAGTCACAAATACACTAAAGAGTTGGATTAGGGTTTGATATATATAAGTTTTATACATGTAGTGTTTGAATATAAAATAAATATATATTTTTTAAATGCATGCAGTTTTTGAGTATAATACAGAATATATATATATATTAAAAGTGCCGTGCGCAATATAGATATAGAATTTATAATGCATGCAGTGATGGTACTAAAGATGTATATGTTAGGCGTGCATTAATTGTATTAGATATATATATATATTTAGTGCATATTTTATATATATTTAAAAGAGAATTCGGTTCACAAAAAAAAAAGAGATATATATATTCTTTATATATTTTGTAAAAACCCTAGTTTTGCAATAGAGAGGTTTTTCTATTGCTAGAGAAAAATAAAATCCAACTCTTAGAATAGTGAGTGATTCGGCCAAAAGAGATTGTGAGAAGAATTGTTCTTATTTCGATAGTGCACTAGTGATCTTTACATCAAGAGGTCTTGTGCACAATTTCGAATAAGGTTCACGCGAGTTTCAATCTAACGATTGTAAATTCAAAAGTGACTGGAACATTCTTAACAATCTATTGGAATTTTTGTGACTAACAGAAATCAGAAAAGTTTTGTTTGTCCATTCTCAGGTTTGCAATTCAAAGAAAAAGGGAGACCACGCTCCTAGGTGATCCACGTTCGTGCTAGGATTGAAGATCTTGCGGATTACCATCGACGCAAGTCAATCGGATCACGCGACAAAAGGTATTCTTCTTTTGTTAGATAATATATATGTTTAATTGATTAAAGGGTTAAGGTTCATAAAAGGAAAAATTTTAAAAGCTACTCAAACTAATCTTTTTTTTTTAGTCTCGCTTCCGCTGCGGGTAGGATTTTTTCCCTACAATTGGTATCAGAGCTTGGTTGAACCCTTTTAATTAATTAACGTATATATATGTGGATCGATTTCTTTTTATTGTGATTATGCATGTTTTAGAAAGAGATGGCACTCTAGGTATTCGCATATATAATTACATGTGATGTATGGATTTATATATGTTTTATGTGGATTGTTATTGCTCGATTTTGGTCCTAGATTTTCTATGTAATTTTGTTTTCGGAATTGTAACAAGAAGGGTGGTCTATCATCGCCATAATTCCTTCTTGGTAGTTGCTATATATTTTTTTTTGTATTAATTACTGCTGCAGTTTTTTAATGTATTAAAAAAAAAAAAAAAGGTGCAGTATTTTTTCTGCTGAGAATAATATATGTGCAGTATTTTTTTACTGCAGTGATTAAAAAAAAAAATAATTTTTCTGCAGTGTTTTTTATTTTGTTTAAATTAAATTATAACACGTTCTACATCTAAGAATTGAAGACGTGAAGCAACCGGAACCGAGAACGAGCACCGTGCGCACCCTAGGAGTGGATTGGGCTGCGCATGGCAAGCCCAAAGCTTAGTGGGCTGCGCATGGCAGCCATGCAAAGCCTTATGGGCTGCGCATGGCAGCCCCTTTGTGGGGTGGTGGGCCGTGCAATCCCAAGGGTGGAGGCCGAAGGATGAGCGTATGGTTGATGGGCCACTTGAATATCTTGTATTCCAAATTCATTGTAATTTACTTGTTTTTCTAGGATGGGCCAAAATTGTTGCTATTTATTTTATGCTTAAATATTACAATATTTGTTATTGTATGATAACATGTCATATAGAATAGGAGTGCCACTCATATATCTCTTTTGGTATGAACATGCATTGAATGATTTAGGTATCTAAATTGGCATCTAGATAACTTGGTAAATCATTCTATGGGATTTAATCACATGCCTTAAATAATTGAGTGGGAGAAGGTGTTTTTGTAACACCTATGGCTTCCAAGATTAGTTGAGCTTAATTATTTTATGGTAATTCCCCAAAGGGACATCCATGAATGGAATTAAGCAATATACTTCCTTACAAGGATAGACTAGACAATGGACTCAACGAGATCTACTCCCAAAGGAGGGATTTTCGTGAGAGAAAATTGAGGGTCGATATCTTGGTAACACACTCAATGTAATTTTATTGATATCCTCCAAAGAGTTCTTGTCAGTAAAATTGCAAGGCTAAAATTGAAAACGCTGGTTGTTATGTTAACAATTAGGTGGGACCTAGTCTAACTAGTAAATGGTGCGAACTCCCAAAGGAGGCATAACATTTATGGGTGTTAGATCACCGTTGAATTTTTATGATTGAGTTATTCATTTAATTCAAGATAAATATTTAAAAGTGCTTTATAATGATTATTTACTTATATTAATTTTTGTTTAATTAAGAAATCATGACCCCATCACTTATGAACATCCTGAAAGATAAAAGTTTAACCGGTAATAATTATGTCACATGGAAAAGGAAAATTGGGTTGTTGCTGCAAGCTGAAAAAAATATAAATTTTGTTCTAACTACTCCTAAACCACCTGCTCTTACTAATGAATCTAATAAGACGAGTATGAGCAGTGGAAGACCTCTAATGAGATGGCCAAATGGCTACCATCTCCGACGTGTTGCAACAGCAGCATGAAGGAATAGGGTCTGCTGCTAATATGATGATATCTCTAGAAGAGATTCATATGGTTGGTAAAGTTGCTACTATTAAGACCCGTCAGAAGGTCAAGGAATAATAGAAGAAAAAGCAACTTGGGCCTACCAAGAAAGAGACTAAGAAAGTAACCAAGATCAAAAGGAAGTGCTTCTTTTGTGGTTAAAAGAGACATTGGAAAAGTAATTGCCCAAAGTCTCAGAATAAAAAGGAACAAGGTAATATGAATTATCTTGAAACATGTTTTTCTGGTAGATTCTACAGATTCTTGGATCGTAGACTCTGGAGCCACTAATCATGTTTGTTATTCCTTACGGGGGTGTCAAGAAAGGAGAAGGCTAAATAAGAATAAGATCAATTTGCGCTTGGGCAACGGAACGTTAGTGTCTGCAAGTGCAGTGGGAGATATTAGAGTTTTGTTTGGATTCTAGAAAGCATTTAGATTTGATAGACGTTTATTATGTACCTCAATTCAAGAGGAATTTAATTTCAGTTTCTTGTTTGAATAAATTTGGATATTCGGTTACTTTTAATAAAGCTTTTATTATTAGTAAGAATAACAAAGTTATTTGCAAAGGTACATTGGAAAACGGTCTATACTTTTTGCATAGAAATATCTCTCACTCGTTAGACACAGAAATAACGGAACCTAATCATAAAAGAGTAAAATTATCAACAGATGAAACCTACCTATGGCATTTACGCTTAGGTCATATTAACCTTAATAGGATTAAAAGATTGGTAAGTGACGGACCTTTGAGTGACTTAAAGGTTGATGATCTACCAACTTGTGAATCTTGTTTGGAAGGTAAAATGACCAAAAGGACGTTCTCTGCCAAAGGTGCAAGAGCCACTGAATGTTTAGGATTGATACACACTGATGTATGTGGACCTATGAGCATTCAAGCTAGAGGTGGATATGAGTACTTCATCACTTTCACAGATGATTACTCAAGATTTGGCTATGTGTATCTCATGCGACATAAGTCGGATGCTTTTGACATGTTCAAAGCATTTAAAGCTGAAGTGGAAAATCAGCTTGAGAAACACATAAAAATCTTGAGATCTGATCGTGGTGGAGAATATCTATCTAGTGAGTTTCAGCAATATCTTATTGATAATGGGATAGTTTCTCAGTTTTCTGCACCTGGTACACCTCAACAAAATGGGGTAGCAGAAAGGAGAAATAGAACTCTTTTGGATATGCTTAGGTCTATGTTGAGTTATTCAACACTTCCTATTTCTTTCTGGGGATATGCTCTACAAACTGCAATATACATTCTAAACCATGTACCATCTAAGTCTGTTCCTAAAACACCGCATGAGTTGTGGACTGGGCGCAAGCCTAGTTTACGACACTTAAGGATATTTGGATGTCCTGCACACGTGTTAAAAGGAAAGACAGAAAAGATGGAATCCCGTTCAGAAACATGTATATTTGTAGGGTATCCGAAAGAAACTAAAGGATATTATTTTTATAGTCCTTCAGATCTTAAAGTATTTGTTTCGACAAATGCTAAATTTCTGGAAAAGGACTGTATGAATGATTTTGTGCCTAAAAGTAGAATTGTCCTGAATGAGATGTCAGGAGATACAATTCCACGAGAGGTTACACAACCAAACCCAATTGTAAGTTCCGATCCAACACAAGATCAACAACCTACCATTCCTCGTCGTAGTGGGAGGGTTAGAACACAACCCGAAAGATACATCGGTCTGGGAGAATCTGTAGAGAATCTCTCGGACGACGATGATCCCTATACGTACAAGGAAGCTATGGAGGATATTGATAGTCGCCATTGGCAAAAGGCAATGCAATCCGAGATTGAATCTATGTTCAATAACAAAGTCTGGTCCCTTGTAGACTTGCCTAAAGGGATAAAACCCATTGGGTGCATGTGGGTATACAAGAGGAAAAGAGGTATGGATGGAAAGGTGGAAACCTTTAGAGCTAGATTGGTAGCTAAAGGGTATACACAGAAAGAAGGTATCGATTACGAGGAAACCTTCTCTCCTGTGACCATGCTTAAATCCATTAGGATACTCTTATCCATTGCAGCATCTTTAGATCTAGAGATTTGGCAAATGGACGTCAAGACAGCTTTCCTTAATGGAAGTCTTGACGAAAGCATCTACATGATGCAACCAGAGGGATTCATTGAAAAGGGCCAAATGGAAAAGGTATGCAAGTTGCAGAAATCCATATATGGATTAAAGCAAGCATCCAGATCCTGGAACATAAGGTTCGGTCAAGCTGTCAAAGGTTTTGGATTTATTCAGAATCTTGACGAACCTTATGTATACAAAAGGATTAAGGGCGACAAGTTGGTTTTCCTGATTCTTTATGTTGATGATATACTACTCATCGGAAACGATGTAGGTGTATTGACATCAGTAAAAGAATGGTTAGCAAAACAATTTGATATGAAGGACTTAGGAGAAGCAAGTTTTATTCTAGGTATCCAAGTAATAAGGGATAGAAAGAATAGAACGATTGCATTATCCCAAGCTTCATACATAGACAAAATCTTGTCTAGGTTTTCCATGCAGGATTCCATGAAAGGTATGTTACCTTTCAGACATGGAATCAAGCTTTCTAAGGAACAAGTTCCTAAGAATGAGCATGAAGAGCAATTCATGAGTAGAGTTCCATATGCCTCGGCGGTTGGAAGTCTCATGTATGCAATGCTCTGCACTAGACCAGATATTTGTTTTGCTGTTGGCATAGTTAGCAGGTTTCAATCGAAACCTGGTCCTGATCATTGGACGGCAGTCAAGCATATTTCCAAGTATCTTAAGAGAACGAGAGATAATATGCTTGTATACTCTGGAGGGGATTTGATTCCCATTGGGTATACAGATTCTGATTTTCAATCAGATTCTGACTCCAGAAAATCCACATCAGGGGCTGTGTTTACTATTGGAGGAGGAGCAGTTATATGGAGGAGTATCAAGCAATCTTGTATTGCTGATTCCACCATGGAGGCTGAGTATGTTGCTGCATGCGAGGCTGCCAAAGAGGCTGTTTGGCTCCGCCAATTCTTGATTGACTTGGAAGTGGTTCCTAGTGCGAACAAGCAGATCACTATCTACTGTGATAACAGTGGAGCAGTGGCTAATTCGAAAGAACCAAGAAGTCACAAGAGAGGTAAACACATTGAAAGGAAATATCATCTTTTAAGGGAGATTGTTCAAAGAGGTGACGTGACGATTACCAAAATCGCGTTAGCAGAAAATCTAGCGGATCCCTTCACAAAGGCTCTACCTCAGAAGAGTTTCGATGGGCACCTAGAGAACATGGGCTTGAGAGATATGACACATTTGCTATAGCGCAAGTGGGAGATTGTTAGGATTATGCTCAATAGCAAGAGTGTAATAGTGTAATTAACAATCTTTTTCATATTAATAAAGTGATTTCTGTTTTAAACAAATCTTATAGCATTTATAGTTTAATAATTGTTAAAGTAAATAACCATAAGGTCTAAAGACTATGAGAAAAGAAGTATTGTTCATACATCTGGATATGTATGTGGTAGACACAATTCTTTAGTTAGTCTTGAATATCGTTCACAACTTAAGTTAAAGGTTGGGCACCTTTATCTTGTTAAAGTTGTAGAATTCTTTTGCTAGCATTTGAGTGGGATCAAATGAGATATGATGAGTCTAAAATCATCGGAGTGTCTTCGAGCAAAAGAATCTAGTGCACTGGGTGCATTGAACAGGATCACAATGAAATACTTTATCTATAACTGTCAGTAGATAAAAGTAATTTCATTATCAGGACAATCGGAGAGTCTATCTTAATCCTGAGATAAATGATGGACTTATGGTTGCAAGTGATATCATTTGATCTATCAATGAGTACGATTATATCCCATAGTCTATCCTCGATAGTTTGGTGATATTCATTTGTTAATCGATAGAGGACTTCATTTATAGATATGGACATCGTGGCTCCATTTATCGAATGAGAGTATAATATCATCATATGGATGTTTTGAGGTAATTGGATATTAAATCTCAACGTTGAGTTTTTGATAGTGTCTATTGAAAACATGGCTTCTGGACAAGTCAAAATATCCAAGTTCAAAACATGGTCATATGAGTAAAAATGGTAACTTGGAGAGTTATAGGCGGTCTATGAACTCTTGGCGATTACTGATATTAATCACGAGGATACACTATCTCCAACATGATTGTCTAGGGTATGAATGAGGAACATCTTCCTTTTCTGTCTTTATTTAAGAGTTCAATTTTAGCTCTTTAGTGGAATGAGTTAAAATTAATGGATCGGACCTAAGTGAATCATTTGTTGATTGTGATTAGGTTATGTCTATTGAAACTTAAATTTAGATAGCCCGCCAAGATCCCCAATCCACACGGACTTGCATGGATCACTTGATATATTCTACCGGACCAATTTAGGGTCCATCTAGAATTGCATTTAATATATTAAGAATATAATTTGCACATTATTTATGTAATGGGCTGTTCAATTATATTTATATATTAATGAATGACATGTGGGCTTGTTTCTTTTAGTAAGAATGAGTCTAGTTCACATGTGGGCTTTTTATTAAAGTCCAAATGGATTAAATAAAATAAGAAAACAATATGTATGCCCAAGTTCTAGTCATGGGCGGCAATAGCTAAATTTTAGCCCATTATATTGTTTTATTTTATTATTTAATTAAATGGAAATTAATTGATATGTTAATTAATTATTTAATTAAAAATCAAATCTTTTTCTGATTAGGAAATATGTTTCCTAGTAGTATACTACTATTAGTATTATACTGAATATAAAAGACTTTATTTGTTTAGTCAAATAAGGAAGTCTTTTATATAGTCACAAATACACTAAAGAGTTGGATTAGGGTTTGATATATATAAGTTTTATACATGTAGTGTTTGAATATAAAATAAATATATATTTTTTAAATGCATGCAGTTTTTGAGTATAATACAGAATATATATATATATTAAAAGTGCCGTGCGCAATATAGATATAGAATTTATAATGCATGCAGTGATGGTACTAAAGATGTATATGTTAGGCATGCATTAATTGTATTAGATATATATATATTTAGTGCATATTTTATATATATTTAAAAGAGAATTCGGTTCACAAAAAAAAAAAAAGATATATATATTCTTTATATATTTTGTAAAAACCCTAGTTTTGCAATAGAGAGGTTTTTCTATTGCTAGAGAAAAATAAAATCCAACTCTTAGAATAGTGAGTGATTCGGCCAAAAGAGATTGTGAGAAGAATTGTTCTTATTTCGATAGTGCACTAGTGATCTTTACATCAAGAGGTCTTGTGCACAATTTCGAATAAGGTTCACGCGAGTTTCAATCTAACGATTGTCAATTCAAAAGTGACTGGAACATTCTTAACAATCTATTGGAATTTTTGTGACTAACAGAAATCAGAAAAGTTTTGTTTGTCCATTCTCAGGTTTGCAATTCAAAGAAAAAGGGAGACCACGCTCCTAGGTGATCCACCTTCGTGCTAGGATTGAAGATCTTGCGGATTACCATCGACGCAAGTCAATCGGATCACGCGACAAAAGGTATTCTTCTTTTGTTAGATAATATATATGTTTAATTGATTAAAGGGTTAAGGTTCATAAAAGGAAAAATTTTAAAAGCTACTCAAACTAATCTTTTTTTTTAGTCTCGCTTCCGCTGCGGGTACGATTTTTTCCCTACACATCATTGAAGTCTCATCACATCACTTGCACCACTAATCATAGAACATTCATCAATTGTGGATATCATGTCATTTGTTTGCAATTTCTTGTGGTTGACCTACTTGAAGGGATGATAGGACTTTTATAGAATATGCCTAAACACTTTCACCCAAATTCCTACCCGATTTGTGCTTCAATGGTCTAATAATGGTGGCCAAGCACCTTAGCCAAACACTTACCCAAACACCAATGAACCTAAACACAAGCCATACCTAAAATTTCTGATCTCGCCTACTCAAGCTTTTGAAACATGTATTTAGAATTATCTTTTGGTATATTCTATTGGTAAAAAAAAAAATAAAAAATAAAAAAAAAAAAAAAAAAAAAGAGAAGAAAAGAAAAATACTATAAATAAATAAATAAATAAATTGTTGAGCCTTGTATGTGCTTGAAATGTATGTTGCTCTAATTGAGTAACAAAATAGTTGCAAGTTGGTCAAATTGAGCTTAGTTAGAATTTTGTTATTGATGTCACTTTTGGAGCTCAAACTTAGCTCATTGATCTTGATTCGCATGCTTGATCGGAAATTTCCCATGCCTTCCCGTATCCACCATGCACCACATAATACCCATAGCCCCATCAATTAGTAGGAAAAGTAAATTTGATCTTGTAGGTCTCCCACTTGAGAATGCAAACACTCGTCATGCTCTACCACGTTCATGGTTTTTGGTTCCTTTCATGAGACTTATTTACTTAAAAAGAGCGTTCAATTTTGAATACATGTATGCGTCTTAAATTTTTTCCATTGCATAAACTCATTCGCATACGCTTGTATGAGTGTTAACCTAGGTTCTGAGAGGAAGAATAAGAGTGAATCTTGTAAGGACCTAGAGTCGAGGCGAAATATGGCCGAAGCGCTCGTGCAAGTGGCTGCCAAGCAAGGACATCTTGGTGTGGGATTCATGACTAAACATTGCACTCTTTGGATTGATTTTGTGTATCTCAACTTTAGCACATCTCTAATGGTATCTCATCATATTTGGCATTCACAATCTATTTGATTCGTTTTTCATAATATATCAGCGGCCGTAGTATTTAGTCTTGGTTTTATTAGTTTGTTTATCGGATTAGCCAAGTTTTATTGTGAGTTTTGCTTGGGGGCGAGCAAGGTTTAGGTTTGGTGGTATTTGATCGAGCCATTACATATATAAGAATACACCCCTTATTTCCTATGCTTATGTTCGGATTCCGATTAAACTCATGGATTTATGGCTCGATTTTGTTTGTACAGGTACTTTTGGGATTCTGGGCTGATCAGTGAGGAAAACCGGTGATTTTGGGCTATATGCGACAAGAGGAGTGCTTTCGAGGGCAAAATGGTCATTCGCCAAGAAAAACAGCATTCGGCGGCTTAATTCTACGGCCTGACCGCAGAACCAAACCGCCGTTTTCTTCCAGAGGCATCAGGTGCAAAACGGCGGCCACACTTCAACCGCAGAACCAAACCGCCGATCCATTCCAGAGAAGACACAAGCCATTCGACGCCCTGACAGCCGTTTGAAACCGCAGATCAAGAGACACGTCATCATCTCGGGATTCCAACCCTAACATTTGTGATCCCATATAAATACCACTCTTTTATCATCTTTTAATTGACCACACATCCACCATTCTTGAAACCCCTAATCACTTCCTAACCTTCCATAAACCAAAACCCTTACCTTCAAACACACTTCACATCCATCCACATTTTGGGAAGTAATTGAAGAGAGAAGAGGAATCTCAAGTACAAAAAGAAAAGACAAAAAGGGACTCTTGAAGGCTTTTATGGGTCCTCTCTACAATCTTTCTCTCTTTTGTTATTTTTCTAGTATGTGTAACTAAAGCCCACATATTGGGGAATTGATGAGTTGACTTATTAGATGATTCCAAGTATTTGAACTAGTCATATATTTATTAAATCCTCTCTTGATATATTCTATTTCATTGCCTTGAAGTTGCCATCTACTTTATTAGTTAACATTGAGGTTCAATTTAACTTATTGTAAAATGGTTCACATATGAAAGTTGTGGTCTAGAGTTTGAATGGTTTTCAACTCATTCTTCAACCTTGAGCACTTATGAAATTTAATATCTATGTTTAAATGTTTTACATGGTAATAGACCTTGAAATTGTTCTTGAGAATTTTGATTGAGTAAATACTCATAGTGAGGTTCACTTGGGTAGGAGCTTGATATTATTCCTATGAAGATTCGTGGTAGGGTTTACTCGAGTCAAAGTGGGATTTGCATGTTAAAAAGTAAATCAATTAAAGAACAAACCAAGAGTTGGATTAAAGTGCTTAATTGGACTAATTCATTACAATAGGAAAATCTTTTAGTTGGCAGATTAATTCCCCAATATCCATTCCTATACATTCACACATATCACCTTGATTACTTGCTATTTAATCATTGCTTTGATTTAGTTTAAGTTTCAAAACAATCTTTCAAACCAAAAATGAATTTTATTTTTCCGCACATAGTTATATTAGTGTACATATCTTAGATATAGCCAAATATCCTCCCTTTCCTTGAGGAATGATCCCACTTGCCATTATACGATTCTCACTGACTTGTGTATTCCAAGTGTGGTTAATTTGGTACTTGAAAAAGTGCGATCATCTTAGTTTAATCATTAGTGAGTTAGTCTAAAGGAATTATAGTGCATTACCAATTTTCGTGGGAACGATAACCCTTACTTGTGTCCATTTTACTACATAACGATCCGTACACTTGCGGAGGGTTGTAGACTCGCACACTCATTTTCATTTACGTTTGTGTGTACCATTATTTTTTAGAGGTACGCTCAGAGTGCATCAAAATCTTGGCGCCACTGCCGGGGATTTCCGTAGTGCGTTATCTTTTTAGAATAACTTATGATTAATAATTTTAGTGTTAGTTAAAACTATTAGCTCGTTACTTGATTAGTTTACTTTGATATATTTTCAGGATACCACTTTTAATGGGAAGTCGCAATACATCACCCGTTCGATCTTAGGATAGAGCAAGGCATGCATTATCGGCTAGACCTCAACAAGGTGACTTACAAAGGTTTATGAAGGATTTCTCTTTACCAATTGTAGGAGATCAACCATCGGTAATATTGTTGAATACGGCACAGAGAAATTATGAATTGAAGAATCAACACTATAACACTTTCCCGGTTTATTTTGGTAAATCCAATAAAGGTTCTCTTCAATTCATGAAGGAATATTATAATGTGATGACAACCATACGGTTAGGTGCGTTGTCGGAAGATCAACTTAGGCTACGATGTTTCTTGTATAGCATGAAGGATCGGCTTATGGCTTTGGCCCCTAGATCGCTCACCACTTGGCAAGAGGTGGAGCGGAAATTCTTTGACAAGTTCTTTCTGGCGTGGAAGACCAAGGAAATCCAAGGGAAGATCACCACTTTTGTAAAAGATGAGGGAGAGCCTTTCTGTGAGGCATGTGAGAGATTCAAGTTGCTCCTAGCTCACTGCCCTCATCATCAGTTCACGCTCGTCAGTCGGGTTCAATCATTTTATGATGGACTTTTAGGACTCACCTAAGCGATAGTCGACAATGCTTGTGGGGCAGTCATAAGAGAGAAGACTACGGAAGAAGTGTTAGAGAGATATAAGATGTTGGGGCAAAATTCCCAACAACGTAGCTCAAGAGGGCAAGAGAAAGAAGGGAAAAGACATTCAGAAATGGCTAAGCAGTTGGAGAACCACACAAGAGAGATGAAGGGATTTGCTAGCAATTCCAAGAAACAACAACAACAATAACAATAACAACAAGTACAAGTTATGGTTTGCCAATCATGTAGGCAAAACGGTCATGGGGCAGACATGTGTCCCGGTCAAGGTTTGGCATCTTAAGAGGATGAGGCTCAAGCATTTTACCAATACAATCAAAATTGCAAAAGGAATGACCAAGGATACGGTGGAAACAATTACAACCCTAATTGGAGGAATAATCAATAGGTGGTAATTATAACCAAGGGCATTCCCAAGGAGGAAATCAATAGTATTGGAACAATCAGAATAATCAGGGCAACCAAGGATACAGTGGAAATCAGTAGGGACACCAAACAATAACCAACCAAGTCATAACAATCAATCACTGCAAGTCTACAATCCGGAAGAAGATCAATGGATGGTGAGCATCGAGGCCTCTATAAAGAAACTTTTAACGCAATTAGGACAATTGCATGAGAACACTAGGAGGTAAGAAAAAGGGAAAGCACCGAATGACCACACGGAATAGATCAACATGGTGACTATAATAAGAGGTGCAAGGCAAAAAGCCAAGAAGGTTGAAAAAGGAAATGAGCAACTAAGCCTTGACAAAGCAAAGAACCTATATAGGCCACCAATCAACCATGACAAGATAGATAAAGAATTGAGCAAGATAGAGCTAGAGATGGGACCCAACCACCAAGAGAGGCTTAGAGGTAATGTTAGCATAGTGATAAAGAAGGGTCTACCACCCAAGCTTAAGAATCCGGGAAGTTTTACAGAGGACGTATCAATGGGAGGCACCACCAAGGAGAAAGTCATGCTAGATTTGGGGTCAGGCATCAACTTGATGCCATTCTCCATCTACAAGCGGTTAGGGTTGAGCAATTTGAAGCACACCTCGATGTCACTAGTTCTGTTAGATCAATCTTCATGACACCTTCTCGAGATAGTGGAAGATGTGCTCCTACAAGTTGACAAGTTACTTATCCCAACGGACTTCGTGGTCTTAGACATCAGTGAGAAACACAAAATCAAAGATCATCTCATACTCATAGGGATGCCATTCATGGCAATAGCTAGGACTACCATTGATGTGCTCCATGGAAAATTGACATGACGGTGTTGGGAGAAATGGTAGAGTTTGATGTTTTTACAGGATAGAATGAGAAGGTGGAGTTGAACACATGTTGCAACATCAAGATTGGGGAAGAACCCATTGAAACAAAAGCAGCCCTGTTTGAACCTGATAATGAGTCAGAAGAATCTCTTCAAGTCTTTGAAGAAGAAGTGAGACTCCTTAAAGAGGAGAAAGAATGAAGAATGAAGATAGACATTGTCAAGGGTGACAATAATGTTGTTGAGAGGGACATCAACCTTATTATGAGGATTGATGCCCTTGAAAAGGAAAGGGATGAATCCTTCAACGTGGGGGAAGAGTTGGCAAGGATAGTGGAAAGTCAAGAAGAAGAATTCAATAAGAGGATGAGAAAGGTCCTTATGGAAATGGAGAGGAAAGACAAGAAGTACCAAGCTCTTGAGGAGGATTTGGCGAGGAAAGAAAATGCATTCAAGATTTCTAAGGTCAAGGAATGTGATTTAATAGTGGAGCTTGATCAAGCCAAACGTACAATTGAGGTCCTCACTAAAGGTCCAACCAAGAAGGAGGAAGGGTCATCATCCAAGACAACCAAAGAAAGTCACAAGAAACCTCACCCAAAGAAAAAGAAAGGTAATATTCCTCATTTCCCACATAGATGCTATTTTTGCCATGTGAAGGGTCACAAAAAGACCCAATGCACTCAATACTTAAAAAGTAGGAATATGCATATGGGTGAGATACCACATAGAAGAGTCACTCAAATTTGGGTCCGAAAGGACAAGAGTGACCAAAACAAGGGGACGTCTTTAAAAAAAGCAAGAGCTACACCTTTTCCAAAGGTGTATATCTTAAAGAGAAATGAGACACTTGATTTGTCTCCAAATCCCCAAATTAGTCATTATGGTAACGCAAGTGGAGTTACTCCACCATTGATTGCATGAGCCTTTTGACTATTTTTGTTTGTGTGAAGGAAGACGCTTAAAAAGGATGCGCAATTTTGGAATGTAAGAATGAACAACCGAAATGGTTATGGCTAGTATAGCCATGTTTCTTGTACATTTTAATATAAATATTTCAAATCTCTTAATCAACTTATCTGATGTTCTTTGTAATTCGAGAATCAGTGAAAGTTCTCACGCATAAAGAACATAGGTTTGGTGGTTAGGATTCTTTTGCATTGTACATATGTTTTGATGATGGATGCAAGCTTAGGCTGGGATCCATCCAAGTGTAGGGAAAAATGTTTGCACGCAGCGGAAGCGAGACTAAAAAGAAGTTTAGTATATTTTAAAAATTTTCCATATTTGAACCTTAACCCTTTAATTAATTAAACATATACATCAAAAGATATCATACCTTTGTCGCGTGATCCGATCGACTATGTGTCGATGGTAATCCGTAAGATCTTCCAATCCGATCACGAACGTGAATCACTTAGGAGTGTGGTCTCCCTTCTCTTTGAATTGTGAACATGAGAATGGATAAAAAACTTTTTTGATTTCTATTAGTCACAATAAACTCCAAAAATTGCTAAGAATGTCCCGGTCACTTTTGAATTCACAATCATTAGATTGAAAATCACACAAACTTAAACCTTGTTCGAAATTGTGCACAAAACCTTTTGATGTAAAGGCTAGTAGTGCACTATCGAAAAAAGAACAATCTATTCTCTCAATCTCTCTTGGCCGAATTCTCTCACTAGTCTAAGAGATGGATTTTAGTTTTTCTCTCTAGCAAAAGAAAATAATTCTCAATTGCAAGACCTAGGGTTTGACAAATATACAAAGAATATATATAAATATATTTTGGATGCACCGAATTCTCTTTACATATATCTGTACAAATTCTGCATGCCTTTTAAATATATATATATATATATATAAATTCTGCATGCCTTTTAAATATATATGCATAACTTGTTTGACTACTTGCCATATATAAAATATATATATCCGGCTAAGTACCATTCATGGCATATATTGCTGCATGCCTTCATATATATACCATATATATTTCCGCATGCATATAATGTATATATTGCTTTATATTCCGCATGCATCATGCATAAATAAAACACACACATATATATATATATATATATCCTCCATTCATGCATAAATAAAATATATATATTCCGCATTCATGCATATATCTTATGTACAAACCCTAATCCAACTCTTTAGTGTATTTGTAACTATATAAAAGACTTCCTAATTTGACTAGACAAATAAAATCCCTTATTTATCTACTTGTCAAATATAGTCTTTTATATTTAATATACTACTACTAATAGTATAATACTAGAAAACATATTTCCTAATTAGAAAAAGATTTGATTCTTAATTAAATAATTAATTAAATTATTAATTAATTTTCATTTAATTAAATAATAAAATAAACAATATAATAGGCTAATTAAAATTAGCCTTGCAGCCCATGACAAAATATGGGCCATATATTGTTTTTCTTATTTTACTAAATCCATTTGGACTTTAATAAAAAGCCCATATGTGAACTAGACATATTCTTACTAAAAGAAACAAGCCCACATGCCTTTCAATAATATATTAATATTATTAAACAGTCCATTAAATAAATAATGTGCAAATTATATTCTTAATATATTAAATACAATTCTAGATGGACCCATAAATAGTCCGGTAGAATATATCAAGTGATTTATGCAAGTCCGTGCGGATTGGGGATCTTGGCGAGCCTATCTAAATTTAAGCTCCAATAGACATAACCCAATCACAATCAACAAATGATTCACTTAGGTTCATTCTATTAATTTTAGTTCATTCCACTAAAGAACTAAAATTGCACTCTTAAATAAAGATGGAATAAGCAAACAATTCTCATTCATACCTTAGACAATCTTATAGGAGATAGTTAATCCTCGTAAGGCATATCAATAATCCCCAAGAGCTCATAGACCGCCTATAGCTCTCCAAGTTACCACATTTACTCATATGACCAAACTTTGAACTTGGATATATATTATGACTTGTCCAGAAATCATCTTTCAGTAGTCACTATTGAAAACTCAACGTTAAGATTTAATATCCAAAACCACAAAGCATCCATATGATGATATTCTACTCACATTTAATAAATGGAGCCACAATGTCTATATCTATAAATGAAGTCCTTTATCGATTAGCAAATGAATACCACCAAACTATCGAGGTAAAACTATGATATATAATCGTACTTATTGATAGCTCAAATGATAACACTCGTAACCATAAGTCCATCATTTATCTCAGGATTAAGATAGACTCTCCGATTGTCTTGATAATGAAAAGACTTTTATCTATTGACGGTTCTAGAAGAAAAAGTATTTCATTGTGATCCAATTCAATGCACCCAGTGCACTAGATTCGTTTACTCGAAGACCCTTCGATGATTTTAGACTCATCATAACACATTTGATTCCACTCAAATGCTAGCAAAAGAATTCTACAACTTTAACAAGATAAAGGTGCCCAACCTTTAACTTTAGTTTTGAACGTTATTCAAGACTAACTAAAGAATTGTGTCTACCTCATACATATCTAGATGCATGAACAATTCTTCTTTTCTCATTGTCTTTTGAGCTTATGATTATTTACTTTGACAATTATAATTATAAATGCTATAATATTTTGTTAAAACAGAAATCACTTTATCAATATGATAATATTGTCAAGTACAATATTACACTCTTGTTATTGAGCATAATCCTAACAATCTTCCACTTGCGCTATAGCAAATGTGTCATATCTCTCATTCCCATGTTCTCTAGGTGCCCATCAAAACTCTTCTGTGGTAGAGCCTTTGTGAAGGGATCTGCTAGATTTTCTACTGACGCGATTTTAGTAATCCTTATGTCACCCCTATGCACAATCTCCCTAAGAATATGATATTTCCTTTCAATGTGTTTTCATCTCTTATGACTTCTTGGTTCTCTCGAATTAGCCATTGCTCCACTATTGTCACAATAGATAGTGATCTGCTTATTCACACTAGGAACCACTTCTAAGTCAATCAAGAATTGGTGGAGCCAAACAACCTCTTTCACAGCTTCGCATGGTGGAGTCCTCAAAACAGGATTGCTTGATACTCCTCCTTATGACTGCACCTCCTCCAAGAGTAAACACAGATCCTGATATGGATTTTCTGGAGTCAAAATCCGATTGGAAATTAGAATCTGTATACCCTACGGGAATCAAATCCCCTCCAGATCATACAAGCATATTGTCTCTCGTTCTCCTGAGATACTTGAAAATTTGTTTGACTGCCGTCCAGTGATCAGAACCAGGTTTCGATTGAAACCTGCTAATAATGCCAACAGCAAAACAAATATCTGGTCTAGTGTAGAGCATTGCATACATGAGAATTCCAACTGCTGAGGCATATGGAACCCTACTCATGAATTGCTCTTCATGCTCATTCCTAGGAACTTGTTCCTTAAAAAGTTTGATTTCATGCCTGAAAGGTAACATACTTTTCTTGGAATCGTGCATGGAAAACTTGGACAAGATTTTATCTATGTATGAAGCTTGGGATAGTGCAATCATTCTATTCTTTCTATTCTTTCTATCCCTTATCACTTCGATGCCAAGAATATAACTTACTTCTCCTAAGTCCTTCATATCAAATTGTTTTGCTAACCATTCTTTTACTGATGTCAATACACTTACATCGTTTCCGATGAGTAGTATATCATCAACATAAAATATTAGGAAAACCAATTTGTCGCCTTTGATCCTTTTGTATACACAAGGTTTGTCAAGGTTCTGAACAAATCCAAAACCTTTCACAGCTTGATCGAACCTTATGTTCAAGGATCTAGATGCTTGCTTTAATCCATAAATGGATTTTTGCAACTTGCATACCTTTTCCACTTGACCTTTTTCAATGAATCCTTCTGGTTGCATCATACAGATGCTTTCATCAAGACTTCCATTAAGGAAAGCTGTAGCATGGCCACAGGAGAGAAGGTTTCCTCATAATTGATACATTCTTTCTATGTGTAACCTTTAGCTACCAATCTAGCTTTAAAGGTTTCCACCTTTCCATCCATACATCTTTTCCTCTTGTATACCCACGTACACCTAATGAGTTTTATCCCTTTAGGCAAGTCTATAAGGGACCAGACTTTTTTATTGAACATGGACTCAATCTCAGATTGCATTGCCTTTTGCCAAAGGCGACTATCAACATCCTCCATTGCTTCCTTATATGTGTAGGGATCATCGTCGTTCGGGAGATTCTCTACTGATTCTCCTAGACTAATGTATCTCTCGGGTTGTCATAAAACCCTCCCACTACGACGAGGAATGGTAGGTTGTTGATCTTGTGATGGTTCGGAACTTACAATTGGGCTAGGTTGTGAAACCTCTTGTGGAATTGTATCTCTTGACATCTCATTCATGACAATTCTACTTTTAGGTATAAACTCATTCATATAGTCCTTTTCCAGAAATTTAGCATTTGTTGAAACAAATACTTTAAGATCTGAAGGACTATATAAATATTACCCTTTAGTTCCTTTTGGATACCCTACAAATATGTATGTTTCTGTACGGGACTCTATCTTTTCTGTCTTTCCTTTTAACACATGCACAAGACAACCAAATATCCTTAAGAGTTATAAACTAGGCTTTCGCCCAGTCCACAACTCATGTTGTGTTTGAGGAACCGACTTCGATGGTACATCATTTAGAATACATATTGCAGTTTGTAGAGTATATCCCCAAAAAGAAACAAGGAGCATTGAATAACTCAACATCGACCTAACCATGTTCAAAAGAGTTTTATTTATTCTTTCTGCCACCCCATTCTGTTGAGGTGTACCTGGTGCAAAAAACTGAGAAATGATCCCATTATCAATAAGATATTACTGAAACTCACCAGATAGATATTCTCCACCACGATCAGATCTCAAGATTTTTATGTGTTTCTTTAGCTGATTTTCCACTTTAGCTTTAAATGCTTTGAACATGTCAAAAGCATCTGACTTGTGTCTCATGAGATACATATAACCAAATCTCGAATAATCATCCGTGGAAGTGATGAAGTACTCATATCCACCGCTAGCTTGAATGCTCATAGGATCACATACATTAGTATGCATTAATCCCAAACATTCAATGGCTCTTGTGCCTTTGGTCCTGAAAGACCTTTTGGTCATTTTACCTTCCAAACAGGATTCACAAGTTGGTAGATCATCGACCTTTATGTCACTTAAAGGTCCATCACTAACCAATATTTTAATCCTATTAAGGTTAATACGACCTAGATGCAAATGGCATAGGTAGGTTTCATCTTATGATAATTTTACTTTTTTATGATTAGGTTGCATTAATTCTGTGTCTAACAAGTGAGAGATATTTCTATGTAAATAGAATAGACCATTTTCCAATGTACCTTTGCAAACAAATTTGTCTTCCTTAGTAATAATAAATTTTTTATTAAAAGTAACCAAATATTCAAATTTATTTAATCAAGAAACTGAAATTAAATTTCTCTTGAATTGAGGTACATAATAAATGTCTATCAAATCTAAATGCCTACTAAAATCTAGATTTAACTATAATATCTCCCATTGCACTAGTAGACACCAATGCTCCGTTGCCTAAACGCAAGTTGATTTAATTCTTATTCAGCCTTCTCCTTTTTTGAAACCCCCATAAGGAATAACAAACATGATTAGTGGCTCCAAAGTCTACGATCCAAGAATCTATAGAATCTGCCAGAAAAACATGTTTCAAGATAATTCACTTTACCTTGTTCCTTCTTATTCTGAGACTTTAGGCAATTACTTTTCCAATGTCTCTTTTCACCACAAAAGAAGCACTTCCTTTTGATCTTGGTTACTTTCTTGGTAGGCCCAAGTTACTTTTTCTTCTGTTATTCCTTGACCTTCAGACGGGTCTTAACAGTAGCAACTTTACCAACCATCTGAATCTCTTCTAGAGATATCATCATATCAACAACAAACCCCATTCTTTCATGCTGTTGTTGCAACACGTCAGAGATGGTAGCCATAATGTAGCATTTGGCCATCTCATCAGAGGTCTTCCACTGCTCATACTCATCTCTTTTCATCACATTAGATTCATTAGTAGGAACAAGTGGTTTAGGAGTAGTCAGAACAAAATTTATATTTTGTTCAGCTTGCAGCAACAACCCAATTTTCCTTTTTCCATGTGACATAATTATTACCAATTAAAGTTTTATCTTTTAGGATGATCATTAGGGATGGGATCATGATTTCTTAACAACAAATATATATGAGTAAAAATCATGGTTTAGCATTTTCGAATATTTATTTGGAATTAAATATATAATTCAATTGTAAAATTCAACGTTTGATCCAACACCCATAAATGTTACGCCTCCTTTGGGAGTTCGCACCATTTACTAGTTGAACTAGGTCCCACCTAATTTTTTACATAACAACCAACGTTTTCAATTTTAGCCTTGTGATTTTATTAACAAGAACTCTTGGGAGGATATCAATAAAACCACATTGAGTGTATTACCAAGATTTCGACCCTCAATATTTTCCCGCACGAAAATCCCTCCTTGGGGAGAAGATCTCGTTTGAGTCAATTGTCTAGTCTATCTTTGTAAGGAAGTATATTGCTAAATTCCATTCATGGACGCCCCTTGGGGGGATTACCAATAAATAATAAAGCTCAACTAACCTTGGAGGCTATAGGTGTTTGCAATACACCTTCTCCCACTCAATTATTTAAGGCGTGTGATTAAATCCCATAGAATGATTTACCAAGTTATCTAGATGCCAATTAGATACGTAAATCATTCAATGCATGTTCATACCAAAAGAGATATATGAGTGGCACTCCTTTTCTATATGACAAGTTATCAAACAATAACAAATATTGTAATATTTACGCAAAGTAAACAGCCACAATTTTGATCCATCCTAGAAAAGCAAGTAAATTACATTTGTTTGGAATACAAAAAACTCCTTTCTTGGCGAACAAGTCTTCAAGTGGCCATCAATCACTTGAGCATCCCACACCTGCCCCTATGGGAGTGCGCACTCCACAACCCCAACAAGGGCTGCTGTGCGCAGCCCATGGACTCCATGGGGTTGCTGTGCGCAGTCCACAGTCCAACATGCATAGCTGTGTGCAATCTTGTGCGCGTGCATGTTGCTATGGTGCGCACGGTCCCAAACTTGTTCCGGTTGCTTTCAATTCTTCAAGTCTTCAAATCTTCAATGCTTGAACATATTACAGCTTTATTTAAACAATAAAATACTGTAGTTTTTTTTTTTTAATCACTGCAGTATTCAATAAAAAAAAATACTGCACTATTTTTAAATACAATAAAAAAAAAAAACCTGCACTTAATTTTAATACAATAAAAAAATTAAGCAACTACCAAGAAGGAAATTGTGACGATAATAGGCCACCCTTCTTGTTACAATTCCGAAACAAAAAATACATTGAAATTCTAGGATCAAAATCAAGCAATAACAATTCACTTTATATCAACATATAACATATATAAATCCATACATTCCAATATAATTATATATGAGAATACCTAGAGTGCCATCACTTTTTAAACATGCATAATCACAATAAAAAGATAAAGATTCACGTATATATACGTTAATTAATTAAAGGGTACAACTAGGCTCTAATACCAATTGTAGGGAAAAACGTTTGCACGCAACGGAAGCGAGACTAAAAAGAAGTTTAGTATATTTTAAAATTTTCCATATTTGAACCTTAACCCTTTAACTAATTGAAATATACACCAAAAGATATCATACCTTTGTTGAGTGATCCGATTGACTATGCGTCGATGGTAATCTGCAAGATGTTCCAATCTGATCACAAACGTGAATCACTTAGGAGCGTGGTCTCCCTTCTCTTTGAATTATGTACCTGAGAATGGATAACAAAGCTTTTCTGATTTCTATTAGTCACAATAAACTCCAAAAATTGTTAAGAATGTCCCAGTCACTTTTGAATTCACAGTCATTAGATTGAAACTCACGTGAACCTTATTCGAAATTGTGCACAAAACCTTTTGATATAAAGGCTAGTAGTGCACAATCGAAACAAGAACAATCTATTCTCTCAATCTCTCTTGGCCGAATTCTCTCACTGGTCTAAGAGATGGATTTTATTTTTTCTCTCTAGCAAAAGAAAATAATTCTCAATTGCAATACCTAGGGATTGACAAATATACAAAGAATATATATAAATATATTTTGGATGCACCGAATTCTCTTTACATATATCTGTACAAATTCTACATGCCTTTTAAATATATATGTATAAATTCTGCATGCCTTTTAAATATATATGCATAACTTGTTTGACTACTTGCCATATAATATATATATATATCCGGCTAAGTACCATTCATGGCATATATTGCTGCATGCCTTCATATATATATATATATATATCATATATATTTCCGCATGCATTATGCATATTTAAAACATATATATATCCTGCATTCATGCATAAATAAAACATATATATTCCGTATTCATGCATATATCTTATGTACAAACCCTAATCTAACTCTTTAGTGTATTTGTGACTATATAAAAGACTTTCTAATTTAACTAGACAAATAAAATTCCTTATTTATCTATTAGTCAAATATAGTCTTTTATATTTAATATACTACTACTAATAGTATAATACTAGGAAACATATTTCCTAATCAAAAAAAGATTCGATTCTTAATTAAATAATTAATTAACATATTAATTAATTACCATTTAATTAAATAATAAAATAAACAATATAATAGGCTAATAAAAATTAGTCTTGCTGCCCATGACAAAATATGGGCCATATATTGTTTTTCTTATTTTACTAAATCCATTTGGACTTTAATAAAAAGCCCACATGTGAACCAGACATATTCTTACTAAAAGAAACAAGCTCACATGCCTTTCAATAATATATAAATATAATTAAACAGCCCATTAAATAAATAATGTGCAAATTATATTATTAATATATTAAATACAATTCTAGATGGACCCATAAATAGTCCGGTAGAATATATCAAGTGATTCATGCAAGTCCGTGTGGATTGGGGATCTTAGCAGGCCTATCTAAATTTAAGCTCCAATAGACATAATCCAATCACAATCAACAAATGATTCACTTCGGTTTAATATATTAATTTTAGTTCAATCTATTAATTTTAGTTCATTCCACTAAAGAACTAAAATTGCACTCCTAAATAAAGATGGAATAAGCAAACAATTCTCATTCATACCCTAAACAATCTTATAGGAGATAGTGAATCCTTGTGAAGAATATCAATAATCGCCAAGAGCTCATAGACCGCATATAGCTCTCCAAGTTACCACATTTACTCATATGACCACACTTTGAACTTGGATATATATTATGACTTGTCCAGAAGTCATCTTTCAATAGTCACTATTGAAAACTCAACGTTAAGATTTAATATCCAAAACCATAATGCATCCTTATGATGATATTCTACTCACAGTTAATAAATGGAGCCACGATGTCCATATTTATAAATGAAGTCCTCTATCGATTAGCAAATGAATACCACCAAACTATCGAGGTTAGACTATGCTATATAATCGTACTTATTGATAGCCCAAATGATAACACTCATAACCATAAGTCCATCATTTATCTTAGGATTAAGATAGACTCTCCGATTGTCTTGATAATGAAAAGACTTTTATCTATTGACGGTTCTAGAAAAAAAAGTTTTTCATTGTGATCCAGTTCAATGCACCCAGTGCACTAGATTCTTTTACTTGAAGACCCTTCGATGATTTTAGACTCATCATAACACATTTTATCTCACTCAAAAACAAAAGAATTCTACAACTTTAACAAGATAAAAGTGCCCAACCTTTAACTTAAGTTGTGAATGTTATTCAAGACTAACTAAAGAATTGTGTCTACCTCATACATATCTAGATGTATGAACAATTCTTCTTTTCTCATAGTCTTTTGACCTTATGATTATTTACTTTGACAATTATAATTATAAATGCTATAAGATTTTCTTAAAATAGAAATCACTTTGTTAATATGATAAGATTGTCAAGTACAATGTTACCCTCTTGTTATTGAGCATAATCCTAACACCAAGTGAAAGTTTTGTGTAGGTTAAAAAGGAAAAATATCAGTTCGTGAAGGCAGAAAACAGCTGCGAGAACAATGTCGCAGACAAAGTCTCAGCATGCTCTAAGGCACAACTGCTAGAAGGAACTGCGAGAAGGTTATCATAGACGTCTAGAAATTAAGTCGCAGTCTGCTCTAATCAGAATCTGTGAATTAGGGAAATCAAATCTGCTGGAAATAACTCACAAACATATGTAGCAACATCAGTTGAGATACCACTGTGAGAAATAGTTGCAAGGACAATGTCGTAGAATATTCAGAATTAACTCGCAGTTAGCTCTAAACAAGATTTGCGAGAAGAGATTGCGAGAGTGAACTTGCAGTTTTGGACGTAAAAGTTAGTAGTCAGGTTTGAAATACGCACTGCGAGATGCAACTACTAGAACAAACTCACAGGAAAAAAAAGTGTGAAGTCGTAGACTTACCTGTAGTAGATTTGTGACATTGAGTTGCGAGAAAGAAGGAGCAGAAACTTTTTAAAGGACACACTGCAAGATGATGCTGTGAGTATGATGTCCCAGATGTAATTAGCAATTGCCTTTGAACACAATCTGCGACTTGGGACTACAAGAAGCAACTCGTAGAAAACCTTAGCATAATTCCCAAGACAAGATATTTTGGAAAATATCTGGCCACATCAGCATCTGCGAGATGAAACTTGACGTGCCCGAACCGGTTCTACAAATATGTCTTCGAATTACACTAATCTACCTTGGTTATATTAAGGGGATGCGTGGGTGTTTCACCCTTCGCAAGTGCACAAGTCACAAAACTAGTATAGTGCAAAGTAAGGATTATCGCTCCCAGAGATTAGCAAGTTGTCGTTTAATTAGATAGTTAGCATAACAATTAAAATTAAATCTACCTAATGTTTGCTTAATTATCTAAATGATCAACATATTAACTATGGTAAGCTTCAAATGGGCTAGCAAACAATTACACTGTTGGTTTCGAATTCTAAATTAAGGATTGCTAGGGAATAGACTTGTTAAGTAACAACTTACTAATTATCAATCATTCATTAAGCTTAGTCACAAAGTTCCTAACATGCATCTATTTCATGTGAATTATAAGGCATTAACCCTCAACTTTAATCACAACCTAAGGCAAAGATACACAAGATAGTAAATCTCTACAAACTAGATTGCATTTGAGGGACATGCATAATTGGTCTTTAATGCATACAAATTCATCAAGGTTGTTGTGCCTTTAAGGATAAATTGGTGGTTGCAACTACCAATTATACATGACATAATAGCACAAACATAACTTGAGAAGGTGAAGTACAAATGATTGATTACATAGTAAATTTAAGTTACAATAACTACATCTAATCCCCTAACAAGAGGATTTAGTTACACATAGAGTTAGAGCTACAAAGAAATACAATTGAAGAAAACATTACCAATTACAATTCTTGTGAAGAGGAAATGATTCTCTTTGCAACCCAAGTAACAACTCCTTCTATAGCAACTTGGTACAAATTAAACTAAGGCACCAAAGTGGGTGTTTGGATGCCGAGAAAGTTGCCAAGAAACTAACTTGGCTCTTTCTTTTAAGAGACAAAAATCTAATATTACTATCTATATATTTCTCTACATACCACTCTCTCCTTGAATATGTCTATATATGGAAGCAAAAAGGAGTGGAAAATACCATAAAGGGGAGGCCTTCCTAAGACTAGTGAGGGTCCTTTGGTCCATTACCAAGGTCAAAAAGGGAAAAATGGGTAGAAAGATGACTTGAATGGCTGAAATCAATCCACTTACAGCTTGTTGGAGTCTCTCACGGGTATGGTTCGCGGCTTCTTTCTAGCGGATTGAACTTGTGGGAGCCTTGTCCCTGTCTTCGCAGATCTCCTCCGTGAGAATATGCTTGCCTGGAGAAAGGTCTAACCTCGCTGGAGGGTTCTCGCGGCTTCTATTTGGTGGTGTTATTCCTACGGGCCCGATGATATGAAATCACCAGTAAGACAACAAGGCGTCTCACAGGTTCTGTCAAACTTGCTAGACTCTATTAAGTTTCCCACTAGTTCCCTTCACTGGAACTTTCCCATGGGATTTGGTGCCTGAACCCGCGGGAACATGGTATCCTCTGTTTTTTGCCATTTTTTGCCTTCTTTTCGTCATTTCGAACCCTAATGTCTTCGAAACGCCAAATGTACCTAAAAAGACATATTTATAGCATTAAACACAGTAAATGCTCATAAAATGATTGCAAAAACCACGGAAAGGGTGCTAAATGTGAACATTTAATGCGCGATCAAACCCCCAAACCTGACTTTTGCTTGTCCTCGAGCAAATCATAAAAGCTAAATATTAAACTAAGAACACAATTACACAATGTATTAAAATTATACAACACACACTAAACATTTTCGAGAGCCAATTACAAAGATGCCATGCGATGAGATGTTTCAGGAATAAGACATGCCAAAACCTCTGGTTTGGGGTAGCACAATTACATCCTTCAAAAACACGCAACACAACGAATCCCACACTCTCAATACTCTACTTCAAAAACAAAGCACTCAAAAGCAAAAACTCAATTCGCCTTGACTCTATCCTCACCGGATTTTAGTCGAATGTTTTCTCAGAACCTATGTGACTCTCAAACAACATATACGAGTAAGAGAATATATATATGAATCAAATGTAACACATATGCAATCAAAATTAATGCACGATTATGGAAACTATTTCATGAATGAATTGATATGCCATAAACGTGGAAAGAGCATGCTTCGACTCCCATTCCCCAACTAGACTTCCTAATGGATCAACTAGGGCTTTCCTTGGTTGTAATGGGGCCACAAGGGTGAATTTCATCGAAATTCTAAAGTATATAGATCATCTGTACAATCAATATCCATAGCTTATTACAACAATCCCTACAAGCGTCTAGGCTAAGATTTCGTTTTTATTTGTGCTCAATGGTATTCGAATTCGAATACTTTTCATAACCCACTATGGCTTTACTATTTAACATTTGACAATTTCACTTTAGCCAAAACATTGCATAACTAACTATCATTGCCTGAGTACACGCTATTTACAAAAATTTTGAGCTATACCATTACATTCACCAATCATGCAAAATCCGTGATCACATACTACAGAATTCCATGTGTAAGGATTCCCATTATTGATTGGCTTATTTCGTGGACAAACCACAAGTTGGGGTTTGAATTGTAAGGGTAGATTAGGTGATTGAAGACCAACATCGAAGGCCCTTTTCAAGACCTCAAAGTGACAAGCACTCCAAAGGTATACTTCTTGTGCTTAGTTTTCATTGAAGAGATTTAGAAGCACACACACACAGTTAGCATACTTGCATATGTGTGCATTCTCTTCACATGTCACATTACACACTAGCACATTGTTTGATTATATCTTGTTGTGTGTTTGTTTGTGTCATGTAATTCGTTTCCCGAATATATTCGAAAACGTCTGCGCTTGCACGATAATGTGCTTGGTTTTGCGTGAAGATGGCCTTCGGAGAATGCCCTTGGCTTCTCCTT
Source organism: Acer campestre (assembly GCA_954870605.1). Taxonomy (NCBI): domain Eukaryota; kingdom Viridiplantae; phylum Streptophyta; class Magnoliopsida; order Sapindales; family Sapindaceae; genus Acer; species Acer campestre. The sequence continues at coordinate 27,254,568 of OX940811.1, read as the reverse complement.
TGGTTTCACCATCATTGGTGAAACGGCGGTTTGATCGGCGGCCATGACCGCCGAATGAAACCGTCGTTTGATTCCAGAAAGCTCTGGATTGGATCTACGGTTACGATCGGTGGTCAGGCCGTCGAATCGAAACCGTCGAATTTGACCTGATGCTTTTATTTGGGTTTGATTCTGCGGTTTAATCGGTGGCCTGGCCGCCGAATTGAAACCGCCAAATTGGATATTTTAAGGTCGGTTTCTTTTTGGGTTTTGATCGGCGGTTTCGCTTGACCGCCGAAGGTGGTCGCCGAATGATCCCCTGCTTCTCGAGTTCAATTCGGCGGTTACATTCTGCGGCCACGACCGCAGAATGAAACCGCCGATCGGTGATTTCAAGGGCAAAATTGTCTTTTCACTTGCCCTGTTCTTGTTACCTATAAATATCATACTTTCTCATATCTCTAACTAAGTTCTCTGACTCAAAAGAACCCTAAACTTGAAAGAGAGATTTTTGAGAGAAAATCAAATCAAGAACTCATTTTTACACACTCAAAACCTTTCTCATATGCATCTAAATATCATCTAGCATTTTCTAGCATAGTTAGGATGCTTGCTTGCATGGGATTTGGTCAACACACATCCTTTGGTATGTTCTTCACTAATCTCATCTAAGCTTAGTGTTTTATTTATCAAAGAAATCTCTTATATTATTTGTATGCTCTTAGAATATATTCTAGATACAAAATAGAGATTGTTGTGTTGACATGTTTGTGTGTTGTATTTTGATAGCAACATCTAGGTTACTTTATCTATGATTTGCTAAGCTATTTGACATGTCATTTAGCTATTGGCATCTAGGATTGCATTTATTGTTATCTAATCATCCTAGATAAGCATCTATGGTTACCTAGCTTTATTTGCTCATTGAATATCATTATATATTCACATAGGTTGTAATCTCTTCATTGAGAAGTAAGTCTTGCGTGTAGCTTCCGGGATTAGGTTGCTTAGATCGCAAGCAATTGAAGTCTTGTTGTGATAGACCGGGATTAGGTCGGACACCGGGATTAGGTGGTCACACAAGCAATTGGACTAGGTTCACTCATACCGGGATTAGGTAGGTGTATGATTATATACCGGGAGTAGGTTGTAATCGTTTAACACATTTAGTGGATTCGGGGTTCTAGTGTGGCGCACTATACAGCCCGTGGTTTTTCCCGTGAGGGTTTCCACGTAAATATCAAGTGTCATTTATAATTCCGCACCATATTACACTTGTTATTGTTTTGACTAGATTGGGGTATTTTCGTAATATTGACTTAACGCGAAAATCGGGTAATATTGTTAAAATCTATTCACCCCCCCTCTAGATTGATATTAATATATTAGAACACACCTCGAGTTATTTGTTTCAATTGGTATCAAAGCGGGTTCCTAGATATACTTAGGTGATCCTAGCTCATTTTTGGTGTGTTTTGCATTGTGTGTGATTTTTGATTTATTCATACATTTTGCATTCATCTCATTTGCATTCATCCAAACACTATGAGTGATTTTGGGATGAGCAAAGAGGGAGCGTTGAGCATGAGGCCACCGTTGCTCACCGGCGATAATTACTCCTCATGGAAGGGAAAGATGGAGGTGTACTTATGCCAAATCCATGATAGGGCATGGATGGCGGTTGAAGACGGATACGCACCTCCTATGATGACTCCCACGGATGGAGGAGAAGAAGTACTCAAGCCCAAGGCACAATGGACAATGGACAAATGGAGAGTTTGAGACTTCAAAGTGCAATAGGAAGGCAATGCGTGCCATCCTATGTGCCATGGATGAGAACCAGTACAAGTTGGTTCAAATTACTAGGATCGCCAAAGAGGCGTGGGAAATCCTAGAGACGGCTCATAAAGGAACTGAAGTGGTCAAGGATTCAAAACTACAAGTCCTCCAAACTAGTTTTGAGACCATTAGGATGGAAGAGCATGAGCACTTCAATGACTTCCAAGTGAAGTTGATGGACATTGTGAATCAAAGTCATCAACTAGGAGACCCATATTCGGATAGGAGAATCAAGCAGAAGATTATGAGATCTCTTCCCGAAAGGTTCGAATCAAAAGTGACGGCTTTAGAAGAGAATGATGGGTACAAGGATATGAAGCCGAGTGAAGTCATTGGAAGACTTCTAGCCTATGAGTCAAGAAAGGCTATCACTTCACCTCCTAAGAAAAAGAAGAATATTGCTTTGAAGATGTCGAAGCATAACAAGATGGAGGATGACTCGGACGATGAACTTAACACATTTGTGAAAAAATTCAAGAAGTTTACCAAGTTCGAGAAGAGTGGTGTTGGATCAAATGGCCAAGACTTGAGGAAAAAGGGTTCCTTCAACAAGTTTGAGCCTAGGCTAGAGATGGCCGAAAGGAAAGTGGTCCAATGCTCTGAGTGTGGTGGTATAGGACACTTCGCCCCCGATTGTGCAAATCGCATGGACAAGAAGAAGGGAAAAGTGATGGCCGGCTCGTGGAGTGATAGTTGTGATGACTCCCATGAGGGAGATGAGTTGTCAAGTGATGAGGAACTTGCCATTAACTACACGGCTTTTGGAGTCACATATGTAGAAAATGAAGTTGATGGCAAGGATAACTTGACGAGTGATCCCATAGAAAGATTAGATGAAGAAGTAGCTATAGAAGAGATTGATGTAGCTACTCATTGGGATATGACTCATATGTTATCAAGAGACAAATTTGATGATCTTGATGAAGGAGATGACTTCATTGGTGAGATGGAGGATTTAGGAAATGACTCCATTGGTAAGATGGAGAATATAGGGGATGACTCAATTAATGAGAACTTGTCATCCCACTCCACACATGGAATTGTGAAGAAAATGGATCGTGAAGACTACTTGAAAAGGTTTGAAAGCTATAGGATAAAGAATGAAGAGGAGATTCAAAAGTTAAAGGAAGAAAATCTTGAGCTTTCAACACAAGTGGACCACTTGAGTAGAGAAGTGGTGAGATCCATGGTGGATGAAGACAAGCTAAGAGATGAGCTAGCTTTGTCTAAGAGGAATGAAGAAGGGTTGAAAAGGGAGCTTGATGATGCTAGAAAGTTAATGGCAAAGATGGCCTCTAGCACGGAAAAACTCAACCATATGTTGAGTATTGGAAAAGGCCCCTATGACAAGAGAGGTCTTGGCTTTGAAGATGACAAGGAGATTCCCACTCCTAACAAGACTACAAGTGTCAAGAGCCGTGGCAACAAAGAAACTTCATCCGTGCACACTCCTAGGAAGAAGATTGATCTAGGACAATGTTCTCAAAGTGCACAAGTGAAGATATCCTCAAGAAGTCAACCTACAAGATTTCCTCACACTAACTTCCCTCAAGCTCAAATTCATCAAGGGAAGAATCCAATCATGCAAGCTCATTTGGGGAAGCAATCTAGTCTTGGTCATCAACAAAGAAGGAGAGATCCTATCGAACAACCAAGACAACCACAAAGACATGGAAAAGCTCCTATGGATGCACAAGGAGAAGGTATGATTTCTAACTTCAACCCTTCATGTCATTATTGTGGTATTGATGGTCATATTAGACCAAATTGCTTTCATTACATTAAATTGTGTATAGCCAAAAGCATGATTGAGAAAAAGAAGGCTAGAGCTAGATTGCATGTTCATGGGAAGGATGAGAACCACTTACATGATTCTATGACTCCTAGAACTCTAGATCCTTTGACCACTAGGATAGAAAATTTGTCACCTAAGTGGACTAAAAATAATGAACCCGCTTGCTACGAGACTAACAAGTCTCATAAAGGTTCAACCAAGTCCAATGGGCTTGGAAGGTCCATAGGACCTCATGACCTTCATTGATGAAGGGTGGTTTTTGACCCCATACGGGGAACTCAAGCAAAGAGAGTGTTTGCATACTTGATGCATGCAAAATATTTGAAAGATCTTGTGCTTCTCTTTTAATTGCTTGAAGTAAGCTTGGTTACACATATGTATATATGCTTTTATCTCAATAAGTGTGAACCTTGCTTTGTTTTCAATCCATGTCATATTTATGTTCAAACATGCATTTTTGGACTAGGAAATTTACATAGGAAGTATGATTTGAATGACCTATAGTTATTTCCATGACATGATGATTCTTTAATAACATGCTAAATGTCTTATGAAAAGCATGAAATTCAAATGACATGCTCAAATGTAAAAGCATGAATTGATGATTGCATAATTTTCAAATGCAAAACTTGTGTGAAAAAGCTTATGAGACTCAAATTGATTAAAGGATCTTGTATCCGGTCAAAGGATTTTACAATCCAATTGTCTCTCTTTCTTTATTTGTTGAACATGGATACTATCATACGGGTTTCATATCTGGAAAAATCAAATAGGGTGCAAAGTCGCTCATGCCTTGTTTCGCTTATAAAGTTGGATATAGTGTTTATTAAATTGAAAATCAATAAATTCTCTATATCTTTGCTTCTCTCATGACATTGGTGAAATTGGTCTGAATTCTTATTAGAAACCTTTGTCATTTGCTTTGCCATATACCATTGTATTTTGGACTTGAATGCTACATGTCTTGTATGCAAAGCATTTTTTGATTCACACATTTTAATCAAAATAAATCTCCTTGTTTCTCTTCAATTAATTGATTAGCATAAAGTGGCTTATTTGACTATGCAAATATCTTGTATGCGACTACATCTCTTTGCCTTAAGTGACCTTGTTGGGGACTACTCCTTTGCCTATATCATGACAAAAAGGGGGAGTAGAGTGTGGTGAGGGGAGATGCTAAATTGTTGTAGGATTTGTGCATATTGGAGAGAGTACATATTAAGGGGGAGTAACCCATTGAGGGGGAGCAATGCATACTCATACATTGCATGATGTTGTGTTTAAAAGTTTAATATGCAAATGCTTGTTTTACTTTCTCTTGATCCACTCACATACACTTGCCTTGGAAGTGTAATCTAATCGTTTTGAAGGTTTGGTAATTCTACAAGAGATTGAAGACTTGAAGTTTTATTTTCTTATATCTTTGTACTTTGTAATGTAGAATATCCCGTAGCTTCAATTATATTGTGAGGATCAATGTGAGAGGTGGTTTTGTCACGAAATAGCCAAAGGGGGAGATTGTAAGGATTCCCATTATTGATTGGTTTATTTCATGGACAAACCACAAGTTGGGGTTTGAATTGTAAGGGTAGATTAGTTGATTGAAGACCAACATCGAAGGCCCTTTTCAAGACCTCAAAGTGACAAGCACTCCAAAGGTATACTTCTTGTGCTTAGTTTTCATTGAAGAGATTTAGAAGCACACACACAGTTAGCATACTTGCATATGTGTGCCTTCTGTTCACATGTCACATTACACACTAGCACGTTGTTTGATTATATCTTGTTGTGTGTTTGTTTGTGTCGTGTAATTCGTTTCCCGAATATGTTCGGAAACGTCCGCGCTTCCACGATAATGTGCTTGGTTTTACGTGAAGATCGCTTTTGGAGAATGGCCTTGGCTTCTCCTTTGGTTTCACCATCATTGGTGAAACGGTGGTTTGATCGGCGGCCATGACCGCCGAATGAAACCGCCGTTTGATTCCAGAAAGCTCTGGATTGGATCTGCGGTTACGATCGGCGGTCAGGCCGCCGAACCGAAACCGCCGAATTTGACCTGATGCATTTATTCGGGTTTGATTCTGCGGTTTAATCAGCGGCCTGACCGCCGAATTGAAACCGTCGAATTAGATATTTTAAGGTCGGTTTCTTTTTGGGTTTTGATCGGCGGTTTCGCTTGACTGTGAATCTGGTCACTGAATGATCCCCTGCTTCTCTGGTTCAATTCGGCGGTTACATTCTACGGCCACGACTGCAGAATGAAACCACCGATCGGTGATTTCAAGGGCAAAATTGTCTTTTCACTTGCCCTGTTCTTGTTGCCTATAAATATCATACTTTCTCATATCTCTAACTAAGTTATCTGACTCAAAAGAACCCTAAACTTGAAAGAGAGATTTTTGAGAGAAAATCAAATCAAGAACTCATTTTTACACACTCAAAACCTTTCTCATATGCATCTAAATATCATCTAGCATTTTCTAACATAGTTAGGATGCTTGCTTGCATGGGTTTTGGTCAACACACATCCTTTGGTATGTTCTTCACTAATCTCATCTAAGCTTAGTGTTTTATTTATCAAAGAAATCTCTTATATTATTTGTATGCTCTTAGAATATATTCTAGATACAAAATAGAGATTGTTGTGTTCACATGTTTGTGTGTTGTATTTTGATAGCAACATCTAGGTTACTTTATCTATGATTTGTTGACATGTCATTTAGCTATTGACATCTAGGATTGCATTTATTGTTATCTAATCATCCTAGATAAGCATCTATGGTTACCTAGCTTTATTTGCTCATTGAATATCATTATATATTCACATAGGTTGTAATCTCTTCATTGAGAAGTAAGTCTTGCGTGTAGCTTCCGGGATTAGGTTGCTTAGATCACAAGCAATTGAAGTCTTGTTGTGATAGACCGGGATTAGATCGGACACCGGGATTAGGTGGTCACACAAGCAATTGGACTAGGTTCACTCATACTGGGATTAGGTAGGTGTGTGATTATATACCGGGAGTAGGTTGTAATCGTTTAACACATTTAGTGGATTCGAGGTTCGAGTGTGGCGCACTATACAGCCCGTGGTTTTTCCCGTGAGGGTTTCCACGTAAATATCAAGTGTCATTTATAATTCCGCACCATATTACACTTGTTATTGTTTTGACTAGATTGGGGTATTTTCGTAATATTGACTTAACGCGAAAATTGGGTAATATCGTTAAAATCTATTCACCCCCCCCTCTAGATTGATATTAATATATTAGAACACACCTCGAGTTATTTGTTTCACCATGTATGTATATGTATATTTATGGTGATGAAATGAATGGCTTGTGCTTGGCCACAAATTGGCAATTAGAGCACACATAGCAATCATGGACAGTGTTTGGACATTTTAGTAGCTAAGCACACACATTCCCAGAATCATATCCAAAAGTCCATCTAACAAGGGAATACAAGTCTAACAAGCAGTCCACAATTTTCTTGTTTATGGACATTCAATTATGCAAATGAGATCATATGATTAGTGAAGAGTGTTTACCCTCTAAAGGTGATTATTTAGGCTCTGAGTCTCATGGGTTTGGTTTAAGCAATCTCGTGCAAAGTTCCGTTTACCAAGCACAAGAGAAAGGGACTATTACACAATGCACAATGCCTTCTTGGAATGCCATCGTGATAGCGACACTTTAGTAATTAACGAATGCATGTAGTCCTTAACAACTCATACTTCATAACATCTTATTAAAACAACATGTGTCCCCTTGGCTCTATCGGAATTTTTTTTTTTACACAAACACAATATTAACACATTAAAACATTAAAACTGTAGGGAAAAATCTACCCGCAGCGGAAGCAAGACTAAAAAAAATTAGTTTGAGTAGCTTTTAAAATTTTTCCAATTTTATGAACCTTAAACTCTTTTGATTAATTAAAGATATATAAACACTACTAGAAAAACTAACATAGATGACAGTTTTTTTATGACAGTTATACAAAATTGTCATCAATTTTTTTTTTCTTGACAGTTTCTATTGTTGACAGTTTTTAACTGTCAAGAAATGTTTAATTTTTTTTTTCTTGACAGTTTTATCCTTGACAGTTAAAAACTGTCAAGAAATGTTTATAATTTTTTTTTTCATTATTTAATATTTAATAATAATATTTAATTATATATATTGTATTATTATATTATTATATATATTATATATTATCACATATATTATATATAATATACATATTATATTATAAATATATTAATATATATATATTAATATTATATAAATATATTTATATATTTATATATTATATATTATATCATTATATATATTATATATTATTATATTAAATAATATATATTATATAAATATATTATTATATATAATTATATAAAATAATATATATATATTATTATTATATATAATATATATTATATATATTTATATTTATATATATGTATTATATGTATTATATAATATATATATATGTATTATATATTAATATTATTATATAATTGATTAAATTTATGCAAAATAATTGATTAATAAATATTACTAGATAAGTTCTTGAATTTGTTATTCTTCTAATTATTGGTAAATTATTGATTTATTATTTCTAAATAAAAAAAATACTAAGGATAAAATAAAATGAATCACAATAATAGATAGACTATTTTAATTCAATAAATTAAAATTTGAGATTTTATGGTTTATTGATGTAATGTGTTTGATATATCAAACTAAAACTATTAGAAATAATAAAGGTTCAAAATAATAATAGATTATTTAATATAAAATAAAATTGAATTAAGTAACCATAAATTATGGGTAGCTAAAATGTTGATAATGACGGAAAATAGAACGTAAATTATTTTTTATTTTAGAAGAAAATGAAAATTTGATAAAGGAATTAGAAAAGATAATAAAATAAAAAAGATATAAAACATTAAGCAAAATATAATTGTTAGGACTTAAAACCTCATCATCAATAAGAATATGAAGTACACTACCCACTGTGCTATTAGTTATCTTATAATGTGAGTTAATTATTATTATTATTATTATTATTATATTAAAAAATATATTACAACAGACATATATTAAAAAATATTTATTGAAACTTTTAATAAAATTATATATTTTTTAAACATATATAGTTGAGTTAATGGTTTATACTATATGATCACGAATGGTAATGAGAATGAGAATGAGAATGGAAAGGAAAGGAAAAGAAAATTGAGTTTTTTGTTTGGTTGGAACTTTGTTTGGTTTGTTAAAATGAAATGAAATTGTGATTCCATTGAAATTAGGATTCCACCATTTTGGTGGAATGGGCATTCCATCAAAAAACTAATGGAAAGCCATTCCATTCCAAACATTAATTATATTATCATATATTATATATTATTTTGTATTATATATATATATTATATTATCATATATATTATATTATGTAATATAATATTAATATATTAATATATATATTATATTATATTATATATATGTATTATATATATTATATGTATTATATATATTATATATTATGAATATATTATTATATATGTATTATATAATATATATACATATATATTATTATTATCCATAATATATCATGTTATTATACATTCATAATTAGGGGTATTTTAGTCAAAATACAGTTAACTTCATTCCATTCCGTTGTTAACCAAACAAAATAATACTGATTCAGTAACTAATTCTAAAGTTCCAACCAAACAAAAAACTTAGTTTTCCTTTCCTTTTCATTCTCATTATCATTCCCATTACCATTCCAACATATAACCAAACGTGACCATAGAGTATTGACCAATAACTCAACTATATATGTTTTAAAAAATATAATTTTATTAAAAGTTTCAATAAATAATTTTTAATATATGTCTATCGTAGAAATTAAAATTTTGATTAGTTGAATAAATTTAAATTTATTTAATAAAGGTTTTTTTTTTTTTTTATTTGTAACAAGTCATATATGTTATATATAAATATTGTTCAATTGTTATCACATCAAGTGTTGTAGTCTAGTGGTATAGACATAGCATTTGGCTTGAGGGGTCTCAGGTTCAATTCTCACCAATGACAATTAATTGTCATTATTTTCAGGAGTGGCTAGCGCCGGCGGGTGGGTGGGCGGTCGGACGGGGCCTGGACGGTGTTGGGTCGTCGGACGACGGCGGGTTACCGGAGGTGGATTCGCCGGGGCGTTGGCCGGACGGACGCCAGTCGGCGGTGGTCCGGTGGGGAGGTCCGGTGGGGTGGTATTCATATAAAAAATGTTATTTTATTAAAAATTGTAATTAAATATTAAAAAAAAAAAACATACTTGACAGTTTTTAACTGTCATTACTTTTCTTGACAGAGGCTTTGTTGACAGTTTTAAAAACTGTCAAGAATACCATTCTTGACAGTTAAAAACTGTCAACTAATCCCCTATTTTCTTGTAGTGAAAGAATAAACAAAAGATTAATAACTCTTGTCACGTGATCCGATTGACTTGCGTCGATGGTAATCCGCAAGATCTTCAATCCTAGCACGAACATGGATCACCTAGGAGCGTGTTCTCCCTTTCTTTGAATTGCAAACCTGAGATCGGATATAACAAACTTTTCTTGATTCGTTAGTCCCAAAAACAATCTAAAGGAACCTAAGATTATTCCGGTCACTTTTGAGTTCTCAATCTTATGATCGAAACTCGCGTGAACCTTAATCGATGTAGTATATACAAGCTTATTAATGAATAAGCAAACAATATACCATCAAAGAATAATATATGTTCTTTTTGTTTTTAGTAGAATAAAAAATCTCTAACTATGAGTTGAGAAGAAGAAGAAGGAAAAAAAAATTCTGCACATAAAACCCTTGGTCTGGCCGAAAATAATAATGGCCTTATATGTGGCAAATTTTCTTTTCTCTTTCTTAAATAGGGTGGCCGAATTCTTTCACCAAAAGGGATTAGGGTTTCCGCAATTTTCACTCCAAAAATATAGGAGTCTTAGTTGCACCCTAATTCACTTTCTAAGAGTTCAAAACCCTAATACAACTCAATAATCTTTTATTCCTTATTTGACTAAATTAAAAAGACTTCTTATTTGATTAAATAAATAAAATTAATTATTTATTTCTTTGTCAAACAAGTCTTTTAATTTAAGTACACTACTACCAATAGTATACCAATAGGAATCATATTTCCTATTTAGAAAAGATTTGTTTCTTAATTAAACAATTAATTAATTAATTAATTAATTCTTATTTATTTAAATAATGAAAACAAAATAATATTAAGGTTATTTTAACCACCTTTCCGCCCCATATACTAATATTGGGCCCAAATATTATTTTCTTATTTCATTAAATCCATAGGACTTTAAATAAAAAGCCCACATGTGAACTAGACCTATTCTTACTAAAAGAAACAAGCCCACATGTCATCCATTAATATATAAATATAATTTAGCAGCCCATTACATAAATAATGTGCAAATTATATTCTTAATATATTAAATGCAATTCTAGATGGACCCTAAATCGGTCCGGTAGAATATATCAAGTGATCCATGCAAGTCCGTGTGGATTGGGGATCTTGGCGGGCTATCTAAATTTAAGCTTCAATAGACATAACCTAATCACAATCAACAAATGATTCACTTAGGTCCGATCCATTAATTTTAACTCATTCCACTAAAGAGCTAAAATTGAACTCTTAAATAAAGACAGAAAAGGAAGATGTTTCCTCATTCATACCCTAGACAATCATATTGGAGATAGTGTATCCTCGTGATTAATATCAGTAATCGCTAAGAGTTCATAGACCGCCTATAACTCTCCAAGTTACCATATTTACTCATATGACCACGTTTTGAACTTGGATATTTTGACTTGTCCAGAAGCCATGTTTTCAATAGACACTATTGAAAACTCAACGTTGAGATTTAATATCCAATTACCTCAAAACATCCATATGATGATATTATACTCTCATTTAATAAATGGAGCCACGATGTCCATATCTATAAATGAAGTCCTCTACCGATTAACAAATGAATATCACCAAACTATCGAGGATAGACTATGCGATATAATCTTACTCATTGATAGCTCAAATGATATCACCTGCAACCATAAGTCCATCATTTATCTCAAGATTAAGATAGACTCTCCGATTGTCCTGATAATGAAATTACTTTTATCTACTGACGGTTATAGATAAAGTATTTCATTGTGATCCTGTTCAATGCACCCAGTGCACTAGATTCTTTTGCTCGAAGACACTCCGATGATTTTAGACTCATCATATCTCATTTGATCCCACTCAAATGCTAGCAAAAGAATTCTACAACTTTAACAAGATAAAGGTGCCCAACCTTTAACTTAAGTGTTGAACAATATTCAAGACTAACTAAAGAATTGTGTCTACCACATACATATCCAGATGTATGAACAATTCTTCTTTTCTCATAGTCTTTAGACCTTATGATTATGTACTTTGACAATTATTAAACTATAAATGCTATAAGATTTGTTTAAAACAGAAATCACTTTATTAATATGAAAAAGATTGTTAATTACATTATTACACTCTTGCTATTGAGCATAATCCTAACAATCTCCCACTTGCGCTATAGCAAATGTGTCATATCTCTCAAGCCCATATTCTTTAGGTGCCCATCGAAACTCTTCTGAGGTAGAGCCTTTATGAAGGGATCTGCTAGATTTTCTGCTGACGCGATTTTGGTAATCGTTACGTCACCTCTTTGAACAATCTCCCTTAAAAGATGATATTTTCTTTCAATGTGTTTACCTCTCTTGTGACTTCTTGGTTCTTTCGAATTAGCCACTGCTCCACTGTTGTCACAGTAGATAGTGATCTGCTTATTCGCACTGGGAACCACTTCCAAGTCAATCAAGAATTGGCGGAGCCAAACAGCCTCTTTGGCAGCCTCGCATGCAGCAACATACTCAGCTTCCATGGTGGAATCAGCAATACAAGATTGCTTGATACTCCTCCATATGACTGCTCCTCCTCCAATAGTAAACACAGCCCCTGATGTGGATTTTCTGGAGTCAGAATCTGATTGAAAATCAGAATCTGTATACCCAACGGGAATTAAATCCCCTCCAGAGTATACTAGCATATTATCTCTCGTTCTCTTAAGATACTTGAAAATATGCTTGACTGCCGTCTAGTGATCAGGTCCAGGTTTCGATTGAAACCTGCTAACTATGCCAACAGCAAAACAAATATCTGGTCTAGTACAGAGCATTGCATACATGAGACTTCCAACTGCCGAGGCATATGGAACTCTACTCATGAATTGCTCTTCATGCTCATTCTTAGGAACTTGTTCCTTAGAAAGCTTGATTCCATGTCTGAAAGGTAACATACCTTTCTTGGAATCCTGCATGGAAAACCTAGACAAGATCTTGTCTATGTATGAAACTTGGGATAATGCAATCGTTCTATTCTTTCTATCCCTTATAACTTGGATACCTAGAATAAAAATTGCTTCTCCTAAGTCCTTCATATCAAATTGTTTTGGTAACCATTCTTTTACAGATGTCAATACACCTACATCGTTTCCGATGAGTAGTATATCATCAACATAAAGAATCAGGAAAACCAACTTGTCGCCCTTAATCCTTTTGTATACACAAGGTTCGTCAAGATTCTGAATAAATCCAAAACCTTTTACAGCTTGATCGAACCTTATGTTCCAAGATCTGGATGCTTGCTTTAATCCATATATGGATTTCTGCAACTTGCATACCTTTTCCTTTTGGCCCTTTTCAATGAATCCCTCTCGTTGCATCACGTAGATGCTCTCGTCAAGACTTCCATTTAGGAAAGCTGTCTTGACGTCCATTTGCCAAATCTCTAGATCTAAAGATGCTGCAATGGATAAGAGTATCCTAATGGATTTAAGCATGGCCACAGGAGAGAAGGTTTCCTCGTAATCGATACCTTCTTTCTGTGTATACCCTTTAGCTACCAATCTAGCTTTAAAGGTTTCCACCTATCCATCCATACCTCTTTTCCTCTTGTATACCCACTTGCACCCAATGGGTTTTATCCCTTTAGGCAAGTCTACAAGGGACCAGACTTTGTTATTGAACATAGATTCAATCTCAGATTGCATTGCCTTTTGCCAATGGCGACTATCAAAATCCTCCATAGCTTCCTTGTACGTATAGGGATCATCGTCATCCGGGAGATTCTCCACTGATTCTCCCAGACCGATGTATCTTTCGGGTTGTGTTCTAACCCTCCCACTACGACGAGGAACGGTAGGTTGTTGATCTTGTGTTGGATCGGAACTTACAATTGGGTTGGGTTGGGTTGTGTAACCTCTCGTGGAATTGTATCTCCTGACATCTCATTCAGGACAATTCTACTTCTAGGCACAAAATCATTCATATAGTCCTTTTCCAGAAATTTAGCATTTGTCGAAACAAATACTTTAAGATCTGAAGGACTATAAAAATAATATCCTTTAGTTTCTTTCGGATACCCTACAAATATACATGTTTCTGAACGGAACTTGATGACTCGTTTTTTGTGTCATTACCAAATTGCGAATTACCAAAAGAATGTTACAAAATGAATCTTTACGCAATATATTTTAAGATTTGAAAATGAGTAATGTGGTAAGCTTAGAGTTCGTTCCACAGGGAATTAGAGTGATTAGTTGAATTAATTAGCTAATCTAAATGCTATAAAATAAATCATAGATAAATGGATGAGTGAATGGGTTGTCAAGCCATCAAACATACATGTAAAATAAACCTAATAAAACTAATAAAATGGAATGCTCAACAAATCTAGATAAGAAATATGGAATAAACAATTAATAGGAATTCTAGGGAAATGATAGAGTAGCTAATGGACAATGAGCAATTCATACATGGCTTCTTTAATGCACTATCTACACAATCTAGGACCGATATCATTCGAATGTGTTGTTTAGACCATCACTACGAACCCTAAACAACTTCCCACCGCAATGCCTAACGGATTAAGGAAAGGGGGTCACGGCAGGATCGGTTAGTGACGATCAAATGGTCTAGGCAATCGAGGTTGATCACCCCTCCAAAAGCCTATCCTATTCACTATGTTCTCTAATCGATTAAGTGTGTCAATAACTCAACCAATTTTATCACAAATAAATCCTACAACATATTGTAATCAACAAGTGTGTCAATACTCATTTAATCACATAAGTGCAAGATCTAATTAAAAAGTAAATAAAACTTAAATCATGCAAACATAATATTCAAAGCTTTAATAAATACTCATGTCCAAAAAGTCTCTCAAATCATCCCCTAAAATGGGGGTTTTAATTACACATAATTACAAACAAGAAAAGGAAGTAAAATGGAGAGAAATCACCCTTGGGTCTCTCTTGTAAGCTTGATCCTTCCTTGATGCTTCCTTGCTTGAATCTTGTGCAAAGAGTGGGTGTTAAGGATATGTCTAGATAGGTGGAGTCATATGGAAAGTGACAAAGGAAAGGGGTGGAGAAAATGGAAGGAGAGGAATGATTTAGGTGAAGTAATCTAGATGTTTAAGCTTAGGTAGAAGAGAAATGGAGAGATTAGGAATGGTAGAAAGGAGGTTTCTGTTGGGGTTTTTGCCCTAAAGCTTGTAGTTTGTAAATGTGAATTGAACAAGAAATAAAAGAAGTAGTTTATTCATTCAAATTGTCTCATACATTTATAATAACATGTGTACTTAACATCCAAGATTGCCGGATGTAATTTCAAACTGAGTATATGAATATCATATATAGATGGATTCAGTTTGAAAGGAGCAATCTAAAGAGTCCGTAGATAGCAAATAAAGCTGGGTACTTTATTTTTGGTCAATCTACAGCTGCTGTCCATTCCGTAATGTACGGTGATCTTATCCTAGATCATTCATATGGAGATATGAGAATGGAGGCACCTTATATGATTTGATCATATAGGACTGGGCCATGATCTATATGAATCTCTCACCAAGATCCGTTAAAAGATGAAATTCATATATATCAACAAATGATGGCTATATATAGGTGATCTTAATCCTGAGTGTCTTATCGACTCCTTCAGGTTAGATCGTGGTTTTTGATATACCATGGGTGAGATCGGAGTTGCATTCCCGGTCAATAACTTCGTATGTTGGAATCGCGGTTTGGCTTGTGGCTGAGAAGGTCTGCACACAATAGAGGAATCCACTCCTTCTTGTGAGAAGTAGATAGTAGTTCCCTTAAGGGTTGATTCGGGGCTTGAACAATATGAGCGCTCTCCTAATTCCGTAAGGAATGTAGGATTTATTGTTCATTAGAGAATCAATGGTACTTAACGGAAAGATATAATTAGAGGGGTATAACGGACATTATGACCTAGCTCTAATTATGAACTACCTGTGGAGGATTATACCATATGTAATAGCTATATCAATGGACATCAAGAGTTATTGGTTTGTGTAAAAACGTCTACAGTTGAGAGAGTGCAACTTCGGGTTTTTAGTGGAATAACACCGAAGTTAATAATCATGAAATATTAATTAAAGAGTTTAATTATTTATTTCTAAGGATTATTGGAGCTCAAAATATTGTAGGTCCATTAGGTCCCCTTGCTAGCCCGATCGATTTAGGTAACAAGGGTCACGGTTAATTAATTGGATTGTCCAATTAATTGTGTTACGAAAGTGACACGTATCTATTCGGGAATTGATTGAATAATGAGATTATTTAATTAATGAATAATGGTGATTAAATAAATTAAATAATAAGATTATTTAATTATGTTGTTAATCATTAGATGGAGGGTGTTAAAGAGAGATCATCGGTTAGTTTTATAACATATATATTTGATATATATGGTATAACAAAACTGATGCATTGATTGTAGAATAAAATAAAACTAATGCATTGATGGTAGAATAAAAGAAAACTGATGCATTAGTTACAACAATCAGGTGAAGAGAGAAATAGGGGCGGCTAGAGGAAAAATAAAAAGAGGTAAAGAAAAATAAAAACTAGCTGATTTTTTTTTTTTGAGAATTTTTTCTTGCCGCACTTCACCAACAAAAGAACAAGAGTTGTCTTTTGTGTGCTCTTCTCTTCTACCTCCATTTTTGTTCCTGAGTACTGTGACGCGCCCACACGCCATTACCAATTCAGGGTCATAGCGAGGAAGATCAAGTGGTTCAAATCAGGAATAGACCGTATTAAAGTGAAGGAGCCTCCTATGTAGGTATGAAATAGTTTTCATCTCCTTCTTATTGTTTTCGATTATTACTGTACAAATGGGTTTATTTGATGATTGCTTTTAAAAAATTTTAAAACCTTTCCGCTGCGCAATCTGTAACCCCAGGTACCAACAGTTTCTTGGTGGACAAGAGATGTCAAAAAGAGGAAAAATAGTGATGTATTTATATGTGTGAAAAGCTAGGGTATGAAATGGGTATGAAATGACGAGAATACCCCTCCTGAATGCCAACACTGGAATTCCTACGCTGGAATTCCAACGTGGTCGCCACTTGTCCTTCTAGGTCGCCATGGCGACCTCAAATGGCGACCTCTCATGGGTTCTTCTGTCGCCATGGCGACCAAATGGCGACCAAGTGGTGACCATGACCACTTTGGAATTCCTACGTTGGAATTCCTATGTGGTCGCCATTTGCAAGTGTAGGTCGCCATGGCGACCATGAGATGCTTTGCAATTTCCTCTGTCGCCATGGCGACCATGTGGCCACTTTTCTTGTTCAAATAGCGAGAATGCCCTGTTTCACCTATTTGTGAGTCTTTTTGCAATAAATTCTTCATCTTCTTCGCAAATGCTCTTGAGTTCTAATAAAACCTGAAAACACTTAATTTACACCATTAAATCACGGGATAATTCCCAAGAATCGAACAAAAGGAGAAGGAGATGGGGACCAAAATCATACCAATTTTGGTTCGATCAGAACTCCATCTTTTCTGTCTTTCCTTTTAACACATGCGCAGGACAACCAAATTTCCTTAAGTGTTGTAAACTAGGCTTGCGCCCAGTCCACAACTCATGCGGTGTTTTAGTAACAGACTTAGACGGTACATCGTTTAGAATGTATATAGCAGTTTGTAAAGCATATCCCCAGAAAGAAATAGGAAGTGTTGAATAACTCAACATAGACCTAACCATATCCAAAAGAGTTCTATTTCTCCTTTCTGCTACCCCATTTTGTTGAGGTGTACCTGGTGCAGAAAACTGAGAAACTATCCCATTATCAATAAGATATTGCTGAAACTCACCAGATAGATATTCTCCACCACGATCAGATCTCAAGATTTTTATGTGTTTCTCAAGCTGATTTTGCACTTCAGCTTTAAATGCTTTGAACATGTCAAAAGCATCCGACTTATGTCGCATGAGATACACATAGCCAAATCTTGAGTAATCATCTGTGAAAGTGATGAAGTACTCATATCCACCTCTAGCTTGAATGCTCATAGGTCCACATACATCAGTGTGTATCAATCCTAAACATTCAGTAGCTCTGGCACCTTTGGCAGAGAACGTCCTTTTGGTCATTTTACCTTCCAAACAAGATTCACAAGTTGGTAGATCATCAACCTTTAAGTCACTCAAAGGACCGTCACTTACCAATCTTTTAATCCTATTAAGGTTAATATGACCTAGGCGTAAATGCCATAGATAGGTTTCATCTTTTGATAATTTAACTCTTTTATGATTAGGTTCCGTTATTTTTGTGTCTAACGAGTGAGAGATATTTCTATGCAAAAAGTATAGACCGTTTTCCAATGTACCTTGGTAAATAATTTTGTCATTCTTACTAATAATAAAAACTTTATTAAAAGTAACCGAATATCCAAATTTATTCAAACAAGAAACTGAAATTAAATTCCTCTTGAATTGAGGTACATAATAAACGTCTATCAAATCTAAATGCCTTCTAGAATCCAAATAAACTCTAATATCTCCCACTGCACTTGCAAACACTAATGTTCCGTTGCCCAAGCGCAAATTGATTTCATTCTTATTTAGCCTTCTCCTTTCTTGAAACCCCCGTAAGGAATAACAAACATGATTAGTGGCTCCAGAGTCTACGATCAAAGAATCTGTAGAATCTACCAGAAAATCATGTTTCAAGATAATTCATATTACCTTGTTCCTTCTTATTTTGAGACTTTGGAAAATTACTTTTCCAATGTCTCTTTTCACCACAAAAGAAGCACTTCCTTTTTATCTTGGTTACTTTCTTGGTAAACCCAAGTTGCTTTTTCTTCTATTATTCCTTGACCTTCTGACGGGTCTTAATAGTAGCACCTTTACCAACCATATGAATCTCTTCTAAAGACATCATCATATCAGCAGCAGACCCCATTCCTTCATGCTGCTACTGCAACATGTTAGGATTATGCTCAATAGCAAGAGTGTAATAGTGTAATTAACAATCTTTTTCATATTAATAAAGTGATTTCTGTTTTAAACAAATCTTATAGCATTTATAGTTTAATAATTGTTAAAGTAAATAATCATAAGGTCTGAAGACTATGAGAAAAGAAGAATTGTTCATACATCTGGATATGTATGTGGTAGACACAATTCTTTAGTTAGTCTTGAATATCGTTCACAACTTAAGTTAAAGGTTGGGCACCTTTATCTTGTTAAAGTTGTAGAATTCTTTTGCTAGCATTTGAGTGGGATCAAATGAGATATGATGAGTCTAAAATCATCGGAGTGTCTTCGAGCAAAAGAATCTAGTGCACTGGGTGCATTGAACAGGATCACAATGAAATACTTTATCTATAACCGTCAGTAGATAAAAGTAATTTCATTATCAGGACAATCGGAGAGTCTATCTTAATCCTGAGATAAATGATGGACTTATGGTTGCAGGTGATATCATTTGAGCTATCAATGAGTACGATTATATCGCATAGTCTATCCTCGATAGTTTGGTGATATTCATTTGTTAATCGATAGAGGACTTCATTTATGGATATGGACATCGTGGCTCCATTTATTAAATGAGAGTATAATATCATCATATGGATGTTTTGAGGTAATTGGATATTAAATCTCAACGTTGAGTTTTCAATAGTGTCTGTTGAAAACATGGCTTCTGGACAAGTCAAAATATCCAAGTTCAAAATGTGGTCATATGAGTAAATATGGTAACTTGGAGAGTTATAGGCGGTCTATGAACTCTTGACGATTACTGATATTAATCACGAGGATACACTATCTCCAATATGATTGTCTAGGGTATGAATGAGGAAGCATCTTCCTTTTCTGTCTTTATTTAAGAGTTCAATTTTAGCTCTTTAGTGGAATGAGCTAAAATTAATGGATCGGACCTAAGTGAATCATTTGTTGATTGTGATTAGGTTATGTCTATTGGAGCTTAAATTTAGATAGCCCGCCAAGATCCCCAATCCACACGGACTTGCATGGATCACTTGATATATTCTACCGGACCAATTTAGGGTCCATCTAGAATTGCAATTTAATATATTAAGAATATAATTTGCACATTATTTATATAATGGGCTGCACAATTATATTTATATATTAATGGATGACATGTGGGCTTGTTTCTTTTAGTAAGAATGGGTCTAGTTCACATGTGGGCTTTTTATTTAAAGTCCTATGGATTTAATGAAATAAGAAAAACAATATTTGGCCCAATATAACATATGGGGCGGCAAGGTGATTTAAAAGCCTTAAATATTATTTTGTTTTCATTGTTTAATTAAATAAGAATTAATTAATTTATTAATTAATTGTTTAATTAAGAAACAAATCTTTTCTGAATAGGAAATATGATTCCTATTGGTATACTATTGGTAGTAGTATACTTAAATTAAAAGACTTGTTTGACAAGGAAATAAATAATTAATTTTATTTATTAAATCAAATAAGAAGTCTTTTATTTTAGTCAAATAAGGAATAAAAGATTTATGAGTTTGATTAGGGTTTGGAAATCTTAAACTAAATAGGAATTAGGGTGCAACTAAATCTCCAATATTTTAGGAGTAAAATTGCGGCAACCCTAATTATTTTTGGTAGAGATTTCGGCCACCCTAGGGCAAAAAAAAAGGAAGAAAAAAATTTGGCCACCTATATAAGGCAACTTATAATTTCGGCCACCACTAAGGCTTGTGTGCAGAATTTTCTTCTTCTTCTTCTTCTCAACACATAGTTAGAGATCTATTATTCTACTAAAAACAAAAGGAACATAGATTATTCTTTGATTGTATTCTAGTTGCTTATTCATCAATAAGCTTGTGAATACTATATCGATCTAGGTTCACGCGAGTTTCGATCATAAGATTGAGAACTCAAAAGTGACCGGAATAATCTTAGGTTTCTTTAGATTGTTTTTGGGACTAACGAATCAAGAAAAGTTTATTATATCCGTTCTCAGGTTTGCAATTCAAAGAAAGGGAGACCACGCTCCTAGGTGATCCACGTTCGTGCTAGGATTGAAGATCTTGCGGATTACCATCGACGCAAGTCAATCGGATCACGCGACAAGAGGTATTAATCTTTTGTTTATTAATTATATATCTTTAATTAATCAAAAGGGTTTAAGGTTCATAAAATTGGAAAAATTTTAAAAGCTACTCAAACTATTTTTTTAGTCTCGCTTCCGCTGCGGGTACAATTTTTCCCTACACAACACGTATGAGATTGTAGCCATTTGGCCATCTCATTAGAGGTCTCCCACTGCTCATACTCGTCTCATTACATCACATTAGATTCATTAGTAAGAGCAGGTAGTTTAGGAGTAGTTAGAACAAAATTTATGTTTTTCACTTTGCAGCAACAACCCAATTTTCCTTTTCCATGTTACATAATTATCTCCAGTTAAGGTGTTATCTTTCAGGATGTTCATAAGTGATGGGGTCATGATTTCTGAATAAAAACAAAGCATATATAAGTAAATAATCATGATAAAGCACTTTAAATATTTATCTTGAATTAAATGAATAACTCAATCATAAAAATTCAACGGTGATCTAACACCCATAAATGTTACGCCTCCTTTGGGAGTTCGCAACATTTACTAGTTAGACTAGGTCCCACCTAATTGTTAACATAACAACCAGCGTTTTCAATTTTAGCCTTGCAATTTTACTGACAAGAACTCTTGGGAGGATATCAATAAAATTACATTGAGTGTGCTACCAAGATATCGACCCTCAACCTTCTCTCACGAAAATCCCTCCTTGGGGAGTAGATCTCGTTCGAGTCCATTGTCTAGTCTATCCTTGTAAGGAAGTATATTGCTTAATTCCATTCATGGACGCCCCTTGGGGGGATTACCAATAAATAATTAAGCTCAACTAACCTTGGAGGCCATAGGTGTTACAAAAACACCTTCTCCCACTCAATTATTTAAGGCGTGTGATTAAATCCCATAGAATGATTTACCAAGTTATCTAGATGCCAATTTAGATACCTAAATCATTCAATGCATGTTCATACCAAAAGAGATATATGAGTGGCACTCCTATTCTATATGTCATGTTATCATACAATAACAAATATTGTAATATTTAAACAAAAATTAAATAGCAACAATTTTGGCCCATCCTAGAAAAACAAGTAAATTACAATAATTTAGGAATACAAGATCTTCAAGTGGCCCATCAACCATAAGCTCATCCTTCGGCCTTCTCCCATGGGCGTGCACAGCCCACAACCCCACAAAGGGGCTGCCATGCGCAGCCCATTAGGCTTTGCAAGGCTGCCATGCGCAGCCCACCAAGCTTTGGGCTTGCCATGCGCAGCCCAATCCACTCCTAGGGTGCGCACGGTGCTCGTTCTCGGTTCCGGTTGCTTCATGTCTTCGATTCTTCGATGTAGAACGTGTTACAATTTAATTTAAACAAATAAAATTACTGCAGAAATTTTTTTATTTTTTTTTATTGTACACAGCAGTAAAAAATACTGCACCTTTTTTATTCACAGCAGTAAAAAAATACTGCATTTTTTTTTTAAAAACATTAAAAAACTGCAGCAATTTTTAATACAAAAAAAAATATATATATATATAGCAACTACCAAGAAGGAATTATGGCGATGATAGACCACCCTTCTTGTTACAATTCCGAAATCAAAATTACATAGAAAATCTAGGACCAAAATCGAGCAATAACAAACCACATAAAACATATATAAATCCATACATCACATGTAATTATATATGCGAATACCTAGAGTGCCATCTCTTTCTAAAACATGCATAATCACAATAAAAAGAAATCAATCCACGTATATATACATTAATTAATTAAAAGGGTTAATCCTAGGCTCTGATACCAATTGTAGGGAAAAATCTACCCGCAGCGGAAGCGAGACTAAAAAAAATTAGTTTGAGTAGCTTTTAAAATTTTTCCAATTTTAAATTAAAGATATATAAAGAATAAACAAAAGATTAATACCTCTTGTCGCGTGATCTGATTGACTTGCGTCAATAGTAATCCGCAAGATCTTCAATCTTAGCACGAACGTGGATCACCTAGGAGCGTGGTCTCCCTTTTTTTGAATTGCAAACCTGAGATCGGATATAACAAACTTTTCTTGATTCGTTAGTCCCAAAAACAATCTAAAGGAACGTAAGATTATTCCGGTCACTTTTGAGCTCTCAATCTTATGATCGAAACTCGCGTGAACCTTAATCGATGTAGTATATACAAGCTTATTAATGAATAAGCAAACAATATACCATCAAAGAATAATCTATGTTCCTTTTGTTTTTAGTAGAATAAAAAATCTCTAACTATGAGTTGAGAAGAAGAAGAAGAAGAAAAAATTCTGCACATAAAACCTTTGGTCTGGCCGAAAATAATATTGGCCTTATATGTGGCAAATTTTCTTTTCTCTTTCTTAACTAGGGTGGCCGAATTCTTTCACCAAAAGGGATTAGGGTTTCCGCAATTTTCACTCCAAAAATATAGGAGTCTTAGTTGCACCCTAATTCACTTTCTAAGAGTTCAAAACCCTAATCCAACTCAATAATCTTTTATTCCTTATTTGACTAAATTAAAAAGACTTCTTATTTGATTAAATAAATAAAATTAATTATTTATTTCTTTGTCAAACAAATCTTTTAATTTAAGTACACTACTACCAATAGTATACCAATAGGAATCATATTTCCTATTTAGAAAAGATCTGTTTCTTAATTAAACAATTAATTAATAAATTAATTAATTCTTATTTAATTAAATAATGAAAACAAAATAATATTAAGGTTATTTTAACCACCTTGCCGCCCCATATACTAATATTGGGCCCAAATATTATTTTCTTATTTCATTAAATCCATAGGACTTTAAATAAAAAGCCCACATGTGAACTAGACATATTCTTACTAAAAGAAACAAGCCCACATGTCATCCATTAATATATAAATATAATTTAGCAGCCCATTACATAAATAATGTGCAAATTATATTCTTAATATATTAAATGCAATTCTAGATGGACCCTAAATCGGTCCGGTAGAATATATCAAGTGATCCATGCAAGTCCGTGTGGATTGGGGATCTTGGCGGGCTATCTAAATTTAAGCTTCAATAGACATAACCTAATCACAATCAACAAATGATTCACTTAGGTCCGATCCATTAATTTTAACTCATTCCACTAAAGAGCTAAAATTGAACTCTTAAATAAAGACAGAAAAGGAAGATGTTTCCTCATTCATACCCTAGACAATCATATTGGAGATAGTGTATCCTCGTGATTAATATCAGTAATCGCCAAGAGTTCATAAACCGCCTATAACTCTCCAAGTTACCATATTTACTCATATGACCACGTTTTGAACTTGGATATTTTGACTTGTCCAGAAGCCATGTTTTCAATAGACACTATTGAAAACTCAACGTTGAGATTTAATATCCAATTACCTCAAAACATCCATATGATGATATTATACTCTCATTTAATAAATGGAGCCACGATGTCCATATCTATAAATGAAGTCCTCTATCGATTAACAAATGAATATCACCAAACTATCGAGGATAGACTATGCGATATAATCGTACTCATTGATAGCTCAAATGATATCACCTGCAACCATAAGTCCATCATTTATCTCAGGATTATGATAGACTCTCCGATTGTCCTGATAATGAAATTACTTTTATCTACTGACGGTTATAGATAAAGTATTTCATTGTGATCCTGTTCAATGCACCCAGTGCACTAGATTCTTTTGCTCGAAGACACTCCGATGATTTTAGACTCATCATATCTCATTTGATCCCACTCAAATGCTACCAAAAGAATTCTACAACTTTAACAAGATAAAGGTGCCCAACCTTTAACTTAAGTTGTGAACAATATTCAAGACTAACTAAAGAATTGTGTCTACCACATACATATCCAGATGTATGAACAATTCTTCTTTTCTCATAGTCTTTAGACCTTATGATTATTTACTTTGACAATTATTAAACTATAAATGCTATAAGATTTGTTTAAAACAGAAATCACTTTATTAATATGAAAAAGATTGTTAATTACATTATTACACTCTTGCTATTGAGCATAATCCTAACAAAAACACTATATACAATATTTACAATCATGTGGATGATTAGAAAGATGTTTAATGTGTCCACACCCCCAAACCTAAACTCGACATTGTCCCCAATGTTCTCACACATAAGTCAATAACCGGTTTAAAGGTTTGGTTGTTTGGCCAACAAACGACTCCCAATCCAAACAAAAATGGACAATCATGTCCAGTCACCGGGTATCACATACATGATACCACAAAAGATCCTAGTAAACTTTGATATTATCATCGTAGGCACTATTATTCAATCACCCAAAAATCCCACACTTAGATCTAACATGTTATTAACTAACTAATATATGCAAAAGGTATACTATATATAAATAACGAAACTAAAAGTACTATAAATACAACTCCAAAATAAAGTATGGAGTATACAAAAATGTGGAATAATGCTCCGCCTACAAAATCTGCGGAGTACTAATCTGCCTAATATTATTCATTCCCATCACTAGTATAACACGTGCTGGCACTGCTGTTGGTTCTACTAGAATTATTGCTGCTGCTGGAGGGGTCTAAGGGTGTAAAATGAACACCCCATGGGGTCAGTTGGAGTTGGTGGCCCCATGTATGGAACTATGCTAGTTGGTGACTCGGGCTCCTCCACAATTTACTCCACCGACTGTGCATTCACACTATCATCTCCCTCTGGTAGGAGCTCGATGCTCACTATATATGACCAATCATTCGGCTCTACTCTCGGTTCCTATTCCTGCATCGGCTTCCGTTCGCCTGACATCTCTTAAAATTATTCGCTTACTATCTGTGCTATGCTCTGTTCGATCTGTTACTGCTCATCAACAAGTAAATCCATAAAGTATAGTCCTAGGCCATATGTGTCCGGCTGGGCCATGGGACTGAAAAAATAATCATCAAAATTAGTGAAAAGATATGGATAAGAAAAAGGGATACCTGACTCTAGTACTGCTAGTAGCTTGGTAGGCACTGTTGGTGGCTTGGAAGGCATTGCTAGTGGCTCCTCCTCTTTGCGCTTCTAATGGTGTTCCTGCTCCTCCTACTCCTCATTCTCCTCCTTAGAGGTCACCTCAGTGGGATCCTTCCTCTGGTATCCGGTCAAATGGGCAATCACCCCCGTCAATCGCCAAACTTGCCTCGTAAGCTGGCCAACCATCTTTACCAACGCGGAATTAGATGCTATCATGATCTCATATGATTGGATCATGCCACATGCCCATGATGGCACGCTATCATCTCTCTCATGCTCTGATTGCTCAGAGCGGCTATCACTGTCATCTCTAATCTCATACTCTTCTTCTTTGGCCTCTGCCTCTAATCTCTTGAACTCTCGCCTCGGGATCGCTTTCCTCTGCTCTCTCATCTGTTGCTTCAACTCTTTCGGACTGAGGAGCCTTGCAATCCCTTTCTTACCTTCGGTTGCTTCATTGTAGGCTGTCCTCATTTATTAAATGTGAGTAGAATATCATCATATGGATGCTTTGTGGTTTTTAACGTTGAGTTTTCAATAGTGTCTATTGAAAGATGACTTCTGGACAAGTCATAATATATATCCAAGTTCAAAGTGTGGTCATATGAGTAAATATGGTAACTTGGAGAGCTAAAGGCGGTCTATGAGCTCTTGGCGATTACTGATATTCTTCATGAGGATTCACTATCTCCCATATGATTGTCTAGGGTATGAATGAGTATCATTAACTTATTCCATCTTTATTTAAGAGTGCAATTTTAGTTCTTTAGTGGAATGAACTAAAATTAATAGATTGAACCTAAGTGAATCATTTGTTGATTGTGATTGGGTTATTTTTATTGGAGCTTAAATTTAGATAGGCCCGCCAAGATCCCCAATCCGTATGGACTTGCATGAATCACTTGATATATTCTACCGGACTATTTGTCGGTCCATTTAGAATTGTATTTAATATATTAAGAATATAATTTGCACAATATTTATTTAATGGGCTGTTTAATTATATTAATATATTAATGAAAGGCATGTGGGCTTGTTTCTTTTAGTAAGAATGGGTCTAGTTCACATGTGGGCTTTTTATTAAAGTCCAAATGGATTAAATAAAATAAGAAAACAATATATAGGTCCAAGTTCTAGTCATGGGCAGCAATGGCTAATTTTAGCCCATTATATTGTTTTATTTTATTATTTAATTAAATGGAAATTAATTAATATGTTAATTAATTATTTAATTAAAAATCAAATCTTTTTCTGATTAGGAAATATGTTTCCTAGTAGTATACTACTATTAGTATTATACTAAATATAAAAGACTTTATTTGTTTAGTCAAATTAGGAAGTCTTTTATATAGTCACAAATACACTAAAGAGTTGGATTAGGGTTTGAATTCTGAGAAGTCTTTGTATCCTATTTGGAAAAGGACTATGGTGATCACCTTATTGGACAAGGTAAGGATTCGGCCACCCTTAATTAACTAGGGCAAGAATTCGGCCACCCTAAATTATCTAGGGCAAACAATTCGGTCCCAATATATGTTTAGTGAGAATTTTGGGCCAACCCTAGTAATTTTTTCCTTTGAAGAATTTATTTTCTTTTGCTAAAGAGAAAAAATAAAAAATCCTACTATAATACTAGTGAGAGTTCGGCCAAGAGGGTTTTGTGAGAAAAGAATTGTTCTTGCTTCGATAGTGTACTAGTGATCTTAACATCAAGAGATCTTGTACACACTTTCGAATTAGTTTCACGCAAATTTCAATCTTACGATTGTGAATTCAAAAGTGACCGGAACATTCTTAGAAACCTTTTGGAGATTATAGTGACTAACAGATCAGAAAAGTGTTTGTTGTCCATTCTCAGGTTCACAATTCAAAGAAGGGAGAACACGTTCCTAGGTGATTCACGTTCGTGATTGGGTTTGGAAGATCTAGTGGATTACCATCGACGTTAGTCAATCGGATCACGTGACAAAGGTATTTTATCTTTTCATATGTATGTTTAATTAATTAAAGGGTTAAGGTTCAATATGGAAATTTTTTTAAAATATCCTAAACTCTATTTTAGTCTCGCTTCCACTGCGTGCAAGTATTTTTCCCTACATTAAATAGCCCATTAATTAAATAATTTGCAAATTATATTCTTAATATAATAAATACAATTCTAAATGGACCCACGAATAGTCCAGTAGAATATATCAAGTGATTCATGCAAGTCTGTGCGGATTGGGGATCTTGGCGGGCCTATCTAAATTTAAGCTCCAATAGACATAACCCAATCACAATCAACAAATGATTCACTTAGGTTCAATCTATTAATTTTAGTTCATTCCACTAAAGAACTAAAATTGCACTCTTAAATAAAGATGGAATAAGTTAACGATACTCATTCATACCCTAGACAATCATATGGGAGATAGTGAATCCTCGTGAAGAATATCAGTAATCGCCAAGAGCTCATAGACCGCCTATAGCTCTCCAAGTTACCATATTTACTCATATGACCACACTTTGAACTTGGATATATATTATGACTTTTCCAGAAGTCATCTTTCAATAGACACTATTGAAAACTCAACGTTAAGATTTCATATCCAAAACCACAAAGCATCCATATGATGATATTCTACTCACATTTAATAAATGGAGCCACGATGTCCATATCTATAAATGAAGCCCTCTATCGATTAACAAATGAATACCACCAAACTATCGAGGATAGATTATGCTATAAATCGTACTCATTGATAACTCAAATGATAACACTTGCAACCATAAGTCCATCATTTATCTCAGGATTAAGATAGACTCTCCGATTGTCCTGATAATGAAAAGACTTTTATCTATTGACGGTTCTAGAAAAAGTATTTCATTGTGATCAGGTTCAATGCACCCAATGTACTAGATTCTTTTACTCGAAGACCCTTCGATGATTTTAGACTCATCACAACACATTTGATCCCACTCAAATGCTAGTAAAAGAATTCTACAACTTTAACAAGATAAAAGTGCCCAACCTTTAACTTAAGTTGTGAACGTTATTCAAGACTAACTAAAGAATTGTGTCTACCTTATACATATCCAGATGTACGAACAATTCTTCTTTTCTCATAGTCTTTTGACCTTATGATTATTTACTTTGACAATTATAATAATAAATGCTATATAAGATTTTGTTAAGTAACAGAAATCACTTTATTAATATGAAAAGATTGTCAAGTACAACATTACACTCTTGCTATTGAACATAACCTTAACAGGAGATTCCTGTGAGGATCACAAACACAGCCTTTAAAAAGCATACGTTGAGTTGTAAAATATTCACTCTTTAAACACTCACTCTCAAACACTCATACAAGCATGTATTAGTCTCATTTGCACTAAATGTTGTTTGCCATAGAATATTATGGAATGCTTATGGATGCTTTATTTTGCCTAGTGGACAAGCCTTTGGAAATGATTTTAAGCGATGCATGTGAAAAACCACTATTGGCCGAAACACTTCCAACCAATGTGAATATGTGTGCTCCCAGGCCCCTTTAAAGCCAAACACATTTTAAGCTTTTCATTCATGAACCGCATCTACATGAACCTTATAGCCTTACGATAATTGACCTACCTTGACCAAATGATTTACTAAGGCATAGGAAATCAATGTAAAATTTTGAACTTGGAAATGTAAGGTGTGTACCTAGGCATGTAAATATGTGCAAAGAGTCTTGCAAAGCAAGAATGTTTGAAAAGAAAAATTGAAAGAAAACAAAAGCTTGAAAAGAGTGTGAAAAGAAAATAAAATGAAAAGCATGCAAAGAAAAGAATGGGCAAGCAAAGAAAAAGAGAACCAAGAAATTAGGCACAATTGGCCAAGAAAAGAAAGAAAAGTAAATGAACTACTCAATTTGAAAATTAGAGTAGCATGCACATGTAGAATTGTGAGCCTGGACACCTTGAAGTGTGAACAATATGTGTGAAACTTGTGGAACTCCTAATTAGAATGTATGCCTTAGTGTAATCATTAGGTTCCTTGATATCCATTCTCCCATTCTTTGTTCACCATAACCTTAGCACCCATTACAACCAAAGAAAAGACCTTCATGATCTTTAGGATTGTCCATTTTGTACAATTTGGTTGATGCATGTTCTTTCTAATTCATGGCTTGCAATTCCATTCATGAGACAACTTTTCAGGAAATTGCGTTTTTAATGATTATAATGTGCAATCAATTAGATGCCATAACATGAATTCATATTGCACATGTATGATGTTGAGTGAAACCTAGGAGTCTTACAGAAAAGAAGAGAGAATCCAGTGAGGTTTAGTATCAAAGCGAATTACATTCTAAACTAAATAGCACATTTGCTTTGAAGCTTTGGCATTTCGAATGTAAGATCGCATTGCGTACAATCATATCTAAGGGTGGCACGTTTTTAATCTTTACTTGACATACTCTTACATGTTGAAGTCCTCACTATGGCATAATTGTTTTAATCTCTTCATTTTGGCTTCGCACATTGACCATAAGAAAGTAATAACCTTTGAAATATCTCAATGCATGTCTTTGGGGCTTTGCTTGTGACTGTTTTGCTCGAGGACTAGCAAAAGATTGGTTTGGGGGTATTTGATCAAGCTAAAATTGGTATGATTTTGGCCCTCATTTCCAATTCTTTTTGCTTGATTCTCGGGCATTTCCCCATGTTTAATGGTGTTAAATTGAGTGTTTTAGGTTTTATCAGATTTCAAGAGCAATTGGGATGAAGTGGAGGACTTGTGTGCAAAAAGACTCACAAATGGGAAGAAACAGGGCATTTTCGCCACTTAGGCAAGAGGAGGTCGCTACATGGTCGCCATGGCGACAGAGGATTATTTAGAGCTTTAGAAGATCGCCACTTGGTCGCCATGGCGACAGAAAGTCTCAAAAATGCATCAGGTGGGTCGCCATTTGGGGTCGCCATAGCGACCCACCCTTGCAAATGGCAACCTCACATATTTAGGCAGGGTCGCCACATATGGTCGCCATAGCGACCTTCATGTGCAAGTGGCGACCTCTTCACACTTTGCAAGGTCCCCACATATGGTCGCCATATCGACCTTCATGTGCAAGTGGCGACTGTTGGGGTTTTTGCACTAAAGCTTGTAGTTTGTAAATGTGAATTGAACAAGAAATAAAAGTACTTTATTCATTCAAATTGTTTCATACATTTATTTATAACATGTGTAATTAACATCCAAGATTGTCGGATGTAATTTTAAACTGAGTATATGAATGTCATATACAGATGGATTCAGTTTGAAACGAGCAATCTAAAGAGTTCGTAGATAACAAATAAAGCTGGGTACTTTAATTGTGGTCGATCTATAGTTGCAGTCCATTCTGTAATGTACGGTGATCTTATCCTAAATCATTCATATGGATATATGAGAATGGAGGCACCTTGTATGATGTGATCATATAGGACTGGGCCATGATCTATATAAATCTCTCACCAAGATCCGTTACATGATGAGATTCATATATATCAACTAATGATGGCTATATGTGGGTGATCTTAATCCTGAGTTTCTTATCGACTCCTTCAGGTTAGATCGTGGTCCTTGATATACCATGGGTGAGGTCGGAGTTGCATTCCCGATCAATATGCTCCGTATGTTGGGATCGCGGTTTGGCTTGTGGCTGGGAAGGTTTGCACACAATAGTGGAATCCACTCCTTCTTGTGAGAAGTAGATAGTAGTTCCTTTAAGGGTTGATTCGGGGCTTGAAGAATATGAGCGCTCTCCTAATTCCGTAAGGAATGTAGGATTTATTGTTCATTAGAGAATCAATGGTACTTAATGGAAAGATATAATTAAAGGGGTATAACGGACATTATGACCCAGCTCTAATTATGAACTACCTGTGGAGGATCATACCATATGTAATAGCTATATCGATGGACACCAAGAGTTATTGGTTTGTGTAAAAACGTCTACAGTTGAGAGAGTGCAACTTCGGGTTTTTAGTGGAATAACACTGAAGTTAATAATCATGAAATATTAATTAAAGAGTTTAATTAATTATTTCTAAGGATTATTGGAGCTCAAAATACCATGGGTCCATTAGGTCCCTGTAAGGACCTCTATTTTGTGATTGGCTTATTTCATGACATACCACATTGGGGATGATTGTGTAATGGGTAGCTTAAGTCATCTTGATGATTATCAAGGCAAGCTTCCAAGCATCCCGGTGACTTCAAGATCAAGAGCTTCAAAAGGTATATCACTTGACCTTGATTCTTGAAGAGATTAGGAGCACACACACACTTGCATGCATCTTTACCTATCTTGCATTTATTACCTTGCATGTGTGTTTCATTGATTTTGTGCATCTATGTCATTTAGCACACACACACACCTTTCATTGCATTTATATGATTGCATTTGTGTTTTTATTTAGTTATGTGCTTAACCCTTTTTGAAGGGATTTAGTTGCACACACACACACACATTTCATGATCTTATGCTCTATATACTTTGTTGTGTGATTTGTGTTGTTGCATATTCGTTTTCATGCATGATCACTTTATCATTGTGTATTCATTCTTTGCCATGATTTTTGGCCTTGGATTTTGCATGAAGCCTTTTCTAGAGGTTAATTTTTACCTCAGACCGCTCCAGGACCGCTGTGATTTTCGTCACAGCGCTAGGACAGCGTTTTTCGGGCAGTGGAGACCGCTCCCGGTACCTCTCCCGAACCGCTGCCATTTAATAGGCAGCAGTGGCCTTGGCAGCGAAGACCGCTGCCAGACCGCTGCCACTTTGGCAGCGGTAAGGCAGCGGTTCTCTATGACGGTTCGTGTCTTGAGATCAAACGACGCCGTTTTTGCTCTGCCTTTTATATATATATATCTTGTTTCTCCCTAGCTCGTTTGTGTGAGCTCAAAATCAGAACTTAGAGTGAGAAACTCAAACCCTAGAGAGAGAAGCTCCCAAGAACTCACCTTTACTCAACCAAACCACTTCCCATGTGCATCTAGCTTCTTCCTAGCATCATCCAAGCATGGTTTTTGTTGATTTCTTTGACTAGGTAATCTCTACATGTTCTACATCTCTTTGTTTCATATATATGACATGTTTTGCCTAGGATTAGCATTTAGTGGTTAATTAAATGCATGACTCTTTACTTAATGTTGTTTATAACATGTTTGAGTCTTTGATTTTGGTTGAGATGAGTTGTTTGTTGATAGCTAGCATTTAGGACTATTTTGCCCTCTAGCTAAGTCTATATGATTTTCATTTAGACATTGATGTGTAGGACTCATTGATTGCATTTGTTTATTGCATTTATAGTCCTAGCCATGTTCATTGACAACATGTGTTGATTGGCATTTTGATTGACAATTCCTTGATTGCACTTGTTAATTGCATTTATTGTCATTGCCATGATTATTGACAACATGTGTTGAATTGGCTTTGTTTGTTGACAATTAGGTTGTAAGAAATCTCTACAACTAATTGACACCTCATGCATGTTCATGTAGGTTTTGTTGATAACTAGGATGTTTATTTGCATTATAACATCTAGTTAAGCATCTTGTGTTTAGTCTAGCACTTGTTGCATTTGTGCATCATTATTGCCATACTCACATAGACTTTTAATTCTCTTC
Organism: Acer campestre; assembly: GCA_954870605.1. Lineage (NCBI taxonomy): Eukaryota > Viridiplantae > Streptophyta > Magnoliopsida > Sapindales > Sapindaceae > Acer > Acer campestre. The sequence continues at coordinate 27,220,770 of OX940811.1, read as the reverse complement.
ATGAGTCAAAGTCTTGTGGCTTCTAGGTGAAGTTGCACAAGCAAGGAAAGTCTTGTGGCTACCGGTGTGTAGTGCTCAAGCAATTGGTTGAGTGCCACTGTAAAAGGCCTGCTGGGTAGATTAGGAGTTGCTCACGCCAAGAGTAGTGTATCAGGGGATATCACTAGGGATTGAACCAAGAGTGGCGAGTGGTAGTGTCCATAGCCTGAGGTTATCTATGGTGAGAGTCCGAGAATCACTTGAGGGTGTAAATTCCTTTTCATATAGTGGATTTCGTTGACCGTGTGTGGCGCACATAACAGCCCGTGGTTTTTTCCCCGTGTGGGTTTCCACGTAAAAATCAAGTGTTCTTTTATTTCCGCATTTTATACTTGATTTTATTGTTTGTGTGATTGGGGCTTTATTTGTAATATTGACTAATCCGAAAAATTTGGTAATAACGGATTAACAACCCATTCACCCCCCCTCTAGGTTGTTTAGACACACGCGAGCATATATTTTCAGTCCCCTTGCTAGCCCGATCGATTTAGGTAACAAGGGTCACGGTTAATTAATTGGATTGTCCAATTAATTGTGTTACAAAAGTGACACGTGTCTATTTGGGAATTAAATGAATAATGTGATTATTCAATTAATGAATATTAATGATTATGTTAATTAAATAATTATATTATTTAATTGTGTAATTAATCATTAGATGAAGGGTATTGATTGATATTTAATTTTGAACGAAGAAAAGATAATTTGATTATTTTATTTTCATTTAATTAAATATTTAAATTTGAATTTAAAAGAGTTTTGAATTCAAATTAAATCAAATTAATTAATTAATATCTTTAAAAGATATTCAATATCTAAAAAGATTTTATTAATTATTTTAATTTTAAAATATACATATATATGATATATATTAGTTTTAAATAAGATTGATGAAAAAATGTGGGATAACTGATCAACACACACAAAAAAAAAAAAAAAAAAAAAAAAAAAAAAAAAAAAGAAACAAATGTGTGGCAACCAAGAATTATATAGAAAAAACAAATAATTCTTGCTTTTGAAAAGAGTCTGGCCGCATTCAATACACATAGCAAGGTGTTGCTTTGTGTGTCTCTACACCCTCCTTGTTCCTGAGTACCGTGACGTTGGGCCATTATCAATCCCGGGTCATAGCGAGGAAGATCAAGTGGTTCAAATCAGGAGCATACCGTGATTGCTATTAAAAATTTTAAAACCTTTCTGCTACGCAATCTGTAACCCTAGGTTCCAACAATTGGTATCAGAGCCAATTTTTGTATAGTATAATCGAATTCGATTGCTCCTGATTGCATGTATGAATGTGTAGACACTTTTCTAATGATTGTATGATGTTTATAATTATTTATTTATTTATTATAAACATGGTTGATCTTTAATTGTTTGGTACAATGGGTTTATGGTTCGTTTTCAAAGGTTGTAATTTCTACTGTAATATTAATCTCGGATTGTATAATATTTCTACTGTAACATGCACTACCAAATGGTCCGTGCTTATTCAGAGTGCAGCCTGCGCATTTCTTGGTGACAAGTTTGGACAAAATTTATTTTTTTCTGTAATCCCGGGCCTCCAAAAAATGTTAGAGTAACATTTGGGCTTTGAGGGATTTAATCCATGAGATGGATCCAATAAAATAAATCAAGTTGGACTTGATTTTTGGGCTCGAAAGACACAGAAGATATTACAAATGGACTTGAAGATTTTTGGAATTACAAGAAGACCAATGAATGCCTTGGATTAAATTTTTTGTAATTAGAAATTTTTTAACTTAGATAAACTCATTGTACTCGGTCAACTCATGTATGCTTTTATTATGAGATGATTTAAGCATTGCCATGCATATATCTGTAGGGAAAAATATACCGTAAAGTACACGCAGCGGAAGCGAGACTAAAAAAATAGTTTAGTAGCTTTTAAAAATTTTTCCTTTTATGAACCTTAAACCCTTTTAATCAATTAAAGATATATAATATATAACAAAAGAAGAATACCTTTTGTCGCGTGATCCGATTGACTTACGTCGATGGTAATCCGCAAGATCTTCAATCCTAGCACGAACGTGGATCACCTAGGAGAGTGGTCTCCCTTTTCTTTGAATTGCAAGCCTGTGATTGGATAAAACAAACTTTTCTCTTATTCGTTAGTCACAAAAACAATCAAAAGAAACCTAAGATTATTCCGGTCACTTTTGAGTTCTCAATCTTATGATCGAAACTGGCGTGAACCTTGATCGATGTAGTATACACAAGCTTATTGATGAATAAGCAAATAGTATACCATCAAAGAATAATCTATGTCTCTTTTTGTTTTAGTAGAATAAAAGCTTTCTTTCTATGAGTTGAAAAGAAGAAGAAAATAGAATTATGCACACCAAAAACCCTTGTGGCCGAAAATTATAAGTCAACTTATATATGTGGCAAAATTTCTTTCTTCCGTTTTACTAGGGTGGCCGAATTCTCTAGCCAAAGAGGGACTAGGGTTGCCGCAATCCTCAAACAAAAAAGAGTTTGTATTGCACCCTAATTCCTATTTAGTTTAAGACTTCCAAACCCTAATCAAACTCATAAATCTTTTATTCTTTTATTTGACTAAAATAAAAAGACTTCTTATTTGATTAAATAAATAAAACTAATTATTTATTTCCTTGTCAAACAAGTCTTTTAATTTAAGTATACTACTACCAATAGTATACCAATAGGAATCATATTTCCTAATCAGAAAAGATTTGTTTCTTAATTAAACAATTAATTCTTATTTAATTAAACAATGAAAACAAAATAATATTTAAGGTTAATTAATCACCTTGCCGCCCCATATAAAAATATTGGGCCAAATATTATTTTCTTATTTCATTTAATCCATAGGACTTTAAATAAAAAGCCCACATGTAAACTAGACCCATTCTTACTAAAAGAAACAAGCTCACATGTCATTCATTAATATATAAATATAATTGAGCAGCCCATTACATAAATAATGTGCAAATTATATTCTTAATATATTAAATGCAATTCTAGATGGACCCTAAATTGGTCCGGTAGAATATATCAAGTGATCCATGCAAGTCCGTGTGGATTGGGGATCTTGGCGGGCTATCTAAATTTAAGCTTCAATAGACATAACCTAATCACAATCAACAAATGATTCACTTAAGTCCGATCCATTAATTTTAACTCATTCCACTAAAGAGCTAAAATTGAACTCTTAAATAAAGACAGAAAAGGAAGATGTTTCCTCATTCATACCCTAGACAATCATATTGGAGATAGTGTATCCTCGTGATTAATATCAGTAATCGCCAAGAGTTCATAGACCGCCTATAACTCTCCAAGTTACCATATTTACTCATATGACCACGTTTTGAACTTGGATATTTTGACTTGTCCAGAAGCCATGTTTTCAATAGACACTATCGAAAACTCAACGTTGAGATTTAATATCCAATTACCTCAAAACATCCATATGATGATATTATACTCTCATTCGATAAATGGAGCCACGATGTCCATATCTATAAATGAAGTCCTCTATCGATTAACAAATGAATATCACCAAACTATCGAGGATAGACTATGCGATATAATCGTACTCATTGATAGCTCAAATGATATCACTTGCAACCATAAGTCCATAATTTATCTCAGGATTAAGATAGACTCTCTGATTGTCCTGATAATGAAATTACTTTTATCTACTGACGGTTATAGATAAAGTATTTCATTGTGATCCAGTTCAATGCACCCAGTGCACTAGATTCTTTTGCTCGAAGACACTCCGATGATTTTAGACTCATCATATCTCATTTGATCCCACTCAAATGCTAGCAAAAGAATTCTACAACTTTAACAAGATAAAGGTGTCCAACCTTTAACTTAAGTTGTGAACAATATTCAAGACTAACTAAAGAATTGTGTCTACCACATACATATCCAGATGTACGAACGATTCTTTTTTTCTCATAGTCTTTAGACCTTATGATTATTTACTTTGACAATTATTAAACTATAAATGCTATAAGATTTGTTTAAACCAGAAATCACTTTATTAATATGAAAAAGATTGTTAATTACAATATTACACTCTTGCTATTGAGCATAATCCTAACAATATATATATATATATCATTTAGATTAGGTACACACACATATATATGTATATATGTTGATATATCATACATGCATTATAGCCATCTATATTATGTGTTTATTTTTTTTTAATTTGATTAAAATGGGTAATTCACATAATTGGCTTTATATTAATGGGATTAGTTTTTAGGAGTAAAAACTTGGTAATTCTCATTAATCACTAATCTAATTATTAAAGAGTATAATTACTTAGATTAGTAGGGTCCTTTAATATTTATTAGGATTAATTTGATTAAGCCCCTAATAATAATTGGACCTAATAATGTGTTTAGTTTTAATAGTTAAAACTTGGTAAATACACATTTAATAATTTTAGTCTTAGTAAATAGTTTACATAGATTAGAATTATCGCTAATGAACTAGATTTTTAAGAGTTAAAAATCAAATTAGTTTATTAGTTATTGGAATAGGATTCTAATAATTTGTGATTAATGCACTTGACGCTTAGATTGAAGTTAGACGTTTAATCTAGTTTTATTTAGGTGCATTAATATTAATAGAAAACCTACCGTAATTATAAAATAGTGAGTGGGAGAGGGATATATGACATTATATCCCATAGTCTCCATCATTAGTTCAACATCGTAAGATTCGAGTGGGGCCTCGTGACAGCTTTGTTTTCGTCCTCCCTAAGGAGGGTTTCCATAAGAATCAATATCAATGTTGACTTCCTAACAGATAGGATTTCTGAGGGGATTTCGGGATTGACCGACCCTAAGGCGGCAATTCTCAAGTTAACCTCATGAGATCTGAAATGATGGGTTACGCTCACAAGCTTTTAATTAAATTGGTTAATTAGAAATCTGACTGAAATATACGATGGTTGAATGTTAGAGGAATAAGAGTTATTCTAGTATAACATTTGATTGAGAATGTCTTGATCCAACATGCAAGAATTTGACTGACCCTAAGGCAGCACTTGCTTGTGGTATGTTGGATTGTCGTGGCGTAGTAACACTTTTTAGGGTTGTTCTTGTTCATTAAACATTTTCATGCATCATGTTTAATTTTATGCCAAACATTAGCACATGTTTTGAATGTATGAATGAATGAATTCTTTATTTATGTTTTTTTTCAACCATGTCAACTGCACTATTACAAATCATAGTCAATGACAGATTAACTGGTGATAACTACACTAAATGGAAACACAATATCAATGCAATTTTGGTCACCAAGGACCTTAAGTTTGTGCTTACGGGGGAATGTCCTCTAGCGCCTACTGCCAATGCCGCACGAATTGTTCATGAGGCATATGAGAAATGGGTCTCATCAGATGAGAAAGCCCGAACATATCTGTTAGCAAGTATGACAGACATGCTTGTCACTAAGCACGAAGCAATGTGTACTGCATTTAAAATAATGGAGTCATTGCAGGCTATGTTCGGGCAACCCTCTGAACAAAAGCGGCACGAAGCTGTTTGTTCCGATATGCTCGCTCGAATGAAGGAGGGTACATCAGTTCGGGAACATGTCCTAAACATGATGTCCTACTTCAACATGGTAGAGATCAATGGTGGGGCCATTGATGAACCCAGTCAAGTGAGCATCATACTGACGACTCTTTCAAAGAGTTTCGATCAGTTTAAAAGCAACTATGGGATGAACAAGTTGAGGTTCAGACTGACTCAGTTGCTTAATGAGCTCACTACCTTTGAGTCCATGACTAAAGACAACAAAGATAAGACCAGTAAGGCAAATGTTGTTGAACCATCTTCTTCTAGATCAAAGAAGAGGAAGAGGTCTACTGGGAAGGCTAAGGGTAAGCCCAAACCCAAGAAAGCCCAAAGCAAGAAGAAAAAGGCAAAAATTAAATGTGATTTACTTGATCTTGAATCATGTATAGTGGAGGATGATTCTTCTCCTTGGATAGTTGATTCAGGGGCCACTAACTATGTTTGTTCTTCTATGCAATAGACTGAATCTTGGACACAGCTTGAGGAGGGATCCTTTTCTATGCATGTTGGGTTGAGGGGATGTCGTGTCAGCCCGAGCAGTGGGTGTAGTTAGACTACATTTTGGAAGTTGTTTCATTATTTTGGATAATGTATATTTAATTCCTGAATTTACTCGAAATTTGATTTTAGTTTCAAAGTTGTTGGTGTAGGGAAAAATTGTACACACAGCAGAAGCGAGACTAAAAAAAAAAAAATAGTTTGAGTAGCTTTTAAAAATTTTCCAATTTTATGAACCTTAAACCCTTTTGATTAATTAAAGATATAAAAATAAACAAAAGATTAATACCTCTTGTCACGTGATCCGATTGACTTGCGTCGATGGTAATCGGCAAGATCTTCAATCCTAGCACGAACGTGGATCACCTAGGAGCGTGGTCTCCCTTTCTTTGAATTGCAAACCTGTGATTGGATTAAACAAACTTTTCTTGATTCGTTAGTCCCAAAAACAATCTAAAGGAACCTAAGATTATTCCGGTCACTTTTGAGTTCTCAATCTTATGATCGAAACTCGCGTGAACCTTAATCGATATAGTATATACAAGCTTATTAATGAACAAGCAAACAATATACCATCAAAGAATAATCTATGTTCCTTTTGTTTTTAGTAGAATAATAGATCTCTAACTATGAGTTGAGAAGAAGAAGAAGAAGAAATAAAATTTCTGCACATAAACCCCAGGTTGGCCGAAAATCATCAATAGCCTTATCTGTGGCAAATTTTCTTTTTCTCTTTCTTAACTAGGGTGGCCGAATTCTTTTACCAAAACCAATTAGGGTTGCCGCAATTATTACTCCTAAAATATTGGAGATTTAGTTGCACCCTAATTCCTATTTTGTTTAAGATTTCCAAACCCTAATCAAACTCATAAATCTTTTATTCCTTATTTGACTAAAATAAAAGACTTCTTATTTGATTTAATAAATAAAATTAATTGTTTATTTCCTTGTCAAACAAGTCTTTTAATTTAAGTATACTACTACCAATAGTATATCAATAGGTATCATATTTCCTATTCAGAAAAGATTTGTTTCTTAATTAAACAATTAATTAATAAATTAATTAATTCTTATTTAATTAAACAATGAAAACAAAATAATATTTAAGGCTTTTAAATCACCTTGCCGCCCCACATGTATATATTGGGCCAAATATTATTTTTCTTATTTCATTAAATCCATAGGACTTTAACTAAAAAGCCCACATGTGAACTAGACCCATTCTTACTAAAAGAAACAAGCCCACATGTCATCCATTAATATATAAATATAATTTAGCAGCCCATTACATAAATAATGTGCAAATTATATTCTTAATATATTAAATGCAATTCTAGATGGACCCTAAATTGGTCCGGTAGAATATATCAAGTGATCCATGCAAGTCCGTGTGGATTGGGGATCTTGGCGGGCTATCTAAATTTAAGCTCCAATAGACATAACCTAATCACAATCAACAAATGATTCACTTAGGTCCGATCCATTAATTTTAGCTCATTCCACTAAAGAGCTAAAATTGAACTCTTAAATAAAGACAGAAAAGGAAGATGCTTCCTCATTCATACCCTAGACAATCATATTGGAGATAGTGTATCCTCGTGATTAATATCAGTAATCGCCAAGAGTTCATAGACCGCCTATAACTCTCCAAGTTACCATATTTACTCATATGACCACGTTTTGAACTTGGATATTTTGACTTGTCCAGAAGCCATGTTTTCGATAGACACTATTAAAAACTCAACGTTGAGATTTAATATCCAATTACCTCAAAACATCCATATGATGATATTATACTCTCATTTAATAAATGGAGCCACGATGTCCATATCTATAAATGAATTCCTCTATCGATTAACAAATGAATATCACCAAACTATCGAGGATAGACTATGCGATATAATCGTACTCATTGATAGCTCAAATGATATCACCTACAACCATAAGTCCATCATTTATCTCAGGATTAAGATAGACTCTCCGATTGTCCTGATAATGAAATTACTTTTATCTATTGACGGTTATAGCTAAAGTATTTCATTTTGATCCAGTTCAATGCACCCAGTGCACTAGACTCTTTTGCTCGAAGACACTCCGATGATTTTAGAGTCATCATATCTCATTTGATCCCACTCAAATGCTAGCAAAAGAATTCTACAACTTTAACAAGATAAAGGTGCCCAACCTTTAACTTAAGTTGTGAACAATATTCAAGACTAACTAAAGAATTGTGTCTACCACATACATATCCAAATGTATGAACAATTCTTCTTTTCTCATAGTCTTTAGACCTTATGATTATTTACTTTAACAATTATAATATTCAACTATAAATGCTATAATATTTGTTTAAACAAGAAATCACTTTATTAATATGAAACAGATTGTTAAATACAATATTACACTCTTGCTATTGAGCATAATCCTAACAATCTCCCACTTGCGCTATAGCAAATGAGTCATATCTCTCATGCCCATGTTCTCTAGGTGCCCATCGAAACTCTTCTGAGGTAGAGCCTTTGTGAAGGGATCTGCTAGATTTTCTGCTGACGCGATTTTGGTAATCGTCACGTCACCTCTTTGAACAATCTCCCTTAAAAGATGATATTTCCTTTCAATGTGTTTACCTCTCTTGTGACTTCTTGGTTCTTTCGAATTAGCCACTGCTCCACTGTTGTCACAGCAGATAGTGATCTGCTTATTCGCACTAGGAACCACTTCCAAGTCAATCAAGAATTGGCGGAGCCAAACAGCCTCTTTGGCAGCCCCGCATGCAGCAACATACTCAGCTTCCATGGTGAAATCAGCAATACAAGATTGCTTGATACTCCTCCATATAATTGCTCCTCCTCCAATAGTAAACAAAGCCCCTGATGTGGATTTTCTGGAGTCAGAATCTGATTGAAAATCAGAATCTGTATACCCAACGGGAATCAAATCCCCTCCAGAGTATACAAGCATATTATCTCTCGTTCTCTTGAGATACTTGAAAATATGCTTGACTGCCGTCCAGTGATCAGGACCAGGCTTCGATTGAAACCTGCTAACTATGCCAACAGCAAAACAAATATCTGGTCTAGTGCAGAGCATTGCATACATGAGACTTCCAACTGCCGAGGCATATGGAACTCTACTCATGAACTGCTCTACATGCTCATTCTTAGGAACTTGTTCCTTAGAAAGCTTGATTCCATGTCTGAAAGGTAACATACCTTTCTTGGAATCCTGCATGGAAAACCTAGACAAGATTTTGTCTATGTATGAAGCTTGGGGCAATGCAATCGTTCTATTCTTTCTATCCCTTATAACTTGGATACCTAGAATAAAACTTGCTTCTCCTAAGTCCTTCATATCAAATTGTTTTGCTAACCATTCTTTTACTGATGTCAATACACCTACATCGTTTCCGATGAGTAGTATATCATCAACATAAAGAATCAGGAAAACCAACTTGTCGCCTTTAATCCTTTTGTATATACAAGGTTCGTCAAGATTCTGAATAAATCCAAAACCTTTGACAGCTTGATCGAACCTTATGTTCCAGGATCTGGATGCTTGCTTTAATCCATATATGGATTTCTGCAACTTGCATACCTTTTCCATTTGGCCCTTTTCAATGAATCCCTCTGGTTGCATCATATAGATGCTTTCGTCAAGACTTCCATTAAGGAAAGCTGTCTTGACGTCCATTTGCCAAATCTCTAGATCTAAAGATGCTGCAATGGATAAGAGTATCCTAATGGATTTAAGCATGGCCACAGGAGAGAAGGTTTCCTCGTAATCGATACCTTCTTTCTGTGTATACCCTTTAGCTACCAAGCTAGCTTTAAAGGTTTCCACCTTTCCATCCATACCTCTTTTCCTCTTGTATACCCACTTGCACCCAATGGGTTTTATCACTTTAGGCAAGTCTACAAGGGACCAGACTTTGTTATCGAACATAGATTCAATCTCGGATTGCATTGCCTTTTGCCAATGGCGACTATCAACATCCTCCATAGCTTCCTTGTACGTATAGGGATCATCGTCGTCCGGGAGATTCTCTACAGATTCTCCCAGACCGATGTATCTTTCGGGTTGTGTTCTAACCCTCCCACTACAACGAGGAATGGTAGGTTGTTGACCTTGTGTTGGATCGGAACTTACAATTGGGTTAGGTTGTGTAACCTCTCGTGGAATTGTATCTCCTGACATCTCATTCAGGACAATTCTACTTTTAGGCACAAAATCATTCATATATTCATTTTCCAGAAATTTAGCATTTGTCGAAACAAATACTTTAAGATCTGAAGGACTATAAAAATAATATCCTTTAGTTTCTTTCGGATACCCTACAAATATACATGTTTCTGAACGGGACTCCATCTTTTCTGTCTTTCCTTTTAACACGTGCGCAGGACATCCAAATATCCTTAAGTGTCGTAAACTAGGCTTGCGCCCAGTCCACAACTCATGCGGTGTTTTAGGAACAGACTTAGACGGTACATGGTTTAGAATGTATATTGCAGTTTGTAAAGCATATCCCCAGAAAGAAATAGGAAGTGTTGAATAACTCAACATAGACCTAACCATATCCAAAAGAGTTCTATTTCTCCTTTCTGCTACCCCTTTTTGTTGAGGTGTACCAGGTGCAGAAAACTGAGAAACTATCCCATTATCAATAAGATATTGCTGAAACTCACCAGATAGATATTCTCCACCACGATCAGATCTCAAGATTTTTATGTGTTTCTCAAGCTGATTTTCCACTTCAGCTTTAAATGCTTTGAACATGTCAAAAGCATCCGACTTATGTCGCATGAGATACATATAGCCAAATCTTGAGTAATCATCTGTGAAAGTGATGAAGTACTCATATCCACCTCTAGCTTGAATGCTCATAGGTCCACATACATTAGTGTGTATCAATCCTAAACATTTAGTGGCTCTGGCACCTTTGGCAGAGAACGTCCTTTTGGTCATTTTACCTTCCAAACAAGATTCACAAGTTGGTAGATCATCAACCTTTAAGTCACTCAAAGGTCCGTCACTTACCAATCTTTTAATCCTATTAAGGTTAATATGACCTAAGCGTAAATGCCAAAGGTAGGTTTCATCTGTTGATAATTTTACTCTTTTATGATTAGGTTCCGTTATTTCTGTGTCTAACGAGTGAGAGATATTTCTATGCAAAAAGTATAGACCGTTTTCCAATGTACCTTTGCAAATAACTTTGTCATTTTTACTAATAATAAAAACTTTATTAAAAGTAACCGAATATCCAAATTTATTCAAACAAGAAACTGAAATTAAATTCCTCTTGAATTGAGGTACATAATAAACGTCTATTAAATCTAAATGCCTTCTAGAATCCAAACAAACTCTAATATCTCCCACTGCACTTGCAGACACTAACGTTTCGTTGCCTAAGCGCAAATTGATCTCATTCTTATTCAGCCTTCTCCTTTCTTGGAACCCCTGCAAGGAATAACAAACATGATTAGTGGCTCCTGAGTCTATGATCCAAGAATCTATAGAATTAGCCAAAAAACATGTTTTAAGATAATTCAAATTACCTTCTTCCTTCTTGTTCTGGGACTTTGGGCAATATCTCTTCCAATGTCCCTTTTCACCACAAAGGAAGCATTTCCCTTTGATCTTGGTTACTTTCTTGGTCTCCTTCTTGGTAGGCCCAAGTTGCTTTTTCTTCTGTTGTTTCTTGACCTTTTGACGGGCCTTAACAGTAGCAACTTTACCAACCATATGAATCTCTTGACCTTTTCCTTTCACAAGGATCTTTTCAGCACTTTGAACATCTTGCATCAGGCTCTGTAAGGTGTATTCCTTTTTGTTCAAAGTGTAGTCCAATTTGAATTGATCAAAGGAATCTGACAATGAATTGACAACCATATCAATTTTTGTCTCACCATCTATCTCAGCGCCATGCAGTTCAGCAATGTTGAGATGTGCTATGACTTTCATCATGTGATCCTTCACAGCCTGTCCAGGTTTCATCCTAAGATTCATAAAAGTAGTCACTGCCTCTCTCTTAGTCGTCCTGGACTTCATAGCAAACATCTCCTCTAGAGACATCATTATATCAGCAGCAGACTCCATTCCTTCATGCTGCTGTTGCAACACGTCGGAGATAGTGGCCATGATATAACATTTGGCCATATCATCTGAAGTCTTCCACTGCTCATACTCATCTCTTTGCATTATGCTTGATTCAATATTAGGAGCAGGTGGTTTAGGAGTAGTTAGAACAAACTTATGTTTTTCACTTTGCAGCAACAACCCAATTTTCCTTTTCCATGTTACATAGTTATCTCCAGTTAAGGTGTTATCTTTCAGGATGTTCATAAGTGATGGGGTCATGATTTCTGAATGAAAACAAAACATATATAAGTAAATAATCATTATAAAGCACTTTTAAATATTTATCTTGAATTAAATGAATAACTCAATCATAAAAATTCAACGGTGATCTAACACCCATAAATGTTACGCCTCCTTTGAGAGTTCGCACCATTTACTAGTTAGACTAGGTCCCACCTAATTGTTAACATAACAACCAGCATTTTCAATTTTAGCCTTGCAATTTTACTGACAAGAACTCTTTGGAGGATATCAATAAAATTACATTGAGTGTGTTACCAAGATATCGACCCTCAATTTTCTCTCACGAAAATCCCTCCTTTGGGAGTAGATCTCGTTTGAGTCCATTGTCTAGTCTATCCTTGTAAGGAAGTATATTGCTTAATTCCATTCATGGACGCCCCTTTGGGGGATTACCAAAAAATAATTAAGCTCAACTAATCTTGGAAGCCATAGGTGTTACAAAAACACCTTCTCCCACTCAATTATTTAAGGCGTGTGATTAAATCCCATAGAATGATTTACCAAGTTATCTAGATGCCAATTTAGATACCTAAATCATTCAATGCATGTTCATACCAAAAGAGATATATGAGTGGCACTCCTATTCTATATGTCATGTTATCATACAACAACAAATATTGTAATATTTAAGCATAAAATAAATAGCAACAATTTTGGCCCATCCTAGAAAAACAAGTAAATTACATTGAAATAGAAATACAAGATCTTCGAGTGGCCCATCAACCATAAGCCCATCCTCCGGCCTCCCTCCTCGGGATTGCACGGCCACAACCCCACGTAAGGGGCTGCGCAGGGGCTGCCATGCGCAGCCCATAGGCCTTGCATGGCTGCCGTGCGCAGCCCTCTTGGTTGCAAGGCTGCCGTGCGCAGCCCACTTGATTTCGGGCATGCCATGCGCAGCCCAATCCACTCCTAGGGTGCGCACGGTGCTCGTTCTCGGTTCCGGTGCTTCGTTTCTTCGATGTAGAACGTGTTACAATTTAATTTAAACAAATAAATTACTGCATAAAATTTTTTTTTTATTCATGACAGTAAAAAAAAATACTGCACATTATAATAAATAATACATTAAAAAACTGCAACAATTTTTAATACATAAAAAAAAAAATGTCTACCACCTAGACGTAGTGAAAGGGTTGTGATGATCAACAAGAGTTGTTGATGATCCATTAACATCTGAGAGTCAGATGATTCCTAGTCAGGATACACTACCACCTAGACGTAGTGAAAGGGTTGTGAGACAACCTGAACGCTATTTGGGTGTAAGTGAGGGACAAGATGTTGTCTCTACTGATAGTGTGGATGATCCATTGACATTTAAGAATGCAATGGAAGATCCAGATAAACAGGAATGGCTTAAAGCCATGAATCTCGAGATGGAGTCCATGTACTCTAACTCAGTCTGGGAACTTGTAGACATACCGGATGGGGTGAAACCCATAGGGTGTAAGTGGATCTATAAGAGAAAGAGAGGATTAGACGGGAAGGTAGAGACCTTCAAGACAAGGCTAGTGGCCAAGGGTTATACCCAAAAGGAGGGGGTCGATTATGAAGAGACCTTCTCGCCAGTAACCATGTTTAAGTCTATTCGGATTCTTTTATCCATTGCTGCCTATTTTGATTACGAAATTTGGCAAATGGACGTCAAGACTGTATTCTTGAATGGCAATCTTGATGAGGGCATTTACATGATGCAACCAGAGGGATTTGTGTCTCCAGATCAAGAGCAAAAAGTTTGTAAGTTGCAAAGATCCATTTATGGACTTAAGCAAGCATCTAGATCTTGGAACGTAAGGTTTGATGAAGTGATCAAAACCTTTGGCTTTAAGCAAAACGTTGATGAGCCTTGTGTCTACAAGCGCATCATTGACATGAAAGTAGTTTTCTTGGTCCTATACGTAGATGACATCCTGCTCATTGGGAATGATGTGGGAGTATTGTCTGATGTAAAGAGCTGGTTGGCCAGCCAATTCCAAATGAAAGAATTGGGAGAGGCGAGTTATATTCTAGGGATCCAACTTATAAGGGATCGTAAGAACAAATTTATAGCACTGTCTCAGGCATCGTATATCGACAAAATTCTTATGCTATTTTTGATGCAGAACTCCAGGAAAGGTAATTTACCTTCCAGGCATGGAGTTCACTTGTCAAAGGAACAGTGTCTTAAGACATCTAAAGAAGTTGAGGATATGAGACGTGTTCCCTATGCGTCAGCAGTAGGTATGTTTTGCACGAGACCGGACATCTTCTTTGTAGTGGGGGTAGCCAGTAGATACCAGTCCAACCCAGGATTAGATCATTGGGTTGCTATCAAGACTATTCTCAAGTGTCTTCGGAGAACAAGAAACTATATGCTAGTGTATTCTGGACAGGATTTGATCCCGTTAGGATATACTGATTCTGATTTTCAGTCAGACAAGGATTCTAGGAAATCCACGTATGGATCATTATTCACCCTTGGTGGTGGAGCCATTATGTGGAGGAGTGTTAAGCAATCTTGTATTGCTGATTCCATCATGGAAGCCGAATATGTAGCAGCTTGTGAAGCTGCTAAAGAGGCTGTTTGGCTCTGTAAGTTCTTGAGTGATCTGGAAGTTGTTCCAGATATGGATAAGCCCATCACACTTTATTGTGATAATAGTGGTGTTGTGGCTAATTCCAAAGAACCAAGAAGCCATAAGAGAGGTAAGCATATAGAGAGGAAATATCATCTCATCATAGAGATAGTGCAGAGAGGAGATGTGACCGTGACCAAGGTAGCATCATAGGACAATCATGCTCGTCCATTTATGAAGACCTTACCGGCTAAAGTGTTTACGGGTCACCTAGAGAGTCTAGGTTTATAAGACATGTCTCACATGCTTTAGTGCAAGTGGGAGATTGTTGGGGTTTTTGCCCTAAAGCTTGTAGTTTGTAAATGTGAATTGAACAAGAAATGAAAGAAGTAGTTTATTCATTTAAATTGTCTCATACATTTATTTATAACATGTGTACTTAACATCCAAGATTGCCGGATGTAATTTTAAACTGAGTATATGAATGTCATATACAGATGAATTTAGTTTGAAACAAGCAATCTAAAAAGTTCGTAGATAGCAAATAAAGCTGGGTACTTTATTTGTGGTCAATCTACAGCTGCGGTCCATTCCATAATGTACGGTGATCTTATCCTAGATCATTCATATGGAGATATGAGAATGGAGGCACCTTGTATGATGTGATCATATAGGACTGGGCCATGATCTATATAAATCTCTCACCAAGATCCGTTACATGATGAGATTCATATATATCAACTAATGATGGCTATATGTGGGTGATCTTAATCCTGAGTGTCTTATCGACTCCTTCAGGTTAGATCGTGGTCTTTGATATACCATGGGTGAGGTCGGAGTTGCATTCCCGATCAATATGCTCCGTATGTTGGGATCGCGGTTTGGCTTGTGGCTGGGAAGGTTTGCACACAATAGTGGAATCCACTCCTTCTTGTGAGAAGTAGATAGTAGTTCCCTTAAGGGTTGATTCGGGGCTTGAAGAATATGAGCGCTCTCCTAATTCCGTAAGGAATGTAGGATTTATTGTTCATTAGAGAATCAATGGTACTTAATGGAAAGATATA
The DNA here is from genome assembly GCA_954870605.1 of Acer campestre. Classification (NCBI taxonomy): domain Eukaryota; kingdom Viridiplantae; phylum Streptophyta; class Magnoliopsida; order Sapindales; family Sapindaceae; genus Acer; species Acer campestre. The sequence goes on along the minus strand of OX940811.1, from coordinate 27,204,636 downwards.
ATTAAAGGGGTATAACGGACATTATGACCCAGCTCTAATTATGAACTACCTGTGGAGGATTATACCATATGTAATAGCTATATCGATGGACACCAAGAGTTATTGGTTTGTGTAAAAACGTCTACAATTGAGAGAGTGCAACTTTGGGTTTTTAGTGGAATAACACTGAAGTTAATAATCATGAAATATTAATTAAATAGTTTAATTAATTATTTCTAAGGATTATTGGAGCTCAAAATACTGTGGGTCCATTAGGTCCCCTTGCTAGCCCGATCGATTTAGGTAACAAGGGTCACGGTTAATTAATTGGATTGTCCAATTAATTGTTTTACAAAAGTGACACGTGTCTATTCGGGAATTAGTTGAATAGTGTGATTATTCAATTAATGAATATTAATGATTATGTTAATTAAATAATTAGATTATTTAATTGTGTAATTAATCATTAGATGGAGGGTGTTGATTGATATTTAATTTTGAATGAAGAAAAGATAATTGATTATTTTATTTTCATTTAATTAAATATTTAAATTTTATTTTAAAAGAGTTTTGAATTCAAATTAAATCAAATAAATTAATTAATATCTTTAAAAGATATTCGATATCTAAAAAGATTTTATTAATTAGTTTAATTTTAAAATATACATATATATGATATATGTTAGTTTTAAATGAGATTGATTGAAAAAATGTGGGATAACTGATCAACACAAAAAAAAAAAAAAAAAAAAAAAAAAAAAAAAAACAAAGAGAGAAACAAGTGTGCGGCAAACAAGAATTATATAGAAAAAAAAAAATAAAAAAAAAATTCTTGCTTTTAAAAAGAGTCTGGTCACATTCAATACACATAGCAAGGTGTTGCTTTGTGTGTCTCTACATCCTCTTTGTTCCTGAGTACTGTGACACGCCCACACGCCGTTATCAATCCCGGGTCATAGTGGGGAAGATCAAGTGGTTCAAATTAGGAGCATATCGTATTAAAGTGAAGGAGCCTACAAACGTTGGTATGAAATCGTTTCACCTTCTTTATTGTTTTCGATTATTACTGTACAAATGGGTTTGTTTGATGATTGCTTTTAAAAATTTTAAACCTTTCCGCTGCGCAATCTGTATCCATAGGTTCCAACAGTGACCTCTTAACAATTTGCTCATGGTAGCCACTTGCTAAATTGCGAAAAAGATGGTGTTCATGGCGACCTTTGCATCTAACCGTTTTGCACACTAGTGTCGCCATAGCGACAAAATAGCGAACTTGGCGCCACATCAGCGAATCAAACAGTTATCAGTACATATCCAAGATTGTGTATATATAGAATGGCCTTTCATCTTCAGAGAAGAGATATAGACCTTAGATAGCACGAAATTGCTTACATTGAGATGTAGCTTTCTCATCCATGGCACACCATTCCTCATCCTCCATTTCTCTACTTGTACTCATCTAATCCCATCCAAACCTCAACACCAAACCTTCACTACTTCCCTAAATCATTCCTCTCCTACCATTTCTCCACCCAAATTCCTTGTCACTTTCCACCAAAACATCCACACTTCAAGACATATCCTCTACTTCCATTCCTTGCATTTAGGAGCATAAAGGAGAAGAAGGATCAAGCTTAAAGAAGGAGGTCCTAGGGTGATTTCCTTACTATTTACTTCTTTTCATTTATTGCTAATATGTGTAACTAAACCCCTAATCTAGGGGATAGATTTGAGGATTATTTGGTTGTAGGTATTAGCTTTAGCTTGTAATGAATCTCTTATATGTTCTATTCATTCAAATTATTAGATTCTATTCATTATGTAATTGACTTGTTTATCATTTGTTTATTGCAATCTTGAGTAGAGTAATATGTTATTTATTCATATGTGGATTGACACTCCTTGTGTGATTAAGAACCCATTGAATAGGATAGATTAGTGGTGGGTATATCGATCCCACTAATTTAAGCCTCTAGTGGTTAACATAAAGAGATTGGTACATTAAAGTAGCTATATGGCATTACCCACATTCAATTGTTAATCGATCTATTCCCTAGCTATCTTATTAATTGTTTTCATCACTATTCTTATCAAGGTTGTTGAGTATTCTATTTTTCATAACATTTGTATATTTTCAATTTAGTAGTTAGCATTGGTGGCTTTTGAAACCACACATCTATCAAACACTATGATTTATTTTACTTGTTCAAGATTAGTCAATCTATCTAATTTGCATTCCATATCCCTGTGGAACAAACTTGCTTACCATTTGCTATAAAATCACATTTTAAAGGATTAAGTGGCTTAAAAGGGTTTTCAAGAATCAAACAAAATTATATCATTTTTGTGAGTGCACGACGGCTCATCGAATTGCAAACTCACAATATGTATATCACAACAAAGTATCGAAAATGAGCATCACACACCATCAATTCCAGTCACATTTGTACACACACTCAAATCGTGCTTACAACATCATTCATCACATAATCCCACAAATTGATTTCAATAAAACAGTGTTCATGCCAATTTCACAATATTTTCGAGCAAACACAAACCTTAACACTATAAAGTTGTGAAATTGACTCAATTTTTAGGGAACAATGGCCGAATTCTATCTAGAATCATTACATAACACACAAACACTGAATTGCTTCAAGAAAAACCAATCAAATTAAATATTTCATATAAACCCTAACACTCAACAAATTGGGTGAGCTTGGATGAATTTTCAACAAGAAGAATGATCAAAAAGAAAAAAAAATAAGAAAAATATTTTGGCAAGAATTAAGAAGGATTTTGGTGGATTTGGACGTGGGCAGAAGAAAAATATTTGAAAAGGTGAAAGTGGTCGTGAAAAAGATAGGTGAGTTTATACAGTGGGCCAAATTTTTGGACTCCTGCGGGTTTAGTTCCGCGGATGGAAACCGTGGGGTCCTAAAATTTGCCAAAAACATTGTGTTTTACTTGTATGAGGGTGCCACGAGTTTGTATCTAGCGGGATTTTTTTTGCGGATGGAAACTGTGGGACTCTTCAAACCCAGAATCCCATCTTAGCGACTTCCTTCATTTCGGTCTGCAGGAATATTTTCGCAGTAACCAAACTCGTTGGAATCCCCTGAAGAACTTTTCAAATTCCCACGGGTTTCTACATTCTAGTTTGCTGGACAATTAACACGGACTAAACTCGCCAGGTTCCACCTTTAAAAATTTCAACTTTTCTCGTGGATTCCTACCTTTCTGGTTCGCGGGAATAGTTCGGTGTATTGAACTAGCTGAGTTCCTTGAGGTTCATTATGTGGTTTCATACTCTTTTGGCATGCTGGCACTTTCCGACGGATAAGTTCCGTGGAAATTTCTTGGAAACCTTTCAAATTCCCGCGGGTTTCTTCCTTTCTACCTGGCGGGTTAATTCCCATGGACGAAATGTGCGGTTCTCGAAATCACACATTTCAATTGAATTTAGACTCCCTTCTTCAATTTCCTATCACCTGCATAACAAGCAAAGACATACACACAAAATACCACACATAGCCTACACTACTCAACCTAAATCGGAAAACCGAAGGTATAATTAGGACTTAACAACCCACAAACCTTTCTTTTGTCCCCCCTACTATCGAAAGATGAAACTTAAAGAATTTTCAGGCGAACGCTAGCTAGGAATGGGTGTTTAATCATCCTCTAATACCCCATAGAAACAAGATAACCTACTCACTACTTAAAATATGTATAATGCAAGTGTTTGCTAAGCATGCTTTTGATATGTAACATGTGCACACTTAAACAAACACTAAGTCATTCATCTCCTCCAAGCCCTACCTAAGATAGGAGGCTCAATGACAACATATCCCTTGTCCTTCTTTTTGACCCAAAGGGGTCCCTTTCCACCTATTTCCTCTAACTTGGACTTTTCAATCCAAATAGACTTCACACATGCTCTGGGCACTAGGGTGACATTCTTCCTATCTTGCCATCTTTTGTTTGGGCAATGAGGCCTAATGTGGCCTATTTATGGCAATAATAACAAGTGGAAGTGAAAGTAAAAATTGTACCTCCCGGTGTTGCCTTGGACAGTCTGGCATTGCTCTTCCTTTTTGTTCTTCTCCTTGGGTTTGGGACAAAAACCTGGGGCTCCTCATGTGACACCAGCATTGTCTTCTCGTGAGGTGGCTTCACCACCTCCTTAGACTTGACCTACGTGCCTATCTTTGGCATAGCAAGTTCACCTTGAATCTCCCCCTTCTTTCCTTTCAAAATTTCTAGAGCATTGTCCCTAGATTTAATCTCCTCCTTCATGACTTTCATCTTGCCTTCGAATTCCTTGCTTAATGATTCATTTCTTTCCCTGAATTCATCTTTCACTAGGGAGAAATCATCCTCGATCTTGTCTTGGAGGGCATAGTTCTCCTCTAAGGCATTGTCTAGCTTTGTAGCCAATTCGAAGTTCTTTTCTATCAACTCATTATTTTCTTCCTTAAGTTGAGCTGTAGTGTCTTCATAGCTCGATGAGTCATGCTTTAGGAGTGGGGTCTTATTAGTCACCTCGCCGTGAGCGAGTACTATGTATTCACCTAAAATGGAGAGGGGGTCATTCTTTTGTTAAGTGCTTCCAATGTTGAAACAATCACTACCCTTCAATAGGTTCTTCATGCTTTCAAACTCTTCAAACTCTCCTGTTTGACCTAAAACCGTCATAGAGAGCCGTCCCTTGTGGACATTGATGATTGCCTTGGTGGTCAACATAAAGGGTTGTCTTAGCAATATTAGCATCTCTCTAGCCTTTGACGAATTGCTCTTCATCTCCAAAATAACAAAATCAGTTGGGATTATCAATTCTCCCACCCTGACCAAAATTTCCTCGACCACTCCTATTGGGTGTCTTACTAAGAGGTCGGCTAATATCAACTCCATGGTGGTAGGTTTCAATCCCTCTAATCCTAAATCTCTAAACAATGTGTGAGGCATTAGAATAATCGAAGCTCCTAGGTCTAGCGTTGCCTTCTCCTTCTAGGTCTTACCAACTGATATGGTGATGATGAAACTCCCTAGATCCTTCATCTTATTTGGCAATGCTATTTCCATGGCTACACTTGCTTCCTTGGAGATCACTATCTTCTTCAAAAACTCTTTCTTGCGTGCCTTTGAATTAAGTTCCTTGAAGAACTTAGTATATGCTGGCATATTTTCAATAACCTCAAGTATGAGGAGGCTTGCAATCACTTTTGACAGAATGTCGTATATCTCCTGGAAAGCTTGATCCAACTTTGTCTTCTGAAGCCTTCCCGAACATGGAATTGGAGGCATATAGGGGTTCAGAGATTTGTGTATCTTGAAGGTGTCTTTTTGACCCAGCTATGGACCTCTGCTTGTCCCTATCCCTACTTGGGTATCAATATCCTTCCTACTCGGTACTTCTTTGTCCACTAAAACATTAACAGGATCATCAGAAACTTCAGGTGGGTTTGGGTTAGAAAATACCTTACCACTTCTGAGTACCGTGGCAGCCTTGGCTTGCTCGGATTGACTTGGGAGCTTCCCCGGCTCCTTCCTTTGACTTCCTTTTGCATACTACCCAATCTGTCTCTCCAATGTCTTGACTACTCCTTTCATAGATGCAATCCTTACATGATTAGAGTCCTTTGGATGATACTTGTCAGGGGGCCTGTACTCATTGTCTTTCTAGCCTTGTTGGCACCACAGTAAGGCTTCATTTACCTTCCATGGTTGGGTACTCTGCTGTGGTCTTGGTTGGTGTCCCTGAGGTGGATACCAGTTGTTGTTGTTGTTATGTTGAGGCAAGGTGGGATTCAAACAATGGTTGTTCCCATAGGACAAATTCGAGTGCTTCCTCCATCCCGGATTGTATGTATTAGAAAACAGATCGTCTTGCTGTCTTGCCTGGTGTGGTGGGTACACCACTTGACTTTCCTCATTTCGAGGTGGCATAGACTCTTCCATGGGATACATGTCCATCCTTCTGTTCTCATTAGCAAAACCCTAATCAGTTGCCATAGGCTGGTTTCCAAATCTACTCATGAGTGTCTCAATGTTCTTACTCATATCACTCATTTGGCTTTCCATTTCCCTGCTCACTCCCCCTTGACTACCTCGTGTGTTCCTTTGCTGGGAATTTTTCTCAAGCATTTCGTACTTATCAAACACGAACTATGCCATCTTCTCTCGCATCGCCCCTTCACCTGTGTTATCAACTATCGCCTGTGAAAGCCTAGTCAGCCCATCGTAGAATGACTGAACCTGTGACACTAAAGTATACTGATGTGTAAAATCGTGTTATAAAAACCTAACTCGCAAGTGCACGAATCGTGAGATAAGTACAGCGACAAGTAGGGATCGTTCCCACGAGGAAAAGAGATTTATCAATTAAAGCTAATTCTAATTAAAGCTAAGCAATTAACAGTAACCAAGAGATTTCAGATTGATTTGATTGATTTGAGATTAAAACTAAATTAAACTAAGAAAAACAATTAACAAGAATATGAGAATGAGATCAAGAGGTGAGAGGACTAGGTCATCAATGCTCCCCAACTACGTTTACTCAATGCTTCGAATTGACTTTCACAAAGAATGTTAATCAAGTTAAGGGTTCATTCTTACATTATATATAATTAGTGCTATGTGGTCCTGGAATAAATCAAGTACTCTCTACTGCAGTCATTAGCAAAACCTGCGTGTAAACTATAGCATAAAATACATCAACCATACACCAAGTGTTCTCAGTTAAGTCATTAGCAAACCCTGCGTGTAGACTATAACCTAAAACCCACAAAGCACACAATCAAGTATTCTCAATCACAGTCATTAGCAAAACCTGCGTGTAGACTATAATTGAGAATCCATTAAGCACAAGAACAAGAGAACCAAAGATAACGTGCAATAACCTGCTACGATAAATTCATTCATTCAATTGATTATTGGTTGAGAATGGTGAAACCCACGCGCATCCCAACCTTTAACATATAAACCCTAGATTCAAGACTAGCAAAAACCATGCATAGACAAGAAGAAATCCCAAATTGAATGAAACGAAACTTGAATTACTAAAACATAGTCAATTCTAACAAAGAGTATTCATAGAGGTTCACATTGAATGCCTAGTATGAATTTAGTTACACATAGTTGAAATAAAGAGAAGAGAGAAGTAGTTGATAGAACCCATGGAAATTGTAGGCAATCTTCCAATCTCTGATGAGCAAATCTTCTCCTTCGTCTTCAAATCTTCTGTATGTAAGATGAAAGAAAGTTTGTTGAGTGATTTAGGTTGTGACTTATGGCTGACGAACTGTTTTCCGGACGAACCCCTTTGAAGAGGAAAACCCCTCTATTTATATCTGCTCGGGCTTCGGTGGAGAAACCTGATTAAAAACAACATCTTTTAGGCAGACCGCTGCCTGACCGCTGCCACTTTGGCAACGGTGTGGCAGCGGTTTTGCACAATCTTGCAACCGCTGCCACTTTGGCAGCGGTGAGGGGGCGGTTTGCACAGCGACCTCCTCTGCCCAATAAACGCTGCGACGCCTCTCTCAGAAAATAGCAGCGGTGTGAGAGCGATTTTTGCTCATCTTTAGAAAAGACCCTTGACTTCTTCAAAATCGCACTTTTTATCTGAATTTCTTCAACTATATCAATCTGATCCAAAAACCTGAAAACACTCAAACATACCCATTAAAGCGCTAAAAGGCTCAAGTAGCAAGCAATTGATTGGCGGAATGGGGATCAAATATATATACAATAAATGACCGATCAAATACCCCCAAACCTATCTTTTGCTAGCCCTCGAGCAAAATATAAAACAAAAACCTAAAAACTAAACCTAAGAAAAACAAAATCAAACTAAGCCACTTTCGTAGGGAACACGATAGCATTGAGCGTATACTACAAGCCTTTAAACCTCCAGGTGTCCCTAGAGGAGGAGTTTTGTCTCCTGAGGGTTTACAGCTATGACACCCACAAACATATCCAGCGACTTCCTTTCATCCAAAATACCACAAAATGCGCCCAAGTTGAGACAACATGCAAATACCAATAAGTAAAGACTAATACCTAGCCATAAATCTGAAAACATTGCATACTTTAAATAGAAAAGCCCAGACTCAAACATTTTAGCTTAGAGGACACATCATCAAATGCCATAGATATAATTCGCCTCGACTCTACTTCTCACGTGATGTCGCTCATAATTCACACAGATCCTAGGCACAATCTCTCATCAAGCATATGCGACTGGAATTATGCACAATAAATATCAAGAGTTATCGCATATGAATATATCAATAAAAGAACGCTTGATCTGTATGCAAAAGATCTCATGAAATGAATCAAACATTATGAACAAGATAAACACATGCTCTATCTCTACTTTTATAACAAGGATAACCAGCAGATCAAAAAGACTTTAATTTAGGTTGTAATGGGGTCATTGGGTGAGGGCTTAAGAAAGAACGGGAAATTGGAATTCAACAACCTAGGATCATATCATGAGAGTCTTCCATTACCTTTTCGGCTTCACACAGATGTCTTGGTCTCCTTTGTAAGTGGAATGACACCACTTGATGTTGTTTCATTCTTCAGAACTCACCTTCCTTTCTTTGTCACACTCCTTTTGAGTAAATACAAACATTGCAATACAAATTGACTTCATTGCACCCATTAACATATATATATATATTTTTTTATTGCAATCTTTTTGACTGGATTGCGCTTTTTTTTTTTTTTTTTTTTTGAACGACTTTGGCATCACTGACTTTGGCTTCGAACCTTTTGGATTGAATGCAGCTCTTCTTCTTCTCGGTCTTTAGCATTGAAATCTGCACACAGTTACGTGCAGAAATAGCACATTTTCTTCACTTTCTCAAAATATGATCCCAAGCTATAGGGTCAGGCTTAAGATATCGGCTCATCAGGTCACGGTTGATGTGGTGAAGAAAGAAAAAGGCTATAGTGTTTGGCTTCAAACAGGGCTATGGAGCACACACATAAGGTAGGAAATATTTCAGGCCTTTTAAGTAGCTAAAGCACACATAGTCTATTATCACTTCCACTGGTTCGTCTTACTCGAGATCAAAATATAACATGTGAAATCTTTTATGATGATTGTTCTATAATGCTCAATGTACTACCTATAGAGATCGAATCTAAAGCTAAGAACCTACTGAGTGTTTAAGAGTAGAAACAACAGGACCCTCATAGTATGTCATATATGTACGCTTTTTGGTTTAGTGAACTCACAAGGGTAGTCTCCATTATTAATCATGGCAATTCAATTCAGCATCCTATCCACTATCATATTAGAGTATGTCATATGTTTTGAAAACTGCAATATAGTACTCTAAATGGCCAAATGTTAGTGTAAACTTATTGAGAAAAGCATATTATCTCAAGGGCACACTTCAAAGCACTTTGTCTCGAAAGACACTGGAACGACAGACTCTAAAACAAAAGAGTCACACCCCCAAACCTAAATCCAACATTGTCCTCAATGTATGAAAATGAAAACATGACAACATGAATAAAGATAAGGCAGCGCGAATTCAACACAACAAAAGCAATAAACAAAGTCAAACTCAATAAGCATAATCCTCAAAAGTTAAAACTAAAAAAAAAAAATATATATTTGAAAAGTGATATGAAAGAGAAAAAGAAAAGAAAAAGAAAACGAAAAAGAAAAAAGAAACATATCAGTCTGTAGACACAGGTCCGTCTACAGTGTCTCTAGGAGTCGTCATCACGCTGCTGGCTAGAGCCAGGCCCGAAAAAATCATCTCCATGAGGATCAGTAAAATAATCTCCAAACTGGGCTACAGTCTCTGGAACTGTAGGAGCTGCACCTGAAACATGGGAGGTAAATGGGTCAGAAGGCTGGGCGGGCCGAACTACGGCCCGATGGATCTCATCGATCGAGATCTGCATGGTGTCAAAGCGTGAGTACATGTCGCTCCTCAAACTGGCGACCTCGGAACGGACATAGTCCTGCATCGTGGAAAGCATGTACTCGACCCACTCCGGCCTCTGCTGTGACGATCCGGCTCCGACATCTCCATACGCCTGCTGAGCTGGGTGCGGACCCTGCTGGTCCTCATCCTGCGGATCCTGCTCCTCCTGAATATCATCCCCCCGACGCCTCTTCCGCACAGTGGTCTCGCCAATCTGAGGAAGGCCGCGCATAGTCACTTGAGTGTTCCATGTAAACAGGCAAAGCGGAGTGTCGGGCTCCGATGTGTCATCCCGAGAGTCATCATCTACCACCAAACCTGCTGCAGCACACATGGCAGTAATCAGACAAGGGAAAATCATACTAGTACCCGTTTGTCGCCCACAGCCTCGAATCTCCTTCCTAATGAACCCGGCAACATCAATGTATCTCCCTGTCCTGATGGCATAAAGAATCTGAGAGGCCTCCTTGAAGATCTCCCCTGTGTGGCTCGACGGCTTCAGCGAAGCCGAAATGAAAAGGTTCCAAAAAGCGCTGTCCAAATGCAAGTCACCCCTCAGTAACCTCTTCCCATTCCACCCAGCTGCTCCCTCTCTGCGAAGCGCACATCCAAGGTCATACTTGTTCAGCCATGCGGTATCAGCATCCTCCATAGGGGTCAGTCCATAATACTCGTTGATCGCCTCTGCTGTGATCACCACTGGCACCCTCCGAACAATCACTACCCCGTGTGTGGAGAACTGAGTGTCCACCATGTTGGCATAGAACTCACGGGCTAAGGTGATGTTGGCATTGCAGGGCCGCCAAACATATCCTGACCATCCTCTGGCCTCTACAGTGGCAGGGATAGGAGTATCGCCTAACTCCTCTAGTGCCATCCCCCTCTCCAGAATGAACTTCCTCTCCTTCTTCAATCTGTCTCGGTAATCAGGATGGCCCACATATGACGGCTCAACTGGCCGTTTGTCTCTCCTCCTACTGGGGTCTGTAGGAGCATGGCCTCCTCTGAATATAGTCCTCACCATACCTGGATACAATGAAGCACACACAGCAAATAAATTTCCAGATTGAGGCAAACAGTATAACATCAATGCAGCAGCACTCCAATAAGCAATTACTATATCACAACTACCAAAAAGGCCCGTACATTCTCCACTTCTTGTTCATAAACACAACCAACACACAGAGAAGTTTAACAAAAGCTAACATTGAAGCACATAAACATTCTATCAATTGCTAAACCGACGTGTTGTCATCCAGAGGTCACCCAAATTCTATCTAACTAGTTCCTACTCCTAAATAACTGTCAATTATAGTTCTCAATTAAGCACATTAATCAGAAAAGAATACTATACATGCAGAAATCATCCTCTAGGGCTCTAGGGACCGAATTCCATTAGTGAACAAAAACTGACAGAGATTAACATATACTAGAACAAGAATGAAGTAAACATTAAACTAATTGAGCAGAGTTATGGATCATACCTTGGCCTGGAGCGTGAATGAAGGAAGAATAGAAGGGAAGAAGAGAGGAAAGAGAGAAAATCAAAAGAGAGAAACTGCTGGTCTGTCGCACGAAGCGACCTTATAAAGGACCCAAAACCGCTGCCACACCGCTGCCAAAGTGGCAGCGGTCAGGCAGCGGTTTGCTCTCATTGGTCAGGGCCACGGTGCCTTGAAACTCACCGTTTGACTAAGGACCGCTGCCACTTTGGCAGCGGTCAGGCAGCGCTCCGGCAGCGGTTCACATCAGGTGTGACCGCTGCCATACCGCTTTGATGACCAAGCAGAAAATAGGAGCGGTCAGGCAGCGTTTTTGGGGCAGAGAGGACCGCTTCCCAAAACACTGCCACACCGCTTTGACTTGCACAGCGGAGTGCATCAAGTGCAAAATTCCTCTTTTTGACAAAAAATTAATTTTTTTTTTTTTTTGAATGAAAAAAAATATAAAAGTTACCTGGGTGGGTTGCCTCCCACCGAGCGCTTTATTTAACGTCTGGGCAAGACGCATAAGAGCCTTTACGGCTCAATGAGGCGAGAGAACTCATTAATCCTCATCTCGGATGTGCACAGGTACGGCTTGAGTCGGTGCCCATTTACCTTAAATCTCTGCTGACCGAGAAGACCTTCAACTTCCACAGCTCCGTGCGGGAAAACCTGAGTAACCCTATATGGACCTCGCCAACGTGACTTCAGCTTCCCTGGAAACAACCGTAACCTTGACTGATACAAAAGGACAAGCATCCCCGGTTGGAATTCCTTCCAAAAGATTTTGCTATCATGCAGTTTCTTCGTCCGTTCTTTGTATATCTTGGCATTCTCATAAGCATTGTCCCGAAGCTCCTCAAGCTCGCTCATCTGCAATTTTCGCTCCTCCCCTGCCTTATCTAAGTCGAAGTTCAACTTCTTCAGTGCCCAATAGGCGTTGTGTTCCAACTCCACTAGTAGATGACAAGCTTTTCCAAATACTATCCTATACGGACTCATACCAATCGGAGTTTTGTAGGCAGTTCTGTACGCCCACAGTGCATCATTGAGCTTAGTTGACCAATCCTTTCGATTTGGTTGCACTGTCTTTTCCAATATCTGCTTGATTTGCCTATTGCTCACCTCCACTTGTCCTGAAGTCTGCGGATGGTATGGGGTTGCCACTTTGTGTTTGACACCATATTTCTTCATCAGAGAGGCAAAAACCTTGTTACAAAAATGGCTCCCACCATCACTTATAATCGCACGTGGTGTCCCAAATCTAGCAAATATGTGCTCTTTCACGAATTTCACCACCACGTTGCTATCATTAGTCTTGGTTGCAATTGCTTCAATCCACTTCGAGACATAATCCACAGCTACCAGGATGAAGGTGAATCCGTGTGAGGATGGGAAAGGACCCATAAAGTCAATTCCCCACACGACGAATATTTCTATCACCAACTGACTGGAAAGGGGCATCTCATCCCGTTTGCCAATGTTCCCCGTTCTCTGGCACTTGTCACAAGAAATACAAAAAGTATAAGCATCTTTGAATAAAGAGGTCCAGAAGAAACCTGATTGGAGAACTTTCAGGGCAGTCTTCTTGGCACTAAAGTGCCCTCCACAGCTAAGGTCGTGGCAGAATTTCAGCACATCTTGCTGCTCCTCTTCAGGGACACATCGCCGGATGATCTGATCAGCGCCATATTTGAACAGGTATGGCTCATCCCAAAAGTATTTCCTGGAAAGGGAGATGAATCTTCTTTTTGCTTGAGGATTCAGGTCGGCTGGTACGATGCCATTAGCAAGATAGTTCACTATGTCCGTACCATGGATCTTTAGCTCTTACATTCATCAGCTGTTCATCTGGGAAGGTCTCGTTTATTGGTACGAGCTTGGCACTTTCTTCTCCAGTTTCTTCTTCCACTAGACGAGAAAGGTGGTCAGCTACCACATTCTCGCTGCCTTTCTTATCCCTGATTTCCAAATCAAACTCTTGCAACAAAAGGATCCACCGGAGTAATCTCGGTTTCGCTTCCTTTTTTGTTAGTAAATATTTCAAGGCAGCATGATCAGAATAAACAATTACTTTAGACCCAATCAAATATTGACGAAATTTTTCTAGGGCACTAACAACAGCAAGTAATTCTTTTTCTGTAGTGGAGTAATTCAACTGTGCATCATTCAGAGTGCGACTAGTGTAGTAAATAACATGTGGCAATTTATCTACTCGCTGTCCTAAAACAGCACCTACAGCATAGTCTAACGCATCACACATTAGTTCAAATGGAAGTGACCAATCAGGAGGCATAATTACAGGAGTAGATGTCAGTTTATCTTTCAGAGTTGTAAAAGCAAGCATACATTCATCATTGAAATCAAATGTAGATTCTTTGGTCAACAGATTACACAGGGGACGACTAATTTTTGAAAAATCTTTTATAAAACGCCTGTAAAAACCTGCATGACCAAGAAAACTCCTCACACCCTTTACCGAAGTAGGAGGTGGAAGTTTAGCAATTACTTCAATCTTAGCTCTATCTACCTCTATGCCTTTATCAGATATCACATGCCCTAGCACTATTCCAAATCTCACCATAAAGTGACTTTTCTCCCAACTAAGAGTTAAATTAGTCTCAGTGCATCTTTTCAAAACATTAGTCAAATTATCAAGGCAGTGGTCAAAAGAATTACCAAAAACAGAAAAATCATCCATAAATACCTCGATATACTTCTCTAACATGTCGGAAAAGATCGACATCATGCATCTTTGGAAAGTGGCAGGAGCATTGCACAAACCAAACGGCATTCTTCTGTAAGCAAAGGTACCGAAAGGACAAGTGAATGTCGTCTTCTCTTGATCCTCTGGATCGATGGCAATCTGATTATACCCTGAAAAACCATCCAGGAAACAATAATAAGCATGTCCTGCCAAATGCTCAAGCATCTGATCGATGAACGGCAAGGGAAAGTGATCCTTTTTTGTTGCCGTGTTAAGCTTACGGTAGTCTATGCACACCCTTCATCCTGTGGTCTTCCTTGTAGGGATCAACTCATTGTTCTCATTCGCCACCACTATGATTCCAGATTTCTTTGGCACAACATGAACCGGACTTACCCAATTACTGTCAGATATAGGGTATATGATACCCACTTTGAGTAGCTTTAGGACCTCTTCCTTGACCACCTCCTTCAAGTTCGGGTTAAGTCTTCTCTGAGCTTCCCTAGATGGCTTCAAACCCTCTTCCAAAAGAATGTGATTCATACAAATGGTAGGGCTTATTCCCTTGATATCTGCAATGGTCCATCCAATGGCGGCTTTGTGCTCCTGCAGTACTGCCAAGAGTTTCTCTTCTTTTTCTGACTCTAAATCTGAAGCTATAATCACTGGAAGAGTCTCATTCTCGCCTAGAAATGCATATTTGAGGTTAGAAGGAAGTTGTTTCAGCTCCAATGTAGGGGGAGAACTAATAGATGGGATTAACGACTTGTTGATCTCATCTTTCACTTAAGTACACACTTCCTCTATATCAGAATCCTCATTTGAAACTTCTATCTGCTGAAATTCTTCATCATCTTCAAACACATCACAGACCCAATCTAACAATTCTTCAGATATATCTTCCAACAACTCATCCTGCACTGCTGACTTTACCACTTCAATTGCATTACATTCAACAGAATAACAATCATCTGCTGCTTCAGGGAATTTCAGGGACTCAAAGACTTTAAACTCTACAGTCTCATCTAACACAGTCATCGTTAGCTTCCCATTCTGGACATCAATAAAAGTCTTTGCAGTTGCCATAAAGGGTCTCCCTAAAAGAATAGGCTTACAATTCCTATCTTTGGCACCTTCATCCATATCTAGCACCACAAAGTTAGCAGGAATAATAAGATTTTCTACCTGCACTAGCACATCTTCCACATAACCCTTAGGGTACCTTACAGACCCATCAGCCAACAGAAGCGACATGGTTGTCTTTTTCAGATCATTCAAACCCAATTGCTCATAGATAGTTGTCGGCATTAAGTTGATGCTGGCTCCTAAGTCTAGCATAGCTCTCTCCAGAGTTGTACCACCAATAGTAATGTTAATGCAGAAACTACCTGGATCTTAAAGCTTTGGTGGCAACGACTTTTGAAGGACTGCATTAGCACTTCCGGTCATGAACTCTTGATGATTCTCCACAAATCTTGTTTTGTAAGTGTGAAGGCTCTTGAAAAACTTAGCATATGCAGGCATCTTCTGAATCATCTCCAACAGGGGCAAGTTGACATTGACCTTGGAAAGGATGTCATATATGTCTTTGTAAGACTTTTCCAACTTGCTCTTTTGCAGTCTCCCTGGGAATGGAATGGGTGGCACATAAGGATTTGCTGACTTGTGTAGGGGTGGTGAATCCTTGGATTTTTCCACCACTACCTCATCCTCCTGGTGCTTGAGCTTTTCTTTTGAAGAACCTGAAACAGTAATAGGTTTATCAGAAAGTTCAGCAGGTAAATTATCAGTTAGCACCTTACCATTTCGGAGAATTGTCATAGCTTTAGCTTGCTCAGTGAAACTTGGAAATTTTCCTTGTTCCATTCTTTGTTGAGCTTCAGCTAGTTGCCCAACTTGAATCTCTGTCTTCTTTATTGACCCATTAATATTCTGAAATTGTACGTCATACCTCTGGGTTAATTGTTGGATTTGCTGATGCGTATGCTGCTGCAGTTGCTGTGATTGCTGCTGCATTTGCTGCTGCATGTCCAGTGATTGCTGCTTGATTTGCTGCTGCAGTTGCTCCAGTAATTCTTCCATTGAAGGCTTCTTTGGTTGAGATTCAAAGTTCTGCTGAGCACCGGTGTTTCTGCTGTTGTTACCCCATTGGTTACCAGTGTTCTGATTGTTCGACCATGAAAAATTAGGATGATTCCTCCACCCGGGATTGTAGGTGTTGGAATATGGATCATTCCTAGGTCTGGGGTTGAAGTTGTTCATGGCATGAACTTCCTGAAGAAACCTGCTGCCTGGTGCTCTCCCATAAACACCTTTTGTTTCAGTTGACCAATTTCAGTAGCAAAAGAATCTATCTTCTTCATTATCTGTGTCATTTGAATGGAACTCTCTGTGCCAGCATCCACTGTGTAGATTCCCTTCTTTCTTCTGGAGTTCTTATGACGAGAATTCTGAGCTAACTTCTCAAAGATCTCGTACACCTCATCAGGCTGCTTGTCATACATAGATCCACCACAGGCATTGTTCACTAGAAGTCCTGAAACTTCAGTCAGACCATCATAAAACCATTGACACAACTGATTCGTCAGAAACCCATGCTGAGGACAGTCCCTGGTGTATTTCTTGAAACGCTCACATGCCTCATAAAAAGTCTCGTTGTCTTGCTGCATGAAACTCGAAATCTTGGCTCGGATTTCACTGGTTTTCTGAGGTGCATAATACTGATCAGTCAGCTTTTCTCGCACTTCATCCCATGTTCTCAAAGATGCAGGAGGCAAAGTTAACAGCCAAGCTTTCGCCTCTCCTTTCAATGCATGTGGAATGCATCTCATACGCAGCTGATTTTCAGTTATCCTGTAGTTAGGGAAAGACTGAATTGCTCTATAAAACTCTCTGAAGAACAAGAGTATATCCTCATCTGGTAATCCATGGAAACTGGGCAGCTGATTGTAATGGCTACTCTTCAGCTCATAATTCCTTGCTGCAGGTTCTAGCACAATGCACAAAGGGTCATTGCTCACAACTGGTCTACTGTAATCCTTCATAGTTCTGATAGGTTCTGGCTCATACACTAGATTAGGAACAAGGTTAGGGGCCTGTTGCACCCTTTCTTGATTCTGTTCCTGATTTCGCTCGTCTTCCATTACTAAATTTCTGATACGATCTATGTTATCGTTCAAAGGTAGTAATTCTCCCTGTTGAGATCTTCTACCTTGCATCTGCTGTCAAAAATCTGCAATGAGACAAACAAATCACTAGTAAACTCTGAAAAGAAAAAGAAAAAGAAAAAGAATGAATAAAAAGAAAAATCTAAAAAGCTAAAAATTAATGACTCGACTACTTGAACTAATAAATCTATTAACTAAAACTAAAACTAGAAATAACCAATAAATTCACTAATCCCCGGCAGCGGCGCCAAAAACTTGATGTGTAAAATCGTGTTATAAAAACCTAACTCGCAAGTGCACGAATCGTGAGATAAGTACAGCGACAAGTAGGGATCGTTCCCACGAGGAAAAGAGATTTATCAATTAAAGCTAATTCTAATTAAAGCTAAGCAATTAACAGTAACCAAGAGATTTCAGATTGATTTGATTGATTTGAGATTAAAACTAAATTAAACTAAGAAAAACAATTAACAAGAATATGAGAATGAGATCAAGAGGTGAGAGGACTAGGTCATCAATGCTCCCCAACTACGTTTACTCAATGCTTCGAATTGACTTTCACAAAGAATGTTAATCAAGTTAAGGGTTCATTCTTACATTATATATAATTAGTGCTATGTGGTCCTGGAATAAATCAAGTACTCTCTACTACAGTCATTAGCAAAACCTGCATGTAAACTATAGCATAAAATACATCAACCATACACCAAGTGTTCTCAGTTAAGTCATTAGCAAACCCTGCGTGTAGACTATAACCTAAAACCCATAAAGCACACAATCAAGTATTCTCAATCACAGTCATTAGCAAAACCTGCGTGTAGACTATAATTGAGAATCCATTAAGCACAAGAACAAGAGAACCAAAGATAACGTGCAATAACCTGCTACGATAAATTCATTCATTCAATTGATTATTGGTTGAGAATGGTGAAACCCATGCGCATCCCAACCTTTAACATATAAACCCTAGATTCAAGACTAGCAAAAACCATGCATAGACAAGAAGAAATCCCAAATTGAATGAAACGAAACTTGAATTACTAAAACATAGTCAATTCTAACAAAGAGTATTCATAGAGGTTCACATTGAATGCCTAGTATGAATTTAGTTACACATAGTTGAAATAAAGAGAAGAGAGAAGTAGTTGATAGAACCCATGGAAATTGTAGGCAATCTTCCAATCTCTGATGAGCAAATCTTCTCCTTCGTCTTCAAATCTTCTGTATGTAAGATGAAAGAAAGTTTGTTGAGTGATTTAGGTTGTGACTTATGGCTGACGAACTGTTTTCCGGACGAACCCCTTTGAAGAGGAAAACCCCTCTATTTATATCTGCTCGGGCTTCGGTGGAGAAACCTGATTAAAAACAACATCTTTTAGGCAGACCGCTGCCTGACCGCTGCCACTTTGGCAGCGGTGTGGCAGCGGTTTTGCACAATCTTGCAACCGCTGCCACTTTGGCAGCGGTGAGGGGGCGGTTTGCACAGCGACCTCCTCTGCCCAATAAACGCTACGACGCCTCTCTCAGAAAATAGCAGCGGTGTGAGAGCGATTTTTGCTCATCTTTAGAAAAGACCCTTGACTTCTTCAAAATCGCACTTTTTATCTGAATTTCTTCAACTATATCAATCTGATCCAAAAACCTGAAAACACTCAAACATACCCATTAAAGCGCTAAAAGGCTCAAGTAGCAAGCAATTGATTGGCGGAATGGGGATCAAATATATATACAATAAATGACCGATCATATACTCATGGTGAGGGCATTGTGCTAAAAGTAACTTGAATCTACCCCATGATTCATGAAATGCATCGCCTTCCCTTTCCTAGAAATCTGCCATCATACTCCGTATGTCCTTGGTCTTCCATAAGGGAAAGTACTTGGCAAAAAATTTCTACTCTACTCCACTCCACGTGGTAAGTGACCCTGCCGGTACTGCCATGAACCACTTCTTAGCACCATCCCTCATGCAATATGAAAAACACCGCATGCGTAGGTGATCCTCCGTCAAATTCCTAAGTGGAAAAGTAGTTACCACATTGTAATACTCCTTCATGAATTGAAGGCAGTCTTCACTTAGGTCACCACTAGTATAGGAGTGTGTTGTAGTGCAAGTTCTTTAGCTCATAATTTCTCTATGCATCATCCAATAGTATGGCTGAAAGATGTGATCCAACGGTAGGCAATAAGAATTCCTTCATCATCCGTTGATCATGTGGTTGCTCCGATCCAAATGATGTTGTTATCTGAAAATCGTCACTGGGGTGAATCTCCAAATAACAACTTTAATGGACCAAGATCAGGATCGATCCCAGTCAGAGGGGTATCACGTAGTTTGATACCAACAATGTTCCTGATATAACAAGTGCAGTTTGAATGTAGAAAATATAGTAAATAAATATGATCTTTATTGATTGTAACCTTATATCATGAATACAGGAGTTATGTTTTTCTAGGCTAAGGTGGAGCGTGGAGCTTCAGTAGGCGATGGAGATGGTGGTGGCAAACTCGTAAATGTCGATAAGTAAAACTGAACGTAGGGTTTTCAGAGGTGATTTTCGGATCCTCTTTATGGTGAGTATGATGTTGTATATATAGGTCCCGTTGCTTGCCATGCACTCCTATAATTTTGGTCTAGGGTTAGGCGATTACAGGACTTTCCTTCTTGTTCAGAGACAATCTCGTGGGAGCTTTAATCGTTGTAATCAAGACTTTCCTTCCTAGGAGGAGACAATCTCGTAGGAGTTTTAATCATCAGAATCAAGACTTTCCTTCCTAGTAGGATTCTCACTAGAATTATCCCCTTATTCAAATGGAACTCTCAGTTGGTGGGAAGAAGTCTACTTCTTTTGCGTGACTAAACAACAGTGTTCCATCATTTTCCATGGAGCTTTACCCCGGTCTTCTAGGCGTTCTTTGGTAATTTCTTCATCTAGCGTCTTATTGCCAAGCGAGCTAATTCTAGAAGGTGTGATGTGTTCCTGAGTATCCCGCTGTCGCCTGAGGATCAGGATACCAACTGAGGCTGCAGCGGGATGTCCAGCAGATGAAATAGCGAGATATTTGGATGATGTAGCAACAGGGTGCTTGGTGGAACTCAGTATCGAGATACTGAGTGGAACTTCATATCGAGATACTACGGGCTGAACAAGGAATCGAGGTGCTTGGTAGAGCTTTATATCGAGATACTGAGGGGTTCATGAGAAGTTAGGGAATTACGGGGTTAGATCCTTAAAGAGGGGGTATGTATATGGATCGATCGGGATCCCTCCCTTCTTGGGGTAGCTGAATGGTATCTAGACTCCCATCTTCTCCTTGTATCGGGGTGGAAAATTCTTCATTGGTCCTCTGCCAATTTTGGTGGTTAACAGAAGTCCCCCCTTACTTGGACATTGATACCTTGTCAGGGACGAAGTCAGGATTTCGATTATGCTTGAAGGATTTTCTACCTTATCTGTCTACGTAACCCTTGTCTGACTAATTTCCATTGTAGAAGAGGAAATCTTTCTTGGGCACGTTGGTATTAATTGCATAATTCGTGTGTCAGTTGATGATTGGTTCTGCGATTTCAAAAAGAGTCATTTTTGGCGCGATTAATGCGAAACCGTCTCCAACACGTCCTTCAAGCACGTTGTCGGTCATTAATTCTGGTTTCCTTGTGTGTAACTGCCTGCCTTTTTCTATAAATAGACCGGCTTTCTTGGTCTTCTCTTTATCACTTTCAAAGTTCAAGATCAAGAAAGAAAAAAAATAAACCTAGCCTCTTTCTTCTCTCTTTCTGTTTCTAGTAATCTTCCGAGTTTCTTCCACCTTTCTTTTCTTTGTTTCAATGGCATCCCCCTCTAAACTTCCTACTACCTCACAAGAAAATCCCGCTAACAAGACTCTCTCTGACCCCATGTCCTTACACCCTGATCCAGCTTCTCCAAATCCCTCCGACAGTCTTGATGCCCTATTCAACATAGAGAAGGCCGATTCGGGGGAGGTTTCTCCAATATCAATAGGGAAGAAACGGGGTTGAGATGGTGACGACGTAGCTAGTGAAACCCCACAAACCCAGCGCCTTTGTTCAACACGAAACCCATGAATCGGGTCAGGTTTCAACAACAAACCTGAGGACCCTGTTCAGATCATTGATGAGGAAGGCTCTATAAGGGTCGGTGGTAGCGAGGAAGGTGGTGAACGATACGACACCTTAGTCGGGGTCTAGACCGTCTCTTTCGCTTCCTTCCACGATGGGAGGATAATGCCCAACTCTGTGTGTACTCTGGACCCACTTGCCAAGTTGAGGGAGGAAAACAAGATTCCGGAGTATACCATGCTGTCCCTTCCTCATTAAGGTTACGACGTATATACCCCACCTCAGGATTACCTGTTGATTCATAAGGCCGCCTTCGAATGCAGAGTTCGGCTACCTCTACACCCTACTCTTCGTCCCTCCAAATCTCGTCGGGCTTCTAGAAGCACTTGACGGGGTTTCTGGTGCTCTAGTGGGGAGCAATGTGAGAAGGACCACATAGTTAGGGAGCCTGGATTGGATGAAATTCGCTTCCTCTTCAATATAGCGAATATGGTGCCTCGGGGTCAGTTCTACCTGAGGGCGTCCAATGACATGAAGTTCATCATTCCAAGGGCGAACGTGAAGTATGTTGCACTTTAGAAGGAGGAGTGGCTTGTGGTTGAAGGGGAATGGGGGAGGATAACCTTCATTAGGGGATTTGAGTACCCCGTCCCCACCCAGTTTGCGGCAAAGATAAATGGGCGAAGGGGGTGCTTTCACTGGAATCCTGGGACATTCTCGAGAGAATTATGAAGAGAGGGTACATAAATATGAAGTACCCCACTTTGGACCCCTTCGAAGGAGACCGGCTGGATAGGTACCTGAAGATTTCCCTCGCGCTTCCAGGTAAGTAATTTCATCTATCTCTTTTGTCTATGTGTACACATGTTTTCCTCCTCTTTTTTCTCACTGTATTTTCTTTCTTTTGGTAGTATCTGTTGCCCCGATGATGACTGGATCTCCATCCTTCTCTAGGGTGGGGGATACGATCCTGCATGCTTCTACCTCTCCTGTTCCTTCCCTTTCTTCTACTGCCAAAATTGTGCCGGGGTCTGCACAGGCTAGATCTGATCTCAATCTTCCTCCTGCTCCAGCGAAGTCATTTGCCAGTATTGCAACACCCCCTCCTACTTTAACGGGGTCTTCTGCCAAAACTCCTGCTCGTCTTCCCACTTTCACTCCAACACGCCCGTCGATCAAGGCAATGATGGCTCAGAGTTCTAGAAGACAAACTCAAAAGATGGGTCGTAATGTTGCTTTGCCTACTTTGAAGATTTCTCCTATCTCTCATCCTCCAACAAAAACCCTTCATAGACCAAACTGAGAATATAGAGAAGGAGGAAACCATCCCTATTTCGGCCCCCTCTATTGACATCCATTCTGGGTCGGGGTTGGGGGGTGCCACCCATGATGAGGTGGTATCCGGTTTGTCACCTCCAACCCCAGGGGAAGCTTGATGAACATAGCAAAGCTTCCTACTGAGATCCTAGTCACCAAGGGAGCATCTGTTTTAGCCGAGGTAGAGTTCCATTCTTTATTTTATTATCCTCTTTATTCCTTCTGACAGGTGCTGACTCTTTTCTTCTTTTTGTAGGGTTTCTAATTTGCTTTGGCTATGGAAAGGCAATTGTTGACCCTGAGGGAAGCCTACATCGGACTCTAGGCCAAATTGGAGGATACCGAGAAGGAGCCGGTTCAAGCCCAGCAGAGTGTAGCTCATTTGATTCAGGCTACTGTAGAGTCTGAGGAGGGCAAGTAGGCCACCTTAGTGGAAGCTAGGCGTTATGAGCACTGCCTAGATACCGAGACGGTCAGGTCATTGCGCCGTCGGGAGGAGAGGGAGTGCTTGAAGAGGGAAAAGAAGCTGCTATAAGATGAAAACCAGCTTCTACGAGATATAGTGAGGAGCCTGGAGGCTCAAGAGGGTCCTTCTTTCGAAGATGGCTACTTCACGGCTTGCTATAAAGTGGCCATAGCCTTGCCTCCTCTCTTCGATCTTTAGGCAGATTTGCACTGGGACCTGGACCGGGACCAAATTATGGCAAAGGCTGCCCAGCTAGCAGGCGAGGATCAAGAACAAGAGGCTCCTTCACAGGACGTTGCTTACCCGGATCAAGAGGCTGATATACCTGTTAGGGTTCAACCAGAAGGCACTAAGAAGGCGGTCCAGGATCCTCCTTCTATTCAAGAAGAACAAATGCAAGACCTTCTACCTCCTTCAGAAGTTGTTTTGGTGGTCATGGAGAAGGAGGATGGTCCAGTTGAATCCGGGGTTCCAATAGTTGAAGGTACCCAGAATGAATCTGCAGCTGTGGAGGAGGACGATCCGACTAGGCCTCAGGTTCTGGCAATTGAGGGGCCCAGACTAGTATTGCAGTGGATGTCACAAGGGTTGAAGCAGTCGGACAAGAAGAGCACCCGGAGGGGGAGAAGGAAACATAACTTGGCATTTTATTGTTGTTGTATGTGTAAATTTGGCAATAAGACACGTCAGCAAAAAGGCAATAAAGACGGGACAAATAAATAGACACGTCACCCATTGACCCGTCAACGGGAGGAGATCAGTCAAAGATGTGCCAGCAGGCACGCTCGCCGATTCAAAGAAGAAAAGTGCTCGCCACAACTGGTTGACCAGCAGAAAGGCAAAATGCGCTCGCCGATCAAGGGTGTTCGCCAAAGAACATACAGCCAGAAGGGTAATCCAAGTCCAAGTATATTCCCACGTCAGGCGAGGATTTAATCGGATACAAGACTCAAAGATTAAATCCTATTCCGAACAAGATACAATCTTCTTCAAACAAGGAAGAGTCCAAATAGGAAACAAACCCTAAAAAAGTTAACTGTAGGTTTTAGACTCCTTACGCGAGGAAAAGATAGGAACTCCCCTATCAACACGGCATAGGTACAGAAGACCCTAGAAAAACTAATATAAATAGAACCTTAAATCCCATGAAAGGGGGTTCGAAATCAGAGAGAGAATAATCAAGCTATTGTATGAGAGATTTGAGTGTGTAAACTATAAACAATTCATAGTGATTTCTCTCGCCCTCAAGGGGCACCGTGGTTTTTTCCCATTCAAGGGTTTTCCACGTAAAATCTGTCTTGCATGTGTTGATTGATTTTCTTTATTTATTCGTTTTGATTAACATATTATTGTTGACTGAGTCAATCCAAAAATCACCGTCAACAATTGGCGCTAGAAGGAGGGGGATTTGAATAAAAAGCTTCCAGGAATCCTTACAAAACACAAAACAGGCACAGCATGAACAACGGTAGTGATAGGGATGAAATCCCCAACAATGATCAGATCCCCGAAGCAGCGGTAATACTAGGAGAGGAAACGTTGGCAACAGGGGAACAGTCAGCAGCAACTCCAGGGACTAGAGCAGCCAACGAGACTCTGCAACACTTTCATACTGCGTTGGTGAATCTAGTCAATGAGGCCAACAAGATTGGACTCATTCTTCCTATAGGGTTGGGAACCTCGTCTCATTATGAGCTGACGACCAGCACGCCAGAAAATCATCCCGCAGGAAGGCTGCGATCAGAAGTCCATGTTGCAACTCCCAGTACTCAAACAAAACCAACTGTGGGAGAAGCCCCCCAGGATTCGCCAGAGGCCCTGGAAGAAGGAGGGCAAAAGAAGGGAAAAGGTTTGCTGGAGGAGAAGTTCCCAGAAGAACGGTATCATGGGCGAACGCATAGGGAACCGACCAACGATAGGGCTAACAAAGCCCGTAGGAGACGGCGATCGATTTTGTCGGAAGATAGGAGTCCCCAACCAAGAAGGGGGTTGCGATCAAAAAGGGCACGGCAGCGAAGATCCGAAAGTACAGATGAACTAGAAGGAAACAGAAGTACCGATAGCAGGGAAGATAATTATAGGAGGATGACAATAAAAAGCAGGCTCGACCAAGAGGGGGAACCAACTGGTCATCGAAGCGTTACCCTCCAACCGCTCTCGAAGAAGGTCTCAGCAATGGCTAAGAGGTACAGACACAATATATCTTCGGATGATGAGTCAGACAATCCATTCATTGACCATATCGCTCATACCTGGTTCCCTGAAAGATTCAGAATGCCCACCATTGAACAATATAAGGAAAATAGGGATCCATAGTAGCATGTCCGCAGATTTCGCAACGTCATGGCTCAGTACACATCCAATGACAGCCTCTTGTGCTTAACATTCCCACAAACCTTTGGCGACCTCGCTTGCAGATGGTTTGGGCGCCTACCAGCTAGAAGTATTAACAACTTCTCCAGTTTCAGCAAGGCGTTCATAAGGCAATTCATGGGGAGTGTACAAAGGAGAAAGTCACTGGCTCATCTATCGAACTTGAAACAAGAAAGCAAAGAGTCATTCAAAAAGTATTTAGCCAGGTTTGGGAAGGAGGTAGCCCAAATAGAAGATGCAAGCAATGTAGCTGTCATAGTAGCCTTCACCAATGGGTTGCAAAGCGGACGTCTGTCCTTTGACCTACGGAGAGACAGACCAAAGACATACGAGGAGATGATGGATATAGCTGGAGATGATGGATATAGCTGGAGATTATGCGTTAGCAGAGGAAGAATAAGTTGCCCAATGGGGTAGTTACGTCCACGGTCACAAGCCAGACACAAAGTCCGAATAAAAGGATGAGAGAACAAAGGGTCAATCTCGCGACCGCCAAAAGGAAGAAAATAGCCGGAGGAGCAAACCCCAAGAGAGCCGAGGTAGTAACAGAACCAGTAGGTTCCGAGGCAGGTACAGCAATTACACTCCCCTAAATGGCGAACAGGAGGACATACTGTCTGTAGTGGAAGACAAAGGGCTCGCCAAGTACCCCCGACAACAGTCAGCTAATGCCTGAAGAGATACAACAAAATATTGCCGATTTCACAAAGACCACGAGCACGATACCTCTAAGTGCTTTCAGTTACGGGATCACATCGAGAGTCTGATCAAGAGACCAAGACACAGGTCGCCAAGGCAGTCATCAAGGAGGAGGGCAAGAAAGAAGAAGCCCGAGGAAAGGTAGCCCAAGCGTAGCTATAAATACAATCTTTGGAGGACCTCACACTGGTAGAAGCAATAGAGAAAGGATGTCAGAAGTCAGGGAAGTAATGTATGAAAACAGAGACTTTGAGGTAAACTCTGTGCAGAGAACCCACAAAAAACCAAGAGAAGGCCACGATCCAATAACCTTCACGGCCGAGGATTCAGAAGGAATTGATGCAAAACCCAACGATGCAATAGTTATGGGGGTACAAATAGCACACAGAGATGTCCTCCGAGTGATGATATACAACGGAAGCTCCGCTGACATTTTGAGTGCCAGAGTGTATGACGAACTTCGGCTAGACAAGAAAGACTTGGACCCATTCCATGTGCCTCTAAAAGGATTCGGAGGAGCAGAAGTAAGATCTTTGGGAACGGTGAAACTGCCTGTGAGATTTGGGACAGCACCTTGTCGACGGGCCATTCTCCTGGATTTCGTGGTAGTTGATATTTATAACTGGCCATACAATGCTTTACTCGGCTGACCGTTTCTGAACAAGGCGCGAGCAGTTACATCCACCCATGCACTAAATGTCAAATTCCCAACAGAATTTGGAATCGGAGAACTTAAAGGGTCGTAGGAAATGGTTCGCCGGGCCAACCTATCAATCTTTAAGGACAAGGCTGGGGCGGAAACCTTAAGCATATTTCAACTCGACCAAGAGGCGAATGAGGAAAACCCCGAAACATTTGAGTTAGACCCGAGGGATGAGACCAACAGAGTAAAAGAAGAACCAACCGAAACTATCATCTTGGATGAGGAAGAGCCTAATAGAACAGTCAAGGTTGGAGCGAGCTTGACGAAGCAGGTTAAAGCAAGCATGGTGAATCTGTTGAGGGAGTACAAGGAGATCTTTGCTTGGAGCCACGAGGATATGCCGGGAATCAATTCAAATGTAACCACACACCATCTAGCAGTAAGTAAAGACTGCAAGCCAGTAATACAAAAAAGGAGAAGCTTCAACCCTGAGAGAAGTGCAGCAATAAGGGAAGAAATATCCAAGCTGCTCACGGCAGGATCGATCAGAGAAGTCAAATATCCTGAATGGGTAGCGAACGTTGTGCTCGTAAAGAAGAAGAACAATCAGTGGAGGATGTGCGTAAACTTCACTGATCTGAACAAAGCATGCCCAAAAGATAGTTTCCCCTTGCCAAGAATCGACCAGCTGGTCGACGCAACAGCCGGACACGAGCTATTAAGCTTCATGGACGCGTACTCAGGATATAACCAAATCAAGATGCACGAACCAGATGAAGATAAGACAGCATTCACCATGGACCAAGGATTATACTGCTATACTGTTATGCCGTTTGGCCTGAAGAATGCTGGAGCAACATATCAGCGGTTAGTCAACAAAATGTTCGCTAGCCAAATAGGCAGGAATATGGAAGTGTACGTCAATGACATGCTAACTAAGAGCGTCAAAGCCGAGGGACATGTGGACGACCTACGGGAAACCTTTGATGTGTTAACCAAGTTCGGGATGAAGCTAAACCCCTCAAAGTTTGTGTTCGGCGTGCCATCTGGTAAGTTTCTCGGGTACCAGGTACATCAAAGAGGGATAGAAGTGAACCCTGACAAGATCAAAGCGCTAGCCAACATGGTTTCCCCAAAAAACTTGAAGGATGTCTAGAAACTTACAGGACGCTTGGCGTCGCTGAACAGGTTTATCGCAAAATAGACAGACCGATGCTTACCCTTCTTCAAAGCGCTTAAGAAAGGGAAAGGGATAGAATGGAACAAAGACTGCGAACAGGCTTTTGTCGCTCTGAAAGAATACCTCGGCCAAGCACAATTGCTGTCAAAGCCTATCACAGGGGAAGTGTTGTACATGTACCTGTCAGTCACAGAAGCAGCCACTAGTTCTGTATTAATAAGGCAGGAAAATGGGATTCAAAAGCCGGTGTACTACACAAGTAGAGCATTACTACCAGCTGAAATGAGATATTCATCAGCTGAAAAAATGGCGCTCGCACTAGTAACAGCAGTGAGGAAATTGAGGCTGTATTTCCAAGCACACAAAGTAGGAGTATACACCAACTGCCCACTAAGAATGATACTACAAAAGCCAGAGGTGTTGGGCAGACTTACAAAATGGGCCATTGAGCTAAGCGAATTCGACATAGAATTTATCCCAAGAACAGCGATCAAAGGCCAAGCAGTAGCAGACTTCGTAGCAGAATTCACCGAGTCAGATACTGAAGTGGCGAAGATGATGATAGATCAAACTAGGAAAGACTTTCGCTGGAAACTCTGGGTCGACGGCTCATCAAACACGCATGGCAGCAGGGCAGGGATAGTGGTCACAACCCCAGAAGGAGATTCTGTGGAATGTGCCCTGCGATTTGATTTCAAAGCCACCAACAACCAAGCCGAGTACGAAGCACTGATAGCAGGACTGAAAGTATGTACGGCCCTAGGAGCTGACGAGATTGAGCTGTTTAGCGACTCTCAAGTCATCGTCAACCAAGTACTCGACGAATACCAAGCAAGAGATAACAATATGATTGCCTACCTAAAACTAGCAAAGGAACTGTTGAGGCGATTCAAAGAATACAGGATTGTGCAGATCCCAAGAGAAAAAAATGAACAGGTGGATGTTTTGGCCAAGCTGGCATCTGCCACGGTCAACATCTGGCCCCGAACGATCCTTATGGCACACTTGCTTCGACCCAGCACAACCGAGCAGGCCGAAGTTGGGGTCATCATGAACGTATCAACCAACTGGATGACCCCAATCAGAGAGTACCTGATTAATGACACCCTCCCAAGTGACTTGCTAGAAGCCAAGCGGCTGAGATACAGGGCAACAAGATATTCAGTCCTCAACGGTGAACTGTATAGGAGAGGATTCTCGAGGACGTTGTAAAGATGTGTTGAACCTGAAGAGGCAGAAGGAATCCTAAAGGGCATACATAGCGGAAGCTGTGGGAATCATGCTGGGAGCATCAGTCTGGCCCATAAAGCACTAAGGCAAGGGTTCTAATGGCCGACCATGTTCGCCGATACAAAGAGAATAGCGACCAGATGTGAAGCATGTCAAAAGATCGCGAATAACATTCGCCAGCCACTTGAGCGCTTACAGAGCATCATCTCCCCATGGCTATTCGCCATGTGGGGAATTGATTTGATCGGCCCAATGCCCACAGCGCCAGGAGGAGCGAAACATGCCATTGTAGCAGTGGATTATTTCACCAAATGGGTAGAGGCTGAATCATTGGTACACATCACAGAAGCAAATACAACCAGCTTTGTGAAGAAAAATATTCTATACAGGTTCGGAATACCAAACACATTCATCACTGACAATGGGACACAGTTGGATAACAAGAAATTCAGAGATTTATGCAAGAAGTATGGGATCAGCAACTACTACGCCTCCCCAGCTCACCCACAGACAAAGGGGCAAACTGAGGCAGTAAATAAAATCATCAAGCATAACCTGAAGGCCAAGCTAGCTGTCAAAAAGGGAAATTGGGCGGAAAAACTACCACAGGTGCTATGGGCGTACCGAACAACAGAAAGAAACTCCACTGGGGAAACACCTTATTCCATGGCGTTTGGAACCGAGGCAGTCATTCCGGTTGAAAAGGCGTTATCTTCGCCAAGAACACAATTCTTTCAACCAGAGCTTAATGTTGACATGCTGAAGTGTGGTTTAGATGAACTAGAAGAAAGAAGGGAGCACGCCCGAATAAGGAATGCCGCCTATCAGCAGAGAGCAGCGAGATATTACAACTCACATGTGAAGGTCAGAAGATTCGCGCTCGGGGACCTGGTTCTAAAAAGAGTGACGCCCAGAACGAAGAACAAAACTGCAGGATCACTCGCAGACAAGTGGGAGGGACCATATCACATTATAGGTATATCAGGCCATGGAGCGTATCACATAGCAAAGAGAGGAGTCAGCGAGCTGCCCCGACCGTGCAATGCTCAATACCTGCAGATCTACTACCCTTGATACTCCAGTTCGAGAAGACATTTTATTATGTTTCTTTTCTCTAAATTTATCTTTTTAGAAGTTGTTAACCGCCAAAATTGACGAGGGACCAAAGAAGAATTTTCCACCTCGACATAAGAAGAATATAGAAGTGCGAACACAATCCGGATACCTCAACAGAGTGGATCCCGATTGGCCCAAATACGTACATCCTTCAGCGGGGTCCACCCCACCGGCATCTTAAGTCAACAAAGTGGCCGAAAGCCGAGATACTCCCCAGAACTCACAACGAGACCAAACCCTTGTTATGACCGGGCTTCCTAGGGACCCCGCATCATCCCAACACTACTTCTTATGGACCCCGCAGCAACCCGACACGGAGTTCTACTGATCATCCTGTAACAAAGTCAGCTACATATCCCCCTTCTACCGTCAGAAGGACGCTTACTAGATATAGACAGCCCGCTAAGTAAAAGCGCACTCGGAAGCAAGATTCTAACTCCAAGAACTCAAAACTCCACGAAGATCCCCTTTGAATGTTTGTGGGTTATTTTTGATAGCTTTGTATCTAGGATTGGTTATCCTTTACTTAGCTAAAGTTGTATGCCATGTCATATAGCTATTTTCATATCTATGATTGATTTTATTGTCATCATATAATCCTAGGTAAGCATCTAGAGTACCCTAGCTCTTATTGCATATTTGGATATCATTGCATATTCACATAGGGTGTTGATCTCTTCGGAGAGGTAAGTCTTGTGTGATAGACCGGGATTAGGTCGTACACCGGGATTATGTGGTCACATGAGCAAATTGGACTAGGTCCGCTTTTACAGGCCTGCGGGTAGTGGTAGCGGGATATAGGCCGGGGTTAGGCCATCAAACCGGGATTAGGTTGTATACGCTATCACAATTAGTGGATTCGAGGTTCGAGTGTGGCGCACTATAATAGCCCGTGGTTTTTCCCTGTTGAGGGTTTCCACGTAAAAATCAAGTGTCGTTTATATTTCCGCACCTTATTACACTTGATTATTGTTTTGTGAATTGGGTTATATTTGTAATATTGACTAATCCGAAAATTTGGTAATAACGGATTAACAACCTTTTCACAAACCCTCTATGTCACGTTTTTAAAAGACACACACGCGCATTTATTTATTTGTGTGAACTTTCACCTCATTTTCAGAAAATTGCATTTTTAATGATTATCATGTGCAATCAATTAGATGCCCATAACATGAATTCAAATTGCATATGTACTTTTGAGCGAAACCTAGGAATCAAAGAGAAGAGAAGAGAGAATCTAGTGAGGATTAGATCAAGGCGAATTACATTCTAAACCGAATAGCACATTTGCTTTGAAGCTTTGACATTTTGAATGTAAGATTGCATTACGTACAATTATATCTAGAGTGGCATGCTCTTAATCTTTACTTGACATTATCTTACATGTTTAAGTCCTCACTAAAGCATCATTGTGTTAATTTCTTCATTTTGGTTTCGCATGTTAATGATTGGATAGTAGATCCTTGCTTGAGTAAGTTAGAACTCCATTGAAAATATTTGAAATGTCTTGATGCATGTCTTTGGGGGTTGATTTGTGATTGTTTTGCTCGAGGACTAGCAAAAGATAGGTTTGGGGGTATTTGATCGAACCAAAATTGGTACGATTTTGGCCCTCATTTTCGTCTCTTTATGCTTGATTCTTGGGCATTTTCCCGTGATTTAATGGTGTAAATTTAGTGTTTTCAGGAATTTACAGAGTGTAGGGGCATTGAAGTAATATTGGGGAAATAGGGGCAAAAATGTAATAAATCGGAAGATTATTGAAGATATTGTAATATTGAAGAATACAGGGGGGCTTTCTGCAATTTGCCATGTAAATAGGCAAACAGCGCCACGTGGACAGTGGATAGTGGGTTTGGGCCACTAACTGTACCCTGGTCCAGTTTTGAACGCGCCCCAGCAACCCACAAGCTTAAGTGAAATTGTGCGTTTTGAGGCAGGCTTGGCCTCTACACACACCCCATTCTCTTTCTAAACGCACCCCAAAGAAGAGACACATGCCCGGGCCATGTGGATTAGTGAAACGGTGCGTTTCACTCCTCTGATTGCACCCCAGCCTATTTCTAGCTGCACCCCCATAATAGACAAATCAACTATTCCTAAGTGCACCCCTGTCTTGTTCTAATTGCACCCCCCTTAAGAGACAAGTGCAGCAGCTGCGTGCACCCTACTTGAGCACTAAATGCACCCCTTTACTATTCATCATCTCCCTCCTCTCACGCGTGCAGATCAGATTTTGCGCCCAAAACCCTAGCTTTTTTACGGCCTCCGTTTCCGGTGATTCCAGACCTGCCGTCGGTCGATTTTTGACGCAAATCAACGACTAGGTCAACGGCAACCTAGTCATTGACTTTTTAGCTCCTCAAATGGCCGAATTCTCCAAGCTCCAATTCTCACCCAAATCTTCCCATTTTACCCCTAGGTCGCCATTTGGCATTCCGATATCGCCATGGCGACAGGGAGTTGATTTTAGCACCTGATGATGTCGCCACTTGCATCCCCAATGTTGCCATTTGATGCCAAACTGTGACCATCTTGCTGTTCTTCTCTGATTGGCCAATTTTGGTTGGAAAATTATGGAAATGCTCCTTTGAGGGGCCAAAATGGAAATTTGACAAGTATAGGAGTTGTTTTGGTAATTTTATCATTCGTGACCTAATTCAAAAATACTATAAATTCATCCCTCTTTTTAATTTGAAATCCAATCCTATTCTCTCCTACCTATCTCCTTTCCAACCTAGGATCACCGTTAATCATCTCCCAAATTCCTTATTTTTATTCTTGAACTAATCTTTTCCACCCAAACACTCACACCAAATCTTGATTACTTCCCTAAATCATTCCTTCCCTACCATTCTCTACATCACAAAACCTTTGTCACTCACCATTAGCCATCCACCTATCTAAACACATCCTCTTCCTCCATTCTTTGCACTATGAGAATCTAAGGAGAACAAGGATCAAGCACTAAAGAAGGAGGCCCAAGGGTGATTTCCTTATCATTTACTTGTTTTCTATTTTATTGCTACTATGTGTAATTAAACCCCTAATCTAGGGGATTGATTTGATAAACATTTGGTTGTGGGTATTTGCTTAAGCTTTGTATTGAATCTCTTTATGTGTTCTATTTATTAATTCATTAGATTCTATTCATTATGTGATTGACTTGTATATCCACTTGTTAATTACAATCTTGTTTAGAATAACATGTTATGCAATCATTCTTGGATTGACACCCTTGAGTGATTAAGAACCCAATAAATAGGATAGATTAATGGAGGGTATATCAACCACACTAATCTAAACGTAAATGGGTTAACATGTAGAGATTGGTCCATTAAAGTGGCTTGAAAAGCACTACCCATACCTACTTGCTAATCAATCAATTCCCTAGCATCTATATTAATTGTTTACTGATGACTCGCTTTTTGTGTCGTTACCAAATTGCGAATTACCAAAAGAATGTTGTAAAATAAATCTTTACGCAATATATTTTAAGATTTGAAAACGAGTATTGTGGTAAGCTTAGAGTTCGTTCCACAGGGAATTAGAGAAGTATGTTGATTTAATTAGCTAATCTATAAACAATAAAATAAATCATAAATGATGAATGAGTGTATGGTTTGTCAAACCATCAAACATACATACAAAATTAACCTAACTAAAAATATGGTGATATGAAAAATAGAAGACTCACAATCTTGATAAGACAAATGGAGGTAAACAATTAATGTTGATGCTAGGGAATTGATTGATTAGCAAGTAGGTATGGGTATTGCTTTTTAAGCCACTTTAAGGACCAATCTCTACATGTTAACCGATTTAGGTTTAGATTAATGTGGTTGATATACCCTCCACTAATCTATCCTATTTATTGGGTTCTTAATCACTCAAGTGTAGGGGTGGGCACAAAAACCGGAACCGAACCGAACCGAGTTGAACCGAACCGAAAAAGGGTGTTCGGTTCGGTTTTACACTTGAGTTCGGTTCAATTCGGTTCGAACCGAATGAACCGTATTGAATTCGGTTCCGATTCGGTTTTGAGTCTTCAAAACCGAACCGACCCATATGAACCGACATATAAATTAAAAAAAACCCTAATTTTTCTAACACCTATCTGTTCTATACTTCTTTCAGCTGAATATCTCATTTTATATGTTGATTATGTGGTAGCTTATATGTTGTAATTTGGTAGCTTATATGTTGATTATGTGGAGAGATTTAATTATGTAAAATGTAAATAATGAGTTGTAAATTTGGACTGCATCAGTTGCCCAAAGGCCCAATTACAATAATAGATGTTAAAAGGTAAAAAAGAAATGAAAAAAAAAATTGCCCAAAACCTAATCGAACCGAACCGAACCGAACCGAGAAAAGGGTGTTCGGTTCAATTCGGTTTTGGCCTTCAATACGGTTCGAACCGATTCAACTTTTTAAAAACCGAATATAACTTGGTTCAATAAGGTTTTGGCCAAAACCGAACCGAACCGAACCGTGCCCACCCCTACTCAAGTGTGTCAATCCAAGAGTGATTTTATAACATGTTATTCTAAACAAGATTGTAATTAACAAGTGGGTATACAAGTCAATCACATAATGAATAGAATCTAATGAATTAATAAATAGAACACATATAGAGATTCATTACAAAGCTTAAGCAAAAACCCACAACCAAATGTTTATCAAATCAATCCCCTAGATTAGGGGTTTAATTACACATAGTAGCAATCAAATAGAAACAAGTAAATGGTAAGGAAATCACCCTTGGGCCACCTTCTTTAGTGCTTGATCCTTGTTCTCCTTTGATGCTCCTAGATGCAAAGAATGGAAGAGGAGGATGTGTCTAGATAGGTGGATGGCTTATGGTGAGTGATAAAGGATTTGTGATGGAGAAAATGGTAGGGAAGGAATGGTCTAGGGAAGTAATCAAGATTTGGTGTGAGTTTTTGGGTGGAAAAGATAAGTTCAAGTATAGAAATGGAGGAATTTGGGAGATGATTAATGGAGGAAGAAGAGATTGGTAGGAGAGAATCGGCTTGAATAGGCTTGGTAAGGCTTGGTTATTCAAATTGAAAAGAGGGATGAATTTATAGTATTTTTGAAATAGGTCACGGATGGCTAATTACCAAAACACCCCCTGTACTTGTCAAATTACCATTTTGGCCCCTCTAGGGGGCCTTTCTGTAATTTTCCTGTCAATTTCAGCCAATCAGCGTTAAACACAGGGGAGGTCGCGGTTTGGCACAAATGGCGACCTTGGGGATGCAAATGGCGACCTCATCAGGTGTGGGAATCAAGTCTCTGTCGCCATGGCGACCTCGAAATTCCAAATGGCGACCTAGGGGCAAAATGGGGAGAAATGGCGTGATATTTGGGTGGCCGGATTCTAGCCAATTGGGAGGCCGGAAGTGGACCGACCGGCCAGCCTGTCGGTTGGCCGTAATTTTGGGCCAAAAATCTACCGGAGATAGGTCCGGGAAGGTCCCTTTCCGGCCGGCCAAGGGTTTGAACAAGGTTGGCCATGGCTGCTCGTGGGTTTGAAGAAGAAGAAGATGAATAGTGTAGGGGTGCAATCAGCAATGGGCAGGGGTGCAAATGGGCTGTTGCAAATGTCTTAAAACGGGTCCAATTAGAAGGTAATGGGGTTCATACAACAGGCTGCCCTTGTGTTGGGTCGCCGTCTTGGGCTCAAGTTGGGCCAGCACTTGGGCCATGATTTGGGCGTGCGCTGACTATGCTAAACGCACCGTATTAGGCGTGACTAATTGCGTTTGGGCCTGCTGCACGTGGGTGTACAACGAGATGGGCTAGAGTGCGCTTAACAGCCCACTCACTTCCTTTAATCAAAACGCACCGCTTTGTGTGCTGACGTGGCGCTGCTTGCCTATTTGCATGGCAAATTGCAGAAAGCTCCCCTGTAATCTTCAGATATTGCGATATCTTCAATAATCTTCCGATTTATTACCATTTTGTCCCTATTTTCCCAATATTACTTCAATGCCCTTCAATCTTATAAATACCTGAAAATACTTAATTTTCACAATTAAATTACAGGATTATGCCCGAGAATCAAGCATAAAGAGACAGAAATGAGGGCCAAAATCATACCAATTTTGGTTCGATCATTTACATCCATTTTTCTTATCAAGATTGTGAGTCTTCTATTTTTCATATCACCATATTTTTAGTTAGGTTTATTTTGTATGTATGTTTGATGGTTTGACAAACCATACACTCATTCATCCATTTATGATTTATTTTATTGCATATAGATTAGCTAATTAATTCAACATATTACTCTAATTTCCTGTGGAACGAATCTTAAACTTACCGCTTTACTAATTTTCAAAAACATTAAAATATATTGCGTAAGAATTCATTTATAAACATTCTTTTGATAATTCGCAATTTAGTAACGACACAAAAAGCGAGTCATCAACTACCTTTACATATTCAACCCCAAAATGTTGTTTGTCAATTAAATAAGCTAATAAAAAATGAGGACCTTTTAGCCCAGACGACTAGCTATCTAATCAGACCAGATCTCCTTTCATACCTATCAGCTAGTTTTCCCTCGGCCAAGTTATCTTTCCTAATTGGCTAGTTCTCCCCAACTATCTAGGCAAACCTGACCAAGTCCTGAGTTTAGCTGTTGGCCATCGGTTAATCTTTCCTTTCATCATTGATGACATAAAACGTCTAATCTCCATTTTTTCTTATAATCATGCTGACTTGTTAGTCATCCGAATTCTAATAATAACAATACCCCCTTAAATATTTTAGTCGAGTATCCTGTCTTTTCTCATAGGAGACTCACTCAGCGAAGCATATTTAATTTTGCTTTTATTTTTGTCTTCTAGCTCATAAATGCCATTATTATGTTGAATAGCTAATCATTTACTTTCTACCACAACATTTATTTTGCCTTCTCGATGTGACACGATGACAGGACTTGTGTCTGTCCTCTTTCGTTTCCCACGCACCACGTGTCTGATTGCTGGTTGGCATGTGGGTAGAGTTTTTTGGAGGTTGTTCACCAACCCTTACGCGCAAACATATCTTTTCGAACGTGGGGTGGCATCATCTTTCTCTATAAAATTTTGAAAGCCTTTCATTTTCCCACTCCCATAGGTTTTTTTCGCAATCTTTCTTTTCCAAAGAAAACTTTGTTCCTTGCTCTTTTCGAAACCACAACCCTAGCTTCCCTTCTTTTGCTTAGTTTTCTACTTCACAATCTCTTCCAAGGTCTCCTGCTATCTTCTAGACCTTGATTCACTAGTGTTTTTGTTCGCTACTTTACCATTTCAAACAACCAGGTATGGATCATATCACCTTTTATCGTTTCGTCGAATTATTTATGCGTGTTGTTGAGATTAGTGATAAAGACAATGCTGATTGGATCGAGTTTATCTTGAGAAGAAGTTCACGAACTTCTCCTTCTCAATCTCGACCCATAGCTCTCCACATTGATTATTCCTTCGCACGTCCTAAGTTTTGATCCCCTCAAATTAACCCTAAAGCTTCTTCTGTGGATCCTTGTCCAGGTATGTCGAAGCCTACACACTCTAGCCGGGGAAGAAAACCTGCTGTGAAATCCTCTCCCATAATTGACTTAAAAATTCCTTCTCAAGTGGTTAGGTTGGAGGATGTTCCGAAAAGGCATTGGGCACTTCTTTTGAAATTTTCCGCCCATCGGCCTTCCTCTTTTGATACTGAAGTGAACGCAGTCTCTACAAAGGAGATCAATAAATTTATGGATAGGTTTTACATTCCTTATTCGATTAGGCTCTACGTAACCGAGCCATTTGGAACTTGTCCCCAGAAGCTGTGGCGATTTACGGGGCTATGTTATCTTCTGGCATGACCCTACCCATCTAGCCTTTTATTGCCATATTTTTAGCAGAGGTCGGGGTTACGCCTGCTCAGTTGGTCCCTAATTCTTATAGAATTCTTATTGGGCTGTGACACTTATGGAAAAAGATTGGTGCAACAAATCCACTTACTCCCCAAGAGATTCGTCACTTTTACACACTCAGTCAATCAGATAATGGGGGTACTTTTTACCTCTTGTCTAACTTTTCGAGTCATTAGATCCGTGAAGGTTCGATGAGAGAGTTCCTTCTGCATCCCAAAAAGACCATAAAGGTTTTATATGGGGATTTCCTTCGTCGAACAAGTTCTAGAAAAGTAGCTGGTTCTTTGTTTCTAGCAAATGGGGTCAAAATGTGCCCGCCGACACCAATCATGATTTTCCCAAGAAAAGTGTTCTGAGGCACTTCTTCAACCCAAATATTTGGAACAGGTCTCCCCCCTGCTTGACAAGGAAGGAGGCCACTTGGGCGGTTATGGTAGCCATCCAATCTTGAGAGGACAAAGATCGTCGTTCGTTGTTGGCAGAAAGAGAGTTTTTTGAGTTGGGTCTTTTTCCAGCCACTTCTAGACACCGGAGACGCTATAAGTCCACATTTTGCTTGTCTATCTTATTTTATTTTGGATTTCAGTTTTCCTAACATCTGCCTGGATTTTCTTTCAGTGTTTGACATTGGTATCGTTGCTGGAGATTACGCCAAGGCCTTGGAAAAGATCAGCTAGAAAGAGGTTGTTGAGAACGTCGCTCGAGGAGTTGCTCCTCTTGAGCAAGATCTGGTGAAGCATACATGTCCCTGATCCTAGTACCACTACAGGTCTTGACGTTCAACCACCGAGAAGTTGTCTTGCCTCCTAAGGGTCCAAAAATGAGGCCAGCTAAAGAGACTGCAGGCAAAAAAAATGGCTAAAACTGCTGTTGGGACTTTTGCTTCAAATGTGCTCCATCCTGACCTTCCAAAGGATTACATCCTACTCATTGGAATGATGTAGACGAGTTGAAATCAATTAAAGAATGGTTAGCAAAACAGTTTAGCATGAAGGACTTAGAAGAAACAAGTTTTATTCTTGGTATACAAGTTATACAATAGAGATAGTGTATAGAGTTTATGGAATGGGTAGGTTATTTATAAGGAAAGGGAAATGAGGGTAAAATGGTAATTTAATTATATGGGATTTGAAATTTTTGTTAAAAAAAATTGGTGCCAAACGGTCATGGCAATGGTCATATTGAAAATAAATAAATAAATAATAAAAGGCTGCAACGGTCAAAAATGGTAGGTCAACAATTGGCCAACCATGCCGGCACGGCGTGCCGCCCGTTGGTTAAGGCACGCCAGGCAGGCGAGCTGTGTAGTGCCAACAAGTTTGGCCACACATGGCACAGCCCCTCGTGAAGTGCTTAGGCCAATACTTGGGTCGGCACGGCCCGCCTCATTGGCGAGCCTTAACGGGCCTAGCCCAAATTGACAGTATTAACTCCTACGATACATGGGTGGTATGACCACTCGGAAATACTTAGTTTTGACTTTTGAACTAAATTATATATATATATACTTTTTTTAAAACATAAAATAAATTTATTGTTTTAAATAATTTAAATATAAAAAGCTAACATCATCCACTTGCGTTGATTCTTGGAATGCTGGGAATCAGATCCACTAATTCTCGAGAATACCGAAAGTAAAATAAGAACAAGAAGATGTTGAATTGCAACGAATACCAGTAAATAGCTAAAAAGCGATCAAAAGACCACAACAATTGATGCTAAATCGATTTGGTTGTGATTAAAAAAAAAATGATTCATGGTGATGGGTGATCAAGCCGGAATACCCAAGACTATGAACACATTGCTAACTC
This sequence comes from Acer campestre, assembly GCA_954870605.1. Lineage (NCBI taxonomy): Eukaryota > Viridiplantae > Streptophyta > Magnoliopsida > Sapindales > Sapindaceae > Acer > Acer campestre. The sequence continues at coordinate 27,164,512 of OX940811.1, read as the reverse complement.
GTTGATTCACTAAAATACCGATAAAGCAAACAAAATAAATTTCATAACTACATTTTTTCATCAACTCCAGCCCAACTAAAAAAAATACTTTTAATTGTTTAGAAATTAGAATCAACTTAAAATTACGAAAAAATCATAAAATAAAATAGAAAAATATTACAAAAATGATCCAACATCCTTCATTGATAACAATTAGTTTGACTACGACACTTTCCGCCTTCCGGTATCTCTAATACAAGGGACCAGCTACAATGCAGTGAAAAAAATCACTGCATGATGCAAGCAAAAAAAAATAGTGTACATAGAAGAAAAGCAAGGTTTGGAAACCGGTTATTGCCCTTTTTTTATTAAAATAATAATATATAACCATTGATTTGACTTTATTAATAATAAAAATCAAATAAATAATAATAATAAATAATTTAATCTTAAATATTAATATAAAAAATACAAATGTTTATTTAAATGAAATGAAGTTATTTTATAATTATATTTTCACGGTAACTATGTTAACGGTTCTGGTAACTACTTATACGGGTTGGTAACTACTTAAAAGTTTCTTCCTCGTAACTACTTTTACGGTTGTGGTAACTACCTTTATGGGCCTGGTAAAGTAGTTACGCGTTTGGTAACTACTTAAGGTTTTCTTCCACAAAATTATCTAGTAACTACCTTTACGGCTTTGGTAACTACCTTTACGAGTCTAGTAACTACTTATAAGGGTTGGTAACTATTTAAGGGTTTCTTCCTTGTAACTACTTTTATGGCTGTGGTAACTACCTTTACGAGTCTAGTAACTACATATAAGGGTTGGTAACTACTTAAAGGTTTCTTCCACAAAATCATTCTAGTAACTACTTTTACGGCTTTGGTAACTACCTTTACGGATTTCGTAACTACTTATACGGTTTGGTAACTACTTAAGGGTTTCTTCCTTGTAACTACTTTTACGGCTGTGGTAACTACCTTTACGGGTCTAATAACTACGTATACGGGTTGGTAACTACTTAAGGGTTTGTTCTACAAAATCATCTAGTAACTACTTTTACGGGTTTGGTAACTACGTTTACGAATTTCGTAACTACTTATACGGTTTGGTAACTACTTAAGGGTTTCTTCCTTGTAACTACTTTTACGGCTGTGGTAACTACATTTACGGATCCAGTAACTACTTATACGGGTTGGTAACTACTTAAGGGTTTCTTCCTTGTAACTACTTTTGCGGTTGTGGTAACTACATTTACGGGCCTGGTAACTACTTTACGTGTTTGGTAACTACTTAAGAGTTTCTTCCACAAAATTATCTAGTAACTACTTTTACGGCTTTGGTAACTACCTTTACAGGTCTAGTAACTACTTATACGAGTTGGTAACTACTTAAGGGTTTCTTCATTGTAACTACTTTTACGGCTGTGGTAACTACCTTTACATGTCTAGTAACTACGTATACGGGTTGGTAACTACTTAAGGGTTTCTTCCACAAAATGAACTTGTAACTACTTTTACAGGTGTGGTAACTATTTTTACGGGTTTGGTAACTACTTAAGGGTTTCTTCCATAAAATTAGCTAGTAACTACATTTATAGCTTCAGTAACCAATTCATGGTTTCTTAAAAACTACTTCTAAACTATAATACCAACTACAGACTTGTAAGATTATTCACACAACTTAAAAAAGAAAACGGATCTTGTATTATTCTTTTGAGAAGGAATTTACAAGTTGCAAAATACTATAACATTAGGAAGCTTCGTCCACCACAAATAAGACTTAATATCTTCTTTATTTCCCAATACACTGTATTTTGAACCATTGTTTCTACCTATCACAACATATTGTTTGAATTATTACTAGAACACATTACTAGCAAAATTGTCTCATTTCAACAATGCTGGAAAGTATACAAGTTAAGTTATAACTTAGCCTGCAATCTATGGCAATCCAAGGTTGCCTCTATTAAGTCAATCCTTCAACAGCAAGCTGCAAATTTGATTCTTATTGGCTATTCTACTTCTAATTTTTACACTCAGGAAGTTATTTTGTATACTTCAACTTTCCACGGATCTATAAATATGGTGACTACAACATGTGTATACCTTTGTGATGACAAAATACAATAACACTAAATGTGTCAATACTTACACAACTTTTGGTGAAGTACATAGGTGAAGCATTTGCCAAAAAGTATATTCAATATCCATTTGTTGCCACTACAAAGAACCAACACAATAGAAGGAAAATAATTACAATATACAAACTTTTAAATATGCAAAAACATTTCTTCTTATTCTCATTAAATACTACATGTCCGAACAGGTAACCTTCGTCTTTGCCAAAAAAATAATTTACAAAAATAGAATCAAAGAAAAAAATGGACCAACTTGTATTGCTTGCATATTCTCAGGTCCAGACCCCTAAACTCAAAATAGTGCAACACCATCTTCTTGGTACATCTCGTTTGGGATTTCCTTCTCCGCAATAAAATTCTTGTATCCATCAGTAAGATCACCCTGTAAAATTTTACATTGGTTGATTTGGTAGTCAAAGGAAAAACCTCTCTTCACCTAATTAATGTGATACTCAAAACTGAACCTTTTTTTTCTTTTTCTTTTGTAGGATGCAACAATGACTGTGATACAACTTGCTGTTACTACAACATTGAGAAACAGCCACATCTGCGCGAGATATGCTGCCGAGAAGAAGGGGTATGAGTTGCAAGTATGCTACTCTATTCAAGCCCACTTTTGCTTTTGTCACGAAAATACTTCTGTTGAAACTCTTTAATGTGATTCAAATGATTGAACAGGACTAGCTTGTAATGCATGAAACTCGTAATAATTTGACAACTAATTTTTTTGCTTTTGCATATGCAGAACTCAGGAACCTTCCTCAATGCTTGCAGGCCTTCCATCATATTCACAGCATGACTAAACTGATGCACCTTCTAAAAATGCATGTGTATTATATTTCAACTAGAATTATCATTCAAAAAGAAGAGAAAGAACGACAAATAAAAAAACACCTTGCGCCGTGAATTTCCCTATTATTTAATCAAAGGCTCATTTTAATGTGCCTACTTCGTACATTCAATTATTTCATCAACCTCAACAAATCCTCACAAAATTTCAAGCATCAAATGCACAGATCTAGATATACATCAAAGTAGTAATGGGATCCTAAAAGATAGTTCTTAGGATGATAATTTATACAAAAATTAAATACTCCTTGAAAGACCAAGGAATACAACAGCTTATGAGATCTCTACCCTCATATCGGCAATATCAACATCATGCCCACCTTCAACTAGACCCCATTTGTCCACCTGCGGCCAAAAAAAGTGGTCTCAGAAGAGCACATTGATAATACATAAAAAATCATGGAGTATACAACATCATGCCCACCTGCAGCCATCATCATGGAGTATACCACAGGCTTAAAGCCAAATTCTGATTCTACCTAATTAAGTAAAGGATCAACATACTTTACCTACAGTTTTGCAAACAATTGATGGAGCCGTTAAGCTTGGTAAAAATCCTTTCTAACATTTTTTTTTATTTTTGAACAAAGTTCAAAACAAACTAATCAGAAATATTTAACATTTGTGCTTCAAAATCCACACTAAACAAGCAAAGCGCCAAATGGGCTAAGCTATTATAACTCTATGAGTTCATAACTTATTGAAACTACGTTCAAATGAGAAATAATTCAGCAGATCCAACTTCTGTTTCCGCATCTACTCGAACCACATCATTCAAATGTTGCTTGGAACATGAAAACCCTAACTCTGTCACCCATGGATTTGGGAATCTTTTCTAACATATACTACACAAATGTTTATATCTAATAACTGAACTCATATAAATGTTATAAAAGAGACCAACCCAAATCTTTTAACATATAAAGACTGGAAAGTGTTTAAGCCTATTCATTGGCTTGGATTACACCCCCAGCTATGCCCATGCGAGATAAATTTCTAGTGGATATCATCCCATTATTGAAACAGATACTTGAACATCATGATGCTTAAGAGATACAACATGATTCCATAAAATGCAACAAAATTAAAAGTTGTCTAAGTAAAGTTCATTTTACATTATATTTTTAATAAGAATTTTCTCCTAATGATTCTAGTACGTCAATAAAAGCCTTAATCCCAACAACATGGGCCTACTTCATCAATCTTGTAACAAGAAATTGAAATGTAAAATCTGCCTTGTTGAATACATTTAGCAGTAGTACCTCATAGAAATAATAAAATACCAATAATTGAGGGATCTTCAAGGAGCTTCGAACATACAAACAATATTCAATGTCTAATCAAAAAATCAGCAGATAAAGAACACACAATGGACACCACTTGTTAGCTCATTATCACTTGGAGCATGACAAAAGACTTGATCTTGGTTAAATTTCTTCATCAGATATTCAATAATCTTAGGCCGAGTGAGTGGAACTCTCTCTAAAGTAGTGCACACAAGTCTCATTAATGGCATCGTGAAAGGTCTGATACCTTCTGTTTCCTACAATATTTATTACTTCATTAAATAACTCCAACAACATAAACACATAAGAACTCAAACAAAAACATATTTTAAAGAGGAGATAACAATTTGGAACGAAGTAAATCCACTTAAAGTCACCATAAAATATAAGCCAACTAAATTCATATGAAAGAGCTGAACCACAAAACATGTGAAACATTTTCCATTAAAAACCTTGCCTGCCTTAATCTTAATCCAAGACATAAAAAACAGCACAAACCCAAATCGAGAGACAGGGTTGATTTAGATTAAACCCAAATCCAGATTACAATCAACGAAAAAGGAAAAAAGAACAATTGATATACAATAATCCACACCTTTTTTTTTTTTGGAAATAAAGCATTATATACTTCTAGTTAAATAAATAGATTTACTATTCTACATAACGTGACACTAGTGCAGGTTCTGCTGGAAACTCTGAAAGCATGGAATTCAAATATCTATCTCAAAATCCAAACCACTTCTTTCCCTGATATAATATTGTATGAAAATGAGACTTTGGTTTTTGAAATAACCCTAGATAGAAGGAAGCCTCACCTAATCTTCCTTTTCTCCCTCATCATCCCTTAAAGGCCTCAAGACATCGGTAGCCTGGTCACTCTGGTCTCGAGTACCAACTCTGAGAGGTTCTTCATTGCCAATGCTCCTGATAAGCATAATCATTGCAACCAAAAATACAATGATGTACACAGTGTTAATGCCAATAAGTGAATTGATGTAGCCCATAAATGATGGACCAACAATCCGTTTCTGTTATGTCTTTCCTTCTCTATATCCTTTAAGGAATCGTGAGATTTGGGACCCATGGTCTTCCTCATCGACAATGCTCTTTGAACCAATAACGGTTAGGTACTCCACATCTCCATCCCAAATGACCATTTTGAGCAATTTTTCCTTCTTATTGGCCTCAAATGTATCAGCAAACTCTTTGAACTGTTTGACCCCAACATAAGCAAAAACTAAATCACGATTTGCTGATGCAGCTACCTTCAAATACTTGATCAGTTTCTTAGACTTCTCGTCACCCTCATCTTCCACAAGTGTCAAGACAATTTTCCTTTTATCATCTTTCAATAACTTCAGCGTGTCTTGGTTAATAGGCACAGTTAGAGGAAGAAAATTTTGTTTTATGAAGTCCTCCAGAAATCCCTCTTCAAACACACACTTAAGTCATTATAAAGTAAAAGCTTATAACAACACTCTTAAATCACATAATTGGAATAATATTGCATAACTATTCCAATAAAACAGTCGCAAGATCAAATTTTCAAACAAAGACACCCAAATAGAATTACATTAGCACATCAAAACAGTAACCCATTTTAGTCACTATAAGATTAGCATAGCCCTAATCAAAGGATAAAATCATTTAAATTTTTCAATGAAGCCCATTTGAGTTACTACCAGTACAAACATAAACTGATCCATTTTCAATCACTTGAACCCAACTACACCCATGAAATTCCCAAATCAAAAAACAGCAAAAACAGTGAATGGAGCATATAAACAAACCTGGTAGTCCCACTCGGCGCCAATGGCCTTGGCTAGGCCCAAAGTTGGTAACTTGAGAGCTCTCTTGGAAGGAGTCTTGAGCGTACGATAATCAAGCATCACCGTCCACCCATTCCCGTCATCGGCCTCTCTCATCGTCACTTGCTTGTAAAACCTCCTGCCTACAATCGACCCTGTCATGAACGACATCGGCATTGTAACTGAAGACAACGACGTCGTTTCCTCCTTAGGTCCCTTGATGAAGATGCTTTTATTGTTTTCGTTGGAGGAGGATGGGGAGAAGGTGAAGGAGGAAGATGGATCGTCGGATTGAGTCTGTTGATGAACGGCAGCGGTGGAGCTGAGGTGGTGGGTATGGGAAGAAGTAGTGAGAACTCTAATGGGGTTAGGGATTCTGATTGATTTTAGGGTTCTGCATACTAGTGAAGATGCCATTTTAGTTGATTTCTTGTGTTTTAGCTGGAAATTGAAGTGTAGCAGACTAGCAGTGCTGAGGATTTTTTTTCAGACGAGAACATCAAATGTAATAGGTTTCCGGTTTCTTTTCGTTTTTAATTGATAAATTGTTTATTTACTCCCTAAATAATCTCAACCGTAGATATCAATAATGATTCATCTGATGGCTAAAATTTTACCAAAAAAATCACTGGTTCATGAAGTGATTTTGTTTAACTGCATTGTAGCCAAACCCCTAATACAAACACTTCCGAACGGTCGATGTCAAATACCGATAATACAATCTAACGGTTCACATTAAAAGAAATCCAACTCTCGAGATGTACAGTATCTCTCACTCACAACTCTCTCATCATCGTCCTCAAAAACCAAAAACTGAACAGAAACCAAACCCTAAAGTAAACCAAACAAAACAAAAACAAAAAAAAAAACCAGCTCCAAGTGACTGTGAAAATCACTGAGAGAAAGTCGGATCATGGCATTCTCTTCTCGTCTCTTGTCCAAATCCAAACAGGTAAGTCTATCTCGCTATTCCAGATCGGAACAAGAATATCCCTATCCTCGTTCAATTTCTTCTCTATCCTCCATCTCAGGAGTTCGATTCCTCCGCCCTCATTTCGATTCTTTTGATTTTATAAAATAAAAAATGATGAAATTATTTTGTTTTATTGGATCTGAAATACGATTTTTGGAGCAAATAAGAATCTGATTTTTCATTTATTAATATTATTGTCATTTTTGTTTTTTGATGGATATACTGATGTTGTAGAGACAAGTTAATATCTGATTTATTCTGTGACTAATATTAAAACTAAAAACTCTGACTTTGTTCAATTATTTGTGTATGATTTTTTTTTTTTTTTTTTTTTTAAAGTGTTTGATTTTTGGTTGATATTGTACAGTTGTGTGGGAGTCCGGTCATATTGCAGCAGCAGAATGCTATACCTGTTCGTTACTTCGCGAAGGAAGCCGCCCCTCAGGCACTTAAGGGAGATGGTTAGTGATTATGTAGTTGTCTCGTTGTTTGTGCAAACGAATGCTAGTGTTTGTTTTCGCTGTACGTTACTTTCATTTGTAATGTTGCATCAATGTCAAGCATTTTGGCATAATATATATGTAGAAATAGATAGTTTTACTGGAAGAAAAATTATGGTGGGTGGATTGTGATAAATTTCTAGGAGGTTATGTGTAATTTACTAATCTTGTAAAAAGGAAGATGCTTTTATGTGTTAGCCTTACTTTTGCTTATATTTGTCATGCCATTCACAAATGAACATATTTATGGGTGTAATGTGATTGCATAGAGTTTTTTAACTTTTGATAGATGCATTTTGATTTTTGATGAATGTTTAACTTTATCATTTGATAATTGATTAAAATATTGCTTCTGTTTGGCCAAAAGAGATGTTGAAGAATGTCTTTTTGGATGTAAAAAAGAAATTCGAGACAGCTTTGGGAATTCTTCGCAAGGAGAAAATCACCATTGCTCCAGAAGATCCAGCAGCTGTAACTCATTATGCCAAGGTCATGAAAACTGTCAGAGAGAAGTAAGTTTTTTCTTTGCTTTTAATGTTTCATTCTTTCCATTATTGTTTGGCTTTGTACATGCATGTGCATTTTAGTCAAATGTATGATACAGAATCTATGTGTTTGTGTCTGCGATCTATTTGAAATACGACAGGCTTCTGTTTGTCAAATATCACTTCATTATGTTAGCATCTTAGGAATTTTGTTCTTGGCACAAAGTTACTATGGACTTTTATTAAACATGTTAGATTTTCTCGTGTCTTAGTTCCTTCTTCTATATCTGGAAAATATGTATGGGTGAATGTTGAATTCATGAATTGAGAGCAGAACTGCTTGTGCTGCTATATTTTTGTCACCCGGTTTAGTTAATCATCAACTTACATATTGTGCTCCCTGCCCTTGCAGGGCAGACTTGTTCTCAGAATCCCAACGAATTGAGCATACTATCAAAACCCGAACAGAGGGAATTGCTGATGCTCGAACGTATTTGTTGATGTTAAAGGAAATACGGATCAAGTATGTATCTTTCTTCCTTATAACTTGTTTCCCTAATTGTTTTAGGGTGTGTTTGGTATGGCTTTTCAAGTAGAGCTTCTATAGTAGATCTTTTTGTAGTAGAGCTTCTAACAAAAAGATGTATGTTTTTTGGTATTCAAAAAGTGCTTTTAAGTTCTTAAATTGTTTTGTAGTGTATCTTTAAATGAGTTTTTGGTTGTGATAAATTACAAATAAGGGCATAAACAAAGTATTTGTAAATTATGACTTAAAAGGAAATTAAAAAGATTAGGCAAATTAATTCCAGAAGAATTTCTTTGATATTCAAAATGAGTTTAAAAAAATCACAGATACATGAGTTTAAAAACAAAATCACTTTTAAAAAATCACAGAAGTTAAAAAAAAAAAATCACAAATAGATGGGTTTAAAAAAAAATTCACAGATACATAACAAATCAACCAAATATATAAACTTCATAACAGTAAACATAAGAAGCATTATTAAAAAAAAGCATGTATATTATTGTTTATGATTATCAAAAAAAATAAATTAAAAGTGATGATTTGAACTTACAGGTGAACGATTAAGAGTGTGTTTAGTATAGCTTTTCAATTTGAGCTTCTAGAGTAGATCTTTTTGTAGTAGAGCTTCTAATATGACTTCTAACAAAAAAAACTTTTGGTTGTGTAAATTACAAAAAAGGTGTTGACAATGTAATTTTAGAAATAGCTTTTGGTTGAGTGAATTACAAAAAAGGTGTTGACAATGTATTTATAATGAAAGAGTTATGGTGGAATATCTAAAATTTATAAAGGGTAGTTGAGACAATTCATATGTTTTAAAAAAAAAAACTAAAAAAAAAAGGCTTCTTGATTTTGGGCTTCTCTAAGTAGACATAAAATGACCTTTTTAAAGAGTAATTAAGACAATTCATATATTAAAAAAGTTGTTTTGAGTTTTGCCAAACAACTAAAACAAAAACTTCAAAATAGTTTCTAGCATTAAAATAACGCTTTTGATCCTTTCAAAAGCCATACCAAACATACACTAAAGCTTTAATCATTTGAATTTTAATGAAAATGAGGAGACAAAAAATAATGTCCGATTAAGTATTCAAATAAAATAGGGTTTTGTAATGTAAGAGGTATATGATGGAATATTTAAAATTTATAGAGGGTAGTATTGACATTGCATCTTTATTCTCAAAAAGAGCTTCTTGGGAGTTCTCCCAATAGACACAAAATAGCTTTATTAAGATAAAAAAAGCTCTTTTTGAAATTTACCAAACAACAAAAAGAAAACCTACAAACAGCTTCTAACATCAAAAAGGCGCTTTTGGCCCCTACAAAAACCATACCAAACACACTTAGACATAATTGTTGCAATTCAGACAACCTTTCTTGTGATTTTATTTATTGTGACCGCCCTCTATTACTAGGGTATATGGAATGTGAGCTGAGATATTTTATCCCATCCTAGTCTCTTTATAGGAAAAACAAAAGTTTCTTTGGCAAATTTATTCTTTGAGAATCTTATTGAATTTACATGATAAGCCCAAATAATTAAAAAATTTCAATTGAATTCCATTTTTATATATAACTAAATATCATGGTTTGTTTTTTGTTTTTTTTTTTTTTTTTGTCAGGAGAGGTCTCACTGATGAGCTTGGTGCAGAGGCCATGATGATGGATGCATTAGAGAAAGTTGAAAAAGAACTTAAAAAGCCTCTTATGAGGGATGACAAGAAAGGAATGGCTCTCCTTATGGCTGAGTTTGATAAAGTTAATCAGAAGTAAGCATCACCCAGTTTGCTTCCTTATTATTGTCTAATGTGTCTTTGTTTGTGACGGTGATTATGCCTGCTGGAGTGTAGTGAGCTTGTTTAGTCTTCCTTGTAAGATTGTTGCACGTTGTGAGATTATTTCATTTAGGGCTGCTGCTTTTTTCGGTTATCTTTCTTGCCTATATTATATGAGCTTTAGCTTGTCTAATATCAAGTGCTCATATATGGAGAACATTTTCTTTCTGCTATTGTATGACTCTTATGCTTGTAAATGCTTTAGATAATGAGATTTATTTCATTAATTAAGAAAGTGCATTATATCTGAACTAGTCAGTGTAGTCTGCGTTGAGTGTGAACCAACAGAAAATGTTATGCTAATAAATTTAAACTTTTCCTTGCTGGCACAGATGCATATCAATGCCTTAAAATCTTAAATTGTCGGTCCTAGTATACATGCAGCAAGCTAACCTCGGTTTTTGGGCTTACACACTCATCAAAAGATATCAAGATAAATAATGAAAATGCTCAAATGTTCAACCTACCCAATTGGTGTCTTTGTTTGTGTGCATTCTTTCATCTAGGCCAACCTTTTTATGTGTATGTTGGCCTGTGCAAGGGTTCTTAGAGCGTGTTTACTGACCTAGGCATGATTTTCGGTTTGCTTTTGTGAACTTAGTTATTAAGTAGGTCACAATTTGGTGCCTTTTGTACTGATCTCCGCATTGCACTATATTAAGAAATATTGTATTATCTTATGCAATACACTTGTTTGGCTAGTTGTTAATTAGGACCTGTTAGGCACTGTTTGTATTGCACCCTGCATTGTACTATGTTAGGAAGTATTTTAATATCTAATACAATTCACTTGTTTGGCTAGTGCTTTGTATTGTACTAATCCGAAATGTGCTTAGGAGTCGTGTTGTTATCCATTGCTGTTATGATATAGAGGTGATATTGTTTTTTTTTTTTTAGTAATTTTTTTCTTGGCTCAGTCTGAGTTGCATCATTATAAATATGGGGTGTAATTATTGGTAGTTACTTTGGCTGCTATACACTGATATGCTGTTAAGTGGTGGACCTTTATGATGAGAGATTTTGAATATGAAAAAGGCCAAATACATTCTTCACAAGTCATTTTTTTGGAGAGGCTAAATAACAAAAAAGTTTCTTGGGGCCCAATTCCTATGTTCTCCCTCCATGCTTTTAACTTATGGGTGTAAGAAGGAAGATCGTTGACCTAACCTAGTTTAAGTATGATTCCACTATGTCTGTCATTAGGATTCTGAGCATATCATGGCATTCTTTATACAGAAAACTGTTAACATTTATCCTGTTTTTTAATTGTAGTTTTTTAATAGTCTGTATAATTTGAGATTATTGTATTTGTGCTGCCTTTTCCTAATACTTTTAAGTTACCAGGCTTGGAATTCGGAAAGAGGATCTACCAAAGTACTCAGAACAGTTGGAACTCAAAATTGCCAAAGGTCAGTTGGAGGAGCTGAAGAAGGATGCTCTTGAGGCCATGGAAACTCAAAAGAAGCGGTATATTATTGATGCCCTGCTCACTCTTGCAATTTTCAGACTTTTTCATTTCTCTGCACTTTTATTCATTTCTCTGCACTTTTATTTCTTTAGAGTTGAATGGGTATTGGGTTCAAGATTCTCATCTAGGAAAAAAGAATATCATCCATACATAACTTTCATGTATAGGGTCATTAGGACAAGGCTCAAGTTTGTTCTTTTAACTCTTGATCCTCTTTTGTTACAGTTGATTAATTATAAACTGGTAAGCATGAATATTTATGTCTCTAGTAGATATTTTTGTCTTGCATCAGCCATCAAGGAAGGAAAATTAGGATAATACATTGTAAAGATCGATGACTAAGAGCAAATTATTAGACATTTACAATCCCGTAGGCTAGTATATGAGGTTGGAATGGAAGTTCGTTGCTAATTCAAACATGCTCTGAGGTGTGATATCCCAAAATCCATAGGACATGACATGGTTTTGTATCAAGGATAGGACACACCCATAGGACTCAGTTAAGCTTACCCTTCCATTATTCTGGAATTGCAGGGAGGAATTCAAGGACGAGCAAATGGTGGATGTGAAGTCATTGGACATCCGAAACTTCCTCTGAAATCTGAAATTTCTTTTTCTTTTCTTTTTTTTCTTTTACGGCTTTAAAAATGAGGTTGAACCGTCGATGGGAGATAATGGACACCAACCAAATATTGCCTTGCTTTAATAATAAGGGACCATCCGAATGGTTATTTTGTTTCTTTGTATTTATAAATCTGTTACCATGTGATGTGAGTTAGAACTGGAAACCTGTTGTCACTGTTTTTACTTGGTGCTATGAAGTTTACATTCAGCGCCTTACTTTCCCTTTTACTGTATCTAATTCTCTCTGCTGTACATTTGCTTCCTGTTTTTAAGTTTCGAATCAAAGGTTTGCTAAAGTTTAAAAGTCGCATTTACTAATCGGGAATCATAACGAGGAATCAGTAGGGAATTAGATTATGTGTCTTACACACAAATCATGAATTAAATTCTCCTCCAATGGAACTTGACTCCCCCCACCCATAGGAATCAAGTTCTTTTTTCTGATTCTCATTCCATAGAATTTTGATTCTATTTCATTTCATTCTTGATTAGTAGATGCATAACAAATTTTTGATTGTTTCAATTTTGCCTGTCAATTGTTTGACATCTATATAACTGTATAGTATATATATATATATATTTATAACTGTATAGTATATATAAAGGGAGAATTCAAAAATCCCGCAAGGATTTGATTAGACTTGAAAGAATAACCTTAATAGTTTGGAATTAACTGATGATAACAATTTGTAAAAACGTGTTTTGTTATCTCCTTTAGTCAAAATCTTTAGAAGGAATTTTCATTTTACTTGATATTGAAATTAAGCAACCTTAACTGTCTTTCGAATTTGATCAAATTCTTGATGCTCAGATGATTCTTGTGTGGACAAATAAAACTCAAATGACAAAATTTCCAAACGAAAGCCCAACTGATGCTGAAAAGCTGGGACTAACAAAAATATTTTTTGTTGAGTAATCACAAATTGGAAGGAAAATGTGAGACATTGATTCATCTGATTCTTTCTCAACCCCTAAGATCACAATAACAGGTGAATATTTAAACACAACTGGGTTATATTCTATAGGTAGAATTTCTCATAAGTCTCACTTTTTTGACGATTTGTCACATTTATAAATGTCTTTCCATAATCATCACTTTAGTCTTTATTTTTTTTAAAACTCATCACTTTATTTTATTTGACCAAATATTTGAAAGTAAAATATTTTAAAACCTGTGAAAAGTACACTTTTGCCCTTATTACTATTTAATTTAGTTAAAATGATTATCTTAACTTTAAATTAAAATGAAAAACAATAAAATTTTCAATAATAAAATCTTAAATAAATATATTACAAAAAAAAAAAAAAAAATCTTTTAGCTAAATAATCATTTAAAGCTAAGATAATCATTTAAAGCTAAAATAATCAATTTAGATAAATAAAAATCCATTATGAAAAAAAAAATACAAAATAACAAAAAAATTAATAATTTTTTTTTTATTATTTATTTAAGATTTTTTTTTTTTTTTTTTTTTTGGTAATCTATTCATTTAAGATTTTATTATTGAGAATTTTTTTGTTTTTCATTTTAATTTAAAGTTAAGATAATCATTTTAGCTAAATTAAATAGTATTAAGGGCAAAATTGTACTTTTATAGGTTTTAAAATAGTTGACTTTCAAATACTAAAGCGATGAATATGGAAAGATATTTATAAATGTGACAAATTGCCAAAAAAGTGGGACTTATGTGAAATTCCGTCTATTCTATATTGACATCAAGAATCTTTTTTCAGCAATAGAGTTGCATCGACCATATGATCATGCCAGGTTAACAAAAGTATTAGAAAGATGTTAAATTTCTAGAGTAACGAAATCCTTGTAATCCTTCTGAAAGGTTAATTTGCAAGAGAGAGAGAGAGAGAGAGTTTGCAAACTCTTCTTTCTTTTCAGTATTAGAGTTGTTTACTCTTTTAATATAATATTTTAAATGAAGTGAGTTTGCAAGGGTACAGCAAAGAACCGAGTTTGTAAATTAAAAACAGATAGACTTTTAAAACAGAGAGTTTGAACATAGACTAAAAGCGAGTACAAATTTGCTCACCTCCTTTAACGGGAGGTAACCATTACCCCCCACCCCAAGTGTTGACACGTGTCCTAAACCTTGAGTTAACTTTGAACTTTAGGTTAAATTTGGGACACGTGTCAAACACTTAGGGTGGGGGTAATGGTTACCTCCAGTTAAAGGAGGTGAGCAAAATTGCACTCGAGGCCTTTCAAAATTCTATGGTAACTATTCAAGACGAATTTTCAATTTCTCCTATATAGCCCACACATGCCAACCATGGGACTTACGGAGGACCACCAAGGAGTTTGTTCTCAAAAAATTGTAAAATCCTATTTTTAGTAAAAAAGGAATTTTTACTAAGTACTTTTATAGCTTTAGCAGAATTCAAACACTTTTTATTTTTTTTTTGGCAAACTAACCTTTCAGGAGGATTACAAGGATCTCGTTACTCTAAAAAATTAACATATTTCTTATACTTTCATTAACTTGTTAAGACTTGTGCGTGTCCAACTATATAAATAAAAACTGAGGAAGAACAAGGAAACTTACTTGAAAATATCCACAGCAATATTGATTGTAAATAATACAGAAGGAAAGATTGCAAATGAGTTTTTGAGTGAAACAGAAAGTTAGTCTATGAGCTCTGTGTTTGCGTGTATGTTTGCAAACGAGAGCATGCCTATATTTAAACAAAAAATGAGAAAGAAGAGACCAAAACAGGTGGCTGATAAGACAATATAAACTTTACAAAGCAGTGAAAACTTTTTACTGTTTCACTTTTTACTATTCACTAAATGTAGGGAAAAAATACGTTTGCACGTAGCGGAAGCGAGACTAAAAGAGAGTTTAGTATATTTTAAAAAAATTTCTATATTGAACCTTAACCATTTAATTAATCAAACATACATACGAAAAGATGAAATACCTTTGTCGCGTGATCCGATTGACTAACGTCGATGGTAATCCGCAAGATCTTCCAAAACCGATTACGAACGTGAATCACCTAAGAGCGTGGTCTCCCTTCTTTGAATTGTGAACCTAAGAATGGACAACAAAAACTTTTTTGATTCCGTTAATCACTATAAACTCCAAAAGGTTGCTAAGAATGTTCCGGTTACTTTTGAATTCACAATCGTAAGATTAAAATTCACGTGAACCTAATTCAAAAGTGTGTACAAGATCTCTTGATGTTAAGATCACTAGTACACTATCGAAACACACTATAAACTCCAAAAGGTTGCTAAGAATGTTCCGGTTACTTTTGAATTCACAATCGTAAGATTAAAATTCACGTGAACCTAATTCAAAAGTGTGTACAAGATCTCTTGATGTTAAGATCACTAGTACACTATCGAAACAAGAACAATTCTTTTCTCACAATCTTTCTTGGCCGAATTTTTCACTAGTTTAAGAGTTGGATTTTATTTTTCTCTAGCAAAAGAAAAAACTTTTAATTGCAAAAACTAGGGTTTGATAAAAATATACAAAAGCATATTTATATATATTGTGGCCGACAATATCCAAAGAAAATATATAACTTTCTGCGCCTAATATATATATATATATATTTTTTTTTTTTTTTGTATATCAATCACTGCACGCCTATAATATATTTGTGTATATATATATATATATTGTGCAATTACTGCAGGCCTCTTATATATACATATTTAGTTTTCATTCAAACACTGCATGCATTATATATATTATATATCTATGGCCAAATCATTTCTTAATATATCTAGGCCAAATATAATATATATATCTCTATAGTGCAAACTCTAATCCAACTCTTTAGTGTATTTGTGACTATATAAAAGATTTCCTAATTTAACTAAACAAATAAAATCTTTTATATTTAATATACTACTAGGAAACATATTTCCTAATCAGTAAAAGATTTTATTTTTAATTAAATAATTAATTGACATATTAATTAATTTCTATTTAATTAAATAATAAAATAAAACAATATAATCGGCTATCAAATAGTCATTGCCGCCCATGACTTAAACTTGGACCTACATATTGTTTTCTTATTTTATTTAATCCATTTGGACTTTAATAAAAATCTCACATGTGAACTAGACCCATTCTTACTAAAAGAAACAAACTCACATGTCTTTCATTAATATATTAATATAATTAAACATCCCATTAGATAAATAATGTGCAAATTATATTCTTAATATATTAAATACAATTCTAAATGGACCCACAAATAGTCCGGTAGAATATATCAAGTGATTCATGCAAGTCCGTGCGGATTGGGGATCTTGGCGGGCCTATCTAAATTTAAGCTCCAATAGATATAACCCAATTACAATCAACAAATGATTCACTTAGGTTTAATCTATTAATTTTAATTCATTCAACTAAAGAACTAAAATTGCACTCTTAAATAAAGATGGAATAAGTCAAAGATTTTCAATCATACCCTAGACAATCATATAAGAGATAGTGAATCCTCGTGAAGAATATCAGTAATCGCCAAGAGCTCATAGATCGCCTATAACTCTCCAAGTTACCATATTTACTCATATGATCACACTTTGAACTTGTATATATATATTATAACTTATTCAGAAGTCATCTTTCAATAGATATAACCCAATTACAATAGATATAACTTAGGTTTAATCTATTAATTTTAATTCATTCAACTAAAGATCTAAAATTGCACTCTTAAATAAAGATGGAATAAGTCAAAGATTTTCATTCATACCCTAGACAATCATATAAGAGATAGTGAATCCTCGTGAAGAATATCAGTAATCGCCAAGAGCTCATAGATCGCCTATAACTCTCCAAGTTACCATATTTACTCATATGATCACACTTTGAACTTGTATATATATATTATAACTTATTCAGAAGTCATCTTTCAATAGACACTATTGAAAACTCAACGTTAAGATTTAATATCCAAAACCACAAAGCATCCATATGATAATATTCTACTCACATTTAATAAATGGAGCCATGATGTCCATATCTATAAATGAAGTCATCTATAAATGAAGTCCTCTATCGATTAACAAATGAATACCACCAAACTATCAAGGATAGACTATGCTATATAATCGTACTCATTGATAGCTCAAATGATAACACTTACAACCATAAGTCCATCATTTATCTCAGGATTAAGATAGACTCTCCGATTGTCCTGATAATGAAAAGACTTTTATCTATTGACGGTTCTAGAAAAAAGTATTTCATTGTGATCCAGTTCACTGCACCCAGTTAGGGTTGCACATTTTCCCCCGGATCCCTGTTTCCCTGCTTCCCCATCCCCATTTGGGGGAAAAAGTTTAGGGAAAAATAGAAAAATGGGGAGGGATGGAGATGAAAATCATCCCCAAATTGAAATGGGGATGGGGATGGGGAGACCTCCCCCCATCCCCATTTCCCCATTTTTCCCACTAATATAGTGAAATGAGGATGGCCCCACAATATTATAAAAATAATTATATATATATTTATATATATTTTTTGTATTGTATTTTCTTTGATATTATTTTGTAATATATATATATATAACATTATTTTGTAATGTATTTTCTTTTGCATTTGTAATGGAATGTCTTTTTTTTTTTTTTTTTTTTTAGTTTAATTTATAATTTTCAGTCAAATGGGGAAATGGGGTAAACGGGGAAACAGGGAAAATGGGAAAATGGGGATGGTGATGGGGAGACCTCCCCCCAAAACTCCCCCATCCCCATTTTCCCCAAATGGGGAAATGGGGAGGGATGGGGAAGGATTTGAGAAATGGGGATGGGGATGGGGATGGGGATGGGGATGGGGGGACCTATATCCATCCCCATTTCCCCAATGTGCATCCCTACACCCAGTGCACTAGATTCTTTTACTCGAAGACCCTTCGATGATTTTAGACTCATCATAACACATTTGATCCCACTCAAATGTTAGCAAAAGAATTCTACAATTTTAACAAGATAAAAGTGCCCAACCTTTAACTTAAGTTGTGAACGTTATTCAAGACTAACTAAAGAATTGTGTCTACCTCATATATATCCAGATGTATGAACAATTCTTCTTTTCTCATAGTCTTTTGACCTTATGATTATTTACTTTGACAATTATAATAATAAATGTTATATAATATTTTGTTAACAAACAGAAATCACTTTATTAATATGAAAAGATTGTCAAGTACAACATTACACTCTTGCTATTGAACATAATCCTAACACTAAAGTGGTCATTGCTTAGTAACTCTTCTTGTCTTCTTCTACCGACATTGGCTTCTGTATCTTTCTTTGTCTTCTTCTACCGACATTATTTTACGTGTCCATGTTATGATATGCTTCTTCGTAAAAATTAGGATCTTATTCATGTTCAAGGACAAAATTAAGTAGTCTAGCTTCTTCCTCTTCTTGGATTTTGTTTAGATACTTGTCAGTTTCTGGCCCAAGGAAAATCCAAGGAATAGGGTATCTAGACATAACTTCAAGGTTTCTAACAAAAATGGACATATGAGGTGTTTGTCCAATCAGTCTTGGCCTGTAGGAGTTTACGCATTCATAATATCTCTAAGCTTGGTATGTAGGTATTCAAGACAAATATCCTTGCCTTTAGAAGGTGGTGAGGGATCACACGTGAATTCTATAGGGACATTGTATGGGACTACCACACTGTAGTGGTAGGCTGGCAGATAGTTTGTCAACCGATAGGGCTGGTAGGTAATCCATTCGCTAGGAATTGAGTCTATGTCTAGGCAAAAACCATACTTTCCTCCAAACATCATGATTGACTGTTGTAGTTTTTCAGGGAGAAAGGAGATTTTCAAAATGTTAGAGGCATGGAGACCATCAATCATACCATTGTCGAATAGTTCTCCAATTCTTACTGAATTTGAAAAACTTGGAATATTAAATTCCATTGGGAAAGTATCTAAACAAATTTGTACAGAAATAGATTTATTCAGAACTTTATTATTAATTTTCTTTTCATGGAAAAATGTAGTTCCTATACCCAAAGAAAGAAACTTTTGAATTTATATAAATCGCTCTGAAGAATTATTTTCTACGAATTCGAAAATAGTTTGCTTTATATTTGTAGGAAAAGAATTTGGGACGTCTAACATCACGTGAGGTGTTAACATCACATCAATCACCACATAATCTCATGATTTATAAAATGCTGACACCTCACGTGCCACATCATTTGGGACAGAATTTAGGAAAAGAATTTGGGACGTCTAACATTACTCATATTTATAATATCAAAGGGCTTTTCATAGTAAATTGAGTCCTCATTAGTCTTCATAACACCAAGCTTTTGTGTTTCATTTTCTGGTTCGATAACACTAAGCTTTTGTAATTGTTCTGCTAGTTCTAGCTTTTGCTTTAGCAATATATATTGTGCTTGGAGATCATTTAAGGCTTTTTTGCGACTTTCTAGTTCATCGGATATTCTAAATCTGACTTCATTAGTATTTTTAAAACTGTACATAAAGATTAAAACTTGGCTGCGATTGAAAATACAACCATTAAATTCTACAATTGATTCAAAACCGCTTTGGTTTTGTAGAAAAATCTTTAATGAACTATTAGCCACATGTGATCTAGCATTCATTAACCAAATGATGTCGTCAATTTGCTTCAGTTGTATACTGATTAAACCAACTAGCAGTGAAAACTGTAAATAATCCCAGAAAAATAATGATATATTTTTAAAACAAAACACCACCGTGAGCTCATATTTACATTGCTTCAAGAAAATAAAAACAATGAAATCAAGGGCCTGTATCAAAACTGCTGAGCTGATAAATAACACAATAACAATAACTAAGTGATACTCATCTATAATTTATTAGTTCTTGCCGTATTCTACAACATATAAATGTCTTTATCCGTGAGATTTATGTTTTTTCTTTGATTTGGACCCATGATCATCTTTACCTCGCTTTTTCCCACTTTTCTCACCATCTTTCTGCTTCCCAGGCTTGCTGGATTTTACACTAATATGACCGCCAGAGGGTATCTTTCCACCACCACTTAGTAAAGCTTGATCAAAATCGGCATCTTTGTCTACAATTGCATACCGCTGAAGGAAATCCTCATTCAACAGTCCCTCCATCTTGGCTTTCATCCCCTCCTGCAATGACCAGGTCAATGAACAGAATTGAAAGAAGAAGAAAAACACAAAGCTGTTTTAGGTAAGAAGCACACCTCAACTTGCTTTGCTGCATTATTTAGATCCTCATCCACAGTGATATTGTGAGGTTCCAACACTCTCTGAACACAATAAGATTACCATCAATACTACATTCAGCTGTTCTAAATCTATAAGAACCAAAGAATCTATTGCAGCTAAGGAATCATTAACAGGGTCTCAACACTCAATTGACTTACTTCTTTTATTCGAGATGGAGCTAATTCAAACTCTTTGGATGCAATGTCGGATAAATATTTGTACAACTTCTTCATAACCTTTCTTAAGAGTGTAAGTATCTGTGGCCTTTCTAACTTCATTTGCCCCTGTAATACGAGAGAGATCAATTCAACATTAAACATCTATATGGTTAACAGGAATAAACTAAAATCAAAGCAACCAGCAGGACCACACTCGAAACACTGGCGTATGTGATATTGTTCAAAGTAGAAGTGGGCATGGTTTTAAAAGGCGGTTTGAGGCGTACGAGGCGGAAAGGCGGCCAGAAAACGCCTCGATGCGTACGCCTCGGAGAGGCATTCTGAAACGTAAGCCTCGGAGTTTGAGGCGTACCCCCTCGAGGCGTATGAGGCGTACGCCTTGAAATAAGCCATGTTTTGGGCCTGTGTTGATTTTTTTTTCAGCTGGGCCTTTAATTTTTGATGTTCAAATTAGTTTTGGCCCATGGTTTTGGGCCTATTAGTAAAACAAACTATGAAATAACAACATAATACTCACAAAAAAGACTAAAAATAACCATAGTTCACAAAAAACTGAAATAAGGAAGAGCATATGTTTTCTTCCTCTCGACAAAGAGAGTACATCGGCTGTTTTCATGATAAAATTATTGCATTTTGCTAGTGATTTCATGTAATATATCATATATTCATATATTATGTACCGCGTTTTCTACAAATCTAAGTTTTCTGCAAATCTACTGATTTTTGATGAAATCTGATAAATTTTCAGTTTAATTAAAAGGTTCAGTAATTAAACTAATCCGATCCTCAATGTTTTTATTGTTAATATTGTCCACTGTTTGTATATTGTTAATATGAGGAATAATTCAAGGAATAAGTCATAGAGTCATAGATTTTAACTCTTGTTCTAAATTTCTAGTTTGGGATGGGAGGATTCATGGTTTTTAGTCTTTTGTCTTGTGACTTTGCTTTATTATTAATTCTCTCTATTATGAACTAAATCATGTTGTGTGTTTTTATTTGATAGTAATGTTATTGAGTCATTGATATTATGGTATGGATTTCTTGTTTCTTTTATAATTTTTTAATGCTTTTTATTTTATTTATTTATTTATTATTAATTAATTGAGGCTTACGCCTCGTGAGGCGGTGGTCAACCGCCTTGAGGTTCGTTTTCGCCTTTCAAAACCTTGGAAGTGGGCACAAAAACCGGAACCGAACCGAAAAAGGGTGTTTGGTTCGGTTTTATACTTGAGTTCGGTTCAATTCGGTTCGAACCGAATGAACCGTATTGAATTCGGTTCCGATTCGGTTTTGAGTCTTCAAAACCGAACCGACCCGTATGAACCGGCATATAAATTAAAAAAAAAAAAAACCCTAATTTTTCTAACTCTTTTCAGACATATCTGTTCTATCAGTTGAATATCTTGTTTTTTCTCTCAACTCACAATCTCACTCTCTCTTTCTCTTCCACGCTTCTTCAACCAGTCAACCCACCACCAGAAATCTCTGGTCCACCTGCAATTGTCTCTTTTCCATGGTTCCGACTTCCGCCTACAATCATCTCTTTTCAAGGTATTTTTCTTCTTCTTTTGCCATTCCAATCTACAATTTTCTCTAACTTTTTTCCCTCTTTTTTTGTTATATACTTGTTTCGATTTGGTGAGTGGTGACTTTGATTTATTTGAATATATTTCGTTTTATGTTGGATTTCTACTTGTTTGATTTTTCTCTTACTTTGACTATGACTTTGATTTTTCGTTTTATGTTGCAATCGTCCTATGACTCCTATGGTTTTCTCTGACTTTGACTATGAATTCGACTTATTTAATGTTTCGTATTATGGTTTTCTTGATGTGAAATATGACAGATTTGTATGAGGAAACAATGTATGACAGATTTGTATGACAGATTATTTGTTTGTGCTGCTATTTAATTCTAGAGTAACTTGTAAGCCTTATGGACTAGAATTTTTTTGGGTGTTTTTTGAAATTAATCTTTCTTCAAGTGCTGGTTAATGAATTTTCACTGTAACTTATAGATTATTTTGGATAATTTAGTGAATCAGTGTACAGGACAATTTGAGAACTCACCACTAATTCTAATGGAATGCAACTTAGGAAAAGGATATTTATATTGCTATTAGATTTTATGTTCTGTTCTTTTAGTTATCAAATAGTTTTCAATTTATGCTCTCATGTGGTAGGTTCTGTAGTTCATTTTGTTGAAATCCTTTAATTGCTTAATGTTGAGTGCCTCCTATTATTTTGAATAAAAGATAATGTTAGAGGAGGGATAGAATTATTGTTTTAACAGAATTCCAGCTTTCCCTATTATAGTTTGTTGAAATCCAGCTCTTTGGATTTACATTTAATTAATACAATTAACCCTAGAATTCCAACTTTCCCTATGATCTAATTTAATTATTTACTTTGATTTTAAAGGATGGCGAATGACCCTAAAACGACCTATTCATCAGAGGAGAATTCAGGTTCGCAATCTGATGATGAATTAGATAATTCTAGCTCTGTTGCAAAAGAAAATAGTGGAAGGGGGGTGTACCGGTAGGTGGTAGGAAAGGCCAAAAAAAATCAAAATGTTGACAGCATTTTCAAGAATACCACACTAAAGATGTAAGAAAGAGGGCAAGATGCAAACATTGTGGTGATACATACGCATATGGGTCGGGTTCCAATGGGACCACAAACATGAATATAATAAAAGGTGCAAAAAATACCGGCCACTCAATAATAATTCAAGACAAACATTTTTGGTTAAACAACCAAATGTGGAGGGTGCTGGTAGTGCCTTAGCCACCTCTAGATATAGTGCCGAAGAATGTAGGAGGGCATTGCCGGAGATGCTCATTCTAGATGAATTGCCATTTAGATTCGTTGAGAACCGGGGATTCCGTAAGTTTTGTTTTGCAATGAATCCTAGGTTTGATGTTCCATCTAGGAGAACAATTGTAAGAGATCTATATAAGTTATATGTTGAAGAGAGAATTAAGCTGAAGAAGTACTTTAAGTCTAGTGAAGTAAGGGTTTGTCTAACCACGGACACCTGGACATCGATCCAAAATATAAACTATATGGTTGTGACAGCTCATTTTATTGATAGTGATTGGCAGCTGTAGAAGAGGATCTTAAGTTTTAGTCAAATAACTGATCATAAGGGGGATTCAATTGGAAGGTGTATTGAGAAAGTTTTGTTGGAGTGGGGTATTGATAAAATATTCACTAACCGTGGATAATGCAACCGCAAATGCAAATGCCATTGTTTATATGAATAGGAAATTGATTAGTTGGCGTGTGGATGGAGCAATATTGGAGGGTAAGTACTTGCATTTACGATGTTATGCACACATCCTAAATTTAATAGTGAGTGATGTGTTGAAAGATTTGCATATATCAATTGTAGACATTCGTAATGCAGTCAAATATGTGAAATCTTCTCCTAGTAGGCTAGCTCTATTTAAAAAAAGTTTTGCACATGAAGTTGGGGAATAATGCTTTTGTGGTGTTAGATGTTCCTACTAGGTGGAATTCAACTTATTTAATGTTGGAAAGTGTGGTGAAACTTAGAAAAGCATTTGAGCGAATGGAAGAAGAAGATTATAACTATGTCAACTACTTTTAGGGAGAGTAATACTGAAAAGAAGCGGATAGGACCACCTTTTTTAAATGATTGGGAGAATGCCAAGGTATTTATTCGTTTTTTATCAACTTTTTATGATATTACCTTGAATTTCAGTGCTTCATTGCATGTTACTTCTAATATATATTTTAAGAGTTGGTGCACTATTTTAAATCAATTAACATCATTGAGCATTGAGAGGGATTCACTTGTGAGTAGAATGGCTGAGTATGAAACTAAAATTTGACAAGTATTGTGAGGGGGTGGGGGGGGTGGGTTTGGTTTTAGATAAAACTAATAACTTGTTGATAATTGCGGTTGTTCTTAACCTAAGGTACAAATTAGCTTATGTGAAGTGGCATTTTGATGCCTTTTTTGGTGTACAAGAAGCTCACTTGATGCTTTCTAGTTTGAAAGAAGTGTTGGTTGATTTGTATGAGTTGGGCGGGGGGGGTTTGGTTTTAGATAAAACCAACAACTTGTTCATAATTGCGGTTGTTCTTAACCCAAGGTACAAATTAGCTTATGTGAAGTGGCGTTTTGATGCATTTTTTGGTGTACAAGAAGCTCACTTGATGCTTTCTAGTTTGAAAGAAGTGTTGGTTGATTTGTATGAGTGTTATGTTAAACTTTATGGTGGTGTGGGTGTCAAGTCAAATGATGGTGTGTCCTCTTTTGGGAGTGGTGTGTCTAAAACTTTTTGTGAAAAGAAAAGTTTAGGGAAGATAGTTTATGGGGCCAAAAGCAAGAAGAGGAAGATGTTAGTATGGGGAAAAGTGAGGTGGAGTTGTATTTGTTGGAAGCTTGTGAGAAATTGAATGACAAGTTCGATCTTTTGGCTTAGTGGAAGAATTGTTCTGTCAAATTTCCTATTTTGTCAATGATTGCAAAGGATGTCTTTTCAATGCCGATTTCAACTGTGGCTTATGAGTCTGCATTTAGCACAGAAGGGCATATACTTGATCCATTTAGGAGTTCATTGACTCCTAAATTAGTTGAGGGCTTAATTTTTGACCGGAAATTGGTTGTCGGCTTCTTGCCTTATTATTGAACCGTGTGTTGCAGAAGAGCATGCTAAAAATGATGATAATTCGGTTCAAATGTTAGAACATTATACTAATGTTAAAACTAGTAAGTAATGATAATAATTTATCAAGTTTTTTTTTTATCATATATTCATATGTATTAATTATTATTTACTAAGTTAGTTAATTACTTTTTTATTGTCTTAATTTTGAGCATGAAAGTGGATTGACAAGTATAACAATGGATGAAGATCGAGGAGAAATGAAGGTAAGAATGTAATTTGGTAATTGTTTGTTTAGTTTTACATTTTCTCTATTTATAATTGTTTTTTGTTCTTTTATTAGTTAATTATATTTTTCCTATTTACAGCCGAAGATTTGAAGTGGAAGAAATGTAGGGATAACATTTGAATTATTTGGTTATGTTTTATTATATTGTGGATTGTCTTTGAAGTTTAATTTTATTATGGATTGTATGTAGGATTGTGTGTGATCATATTTTATTTTGGATTGCATTTTGGACTTCTATCATTCTAAGTAATTGAAGTTGTTTGGATTCAATTTCTAGTCTGAATTTGGTAGCTATTTAGAAGCCACTTTTGATTATGGATTCACTAAATTTGGTAACAGTTACGGTGTGACACACTGAATTTGGTAGCTATTTCTGGACTCAATTTTTGGATTCAATTTGGCAGCTTATATGTTATGTGGACAGATTTGATTATGTAAATAATGAGTTATTGTAAATTTGGACTGAATTAGTTGCCTAAAGCCCAATTACTATAATTTATTTGTTAAAAAGTAAAAAAGAAATGAAAAATATATATATAAAAAAACTGAGCCCAATAGACCCAATAGGCCCAAAACCGAATTGAACCAAACCAAACCGAGAAAAGGGTGTCTGGTTCAATTCGGTTTTTGGGTTCAATACGGTTCGAACCAATTCACGTTTTTAAAAACCGAATATAACTCGGTTCAATACGGTTTTGGCCAAAACTGAACCGAACCGAACCGTGCCCACCCCTAATTCGAAGAGTAAAGCTGAGAAGCAAACCTCAATGTATGAGACATCTCGCCTCTGCACACCAATGCAAAACAGTACAGAAGCCTGAACATATGACAATGGAATTGGAAGCTTCTCTTGAAAATATAGGTCTGCCAGCTTCGATATGCGTGCCAAATTCTGAAAAAGAAAAATTAAATGAAATAAATTAAACAACGCCGCACGAGACATAATTCAGAGCTTAAATATTAAAGCCAACAATTTCTAATGAACACCACAGTAATAAACCTTATTGCATAAGCATTACTTATTACCTATTGATAATTATTTTTATTTTAGTGAATGACACCAAACATTGTACATCTTGCATGACCTATGTTTAGTTTCAATCAATTTCACTAGAAACATGCAAATTATAATATCAAACTTGTCTCTAAATGGATAACCTGTTGGTTAGATATCTTGCAATGGAAGAAAGAGGTCTACAGATCGATCCCTCTTAATAAACCTTGGAAGTAGATATAATTTAATGTGTTTGTGCAGGGGGTTGGTTGGGATGGGGTGTGTGCTGAAACCAAAAATAAATCAAATAAACAGCAAACTTAAAACTGTTTTATGGATATACTATTTGAACGGAAATAAAAAGCTATATCATCAAATAGGCGATGAGCCCTACAAGTAATGATGCTATAACCTGAAGTATGTAAAATGCCACTCAGAAGGGAAAACTATTCAAGGTTAAGGGCTTGTGTATTTATTCCGTTGAAATGGTTTTCAGATCAAAATTCAAGGACAGATGCCTTTTTACCAATCATGTACATTATTTTACATCAATAATCGTGTATAAATATAAGATGTGGAAGATTTATGAACAAACCCGAAAAAATACACAGCATTTGCTACTATATTCATAATTTAAGAAATCTTACCGGAGAATACTCTTCGAGCCCATCTGCATAAGCTCTCACATGATCCATATCATATGGTGATAAAATATCGGTATGTAACTTCAAAAATGAATCGGAGGTGGATTGTGTAGGTTCTAGCTCCATAAAGTTGATCTTAGGGTCCAGAATGCTAATAGATAAGAGTAGAATGAGAATATTTTACAACCAAAGAGTTCAAAGAGGATAAAAAATCAATACTAACCTCATAATAAGCTTATAGTCCATTGATCGGAAATTATCATGCTGAACCAGTCCAAAAAAGTTTCGCTTGAATTCTAGGGATCATCCACAAAATTCAATCTAGAAATTAAGGTTATGAATAATACAATATATATATATATATATAAATGAATCCAACCCCTTATCAAAAGAAGGAAAAAATAAAAGAGTGAGAAGACTCTCACCTCTGTAAAACGGACTAAAGAAGCCCCATTCATCTGATTCATTGACTTCAATATCCTCACAATGCAATGGTTTCAGAACCATACATGTATGCTCACCAGTCACAGCATTCTTTCCAATTAAAAAGAAAAAAAAAATTTAAATTACCAACTAATTGACCAAGCACATTACACTCT
The DNA here is from genome assembly GCA_954870605.1 of Acer campestre. Classification (NCBI taxonomy): domain Eukaryota; kingdom Viridiplantae; phylum Streptophyta; class Magnoliopsida; order Sapindales; family Sapindaceae; genus Acer; species Acer campestre. The sequence continues at coordinate 27,136,457 of OX940811.1, read as the reverse complement.
ACAGCATTATTCAAGAAAAGAGAAAGAAATGGGAATAGGAGTGAGTGAGTGATATAGAGAGAGAGAGAGAGAGAAGAGGCATCTTAACTGAATTCGGGGCAATGTAGAAAGGAGCAAATTTATGTTTTCTCCAAAAGCGAAAAAGTTCCAAGGTAAGACCAAAGGAGACACCAATGTAATTGAGTTTCTCAGACCGCCGTTCACGGAGATGTACTAGCAAAGGAGGAAGATCTGTTCTGGGTTTTATATTTTCTTCAAGCAAGGAAGCCTGCAACCATAGTGTTTGCAAGGTCAGTTAGCATTTAATATATACTGAAAACATAGGTTTTCATCAACATATACCAAATGAACATTCCTATTTTAAAAAAAAAAAAAAATACCAAAAAATGCATGAAAAGCTACTGCTAATAGCATAAACCACTTAAGATTATAAATATTAATTGTCATTTCTATTTCAAATTTAAGAGAGATGACGAGTCAAGTCGGTCCATGCAAGGTTTTGAAAGGCGAAATCAAGCCTCAAGCGGTTGACCACCGCCTCACGAGACAAAACGAGGCGTAAGCCTCAATTAATTAACAATAATAAATTAAAAAAAAATAAAAAATAAAAAATAAAAACATTAAAAAATTATAAAAAGAAACTAGAAATTCATATTCCATAATTCATACCATAATATCAACGACTCAATAACATTACTATCAAATAAAAACACACAACATGATTTAGTTCATAATAGTGAAAATTAATAACAAAGCTAAGTCATAAGACAAATGACTAAAAACCATGAATCCTCTCATCCCAAACTATAAATGTAGAACAAGTCTTAGATTTAGAGTTAAAATCTATTCCCAACTCAAACAAAACCAACTTCATAACATTATGTCATTATCAATGCATTATGTTGGATTGTAAAGATTGTATTAGTTTAGTTGCACTACGCTGACGCACTCGGTGGTTTCTTCAGTTTTTTTTTTATGTGTTTTACGTTGAGGCATCCGCCTCACCACCTCGAGGTGTACGCCTCAAAACAATTTTTAAAACCATGGGTCCATGTATATCTTTAGATGCAAGTTATGATATTGATCACATCACTCTATTCAAAACAATTGAATATTATCTACATAACACATAAACATCAAAGAAAGTCGCAAACTAAAAATAGTCGAATGTTTTTTTTTTTTTGGGAAAAAAAGGATTAGATTCTTGATGCTGAAGTTTTGAGCAAAGCATCAACTCAAAAATTTTGAAAAAAATAACATAGTCAAAGAGAGTATGAACTTGCGCTAGTTCTCTATGTACCTTTTCTGCTGCTTCTGTGACTCTGACATGTGGAGCCTCCACAGCTTCTTCAGCATCTATCTCAGATATAGGAGTCAGCTGTCCTTCATAATATCTGCATAGAGTCTAGCAGTAAATGATGGATCCTTCAAAAGATATTGAATATTAAAATGTATAGCATAATGATCCAAAAAAAAAAAGTTGTTCATCGAATATTTAACAAGTTTCACTAAAATAACATAGAGCTCACTTTCACTCTTACATGCATAGCTAAAGGGTTGGATGTTCCACATGCAACATATTGATGCACTCATACACAGTGGGCCAAGTACTTCATATTCCAAATATTAATATACCATACTGCATAACTTGTGAAAAGTTCTTTGTAATCTGAACTACTAACATATATGTATATGTTTACAGAGATTATTTTTGTTTCGTTTATCTAGCATATTCATTTACACTATAATATTAGATGTAAATAACAAATAAAGATGTATATACTACTTCGCTTATTTGTTTTATCATTTATTACATTATACATATATATATAGAGAGAGATATTCATAGATATATGTTTGTTTATTGAAAAATTTGATGTTCTACCCGTCACAGAAAATTGTGCAAAGAAGAAAAAACTGAAAACATTTAAAGAGAGCACTTTGGACTATTAAAATATTTACCACCATATGCACATGTATGGATACAGGATACCATATCATTCAGACGTGGGGCCACTCTCGATTATGAAAAATAGAATATTGTCTCATTTCTTGCAGAACATTTTGCTAAGAAAAGGAAATTGAAAACATGTTAACATGGCACTTTGGACCAATCCAATATTTACAACCATGTAAACACTATTCACAACTTCAAGCATGTCCTACCATCAATTGCAATTAAGTAATTCATGGGACAATAATTGAAAGTGTTAACAAACACCTGAAGTTAAACTTTTATGCTTGTCAAATATTACTCGTAATTACTATAAATCAAAAACGAGCAGTCCTTTTCTACATTGCAGAGCAAAGAACCAAAACATGATCAAATACTACAATGAAAACCAAATGTTCTTGATCAGCATGGTTATAGGGTGACATGAGCACCCATTTAAGATTTTCTCAAACATCTTATGCATCCATCAAGTAACATAATAAAACAAAACAAAGTAAAAATAATGCACGCACCTTGTTAAGAGTTCCACAGCAGCAGAGCCATATCCAAGCTGCAATGATCCAACAATAAAGAAGAAAATATATAATACCATGCCTGGCAAGAACCTGTCAAACAAAATCAACAGATATGCATAAATCGGAAGATTACCCTCATCGCACTTGGATGGGTGGCAATGCGAACAATGCGAGCACCAGAAAGACTTGGAAAATCTGCTTCCCTGAATGCCTGAGAGAATTTCCATGGTATTTGGTCTCCAAAGGGTTGATGGCCACCACTTAAACTTTTAATTGCTGATTTACGAGAAATCTGCCCTTCAAGAGCGACCTGTAGATACACACACACACATAGGAGAATCATAGATAAAAATTCTTTGATATGAGAATAGAGAAGTATAGCTAAAAGGCTTTGTTAGAAGCTGTCCAAGTACAAAACTTCTTTAATATATACAAACATGCAATACAAAACTTTTGTGATGGTTATAATACAAGTTATAAAAAGAAGTATGTTAATATGGTCAACCACAGCTACTTTGGTTTTAAATTCAAATGAGTAGCATGACCTTTTACAATCAAAGATTAGTTTGGATGCCACCACATAGAAAAATGGGAATACTTGAGAATAGTGTTATTCAGCACGACTATTCTATTCCACAGAAAGTAAAAACCACCACAAAAAAAAAAAAAAAATTGATTGGATCCTATCCATATGTGATGCTTAATACAATTTACTTTTCATTCTTTTCCTTTTTCTTTCTTTCTCATGCTTATGCTTATACATGAAGCCAATTTTCTCAAAGCATACAACCATTGAATCAAAAGATCACTATATGATACAGTGAAACAGTTAGGAATGCTTGTAATTGGGTTTTACATGATAAGGTCACAAACCTGGATGACGCATAGGATATCAGGAAGTTGATTTTTTGACTCATCAACAGGACCTGCATATAGGTAGTCAGTGAGTATTTCAAGCTTTATAGGTTAATAAAAAAAAGCACTTGAGGGAAATTTAATATACCAAGTAAAACAAATAAATGGTGGGCCGGAGCATCAGCCATTAATTGTAGATCATTGGGAGAATTTTTGTAGTGAGAAGAAACATACAGTGCCATAATCCGCTGCAAATAGCAAGGCATATAAGCTCCAAGTTTATGTTATAATAAATTAAGCAAACAAAGACCGGATCACAAAGAAATTACCTGCAAAAATAACTCACTGTCTTTGTGGTAGGAGAAAAGTGTATCCCGATTCACATAGTAGAGATCACATTCACTGGGTGGAGGTAACCTAGTTTTGAAATACAAGAGAAATCAATAAAGGTAATCAAGATGCTTTTATAAGTGAGAGCATCTATAAAAGCTAACTTCTGCAATCATGAACACTTAAATCCAAACCTGCTGACATTAGGTATGGAATTCATAACATCCAGGCAGAGTAAAGCATTAAGCCAGGACTCTAATGGATCTCCAGAAGCATATCGAATGGATTCACTGAGTTCTATTTTTTTGAAAAGACGGCCTGCATTCAAGGACAACTAACTCAGCAAGTATATACATAATGCATACATGATTGAAATAATAAATATATTGTGTGCCAACAAGACCCAATCAGACAAGGATAATTCAGCAACTACTTAATGTAGAAAGGTTCCTTTAGATCTTTTGAAGCTCCTCCATAGAACAATCAGTATAACCCGTTAAAGATAGTACATTTACACTCCTACATGCATCATATTAATTCATAGAGCTAATAAAGTGGACTGAATCTTAAATATACCATGGGTAGAGCCCTCCACACCCTTAGCAAGCACCTGGCTTTGCTCTTCCAATTGGTGCAGAAGTTTCAATGACAAAGATCTACCAGTTCCTTCGTAGCTTTGATTGCAAGATTAAAAGAAAAAAAGAATAAAAAGTCTATCAAATTAATGAAACAAAAAATTGCTTATTGAACAATAAGACAGGAGTGAGCAAGCTCATGGGAAAACTGACAAGAATTAGCATCACATGAAAATCAATGTTAAGTTAATACTTCATTTGCCTATGAATGGTAATGTCCTATGAAAAATATCACAAACGTATCATACCCATTCACAGTAGATGAAAGGAAGACAAGATAAGGACCAAGCAAGGATTTCACAACTGGCAATGGAATAGCTGCAGCTTCATCAACCACCAGCAGTTCAACTTGGGAAAGCTTTTCATGTTCCTGTGGCTGTATATACTGCAAGACATGAAGTAAAATGAATAACTATGAGCAACTAAGAACATAACATAGAACTATTCTAACACACCAATTTATGACACTCATGCAGTATGACGATGTCATCTAATACCAAAGAATAAAAACCTATCAGTGTCTATTTACCTGAATTGTTTGTCTATGCTGCTTGAAAATATTGATCCGCACGATTGCTTTCTTGTACTCAGGGTTAGAACTTCTCACCACATCGTAATCAATGTGTTCCTGGAAATGGAGGTTAGAGTAGTAGATTAAAATTAAAGGGTTAAGAAAGACACCAAAATAGTATGAGAATGACAATTGTACAGTTACTTATCTAATTGCAATTCAACTATAAAAAATAAATCACTTAATGCACAATTATATGGAACCTAAGGGTCTGTCTGGCATTGGTTTTCAAATCACATTTTCTATTTCATTTTCAGAAAATGGGTTAAAAACTTAAAAATGTGTTCGGCATCTATTTTCAAAAATCAATCCAGAAAATACAAAAAATTATTTTCTTGTTTGAAGCATTATATAAGCACAAAGATGGGAAACGTCAAATTGGCAGTTTCCTTGTTTTTTGCTTTAGGTTTTCACTGTCAGTGGAAAGGCTGAAGCATCTCATAGATGGGTGGGACCAATGCATTAAGTTTGCCTACATTTTAGGGAATATTAAATAAATCTATTTGTTTTTAACTATTATTTAAGAAAAAAAAATATTGAACCTGAATGTGTCACTTAATTATAGAACAACTGAACCTAAATGCGTCACTTAATTAAGAAAATATTGATCCTACTTTTTTGGACGTTACTTAATTTCAATAAGAACATTGAAACCTGAATGTGTCCAAGGATAATCTAATCCCCACCGTGGAGGGGGAAAAGAAATTGTATCTTATTCAGTGACAGATTGGAATTCAGGTGAGTAAAATGCAAGTGAGATGCACCAAAAATTATTTACAACAATTTAGGAAAGAAATATTATCTCCCTCGTCAACCATGCATTGGAAGAGAGTACAATTGTACCTTATATTCAATTGCATTGAAACCCTTGCAAACAAATTCAAATAAAGTTTTTAAGTTCTCAGGACTGGGCGCAGTCACGAAAACATTTGAATACCTATTAAAATCGATTTCTTCCATCAGAATCTATCACAATTCAATTTGGAAATGAGAAGATTATTGAATTGAAAAATAATTTATTATTCATAACTCAAGATTACCCTGCAGCAATAGCCCCAGCAATTGCTAAACCGAGTGCAGCCGATTTCCCACGGCCACGGGCAGCGAGCAAAGCCACTGTGCTACGTAGGTTTCTATCCAGAATTGAATCAAGAAATGTAATGACAGCTTTTCCCTAAATAATAGAGAAATATGATCTCAGCAACAGAACACTAGGTATTAGCAATATCAGTAAGCCATGCATCAAGAATCAAGTATACCGATAAATATCAATCATTCAAACCTGATCCAATGTACAGCATTTCTTAATCAAAGGACCGACAGGAAAATCTTCATGTAGTTGTTCTTTCAAATTCTTCAGGTCCCGTTCTGCTTCTGAAAGCCCTTCAGAGTCCTATACCCACCAAACAGGAGATAAGAAAAATAGTTTTATAAAGCATAAGCACTCTCAAAGTCAACCAATAGTGGCATCAGCTCATGATAAAACCTCCCTCTTAACAAATGCAACAGTCAAACCTCATTTAACATTTTCACTGTAGTAAAGACAATGCAGCAAAAATAAAAGAAACAAGATAAAAGACAAAAACATTACCTCATATTAACCGAGAATAATTACCAACAGAACAAAATTAAAACACTAACAACCTCTTTTTACATATTTTATTATTTTAAACATGCATTATGATAACTACTAAAACAATGGAGATTCAGTTGAACATATGCTAGATTTGTTTAAGTAATGTAGCTCAATAAGCTCATGACCAATTTGAAAATTAGCACACAAAAATTGGATTCAAATTTGAGCTCAATCTTAAACCTAGTATAAAGCATGATTTCAATGAAAAAAACAACACATGAGCAACTCAGCCACTTAACTCAGATCAGCTCTTTTACAGCCATTCAGTAGAAAACACTTGGAAATATTTTGACACTATAAAAGTTTTGCCATGGTCAACAACAAATGTATAGGGGCCAGAAAAAGTACCTCTTTAACTGGAACAGGGGTGATTGACCTGATATGAGATGAAATTGGTAAAATATTCAGCTCATCATCCATTACCACACATGCTTTGCATGATGCAAATGATAACAGAAAACGTTCATTAAAGCGACCAGCAGCTTCAGAATGGGATTCAGTACGAAACCTCTCGTGAACATCCTGATACCAACAAGCCTATCTATAAGTTTATATATAAATGGATGTGAACACCATCAAAGTATAATATCTCTAATACGTAAAACTTAGTAGGGATAATAATTATAATACGAGCAGAAAATTGATGAAGAGAACAGCATAAAGCACTTAAAAGCCAGGTATCATGTTTCCTTAAATTTCCGTTCAATAAAGTTTCAATAATTATAAATATAGTTCGTTGGTACCATGACCATGGTGCATAAACTGGTCAGTGAGGAGAGAGAACGAAGCATCAATACAATTAATCCACCACCCTCCACTGTTTCTATAGTTCTTGCCAAGAGATTCGGTGTCAACGCCTCGAAATCCTAAAAACAAGACACAGAGCAAACCCATTAAGAATTCATGAAAATAAAAATAATAAAAATGATAACAATAATTACAGAACCAACAATCTTGGAAACGCTACCTGTAGAATGCACATCCCGAATGTATTCCCAAGAATCCGTTCGCTATCCTTGTACAAACAATAGGTCAATCCTCCAGTTTCCAGAAAAAGCTGAAAAGGATCAACTTTCTCAGGATCCAGCAGACCTCTCTGCATCAACTTCTTTACCTGCTTGGCGCGCTTTTTCTTGTGACTGCATAATCAAAAACCAATCCAATCATATCATTTCAATCATATAATGTCAAACAATTACACATACTTCGAATTTAAAAATACTAACTAATTCAAATAATGTCAAACAATTACAGATGCTTCGAATTTAAAATACTATCTAAATCAAAAAAAAAAAAAAAAAACCTGCTAAGTTCAAGTTTGTCTTTGTAGCACCACAAAACATTCGGTCTCGTCTTGACCACAGCTTTGCTGAGCATGTAGTGAAGATTCACAATCTGCAAAACAAACAACACAATGAACTTGATTTTTTTTTCGAAGCATTTGAGAAACAACATAAAAAAAAATAAAAATCGAAAAAATTTATATGCCTGGTCGCGGGACTTGTCACCAACGATGACGAACATGGAACGGTGTCGTTGCTTGACGCCATTTTCGATGAGAGTTCTGATGCGCTCGTCCACCTTCTTCCTCATTCTCTCTTTTTTTTTAACGATATTCGAAAAAGAAAAACAGGGAAAATAAATGTTCTCTGTTGATAAAATTAGTTATTATTAATGTAGAGGAAAAAAAAAAAGTGAAGCCTTTGAATTTGCAGTAGAAGAATGAATCTCTTCTGCAAATATTTGCTAGGGTTTTAGGGTTTTACTGAATCTTGCAAATGTAATGGTCTCTGGTCTGTTATTAGGGCTTTAGGCCCTAATTGGTGGGACCAGGGGTCAAGGCCGCCTCAAACCCGAAATCCGATTTTTAACGGTTGCCCTAGACCCGAAATTCGGTTTTCAACGGTTACCCCAAACCCAACTCATGATTCGAACATGTTTTCAATTTCCGCCTCAAATCCGATCCGTTTGGGTCAAGGGTGCCCTAAACCTAACCCGAATGACCTGATTTATTTACGTAGATTTAAATTTAATATAACACGATAAGTTTAATAAATATTAAATTCATCCGTAAAATACAAAATGCAAATCTCAAAATGACTTGAACAAAAATACAAAATACATACAATATTTTTGGTATCTATAAAATCCATTCAACATCTTCACCAAAATAGTTTAAACATAAAAAATTCAAATTGTTTTCTTTCAAATTGTTTTCTTTTTAGCCAACATAGGGTTTCCTTCTTTCTTTTCTTTTTATATTTAAAATATATATTTTTTTAAAAAATATATTTTTAAATATATATATTCTGGGTCAAACGGGACGGGTCAAAAAGGACCGCCCCATACCCGACCCGGTAACCCAGCCGGGTCAAGAATTGTGCCCCAAACCCACCCAGTTATCCATTTTTATTGCCCCAAACCTGCCCCAAACAAACCGGGGCTCCGCGGGTTTGGGACGGGTCGGGGATTTTTGCCATCCCTAAGTGGGACCGTACAAGGGATGATTTTAATCCTCCCTTGGTCTTGTACACTTGTACCCACCGGCAACCACAATCCCATTCAAGTAGGATTATATGGCCATGTAAAATTTAATATTTTAAAAAAAAAACTAAAATTAATATTTTTATTGTTATTCATAAAAGATAATACAGTATATGTATAAAAAATTTAAAAATATTTTGTTAAATAAAACTTTTTAATAAATAATTCAAGATGAATCATGTTAAATAAATTTTTTATTCTATAAAATTCAAATCGAAAAATTATTGCAATTTAAAAAAAAAAAATTAATAATGTGTTCGTTGGTTGGATACTTGGATATATTATTGTGTCTTTATTTGATATTATATATATATATATATATATATGTGTGTGTGTGTATGTGTGTGTGTGTGAGAGAAGGATATAATCATTGGATGACTTATCTTTTAAAGTCAACTGATTGGGATTTCATTCCAAACTTATTGCTCTTCTTCAAACATTTTAATCTGACATGGATTTTGATGCTCGAATATTTGATCAAATACAAGCTAATCGGAAATGTCAATATCCCCTATTTTGGCCGATAGACAAAAATCAAATGGTGGAGTGGCATGAATATTGCAGATCATGGCAAGGATAAGGCTGCTAAATGGTTCTCAGAAAACCCTACTCTTTGCAACAAATTATCTGACCAATCCCAGTTCTTGATGGCCAAATTCTAGAACTAGGCTAGAATTGCTGCTACCAGCACTCCTGAAGAATTGATGAAAATAGCAAAAGAAATGAAAAAGACAATGACCAGCATGTCCCAAAAAGATTTCGAATCAGAAAATCAAGAAGATGATGATGATGATCTTCTGGATGAAGATGACCCCACCAAAGCAAACAGTTACTTTGGGCATAACTTATTTCAATACTAGAGGCTTTAGCCTTGTCAGATTCACCAAACTTATCCTCAAGGAACATGGAGTCCACTATTGACAATCATGATTATGACTCTGCAATTACCTCAACAATCGTGACCATGTTCCAGCGCTTATCTCCCCAACCCATTGTCGACACAAGAGGACAGCCAAACAGTCCTAGACATATCACTATTCATAAATAGTACCGGTCATTATTACCCAAACAGTTATGATTCAAATGTAATGATGTAGTTAACCATGGTTGAGTCAACCAATGTTACTTTATCTTATAACTCGAGTTAATCTTCCTATATAAGGATGACTCAGGTTTATCTAAGGCAAGTTTAGTTTTCAGGATTTTTATGTCCTTATTTTGTAACCACCTTCTCAATTCTCTTCTCTTGTTAACACTCTAGTGTTCTCATCAATAAAGTGTGCGACTTATTTATGTATATCCCTTTATTGTTGTCAGACTTTATTAATTTTTATTGTGAGTATTATCTGTCCTATAATTTTATAATTTTATATATGTGTTCCATTTATGTTTTATTATTTGTTACATATTGTCCTGTGGATTCTCTTGTATCTGTTAGTGCTACGTTTATATATATATATATAATTGTTTGAAGTATTACAAGTTACAACTATTACAATAGGACTCCCGGGACCTACCAAGATGTGACAATATATGTACAGCTCAGATAACTACTTCCACAAAGCGAGAGAAAACTCCTTACACGTGCTTGTTAAATGTGCATTATAAGACTTGAACGCGCATTATAGGACTCAAACCCATCACCACCACTGTGGAAGGGGGCTGAACTACCATTTCTATTCAGAGATGTTGTACACTATATATATATTGTTGACGGTAAATTCTAGATTGCCACGTGTCCAACAATTATATTACGTTAATGAAAGTAAGGATGTAAATAAATGTATGCAAGGACATGGGTTTTACGTGGAAAACCCTAGAAAAGGGAAAAAACCACGATGCCCTGAAAGGCTAGAGAATAACACTATGATTTGTTTGTAGGTTACAAGCTCAAGGTCTATTTTTTTCTCTTACAATTGCTCTCTTCTCTCTCTCTCAGGTCTTGAACCTGCTCACCGTAGATTACATGGTTCTATTTATACCGGACTGGCTAGGGTCTCTTCTTGCCTATGCCGTGATGGTGGTGGAGTTCCCAATTTGATCTGCATTAGGAATCTGATGTGGTGAATGGACTGAGACTTGTTTCCTATTTAGACTTCTTTAGGAGAAGATAAGGTTAGTCCTCATTATAGTGCAATGCTTTTTAACCTAATATCTGGATGAATCCTTACTCTGGAGATATACTAAAATAAGGTTACTTTTCCTGTATTGACCGAGTAGGCTTGGGCCGAGTAAGGGTATTTAACAAGTACGATCTTTACCTTTTATAAACGGTTGATTTGGCGAGCATACCTTTGGTTTTCGCTGATCTTGATGACATGGTAAATGGTCAATGTTTTCCTTTGTTGACTAGTCGACAAATGACATGGCATTCTCCTTCCTTCATGTTTCCCGCCTATTTTGCTGACATGTCTTTCAGCCAAATATATATATACAACAATACTCTCATAAATACTTCGAGCCGAACAAGTGATTTGGTCTTTCCATTTCTTTGTTTCTGCGAGTAGTATTTATATTCATACTTGACTTCTAGCTCCTTTGGGGAAATCCTTTGAAAACTCTTTCCCTCCTTTTTACTTTTTTTCCACGTGTTCTCTTTGAGTGCTGGCTTCAATAATTACAGCTTCCATAGCAAGCTTTCATTTTCAACCACAAGATTTCAAAAAGTACACCTAATTTGACGCGGTGAAACGACGCTCTGATTGTTGGGTATTTCCTAAGATGCCACGTGTCCATTGTTTGGTAGGCAGCTTTGTCACCGCCCTATGCACAGGCGATTTATCTTATCAAAATTACTTATTTAATTTTCAAATTTTGAATTCTCCTCTTTTTAAGCGAGACTCTTCCACTGCCCACTCCCATTTCTGATGAACTTTGTTCCTCTTCTTCTTCTTCCACTAAAGACGCCCAAAGGACTTCACGTTATAGGTTCTTGATTTTTCATTTCCCCGCACTGAGATTCTCAACGATTTTCCTTTCGTTTCTGTACTCTTGATTACCAAACAATTCAAAGGGTCTGACACATCTTTGTTTTCAGAGATTTTCTGGTGAGTTTCCATGGATCCCCCTCAACGTTCTTTGCTTTTTAATCAAATGATGCGGGCCCTTGAACTTGGTGACAAAAACACCGCGGATAAAATCGAATTGTTGATACGAAATTTCAATCCAAGTTTTCCCATTCCAATTTCTTTTTATATTCCTTCTATTCATGAGACTAGTGCCCTTAATATCTCTCATTCCTCATCTTTTGGTAGCGATTATTTAGAAATGACAATGTCTTCGAAATCCAATGGTAGTAGACGAAGGGATTCCAGGGTTCCTAGAGAGTCTCTACTGGGTGCTCAGACAATAGTTAATTCAGATGTTGAGGACCATCAAAGCGATAGATTACACTTTTCTTTTGAGCACCCAAGTGCTTTGACAATAAGGTGAACGTGGTCGGCGAGCAAGAGCTTCGAAAATATAGGAGAAGAATTGATATCCCTAACTCCGTCAATTTGATACCTCCAGATGAGCAGGCTGTATGGAACCCACCGCAAAATGCTGTTGTGATTTATGGATCGATGCTGGGTTGTAGGGTCACTCTCCCCCTTCAGCCATTTATAGCCAGGTTCCTAGCTAATGTCAAACTTGCTCCTGCTCAACTAGCTCTAAATAGTTATAGGATTTTGATGTGCCTGTATCTAATGTGGAAAACGATGGGTTACGGGCCACCCACTCCTCGCAAGATTCGTCATTTTTATACCTTGAGGCAGTCTGGTCATGGTGGCACTTATTTTCTCCTTTCTTCTATTGTGGAGAACTGGATTCCTAGAGGTGTAAGGGATCCAAGGCAGGTGGAGATCTTAGATGATGATAAGAAGAAAGGCTTCGTCTGGGGGTTCCCTACTTCGAATAAAAAGTGGAAAAACAGCTGGTTTTTCATGAGTGGTGAATAGGGGAGAGATATGCCTACGAATATTTATCAGAATCTTCTTGCGAGGAAGGTTCCAATGCACTTTACGTTCCCTGAGTCTTGGTCGAAAACACTCCCCGTTTTGATGGATGGTGAGATTTCTCGCCTTACAGAGGCTACCGTTATTCCATTGGCTGAGAAAGGTTGGCCATTGTTCTTGGATAAGGAAAAAATGATTGCTTAGTAGCTTTTTCTGCGTTTGACTACCAAGCGTTGCCATCGTAAGGTTCTTTATGTCTATTTTAGGTGTTGCTTTCTTGTCGGTTTGCATTTTGTAATGCCTTGTTTTACATTGTAGTAAGTGATATCTACGTGGTTTGCAATGAGCAAGCCCAGGCAGTGAAGAATTCTACTGCCGCTAGCCAAAGGCAAGCTGCCGAATTGGCTAATGAGGGAATCGCTACTTTGGATGGCGATGATTCTCAAGATAGTGAGGGCATCGATGATGGACCTAAGCAAAACGTTGGCTTTGATCAGCATCATGAGAGCCAAAATATCGTTCAAGAGATTGTCGTGAGGCATACTACTAGCCAAAAAGGTAAAGAAAAGGTCGGAACTTCAGGGGCAAGTGAAGATGTCCCCATTTTTGATGCCAACGTTCCTGAAACTCCTAAAGATCCTACGAGTGACCTAAATCTCAAAGTTGGTAGAGGAAAGCGTCAGGCCGAGAATACTTCTAATCATATTGCTCGCCTAACCAAACGAGCTTCAAGTGTTGTGCAGTACGTGATTTCGTCGAACGAGGAAGACAATGGTGAACCTGTACTTGCTGAGGCCACTCCGACTGAAGGCATTGATTTGGGGCTTCCTACTGAAGGGGCAAGAGTTGCAAATTCGATCCCCCACTTAGAGAACGTTGGTGAGCCAAATGTCTCTACTTTTGCTCCACTAGATTCAACCGCTCCTTCAGCAAGTGTTGGTGAGTAGAATGCTGCCGCTTAAGTTGACCTACCTAGACCATCTGCTCCTGCTGTGGATCCAGAGGGAGCGTGTGAAGAACCTCGTGTTACTTCAGCTGGAATCGGCGAAGCGACTGGTTTTATTTCTCTTTCAAATTTCTCTTCTATTGAGATCTTGTCACATTTGATCCGCATCGATGTGCATATTGGAAAAGGTTAGGAGTATATGAAGGACAAATTGTGCAATACGAAGATGGAATTTTTCTTCAATTGCCATTCATTGGTAAGTTTTTGATTTCTTTATTTGGCCAGTTATGCTTTTATTTTCTAATTTTTGTTTTTGTCCAAACGATGTCCGAAATGGCAAATTACTATAAGTGTGGGAACGCAGTTTCTGCCGAGAATAGACACCTACAAGACCAGGTTTCACGCTCAGTGGTTGATAAACTCTCTGTTGAGGAATCTTATGCTCAACAACTTGTTCAATTAAGGGAGTCCGCTAATGGGTTTCTTGCTGCCTAATTGTTTGCCGAGGAGAAGTTATCTGCGGCCGAAGAAGAGATTAATGCCTTGAAAGAACAGTTATCTACCTACCAGTCAGGACTCACTCGCAGCACGCATGGAGGCGGAGAGGTTGGCCGAAGAGGCCAGAGAAAAAGCTAAGCGAGAATCAGATGATCTACGAAATTAGCAGGCTTCTAGTGATGCCATTTTTAAGGATTTGAAGGCTGAACTGGAGGTCCAAACTGTGGATCAGTTTAAGAGGTTCCCTGCTTATGATGCACTTCTCATATGCGAATTTGAGCGTGGAATGCGACAGTCAAAGAAGTTCTTCGCAATGAAAGACTATTCAAATGAGAAGGCTCTGAAGCGTTTTGACAAATCCCTTTAGTTGCATATGAATAGTGCAGTGGGTTGGATCAAGGATCAGATAAAAAGGTGGAAGGCCCACTATCGCTATACGAGAACTTAGCCTCATCTGATGCACCTTGAAGTCCCTACGAAATGTGCATTCAACACGTATTATTCTGGTAAAAAAGGGAGTCTTACTAGCACTTGCAATGAACTGGACTTGGGCCCCGTTTCTGGTCGGGATTATGGACTCTTCATGCTAGCGGCCCATTAGGAGATAGTTTGGTCGTCTGAGGATGAGGTTGATGATGAGGAGGATAACGGGGGTGCTCTTCCGGCAGATGCTTGATTTTTATGTAATTCTTACTTTTGTAGTCATGTTTATCCCTGTAAATGTACATTTAATCTTTATTTATATAATCTACTAGTTTTTCTCTTGTTCGGCTGTTGTGATTGACTTCTTGGTTTGGGCTCAAAATCTAGTCATTCAACTACCATTGCTATGTTTTTGGTTTAGGCTCAAGGGCGTTTTTTATTGTTTAGCTACCATTGCTGAGTTTTTGGTTAAGGCTCAAGACCATTTTTTATTATTCAGCTATCATTGCTGAGTTTTTGGTTTACTCAATGTTTGTCAGGACATGTCCGACCATACACCAAGTCTTTAAACATACTATTGGGACGTCTCCCGCTTTTGCTTATTTTTTTTATTTGGGTTGCTAGTTTGTTCGACCCCCAGCGCTTCTTTCGGAATATATTTCTAAGCATTGTTTCTGAGTGATTTATTTGCATATCTTAGGGTTATGCTTTGCCAATGGTGGCAAGCACCGGTTGGTCTTATAACATTTTTTCTAGCTCAAGCTGTTGTGACGTATTCGTCTTAAGCCTACTATGATTGGGGAGTACCCCGTTCGCCCTTTTTTATGCTACTGAGTTTTTCATACTCAATTTTGTGCAACGGCGAATAGCTTCCATAGCCGATTGTGGAACTTGGATCTTGTAAGACTTACATTAGTAATAAATTACCCTTTATTGAATATCTCTTGCAATCTTAACAATACTTAAAAGAAAAATACTGAAACGAAAATGATAAGAAAGCAAAAACAAAAACAAACTTTAAAGAGGGGGAGAAATCAAGGGTAGTATATCTTCAAATATTGTGTGTTGCATGGTCGAGGGAGCTCGCCGGCTTCATTTTGAGTGATACGATATGCTCCATGTCCTACTATACCGGTAATGTGATATGGCCCTTCTCATTTATCTGCGAGTGACCCTAAAGCTTTGTCTTTAGTTCCTAGGGCCACTCTTTTTAGCACTAGGTCACTGAGCGCGAATCTTCTTACACGCACATGTGAATTATAGTACCTTGCTGCCTTTTGTTGATAAGCCGCATTCCCTATTTGGGCGTGTTCCTTTCTTTCCTCTAGGTCATCCAACCCATATTTCCGTATGTTAATATTGAGTTTGGGTTGAAAAAGCCGTATTCTTGGCGAGGAGAATGATGTTTCTACTAGGATGATAGCTTCGGATCTGAAAGCTATAGAGTAAGGTGGTTCACCTGTTGAACTTCTTTCTGTGGTTTAATAAGCCCATTGTACCTGTGGTAACTTCTCTGCCCAATTCCATTTCTTGACAGCGAGCTTGGCTTTCAGGTTGTGCTTAATAATTTTTTTTTACTGCTTTAGTCTGTCCATTTGTCTATGGATAGGCCGGAGATGCATAGCAGTTGTTGATTCTGTATTTCTTGCACAGCTCCCTGAACTTTTTGTTGTCGAACTGTGTTTCGTTGTCGGTAATGATGGTGTTTGGTATCCCGAGTCTGTATAAAATGTTATTCTTCATAAAGTTGGTAGTATTTGCTTCTAGTATGTGCACTAGTGGTTCGGCTTCTACCCATTTCATGAAATAATCCATAGCCACAATTAGGGATGGCCATTTTCCCCTGGGGCCCCAAATCCCCGCTCCCCAATCTCCATTTGGGGGGAATTTTTGGGGCGAAAATGGGGAAATGGGGAGGGATGAGGATGAAAATCATCCTCAAATTAAAATGGAACATTTCCCAATTTCCCCCAAATATAATATATAATACATTAATATATTTTTATTTTTATTTTTTCAATATTTTTTTTCTTACTAACTATATATACATCTTTATTATGTAATTTTTGTATTTGAATTTAATGCATTGTGTATTTTTTTTATTATGTAATTTTTAATGATATAGGGAAAATGGAGGAATGAGGAAACGGGGAAAACAGGGAAATGGGGACGGGGACGGGGATGGGGATGGGGATGGGGATGGGGGTGGGGCGACCTCCCCCCAAAACTACCTCATCCCCGTTTTGCCCAAATGTAAAAATTAGGGGAGGGGGGGGTGGGTTTGGCAAATGGGGATGGGGATGGGGATGGGGATGGGGGGACCTATATCCATCCTCATTTCCCTATTGGCCATCCCTAGCCACAATGACGTGTTTTGCTCCTCCAGCCGCTGTGGGCATTGGATCGATCAGGTCAATTCCCCACATGGCGAATGGCCAAGGGGAAGTGATACTTTGCAGATGTTCAAGTGGCTGGCAAATGTTGTTTGCAACTTTCTGACATGCTTTGCATCTCATCGCTATTCTCTTCGTATCGGCGAATAGTGTTGGCCAATAAAAACCCTGCCTTAACACCTTATGGGCCAAGCTTACACCTCCAGTATGATTCCTGCAGCTTCTGCTATGTATGTCTTTTAGGATTCCTTTAGCTTCTTCAGGTCTGACACACATCTGCAACACTCTTGAATAACCTCTTCTGTACAGTTCACCACCGAGGACTAAATATCTTGTAGCTTTGTATTTCATCCGTTTCGCCTCTAGTAGGTCGCTTGGTAGGGTGTCATTGATGAGATATTCTCTTATTGGTGTCATCCAGTTATCTGGCCCTCTTGCGATTACTCCGACCACGTTATGCCCGATTATACTTGGCTGAGGTAGATAGGCCATAAGGACAGTTCGATGCCATATATTAACCATGGTTGAGGCTAGTTTTGCTAGAGCATCAGCCTGCTCGTTCTTTTCTCTTTGGATTTACACAATCTTGAATTCTTTGAATCGCCCTAGCAGCCCTTTTGTCAATTCCAGATAGGTTATCATGCTTTCATCTCTTGCCTGGTACTCGTCCAGCACTTGGTTGACAATGACTTGAGAATCATTGAAAATCTTTATCTCATCGGCTCCTAAGGCTGTGCATACTCTCAACCCTACTATTAGTGCTTCATACTCGGCTTGATTGTTGGTGGCTTTGAAATAAAAACGCAAGGCACATTCGACTGAATCTCCTTTTAAGGTTAAAACCACTATCTCTGCCCCGCTGCCGTGTGTATTTGATGAGCCATCGACGTAAAGTTACCATTGGAAGTTTTCTTCATCTGTTCTACCATCATTCTTACTACTTCAACATATGGTTCAGTGAATTCTGCCACAAAATTTGCAACTGCTTGGCCTTTAATTGATGTTCTTGGGAGGTACCCTATGTCGAACTCACTCACTCAATGCAATTGCCCATTTCATTATTCTGTCGAATACTTTAGGTTTCAGTAAGATTAGCTTAAGGGTGAAGTTCATATACACCTCAATCTTATGGGCTTGGAAATACGGCCTTAGTTTCCTTGCTATTGTTATTAGTGTGAGTGCCATCTTCTCAGTTGAAGAATACTTTGTCTCGGCGGGCAACAGTGCTTTACTTGTATAGTACACCAGCTCTTGGATTCCCTCTTCTTGTCTTACTAGTGCGGAACTCGTGGCTACTTCTGTGACGGATATATATATAGTGTTTCTCCAACAAGCGGTTTCGATAGCAATGGTGCTCGGCCGAGGTAGTCTTTTAAGGCCCGGAAAGCTCATTCACAATCTTTATTCCATTCAACCCCCTTACCTTTCTTGAGGGCTCTAAAAAATGATAAGCACCTGCCTGTCGATTTTGATATGAACCTGTTCAACGACGCCAAACACCCTGTAAGTTTCTGAAAGTTTTTAGGGAAATTCCATATCGGCCAATGCTTAGATCTTGTCGGGGTTCACTTATATTCCTCTTTGATGTACCTGATATCCAAGGAACTTACAACATATATATATATATATGGGTAAATCGTATTTTAGTCTCTATAGTTTGCCTTAATCTGCGTTTATGATGAGCCGTCATTGTGGTACTCAACAAAATGATATTTAAATGTGTTCGTTTTGAAAACTGATTTTCACCACTTAGATAGAAAATTAGTAAAGTGGCAAGTAGGATTCGTTCCACAGGGAATTAAAGTGATTAGTTGAATAAATTAACTAATCTAAATGCGATAAAATAAATCATAAAAATGGATGAGTGAATGGGTTGTCAAGCCATCAAACATATATGAAAAATAAACCTAATAAACTAATAAAAGAATACTTAACAAATCTAGATAAGATAAATGGAATTAACAATTAAGAGAATTGCTAGGGAATTAATGGGATCACAAGTGTTAGGATTATGCTCAATAGCAAGAGTGTAATATTGTAATTAACAATTTTTTTCATATTAATAAAGTGATTTCTGGTTTAAGCAAATCTTATAGCATTTATAGTTTAATATTATAATTGTCAAAGTAAATAATCATAAGGTCTAAAGACTATGAGAAAAGAAGAATTGTTCGTACAACTGGATATATATGTGGTAGACACAATTCTTTAGTTAGTCTTGAATATTGTTCACAACTTAAGTTAAAGGTTGGGCACCTTTATCTTGTTAAAGTTGTAGAATTCTTTTACTAGCATTTGAGTGGGATCAAATGAGTGGGGCGGCAAGGTCTTGTTTAACCTAATATATTATTTTGTTTCGTTGTTTTAATTAAATAAGAATTAATTAATTTATTGATTAATTATTTAATTAAGAAACAAATCTTTTCTGATTAGGAAATATGATTCCTAGAGTTATACTATTGGTAGTAGTATACTAAAATTAAAAGACTTGTTTGATAAGAAAATAAATAAATAATTTTATTTATTTAATCAAATAAGAAGTCTTTTTATATAGTCAAATAACTAGAATAAAAATATCTATGAGTTGGATTAGGGTTTGAAGTCTTAAAACTAGAAGTGAATTAGGGTGCAACTAAAACTCCTATATTTTTGGAGTGTAATTTGCGGTAACCCTAGTACTTTTGGGAGAAGGATTTCGGCCACCCTAAAAAGAAAAGAGGAAGAGAATTCGGCGATTAAGTGAAAAAAGGAGAATTCGGCCACCAAGTGTGGTGTGCGTGTGGTGCTTGATTCAACCTTCTTCTTCTTCTTCTTCTCAATTCATAGATAGGATTTTTATTCTACTAAAAACAAAAAAGAGTGAATAGATTATTCTTTGATGGTACACTAATTGCTTGTTCATCAATAAACTTGTGTGTACAACATCGATTTAGGTTCACGCGAGTTTCGATCATTAGATTGAGAACTCAAAAGTGACCGGAATAATCTTAGTCTTCTTTTGATTGTTTTGTGATTGTTTTGTGACTAACAAAAGAAAAGAAAAGTTTGTTTGTCTATTCTTAGGTTTGCAATTCAAAGAAAAAGGGAGACTACGCTCCTAGGTGATTCACGTTCGTGCTAGGATTGAAGATCTTGCGGATTACTATCGACGTAAGTCAATCGGATCACGCGACAAAAGGTATTCTTCTTTTGTTGATTATATATATATGTTTAATTAATTAAAGGGTTAAGGTTCATAAAAAGGAAAAAAATTTAAAAGCTACTAAATCTATTTTTTAGTCTCGCTTCCGCTGCGTGTACTACGATATTTTTCCCTACAACAAGTGGATTACGGGAAATGCTTCTCAAGCTACCTTAGTGAGCGAATCTCACAAATGTTAACCAATTGATTTCTAAAATGTGTTTAGACCATGATTATAAACCATAAACAACTTCCTACCGCAATGCCTAACCGATTAAGGAGAGTGGGTCATGGCAGGATCTGTTAGTTACAATTAACGGTTTAGATTATCGCGGTTGATATACCCTCCGACAATCTATCATATTCACTATGTTCTCAATCCATCAAGGTTTTCAATCCAATCAAGATTATATAACATATTATCCTAAACAAGAGTATAATCAACTAGTGGGTATATATACTAATTATATAATGCATAGAATCTAATTATAAAATGAATAGAACACAAATAGAGATTAAAATAGATTAAAGCTTAAGCAAATCTCAATCCAAATGTTCTCACATCAAAACCCTAGAAAGGGGATTTAATTACACATATTACAATCAAAGGGAAGGCAAGTAAAAGATTAGGAAATCACCCATGGGCCTCCTTTTGCAAGCTTGATCCTTTCCTTGCCTTTGATGCTCCTTGTGCAAATAGTGGATGATGAGGATGTGTCTAGATAGGTGGAGTCAAATGGAAAATGAATTAGGAGATATGTGGAGAAGATGGGAAGAAAGGAATGATTAGGAGAAGGAAATCTAGATGTTAAGTTTAGGTAGAAGAGAAAATGGAGGGTGTTGACGGTGATTTTTGGATTGACTCGGTCAACAATAATACGTAAATCAGAACGAATAATTAAAGAAATTAACCAATGCATGCAAGACATATTTTACGTGGAAAAACCCTTGAATGGGAAAAAACCACGGTGCCCCCTTGAGGGCAGGAGAAATCACTATGAACTGCTTAAAGTTTACACACTCAGATCTCTCGTACAATTGCCTAACTTTTCTCTCTTTGATTTCCAACCCCTTTTCATGGGATTTACAGTTCTATTTATACTAGTTTTTCTAGGGTTTCCGGTACTTATGCCGTGTTGATAGGGGAGTTCCTATCTTTTCCTTGCGTAAGGAGTTTAGAATCTGTAAGTAACTTTTTAGGGTTTGTTTCCTTGTTTTAAGAAGATTGTATATCTCGTTTTGAATAGGACTCAATCTCTGAGTTTTGTATCCGATTAAATCCTCGCTTGATGTGGCAGATACACTTGGAATTGAATTACTCTTCTGGCTGTATGTTTTTTGGCGAACACCTTGGATCGGCGAGCGCATTTCGCCTTTCTGCTGGTCGACCGGCTGTGGCGAACACTCTTCTTCTTTGAATCGGCGAGCGTGTCTGTTGATATGTCTTTGACTAATCTCCTCCCGTTGACGGGTCAATGGGTGACGTGTCTATTTGCTTATCCCGTCTTTATTGCCTCCTTTGCTGACGTGTTCTTTTATCAAATTTACACATACAACAGAGGGATAACGAATGGTGGGGAAAGGAGGTTTCTTGGTGGTCAAGAGTTGTTCAAAAGAGGAAAAATGTGATGAATTTATAGGATTTTCAAATTAGGTCTCAGGTGGCAATTTACCAAAACACCCCTGACTATGGCAAATTACCATTTAGTCTAACAGAGGGGGGCATTTTGTAATTTTCCCCACCAATCATATTTGAGCAGAGGAGAGGTCGCAATTTGCTGTTCATGGCGACCTTGGGGTGACCCAAATGGCGAAGGAATTAGGTGCCAAAACAACTCCCTATCGCCATGGCGACCTCGGAATACAAACTGTGACCTCGATTTACACGGTTTTGGTCGCGATTTAGGATTAAGGGCAACTTAGGGAGGATATGGGCGTGATTGGGGCTTGAAGATTTTGGCCAATTGAAGGTCTGAAAATGATGCGATGACACTACCGATGATGTGGCCATTGATTCCGGTCGGAGATAGGTCGGAAAAGGGGTGAAACCGGCCAGCGGTGCATAAGGGTTTGAGGGCTATAGCTGCTGCTCAACTGAAAAAAGAAGAAGATGAACAGTTATGGAGTTCACTTAGCAAGCGTGTGGGGTGCGCGTAGCTGCTCTTTATTTTACCTTGTATAGGGTGCATTTAGATATGAATAGGGGTGTGCACAGCAGCAGCTAATTTGTTAGGATAAGGGTGCAGCTTAGAACAAGTCTGGGGTGCGTTTAGAGGCCCACGCCTGCCTCTAAACACACTATTTTACTTAATATGAAATATGGGCTGCATTGCTTTGGGCCGCTGTTTTGGGCCTAAGTTCAAATCTTGATATGCTTCTCTTTAATCAAAACACACCGTTTTGATAAAGTGAGGATGATGGGCTACTGGGGCATGTTCAGAATTGGGCCGGGGTGCATTTAGACATCCAAAAATCCACACTAGCCGAAACGTCCCATTTCATTATCTAACGTGGCACCCTTCTATGATTTTCTTGGTGAATTACAATTCGCTCCCCTGCTCTCTTCCATAATTGCGACAACTTCAATTCTTCCTGCAAAGTTTACACTTTTGCCCCTATTTCACCAAAATTAATCCAATGCCCCTAAACTCTGTAAATTCTTGAAAACACTTAATTTAAACAATTAAATCACGGGATATTGCCCGAAAATCAAGCAAAAGGAGAAGGAAATGAGGGTTAAAATCATACCAAATTTGGTTCGATCAGTTTAGTCCATAGTTTTTTGGAATTGTAATTTTTAGTCCATCATTATTCCGACAATACGTATTTTAGTCCCTACTGTTCAATTCTGTTAAGGTTCTGCCAAGTCAACGAGGGTAAAAAGGTAAAATAACATCAGATGTTATAGAATCTTATATAACCAAAGGGTATGATAGTAATTTACAAATTAGTTTTAAAAAAACAAATAAATATTATTAAATTAAATAATTATTATTATTATCAAAAAATTAAATAATATTAAAATAATTAATAAAATATACAAAAACAATCTTATCTCTTAAAAAATCTTATCTCCTAAATCTTACATCTAAAAATATATATTATGTGTCTAAACTAACCTGGGGGGAATAGGTTTTAATCAAGTTAATTGCCAACTTCAACTTTTTTTGATTAGTTAGTATTTAAAAAATAACCCAAAACAATCAAATACAATCAACATATTTAAAGTGCGGAAAACAATATGTAACGCATTAATTGATTTACGTGATAAACCCTTAAACTGGGCAAAACTCACGGGTTATTGTTCTAGTCACACACGGTCCTCAAATCCATTATTCGAATGAAAGTTAACAACCTAGGTTGACCTCAAGTCAAACCATTCTTGGTCACTAATCATTCCAATCTACCTAGTGGGCCTTTAATAGTGATCTTAGACCAACTTGCTTGTGCATTAATCCATTTAGTCACAAGGCTTAACTCTTAGGGTGCGTTTGGTACGTGGGACGGTACGGGACAAGGTGGGACAATTTTCTCTTGTCTCGCATTTGACGCACCCTTAATATGGGACAGGACGAGATAAGATGGGACAAAAAACACAAAAAATTGTCCCACCCAAATACCTTGGCCAGATTTGTCCCATGCATGGAACAAGTGTCGAAAAGATGATTTTACCCTCCCTATTTCTAAAAATTACAAACTATATATATATACTTACACCACCTGAATAGCAAAATCCCATCTCATTTTCTCTCTCTCTTCTTCATTCGTTCATCTGCAAACCCTCCCCCTCCCACCGCTGAAACCAATACCAAACCCAACACCCAAATCAAACCCCTCCAATCGTCGTCGTCGCGCCATCAGCACCACCAACACCTACATCAATCTCTGTTGGACTCGATTGGGGTGTTGGTTGACTCGGTTCTCAGCTTGTGAAATTGAAATCGAAAACGAAGAGATCGAAGAGAAATATATGGTCAGCAACCACTTTAATCTTGTGATGTTTCTTCTTTCTCGCTGGTTTCTATGGATTGACTCTCCTCTCTTAGGTATCTATATCTATATATTTGTTTATATTTATTTGTATATGTATATGATTTCATGTTTGTGAGAGATATAATTTGGTGTTGTTGACACAAGATTCACCGAAGATACGACCAAGGTTGAGAATGCTTGAACTGGAGAAGACTGATGATGGTAATGAGTTGATGAGAATGCCACGAGGAGAAACTGGAGACCCTTCTATTGAATTTATTCCATTTCAGGTCCTTTGTAGTTAGTTTATTTGTTTAATGTGATTGTATTTATATTACGACTTTTGATTGGAATTTCGTAGTTTTTTTTTTTTTAGTAATTTCAATTAAAACCTTTGATTTTGGAGTTGTTGATGCCAAAGTGTAGAAATGATTGTGTGATTGAACTTGTATGCATCAGATGATTTTTAGGGGTTTTTTGACAAATAATTGAATTGAACTGAATCGATGACTTTTGAATTATGTTAACAGCAATCTGGTATTTTGAATTCTAGTTAGCTTTCTCCTTGATGAATCTTATATGCCACTTCAATTAAACATTGTACAGTAATGCAGTAATGCCTATTCAATTCCTGACAATCTCAGTAATGCAATTCTAAAGCTTCAAGGAACAAATGGATCTCTTGCTGCAATAGGAGAGAAAAAGGAGTAGCCGCAATTTCTACACTTATTAAGATTGTTAGGTAATGGGTCGGAGATAAACCGGGGCCGCATTGAGTGGAGAAAGAAACCTGCTAGATAAGAAGATAGTTTTGATAGCTCTTCTTTTGTTGGTTTTATTGGGTTTTCAGAGTAGTTTCCTTTTGTAATGTCCCATATTTTGATTGACTTATTTCGTGGATAAACCACATGTGGGGCTTATTGTAAGGGTGGCTTAGGCTTTTGATGGTTGGTGTTTTGCACAACCAAGGCCCTCTTAAGACCTCAAGAGAAAAAACATCAAATGTATATTCTAGTGCTTACTTGCTTTGAAGAGATCTAGTTGCACACACACACAACTCATGCATATCTCATATTCTTGTATGTTGTGTGTTTTATATGACTGCATTCATGTTTTTGAATATTTTTTCATGCATGTTTTAATTAATTGCATCTAGTTTATTGAAATGCCAAAAAATGTTCAGGCATTAGGATGCAAAGCCATGAATTCTATTCATGCATATTTGAATTGAGTGCATCTTGTTTTATGAAATGCCATGACATGTTTAGGCATTAGGATGCATTCAATTCCCACACTTGCACTTCATGGTCGTTAGCTTTAAGTGTGGTATAATTCATTTCCCGAAGGATGTTTGGAAACGTCCGCGCGTGCACGTTGGTGTGCATGGTTTTGCACCATGATTACTGTTGGAGATGCCCTTGGCTTGTTCTTTGGTTTCACCATTTCTAGTGAAATGACGGTTGAGATCAGTGCCGCCGATTGAAACCAGTTATGATCAACGGTTATGAAAGCGTCGAATGAAACCAGCGTTCTCGGGTTTTAATTCAACGGTTAAAATCGGCAGCCCTGACCGCCGATTGAAACTGCCGATCGTGCAATTTTAGGGGCAAGATTGTCTTTTCATGTGCCCTATTTTTGGTCTCTATAAATACATCCTTATCTCTGGTACCCAAACTAAGTCTTCTGATCCTAAGAACCCTAGAGAGATATTTAGAGAGACTTGAGAGAAAAAGCTTAAATATTACATCTTTATTTCTCTTAACCCATTTCCACATGCATAAATCATCATTTAAGCATCATCTAGGTTCATCTAGTATGTGCTAATGCATGGGTCTTCTTCAACACACAAGGTATGGTATGTTGAACACTATTATCTTACATAATTAGTGTTTTTATTTATCAATTTTATCTCATCTATAACTTGTATGTGTTTAGATTAATTTCTACATACATGATTGAGATTATGTGTTGATTGGGTTATTTTGTGATAGCTAGGCTTTAATGTTAATATGACATCTAGCTAATTAATCCCATTAAAATTATTGAGATTGTTTTTGATAGCTATTGTATCTATAATTGGTTATCCTCTACATAGCTAAAGTTGTATGCCATGTCATATAGCTATTTTCATATATATATGATTGATTTTATTGTCATCATATAATCCTAGATAAGCATCTAGTGTACCCTAGCATTATTTGTATATTTG
This sequence comes from Acer campestre, assembly GCA_954870605.1. Taxonomy (NCBI): domain Eukaryota; kingdom Viridiplantae; phylum Streptophyta; class Magnoliopsida; order Sapindales; family Sapindaceae; genus Acer; species Acer campestre. The sequence goes on along the minus strand of OX940811.1, from coordinate 27,109,860 downwards.
AATATCATTGCATAGTCACTTAGGGTTTGATCTCTTCGGAGAAGTAAGTTTTGTGTGATAGACTGGGATTAGGTTGTACACTGGAATTAGGTGGTCACATGAGCAATTGGACTAGGTCCACTTTTACAGGCCCGCGGGTAGTGATAACGGGTTATTGACCAGGATTATGTCGTAAACCAGGATTAGGTTGTAAACGTTATCACAATTAGTGGATTCGAGGTTCGAGTGTGGCGCACTTACCCGGCCTTGGTTTTTCCCTGTTGAGGGTTTCCACGTAACTATCACATGTCATTTATAATTCAGCACATATCACACTTGATATATTGTATTGACTAGATAGGGGTATTTTTGTAAATTGACTAATCGTGAAAATTGCTAATAAGGGTTAAAATCTATTCACCCCCTCTAGATTAATATTAGAACACACCGTTAATTTGTTTCACCTTTATTCTTGCTTCCTTTTCAGTTTTGAGTCTCATGGGATTTGGGTCTAAATTTATGTGCTTTATTAGGATAGAGCATAACTTAGATTGAGGATTGTGTAATAATAGATAGTCTACCCCAAACTCCATGAATGTCAATTGTTGTATCTTATCTTTTTACATCTAATCATAAGCTTATTCAAGTTTGCTGTATCTTTTTGATATGGAAAATCTGGTGTGGATTCTGATTTCAAAATTTTGCGAAAAAAAATTAAACATTGTACAGATGCTAAAATCAATTGATTTTCTATTTGCATGATCTCTGGATTCCTAGTTAATTCAATTTGTTTGTAATTATGTTGAGTGGTGGTTGTGAGTTAGTCATGAAATGGTTGAGATTTGCATGGATGATGATGTCTGAAATAGTGGAGGTTGTTTCAGTGAGTTATGGAGCATTTTTGGTGTAACTGAGTGGTGCTAGTACCTTTTGATGCCAGAGAGGGTTGTAACTTGGTGGCAGTGGGAATTATTAGGTGCTTATGGTGATTGTTGTTGGTGAATGGTGAAGGTACTTGCAACTATGTTCAGCAATATTAACATATTTGATTCAATGGTTTGATGGCGAGCTAGACAACATTTGAAGCTTAGATGGTGAATTAAACTTTAGTTTTCTCCAAGCAAAATGTTGAACTAAAAAAATAAAAATAAAATGTTCTTGTTTGTGCAAAACTAGGAAGAATGATGGACTGTTGTTATTGCTTTATTGTTTAGATGTATCTGTTGTTCTTCTTCTTATGAGACCATCTACCTTATCAATTTAGTTTTAAAACTTCCATTGGGAAATAAATTTATTTGATAAGCATTTTTCTTTTTTGGTTAGAAACAAAATTTATTTGATAGTTTTTATTCAATTTTTCATGTTGGGATTTTTGTGGAATTAATTGGTTGTGGCAAGATGCTGACTGCTCTGAGTGTTTTCGTGGATGGTGTGGACAAAGTAGTGATTTAGGCCTAGTTTGGCATTGCTTCCCCAGCTGCTTTTGGGGTCAAAAGTGATTCTGAACCAAAAATAGGGTGTTTGGTAAAATCATAGGAAAGTGCTTTTGGTCATTTTTAGCTTCTCTCAACTGAGTTTTTGAGAAGCTACAAATACATGCTTTTAGATTTTCACTTCTGCTTCTCAAAAACGCGCTACAATGTTTTTAAATGAAATTTTATTCACTTTCCAATTTTATCCTTGCCCTTTCATGAAATTTACCAAAATCATTCTCATCACTCATCAGACAACAGCCTTCTCCTTCGTTCAAGCATTCTCATCGGATTGTTCAAGCTTCTATTTCTCTCCCCTCTCTCTCTTGCAAATTGAAAAATCAAAGTAGCCACGATTTCTCTTCTCCAATTTCTCTCGCTTTCAGGTTCTAATTGCATTATTGCAGGTAATGTGTATGCGCATTTTTTAGCTCTCTCTTTCTTTCTGCCTCAGAGTTTCAGTTTCTTGTGTTTTGCTTCTTTTACGAGAGTCCAGAGTCGAGAGCTGAGCTGGGTTCTTTGAAACGAGAGTTGGGTTTTTTCTGTATGTCAGAAGGCTGTGAAGGGGCTTGTTACAGTGCTGGATTTGGAGAGCTCACGAACCCACTACAATGGCCTCAGCTTCGAAAAAGACAACACTTTCTTCTTCTTGTTGCTCCTCACCCACTATTGATTCTTCCACTAACCTTCCAAGAAAAGCGGGTCCTGTCACTCTTGTGCAAGAATGGAGCTTGCCCTCCACTGATCAACCACCACCACCACCACCCCCCAAGACCATGATTCAACCTGTTGATTCTGTTTCTGCAATTTCATCAAACCCTTCCTCTAAAGGTACATTCTCTTTCTTTTGGATGATTTTTATGTTGGTTTTGCCTTTTTAGTCATTATTTTATCTGTTTGTGTTGTTTAATTTTTTTGGATTCATGTGTGACATTTGTATGATAAATTGTTTCTTGAATCACAATCACCAATCTTTTTGATTCAATTCTTATGACCTTTAGGTGTTTGATGAGGCAAACCAGTGAGGATGACCTTGTTGATGCTTTATTTGACCTTTTAGATATTGTTTCTACTTGTTTGATGATTGTGTTGTTTAAGTTTTGCTTGAAATGCAAAAGTGAAATGAAAAGGAAATGTGAAAGGACTTCGTGTATATTATTGGCTTGTCTACTTGATTGATAATTGCATTTGTTAGTGCAGGTTGATCTGTTTTGCACTTGATTATACTTTTTAATAAGAGCCAAAAAGTTCTAATAGCTCCCTCCATTTCACTTCTAGCAGAAGTTACATACTTTGTTCACTTACACTTGGTTGATTGATAAGTTGATTAAGTTCTGTTGAAATAATGAAAACAGTCCCCTTTACCATTGTAATTGTGGTTTATATATGTGTATAATTTAGCTACACCTCCACTCCACCCCATGCACAAATAGAAGTTACATCAAATCTCCTTCCAAGATTGGTGTGAAGGGTATTTATCCTTTGACCTCTTGCTTTACTGCATGAGCTCCAATCAATTGATTATCTTTTTGGGAACTGTTGGATGGTTTTTTGCTTTCATTATAATTTTACTTTGTTTAAGGTTAACTTGGAATTGAGCAACCCACACTTGAAGCTGAAATTCTATGTATTTTAAATATGAATGGTTTTTCCTTTCATATTTTGAAGCCTGTATTACCTTCAAGCTTTGAGTTTATCTAAATTTGCTGGTTGAGCTCACTTATGATGATTTATGATTAGTTTGCAATATTTCCATGAGAACAATAGTGTGTGTGTATGTGACCATTGACCATTGGCAATTTATATGAATGCAGGGAAATGGCGAGGCAGCTGAGAGGGAGTTGCAGGAGGGTAAGGCAGTATCGTCAAGAGCCATGAGCATGTAACACGACAATTGCAATTTATACAATTCTTGATCTTATTTGTAAAAATCACATTGATAATTTGGTGTAATTATAGTCCCCTTGTAGAGCAAGCATTAGTTTCTGATTCATAAAAGTGGATAGGAAGAGAAAAAAGAAAGAAAGGGAAAGTTACGAAAGTAGATGGAAAAGAAAAAAATGCAGCATTCTTAGATTAGTGTATAAACTTATTGTTGCATTAACGGAAAGGGGTTTTATTTATACACGTTTAATTTCAAATATCATGTTTGTCTTTCTTTTATCTTTTGCATGTTTGAATAATTTTTGATGGAATGTCCCCTTCATTAGAGCACAAGACAAGAGTTCATGAATGGAAAATTCTACCATAAACATGCCACTCTATTATTATGGTTTATAGCTTAATTTCCTTATGCAACAGAAACAATTTTATTTTATTTTTATATTTTTGTATTAATATGATGTGCAAAATATATATTTGTGTCAAGTAACAAATACCATCATTATGTATCAAGTCGGGTAACTTTCAAAAAAAAAAAAAAGTATCAAGTCAGTTATATGCATAATTTGGGCATATAAGCAATGTTGATGCTACTAGTTTCTTTGTCTAGGCTTTTTACAATATTTTAGATTATCTGGAGAGGAGAGACAAATTATAATCCTTGCCAGTTGGGGTTGAAGTTGAACTACTCAAAATTGAAATTTACCTATTAGAGCTAGAGAGTGAGAGTGATCATCATTCAAGCAAAGCCATCATATACCAGGACATCATATTATTATTTTAGTTCCAAATATTAACCGTCATTTTCAATTATTAAAATCCCTATAAATTTTTTTTATTGAAGTTCATTAAAGAATTATAGTGGACAAGGACAAGTTTCATTACAATTGTGTCCTTTTAGTAATTTTACACGGTCACAGCACTTTTTACTTCCAGTTTACCAAACACATTAAAATTGCTTTTGGTTCTCACAGCACTTTTGAAAATCAGTTTACCAAACACTCAGCTGATTCTTCCCACAGCAATTCCAAAAGCAATTCCCCCCACAGTAGATTCAAAAGCAATTCCCCCCACAGCACAGCAATGCCAAACTGGGCCTTAGTAAGTTGTAAATCATCCAAAACGTTATTATGTAGTACTTGTGTGAAGAGTGATCTCAATGAAGCATACTTGTCTGAGGCACAGGTCTCTTGCTGGAAATGTTGTTGTTGCTCTCCAAGTCTCTTACAAAGATTGAAATTAGAATTGGAGAAACCCATGCGATTTGAAGACGTGATAGTTCTAGCACAAATTGTGGTTCGTTTTGCCAGTTTCATTTCTAGGTTGGCTTCTTATGTTAGCCAATTCAGATTTGTATTCAGGTTCTCCTTGTTTTTTGTGTTGTGTATCTTTACATTTTGATTGAATTTGAAAGTGATTGAATTTGTTCTTCAATAAATGTTGAATACTTGTTCCAATTTTGTTATTATATATATATTTGATACCTTTACTCTTCAAAATTACAGATCAATTGTTTTAATTTATATATGATCCTAATTCCTAATAAATACCCTAGAATAGATGTTGAATTTTTTCCGTGAAATTGACAAGGAAGTGACCAAGTAGGAAATTATCAACAACAATCCTAAAAAATTATTAATTAAGAATATTTTTCAATCATAATATTATTGTTTTTGTTAAATATAATATATAAATATATTTATTTAATAAAATCATATAAATACTGACTTGTTCTGTCCCATTTGTCACTATTATGTGGTAACAAACATTAGACAATACAATAGGGACATCTAGTCATTTGAACCTCTTGTCCCGTCCTATCTCAGCCATACCAAACATATAAACAGAAGCAAATATCAGTTATGTCCCAAACACACCAATCACAATATGGAACAACTGTCTTGTCCTATCCCGTCCCGTCTCGTCCCGTCTGTGTACCAAACACACCCTTAAAAAAAAGATAACAACCTAAGTGAATATCAAATGCATAAATGCTAGGTCAACACATTTAATGCTTATCTAGCCATGAATGAACATGTCAAACAATTCTATATATCATGTTGCTATATGTCATACATATAACTTAGCTATATAAAGTAGGAGCAAACTTAGATGCAATAGCTATCACAATATAACAATCCACAAACAACACAAAAATCTCAACTTGTAGATAAGAAACTTAATCTAGATGCAAACAAGTCATAAAAGAGATTTGTTGTTAAGCAAGAACACTAAGATGAATGAAGATGGTGTTTTACTTACCAAGTTATGTGTGTTGATAAAAATCCATGAGTAAAAACAACCTAGATGATGCTAGATGATGTTGGATTCATGAATGGATGATTGGTTTTAGGTTTTCGTCAATAAAGATTGAATCTTGATGACTTTTCTTGCAAGATTCTCTTAAGCTCTCAAAGAGATGAACATTTTAAGCATTAAATCGCCCAAGAAGAGAATATAGCATATTATATATGAAGCTCTAGCCAAAGAGACGTCGTTTTGAACAAGTCTATCAAAAACCCGTCATAATTGAGGTGCGTGCTGCGGTACGAAAAAGGTGTCCCTACCGCGTTACAAAAAAGGTGTCCCTATGGCAATACACACGGCGTGGAAGCTCTAGAAAACTTCATAGTTGGGACCGTTGTAGAGGCAAGATCACCAACTGCGGTACCTTACGCGTGTAACATACTGGTTCCAGCCACTATAGGAACTACGGTATAGACAGGTGCATAGGAAGCGACTCGCACCGCGATAAGAGATAAAATCTCTTTCCCCAGGCTCTCAAACACACTTAATCTATATGAATGTTGTGCAAGTGTGAAGTGAGTAAAGAACATGCATGAGAATAAATATAATCATGAAAGAGCACCAAGTATGTAACACATACAAGAATTTGATGACACGCTGTTTTTCCATGCTAACCAATTAGCACCCATGAACCAGATGCAAGATAACAATAACCTCAAATAAATAAATAAATAAAATAAAAATATGAAATGCATAATGCTATGTATTCATATTCAATTGCCAATAGATCCTATGATTAATTTATACAAGAACACGACTCCAACTTCAAACCATACAAAACAATTGCACACATTCAAGCAATGAAATCAATATAGCAAGAATCCTAAATTATATATCGAACAACACACATAAATAAAAGACAGTTTAGCTAGAGAGCATCTAGATTTTTGCTTTCGAAGCAGAAAAAACAGTCATCGCAATTGGATATACATTTCTTTAAGTAAACACAATAGAAATTCAATGGTTTGGTCTTAAAAGCAGAATTTTGTACTTTTGTATTTGCTAACATCAATATTTCTCTTGTATATCTTGCCAATTATATATTCAGTAGTAAAAGCTGATCATACAATAAACCAAAAAAAAAAAAAAAACTTTGATCTTAGAAAAGAAATACAAGTCGGGTGATATAAAGTACCATGTAATCCATATCTCGCAATTGTCCTTCTCCTGTTCCATTCAAAATAATCCTTAATTGTTGAAGAGCTTCTTTACGTTAATGGCGAATTGCCCTAAGATTGTGACTTGAAAAGAAAAATGAAAAAACGCTTTGAACATCTTTGTTAAATTGTGCCCTAAGATGGTGACTTGATGATTTTATAATATTGCCCCTTCTTGTTTTATTATTTTAACCTCGATTCTAACAGATTATGACATAAGCAAATAGGTTATGACAAACGGACTTCAAACAATTAATAGGCAAAATGACAATAATTGATATTTTTTTTTTTCTATGAAATAACTAATTTGAGTCATTTTAAAAAATTAATGGTCGCTTAGGGACTGCCTCACCAAATCAATGGATCTTGAAATCACTAACCCTTTAAATAAATAGATTATAGTGACATCACATCATTTGGGCAATGTAGAATTACTTTTACGGATAACCTACCGAACACGTGTTTATTGTTTTTATTTTTAGAATACACCTTTTTGTATATGTTACTAGACGGGTTTTCGGATTTTGAAATTGAAATAAAAAATACAGTTTTCATTTTCGTTTTTCTTTTCGAAAAACAATAAATGAAAAAAACTTAGGGTGCATCCTGTAACGTTTTTCAAAGGTGTTTTTGTTTTTGTTTTTGTTTTTCAAAAATAAAAATGAGAATGAAAACAGTGTTTTTGGTTTCAGTTTCGAAATCCAAATATGCGTCTGGTATCATATCCTGGAAACTGTATTCCAAATATGAAAACGTAAAAAACGCGTCTGGCAGCATATCCTGGAACTTGTATTCCGAATAATTTATGGGCATAAAAAAAAAAAAAAAAACAAACAAACAAAAATATTCTGGGCATAAACAAAAAGCATCAAATTCTGGGCAATTCATCACCAGAATCATTACCAGATTTATCAACATAATACCAACTACACCAAAATACCATATTTATCAAAATCCAAATCAAAATCTGAAATCAACATACCAACAAAATCAACACCAACATCTGAAATCAAAATCCATAACACCAAAAACCCATTCAAATCAAACAAAATACCAGATTTATCAATAAAATACCAACAAAATACTAGATTTATCAACAAAATACCAGATTTTATTAATTAACAATTCTGAAAATCTGGAAATCTGGAAACAAAATACCGACTCTTGACAATGAAACTGGCATTGTAGCCTGTAAAACACACAAATGCCTAATCTGATGTAAAACACAGAAATTCCTTTTGTTTTCTTGCAAAATTTTCTTATTTTGAGATCACAAAGTAGACATCTATTTTAACAAAATCATCTTAAGGGAAGAGAAAAGAAAGTAAGAAAACTCAATTTTATTTCTCTATTAGCTTATTTATTTACAAACTGAGACTGAAAATATTTATTTACTTCTAAGTTCTAAGCTTCAAGCAGATTTCGAATGGGATCTAGCAATCCAACCATCACCTCCTTTCGGGTAGAAACTTCCAGGAACTCCTTCATCACCACTTTCATATACAATCCTTAGAATTCTCTCTCTTAAGCAGATTGGAAAGAAGAAGAAGGGAAGAAGAAGAAGGGAAGAAGAAGAAGAAGAGATCAGCGGTGAAGGAGCAGATCGGAAGAAGAAGAAGGGAGATCGACGGTGAAGGAGCAGATCGGAAGAAGAAGAAGAGAGATCGGTGGCGAAGAAGGAGAGATCAGCGACAAGGAATGAGGAAGAAGAATATTTGGGAAAGAAGAGGAACAGGGAAAGAAGAAGAAGGAGAGAGAAGCATGGGAAGAAGATTTCGACGATGGGAAAAGAAGAAGAAGAAGAAGAAGAAGAAGAGAAGCAAAGGAAGAAGAACTCTGATGGCTATCGAGTAAGAAGAAAAGAAGAAGAAAAAAAGAAATTTTTTTTAGCTCTAATGGCTGTCGAGCAAGAAGAAAAGAAGAAGAAGAAGAAGAAAAGAAAAGAAAAAGTTATTTATTTAGATTGAAAAACAAAATGAAAAACATCAAAAAGTTGTTATGAAAATTTTTCACTTTTAACACTGATGTTGTTTTTGTTTTGAAAATAAAATGAAAAACAAAATGGGAAACGTAACGGCCCGTCCTGTAAGCCGTTTTTTGTTTTTGTTTTTCGAAAATAAAAATGAAAATGAAAACAGTGTTTTTGGTTTTGTTTTTGTTTTTGAATTCCGAATACGTGTCTGGTAGCATTTGCTGGAATCCGTATTTTGAAAATAAAAACGGAAAAAACGCGTCCGGTAGGATAACCAAAACTTTCGAAAATTGAAATATCAATTTTTAATTTTTTTTTTAATATTATAACAATTATAAATAAATGATTAAATAATTAACAAAAAAACATTTTTTAATTTAATTTAGGGTTTAAGAAATTTTAACAGTTGAAGAGGAAGAGGAAGAGGAAGAGGAAGAAGAAGAAGACCAGATCGGCAGAGATCGGCGGCGATCGGAGGAGGAAGAAGAAGAAGGGAGGAGGAAGAAGAAGAAGACTAGATCGGCGGTGAGCTGCGGCGATCGGAGGAGGAGGAAGAAGAAGAAGGGAGGAGGAAGAAGAAGAAGATGACGATGGGGAGAAGAAGAAGGTGACGGCGGGGAGAAGGAGAAGAAGAAAGGAAGAAGAAGATGGGTGGCGGGAGCCATGGATGAAGGAAGGAAGAAGATGAGTTGAGGAAGAAGAAGATAGTCTGGTGGGTGGTGGGTGAGAAAAAAGAAAAAAAATAATTTTAAATGACATGGGACCCATTTAATTAATGACATGGGAATTAATTAATGACATGGGACCCACTTAAATGAAAAACAAAAACAAAAACATGAAAAACAAGTTTTTTTTGTTTTTCAAAATTTTCACTTTTAACACTGGTTTTGTTTTTCATTTTGTTTTTGTATTTTGAAAATAAAATAAAAAACGGTTTACAGGACGCGAATTCGAAATCATTTTTGGAAAACAAAAACGAAAACAGGCTGCAGGACAGCCCCTAAACGAACTCATATTTGAAATTGGATTTAGAAAACAAAAACAAAAATACCCTTGTAAAAAGGGTACCGGACGCAGCCTTACATGATGCAGCCTTACCGTTTCTAGTTCATGAACCGGTTAGTTCAGTACGACTTTGGTTCAATAGAAACAATAACGACACCGTTTGATATCTTCTCAGTTAGCACTAAAAGTCTAAAACCCAGAGGATTTTTTTTTGGGGGTTTTTTGTTTTTTGAATCGGCACTAAAACCCAGAATAATATTTTACAAGAAAACTCTAAACCCCACAAAAGCTCCTCTTCTCTTCAACGTAGAATCTAAGTTGTGTTTTTCTGTTCAATTCCTAACTTGGGACTTGAAGTTTGGTCACCAAAAAATGAGTTCAATCAAAAGTCTCTCTCTTTATTTACAGTCAGAGCCTTCTCACCTCCCCAGATTCACAAACCCCAACAAATCACCACCGTCCATCAGCAGCCCACTACACCACAAGCACAAACCACACAGACTCTTAATCCAACCCACCAAACCACTTCGCTCTGTCTCAGTCACACACATTTCTCAGACACCCACTTCAGGTTTCTCATCCCACAACAGATTTCTAGAGTTTTTGAAGGAAAAAGCTGTGGTCTTTTTAGTTGGGTCCTTCATTTGCTTGGGTTGTTTTGGTTTAAATGCCAGGCCAAGCCTGGCGCTGCCTTACACAATGAGCGAAGCCGGAGAGAGTCCAGAGGAGAAGAGAGAGAGCTCCCAAATGGGGAAAACTGAGGAGGAGGAGATGTGTGAGAAGCTTTTGGAGACAGAGCCGAGAAATGTGGAAGCTTTGAAGGTGATTGTGCATGGGAAGATGAGGAGAGGAAAGACCAAGGAGGCTGTGGAGTATGTGGAGCGGTTGGTTGATATCGAACCCAAAGAAGTCGAATGGAGGCTCTTGCAGGCACTTTGTTATGAGTTGACGGGGCAGTTGAGCAAGGCCAAAAGATTGTTTAAAGAAATCTTAAAGAAGAGGCCTCTTCTGCTTAGAGCTTTGCATGTATGGTACTTGAATTTTAGCATTTTTTCTTTGTTGCTAATTTATGATTTGTAGTTTTTCTGCATAATTGTGCAATGCTTATGATATATGGTTTGTTGTGTATGGAAATGTAAAATTTTGGGCATGTACTCGTATCTTTTACATTTATGCTTAATTGTTTATTGGTTCAAGCTGATGGGTTTATTTGAGTGATATATATTTCATTGTTAAATTTAGTCATGTTTGACACTCAGCTTGGAAGTACTTGAACTTACAAGGTGGAGAGTCTATTATATATATGGATTTATATTTTGTTTTTGACAAGAAATTCTTTACTCTGTCCTTACCTTGTTGACATGCTTCATTAGTATTAGGTTTAATCTCTTTATGATTGGCTCTTTCCTTGGAAATTCTTGCTTACAAGTTTTAGCCCGACTTTTCAAAATCCTTAAAATGATATCTGATGACCTATTTGCAGCATATAGTTACTATAGTCATCAGTAAACTATCATATTGTAGATCCTAAGATTTCTCATCACACTGCAGCATTTAAGTTGGGATGTTTTTCGGTCAAAGAACTGCTGGATAATTTTTTTTTTCTATTGCATTTATTTTATTGTAATTACAATGATTGGTTAGATGAATGCATCAATATTGAATTGGTGTTGTACTTGCTTAACAATTCATTTGGGTGTACTACATTGATTGTATCTGCAGTTTCTAGGATCACTTAAACAACATCGTTTTGAAATTGTATTGGAAGTCAGTTTTGCGGAATCTTTGAAGAGAGTATATGTGATATAGGAACCTTTATTTGTCATGTCGAATCTGATCCTAAATGTACATAACCTTTTCTAATTCATTCCTCAAAGCTTATTGTTCCTGCAGTTTCTAGGATCACTTAAACAACATTGTTTTGAAATTGTATTAGAAGTCAGTTTTGCAAAATCTTAGAAGAGAGTATATGGTGATATAGGAACCTTTATTTGTCATGTCGAATCTGTTCCTAAATGTACATACGATGTTTGGTCTTGCTATCGAAACAGGAAATGGATAAATTTTGATCAGTTTTAGCTCTCTTGTTCGTGCTCATTTCAACATTTGTATTGGTTCGTGTTATTGAGAAATGGTTAGCAATTTTTTAGCCGATTATGAAAGTTTTTCAGCTTTAGGGAGTATTCTTAGGGTTCACAATAGGATTGTCTTCTGTTATTGAATCTATTATGAAGTTTGGCCTTATTTCCATTGGCCATGAATGAAAAATTCTATTTTCATAATAATACCTATATGATTAATAAGTAGAAAATGATAAAAATAATTACAATAATGAAGTGTCATCAGCAAACTTATAAACCTCACCAGTAAATATTAAATTTAAAAGAAAAAATAATAATAATAGTCTGCTTAATGTTCCTTAAAAGGATTGCCATTGTTTGTATTAAGGAGTTCCCAGATGCCTAATTGTCTTGATGCAACTTTGAATCTACTAGCGCCTTGGTATAATTTTCCAAAAGTCATTTTGTTTTTCACATTTCCAAGAGTGATGATATCTCTAACTCACTTTCTCAGGGGCTGGCATTGGTGATGCACAAAAACCATGAAGGCCCTGCTGTTTTTCAGATGCTAACAAGTGCACTAGAAGTTGCTCGTCGACAAAATAGAGTAACTGAGGAAAGGAACATAAAACTTCTAATTGCCCAAATGCATGTTGTAAAGGTTTGTCAAATGATTCCAGCTTATTGAATTTGTCTATCTGTAATCTTTTGGAGGGAAGAGAGGCTAGATTAAGTGAATCTGTTGCCATTTATTGTGCTTGCATTGGACTGGTTCATTCTTTAGATTGGAACCACCTCAAAGTATAGTTGAATTCACTGTAAAGAAGAGAAACGAAATACTGTTCAATTTCTGGGATTTAAAGATGAAAATTAGAAAATTTAATATATTCCATCATTCTTAAAATCAATTGTCCCATCTAAAAATATCACTTGTCTTGCAGGGGGAATTGGAGGAGGGCTTAAAGAAATTTCAAGATCTGATAAATGAAAATCCTCGGGATTTTCGTCCTTACCTTTGCCAGGTATTTCCCTTTGCACTCTTTGCATGCTCTTGCTAAAAAATAGGAGGGATGATCGCTCTATGAAGTTTTCACCATTTATTTTGTGGCAGGGAATAATCTATAGTCTACTGGATAAAAAGAAGGAAGCTGCTGAACGGTTTGAGATATACGAGAGCCTTGTGCCTGAAGAATTTCCGCAAAGAGGGTTTATGGATGATGTTGCCTTGGCCGCAAAAACGAAATCTAGGGAACGGCTGCAAAAGGAGTTTGAAGCTGAATTCTCATACAAGAAGTAAAGCAAGCAGTAGCTTTTGTCTTCCTTGCATAAGTTTTAGTCTTTTAGAGATGGGAGGGAAATGTTGTTAAATTATGATAGTAATGTATAGAATGGTTATCCTGAGCTGTGATAGCAAGGTCAGTCTCATACCGGAGCAGTGCTTGTTAGCCCCATCGGATGAGACAGAAAGAGGGAGATTAGTTTCTGCTTTGGAAAAATGTGGAATCAAAGAATGGCAGTTGATAATTGCTCATGCCCTGTTTGCAACATTGTCCGTTTTTATATTATAATTGTAATTCCATCTCTTTGATTGAAGACTGTAATAATGTACTTATCTCAAGCTCATTTCTCACGTTCTTCAATTCACAAATATCTGCCCAGATGCCAAACCCATCATTAAACTTCTGTTCTTGAATGGTAAAAAATATTAAAAAACCAGAGATGCACCAGAACCCGGGTCTGTACCGTTAAGTGAATCTTAGACAATGCAATTCACAATGAAGCCAAAATGGATAGCCACTTTTCAAATTTATCATCTAACTTTTTTTAAGGTGTGAATAATAGGGGAAAGTTGTACGAACTTTCCATGACTTTATTCAATATTGTACTAAACGGTAATTTTTACCAAAATCGCACAAACCTCCCCTGATTTCTGTTGGCTAACCACTTATTTGACGTTTGACTAATTTTGAAATATGAAATATGAAATATCTAAATTACTCCTGAATGATTGATTTTATTGTTATAATAATATAAAATTTTGAAATTATTGAAAATTCAATTAATTAATTAAAAAAAATAAATTCGGAAGGAGATCTCCTCAAAAAAAAAAAAAAAAAAAAAAAAAAAAAAACCTTTAAACTTTTATTCAATCTTTATTAACAAATCTAAAGTCAAGCAACTCAAACCTAGATATGGTTTCAAAAATGATGCCATACAATTGTTTGCCAAATCTATTTGCCAAAGAAATAATTTATACCTCAATTACATTATGTGATCCAAAAAAAGCAGCATTTTTTTTTTTTATTTTAGATGACTGCTCCAACTCAGGGGTATTGCTCACCAGATTCTGACTTCTTAAGTTTAGATTGAGAGTTGTGTTAGGAAAGGCCTCTATAAACGTTAATAGAGAAAGTGATGGTGAGATGAATAGTGGCCAAACCAAGTCCAATTGGAATTCTGGAAATCTTTGAACACTTTACACCCAGTTGTTTTTTTATTTTTATTTTTTATTTTTTATTTATTTTATTTTATTTAATTTTGTTGTTGTTGTTGGGTTCCTATTTCTTGGTGGAATGAGAAAGAAGCGCAATTGATGGTGGTGATGGTGTTGGGAAGGTTGAACAACATCTCACTAAAGGATGAGCATTTTTTTTTTTTTTTTAATTTTTAATTTTTAATTTTTTCCCTGTTCTTTCTTTGATTATTTCAATAAGTAATTTAAAAAACTTTTGGGTCTCTTTATAATATACATCTCGGTGATTTATAAGAGAGAAATACAATAGTAACCATAGGAAACATTAAACTTTCCTTAATAACCACTTTTGAAACTTTAATTGTTAATAACCACTTTTTTAAAAAACTTTCAGTGTATGTCCGTAAATTACAAGATTACCCTTGAAAATAGTTTTATTTTAAATCTTGAAGCAAACTTGAAATCATAGGTAAATTGAAATGTCAAAACTTGAAATCATGGATAAATTGAAATGTCGAAACTTGAAATCTAGACTAAATTGAAATATCCAAACTTGAAATCTAGACTAAATTGAAATTAGGATAATTTTTTCCCCCTTTTTCTTCTTCCTTTTCTTCTTCCCCAAATTCAAATTAGGTTTAGGTTTTTTTGTTTCTCTTTTGTTTTGCAGATCCAATCGCTGGCGAGGATCGCAAGCATCGAGCCTCCGGACGTCATTGACTGGTCGTTGCCCATCACCAGTCACTGGTTCATGAAGCTAAATGTCGGTGGTTCGCGAAGCTTTTGATCGGTCGTCCGTGAAGCTACTGGTCGCTGGTTTGTGCAGCCGTTGGTTTGTGGAGGTCGTGCGAGCTCGACAACGACTTCCGGCGGTGGAGGACGACGTCCGGCGTGGGAAGAGAGAGCAGATCAAGAGAGAGAGAGTAGAGGAGAGAGAAGGAGAAAGAGAGAAAAGAAGGAGAGAGAGAGTTTTGGGGAGGTTTTTATATGAGGGTTTTTTTAGTAATTTCTCAAAAAAGTGGTTATAAACAATTAAAACTTCGTTTGTGGTTAAAAAAGAATTTTCCCTAATATTTGTGGTCATTCTGAGTAATTTCCACGATTTTTATAATTATAAAAATGTTTGGGATTGTTTCATAATTTCTTATGTTTTTGATTATTTATTGTTGTGTAAAACGACACTTTTACCCCTAAATTATTAAGTCAAACCTTTAGTCAATTGTTAGTCAATAGAAATCAAGGAAGGTTTTTACAATTTTAGTAAAGGTTACTGGTGAGTGCAATATTAACTAAACTCATGGGAATTTGTACAATTTTCCCAAATAATAAGTAATAGAATTATGTGATTAATAATTTTTCAGATTAATTATCAAAATATTCTAATATGAAATTATAAATGATTTTAGCAACAATCTCAAATCCACCCTTAGAACTTAGAAGGTGTTAGATATATTTACACTATATATAACAACAATCTCATGTTAAAATCACTAGAACAATTTAACAATGATTTTATGCCTAAAATTTGGATGTTCATAATTGAGCACTTCCCACCAAAGTCATGAGCTGAGACAAGCAACAAATATGAACTTCATAAATATTCAGATGCACACAAGCAACAAATGTTGTTAGATACCCATGTCGAATGAGCTGAGACAAGCCCTGGATTCTTGAGTTTCTTTCTTGCAAAGGTAATGAATGCTGAGACGAATGGTTTACACACTTTAACTGGACCGATCTTGTTCAATGGGGTTATCTGATCTTACACACTTTGGCAAGAAACTATAATAATTGTGTCTGAAACTCAATTATATTACAATGCGATACCATTACTTGGTTCCGTAGTTTTTCTGCAGGAGACCCATTTTCAAACGCCATAGTCTTCTCAGCCTGCACATAATATGAATCTATCAGCGCAAGTAACTAGAAGTAATGAGGAAAATTACTCTAGGGTCACCACCCTTCTTATCAGATTTAATATATATCATGCTTTCGGTTTCTGTAGTTGACATTATCAGAGTTTCATCTAGAAATGTCCTCTCTCTGATAGAAGGCAAGAACCAATCATGATCTTCGAGCTATGATCATGATCCGAGAAGCAAATTTTGAACAAACTACAAGCTGATAACTGAATAAAGAATTTGAAGGGCTTCTGTTAAACCACCTACTATACATTATATATTATATATTTACATGGCTCTTACTCTAAGGTGTGTTTTTTTTTTTTTAATC